>JBBGZY010001371.1:3200000-4400000 GCA_037952925.1 Lithobates clamitans
GATATCTATATTAAGGGGTATGGCAGCAGTGAGTGAGCACCCCAGAAGAAGTCTTTTGAGACGAAACGCGTCGGGAGACTCCACTGCCTGCCATAATTTTAATTTGAAGCGCTTTTCTTACTACTGAAATGTAAGTTGTTTACTTATTTTAATAAATCTGTTTTCCCAAACGGTATTATGCTATGTGGCTCCCCTTCTTTATTCTTATATGGATTATCCATCTGAGATGACCCGTGGGAAGGTTTGCCAATTACCTTGAGTTCCGTCAGAAGTGTGGACATATACTGAAGCTTTACCACCATCCAGTCGCAAGGTTCTTCTCTTTGATTACCCGTTGGGGTTACAAGCTTGATTGACTCATTGAACGTATGTTCTTATGAGTTCAATCCTTCTGGTAAGCCTTCATTTTTCCTTATGTGGAGGGTCCATCACTCTTTTGCATGTATTATCCACGTGGTGAATAAGGAACTATATATACCTTTGGACTAACATCAGTCCTCTTCAAACCTTTAAAAACATCTGAAGAAACATCAGAGACTTTATTTTGTTTATTTTATTTATCTGTGAAGTTAACATAATTTGCAACTATGGTTGTTTGACACAGACGTTTTTCCTTTATTTCTATTATTTTACAAGCTTTTTAACCTACAGCGCTACACTTGTATATGCATTTGTAATTGCGCGGTCATGCAATGCTGTACCCAAACGAAATTTGCGTCCTTTTCTTCCCACAAATAGAGCTTTCTTTTGATGGTATTTGATCACCTCTGCCGTTTTTATTTTTTGCGCTATACATCCAATAAACTCAATTTTAGTCATACATTTAGGCCAAAATGTATTCGGCCACATGTCTTTGGTAAAAAAAATGTCAATAAGTGTATATTTATTGGTTTGCGCAAAAGTTATAGCGCCTACAAATTAGGGTACATTTTCTGAAATTTACACAGCCTTTAATTTATGACTGCCTATGTCGTTTCTTGAGGTGCTAAAATGGCAGGGCAGTACAAAACTCCCACAAATGACCCCATTTTGGAAAGTAGACACCCCAAGGAAATTGCTGAGAGGCATGTTGAGCCCATTGAATATTCATTTTTTTTGTCCCAAGTGATTGAATAATGACAAAAAACAAAATTACAAAAAGTTGTCACTAAATGATATATTGCTCACACAGGCCATGGGCATATGTGGAATTGCACCCCAAAATACATTTAGCTGCTGCTCCTGAGTATGGGGATACCACATGTGTGGGACTTTTTGGGAGCCTAGCCGCGTACGGGGCCCCGAAAACCAATCACTGCCTTCAGGATTTCTAAGGGCGTGAATTTTTGATTTTACTCCTCACTACCTATCACAGTTTTGAAGGCCATAAAATGCCCAGATGGCATAAACCCCCACCAAATGACCCCATTTTGGAACGTAGACACCCCAAGCTATTTGCTGAGAGGCATGTTGAGTCCATGGAATATTTTATATTTTGACACAAGTTGCGGGAAAGTGAAAATTTTTTTTGCACAAAGTTGTCACTAAATGATATATTGCTCACACAGGCCATGGGCGTATGTGGAATTGCACCCCAAAATACATTAAGCTGCTTCTCCTGAGTATGGGGATACCACATGTGTGGGACTTTTTAGGAGCCTGAGAGGCATGGTGAGTATTTTGCAGCTCTCATTTGTTTTTGAAAATGAAGAAAGACAAGACAAAAAGTGAGGTCTGCAAAATACTCACTGTACCTCTCTGCAAATAGCTTGGGGTGTCTACTTTCCAAAATGGGGTCATTTGGGGGGGGGGTTTGCCACCTGGGCATTCCATGGCCTCCGAAACTGTGATAGGCAGTGAAGAGTGAAATCAAAAATTTACGCCCTTAGAAAGCCTGAAGGCGGTGCTTGGTTTTCGGGGTCCTGTGCGCGGCTAGGCTCCCAAAAAGTCCCACACATGTGGTATCCCCATACTCAGGAGAAGCAACAGAATGTATTTTGGGGTGTAATTTCACATATTCCCATTTAGTGACAACTTTGTGCAAAAAAAAAAAAAAAAAAATGGTCACTTTCCCGCTACTTGTGTCCCAATATAAAATATTCCATGGACTCGACATTCCTCTCAGCAAATAGCTTAGGGTGTCTACTTTCCAAAATGGGGTAATTTGGGGGGGGGGGGTGAACTGTCCTGGCATTTTATGCACAACAGTTAGAAGCTTATGTCACACATCATCCACTCTTCTAACCACTTGAAGACAAAGCCCTTTCTGACACTTTTTGATTACATGAAAAAATTATTTTTTTTTGCAAGAAAATTACTTTGAACCCCCAAACATTACATATATTTTTTTAAAGCAAATACCCTACAGATTAATATGGTGGGTGTTTCATTTTTTTTTTTCACACAGTATTTGCGCAGCGATTTTTCAAACGCATTTTTTGGGGAAAAAACACACTTTTTTAAATTTTAATGCACTAAAACACACTATATTGCCCAAATGTTTGATGAAATAAAAAAGATGATCTTAGGCCGAGTACATGGATACCAAACATGACATGCTTTAAAATTGCGCACAAACGTGCAGTGGCAACAAAATAAATACATTTTTAAAAGCCTTTAAAAGCCTTTACAGGTTACCACTTTAGATTTACAGAGGAGGTCTACTGCTAAAATTACTGCCCTCAATCTGACCTTCGCGGTGATACCTCACATGCATGGTGCAATTGCTGTTTACATTTGATGCCAGACCGACGCTTGCGTTCGCCTTAGCGCAAGAGCAGGGGGGACAGGGGTGCTTTTTTTTTTTTTTTTCTTTATTATTTTTTTGCTTTTTTATCTTATTTTTAAACTGTTACTTTCATTTTTTTTTAAATCATTTTTATTGTTATCTCAGGGAATGCAAATATCCCCTATGATAGCAATAGGTAGTGACAGGTACTCTTTTTTGAAAAAATTGGGGTCTATTAGACCCTAGATTTCTCCTCTGCCCTCAAAGCATCTGACCACACCAAGATCGGTGTGATAAAATGCTTCCCCTATTTCCCAATGGCGCTATTTACATCCGGCAAAATCTAAGTCATAAAATGCTCGTAGCTTCTGGTTTCTTAGGCCATAGAGATGTTTGGAGCCACTCTGGTCTCTGATCAGCTCTATGGTCAGCTGGCTAAATCACCGGCTGGATTCTCAGGTTCCCTGTTGAGACAGGAGAGCCAGAGAAAAACACGGAAGACGGTGTGGGGGGGGGCATTCCCTCCCACTGCTTGTAAAAGTAGTCTAGATGCTAATTAGCCGCTAGGATTGCTTTTACATGAAAGCCGACCGCTAGCTGAAAAGAAAGATACCAAGATGATACCTAAACCTGCAGGCATCATTCTGGTATAACCACTCAAAGTCGTGAATGGCGTACCTGAAGACAAAAAAATGGTTAACAATAAAGCACAGTAAACGGTAAAGTATAAAAAATTGCATACCTGAAAAGCAAGCATGATAAAACATAATAACAATAAAACATTGCAGAACAGAATACAGTAAAAAAGAGCAGAACAATAGAGAGAATAGAGAGAGAGAGAGAACAATAAAACGACAACTATTTTTTTTAATTTTATATTTTTGTTTGTGTTTTTTTTTTTTACACTTTTTTTTGTAACTGTAACTTTTATAACTGTAACTGGTTCCAGGTTCGGGTCTCTCAAAATGCGATGGCATCTTGGGAGACCCTGTGAAAGTGTGCCTAGTCTGTGCAATGCCGTACCCTACACTAATACTCAACTAGTGTATGGTAGCGTTCAAAACATTCACCAATGCAAAGACCAGGATTGTCAGGACAAGAGTGACAATAATAGCGGGTGTCACGTCTATATCCGCGCTTGCTGCAGACACAACATCTTTTTTGGGGGGGTTCGTTGGGTAGGGGTACTCGGGAGGACATAAAAAAAATGCCTCTCATGCAGCCGACTGCATTTGGTTGGGGATGTGAATGGGGGAAGTACGGGTTCCCAATTAGGATTGGCGAATGCAGCAGGAAGGGCATTATGGGCACGACAGGCCTGTGTTTGTCTTCTTGGTGGCAGCGGGACACTACTTGTGCTTTCCACCTTACCAGCTTGAACTGCACTTATGGGACTCGCCACCTCACCAAGTGTTACTGCAGTGCGGGTTTGACTACGACCGGGGTGTACTAGGCCACTGGTGCTTGACAGTTCAATAAAAAGCTACCAAAAAAACTGTTAGCGATCGCAGGGATCAGGCCTGACTCTGCGAACGCTGCAGTTATGTGTTTAGTGTTTTGTAAGTGACAGTGATCGATTGATACTGCACTTGGGTGGGCTGGGCCGGGCGGAGAGGCAAAACGCAGGTGCTAGCAGGTATCTGGGCTGATCCCGCTAACACTGCGTTTTTGGGAACCCTAAACTGCTGGGGACGCTAGTATAGATCTGATCGGATCAGATATTGATCCGTTCAGATACTACACCACTAAGGGAGGTGTACGGTGGGTGTTAGCAGTACTGGCGCTAACCTGACGCTGCTTGGGGCTGGTGCTTGCCAGTTTACCAAAACGCTACCAAAAAAACTGTTATCGATCGCAGGGATCAGGCCTGACTCTACGTACTGTACCACTAAGGGAAGCGTATGCTGCGTGCGTGGGTGTTAGCGGTACTGGCGCTAACTTGATGCTGCCTGGGGCGATGCATATCACCGCCGGGTGATCAAGGGGCTAAACCTTTATTCGGTAATAAACGGCGGGTGCCCTGACACTATAAAAAATAAACCAACTAACCAGCGTCACCCGTAACAGTTATACGGTGATCAGTGGTGAAAGGGTTAACTAGGGGGCAATCAAAGGGTTAAAACATTTATTAGGTAGTATATGGGGGTCCCTGTCGCTATAAAACGCTGACGGCGAACCTAAATATTTACGTCCCTAACTAGCGTCACCAGCGACACTAATACAGCGATCAGAAAAATGATCGCTTAGTGACACTGGCAACAGGGGGTGATCAAGGGGTTAAAACTTTATTAGGGGGGGTTAGGGGGGTACCCTAGACCTAAAGGGGGCTAACAGTAACTGTCCTACCACAGTAACTGTCACAAACTGACACCATGCAGTAAGCAGAAAAAAAAAAAAACCTGCTTGGTGTCAGTGTGACAGGGAGGGTTGATTGGGGGGGATCGGGGGGTAATCGGGGGGGGATCAGGGGTGTATTGTATGCCTGGCATGTTCTACTGTGTGTGTGTTGTGCACTCACATTACAGTCTTCTCTCCTCGGCGACAGAACGGAAAATGCCGAGCCGAGGAGAGATGACATCATTTCCTCTGCCTCTGTGTACAATACAGAGGCAGGGAAATGATTTGATTGGCCAGGAGCAATCGCGAGGGGGGGGCCACGAATGGATGGCCTCCCCCTCACCACCAATCGCCGGGGAGGAATTGCCGACCGCTGCAGGCACCGGGGGGGAGTCCGATCGTACCCCCCACCCTGGGGGGTGTCTATAGTATGCCTGTAAAGTGGCGCATGTTTCCCGTGCTTAGAACAGTCCCTGCACAAAATGTCATTTTTAAGGGAAAAAAAGTCATTTAAAACTGCTTGCGGCTTTATTGTAATGTCGGGTCCTGGCAATATGGATGAAAATCAGTGAGACAAACAGCATGGGTACCCCCCAGTCCATTACCAAGCCCTTTGGGTCTTGTATGGCTATTAAGGGGAACCCCGCACCTAAATTAAAAAAAGGAAAGGCGTGGGGCCACCAGGCCCTATATACTCTGAACAGCAGTATACAGGCAGTACAAACAAGACAGGGACTGTAGGTTTGTTGTTAAGTAGAATCTGTTTGTAATTTTGAACTGGTACATTTTTAAAGTGTTTAGCTCCAGACAAAAAATCTATTTTAAGCTTTTTGGAAAACATAGGGAAGGGTTATCACCCCTGTGACATTTGTTTTGCTGTCTGTGCTCTTCTTCAGAAGATTTCACCTCATTTTTTGTCCCAATGACAAATGTTTTTTGAAAATTTGGGTTTTTTTGTGAAACAAGGATTAGTGATAAAGCATCATTGGAAAGGAGAAACGTTTTTCCCATATTAACTCTTACAGGAGAGAATTTCCCTTCCTAGGGGTACATTTCATCTCACTTCCTGTTGTCTTCTTCCGTTTGCAAGTAGGTGTCGTTTGTAAGTTGGATGTTTGAAAGTAGGGGCCTGCCCTATATACTCAGCAGAAATTTGGGCCTTAGGTGTTGTTGTGGCCACAACACTGTACAGTAAGCCCTCACAGGGCCCTGCTGTGAAATATTAGATCAAGAATTGTAATTACATGCCCCTGTTGAACAGGGGCAGAAACTTTGGGCCTTTGGTGGTGGTGGTGCTAGTGCCACAACACTGTAAGTCCTCACTCGCTCTTGGTGGGCGCAGAAACGGGCCCTGCTGTGAAATATTAGATCAGGAATTGTAATTACATGCACCTATTGAACAGGGGCTGAAAAATTGGGCCTTAGGCACTGGTGCTGGTGCCACAACACTACAACCCCTCACAGATACTCTAGTTGGAACGCAGAAATGAGCCCTGCTGCAAAGTATTGCATCAAAAATTGTAATTACACGCCCCCGTTAAACAGGGGCTGAAAAATTGGGCCTTAGGCACTGGGGGTGGTGCCCAGAACCAAAAATGTTCTTACAAGCTATCAGCGTGATAATTGAGAAGGAAGAGGATAATTACTCAGGATAGTCACTCAGCATCAGCATAGGCAGTCTTTGAAGGGATCTGAGATTTCAAAAAAAATTATTCGGTTACATCAGCATCAGGTGCTTGGTAGCTGGTGGTGATCCAAGACTGATTCATTTTTATGAAGGTCAGTCGGTCGACCAAGTCGGTGGACAGACGCACCCTGTGATCGGTTACAAAGCCTCCAGCAGCACTGAATGTGCATTCCGAAAGAACGCTGGATGCAGGACAGGCCAGTAGCTCAATTGCATACTGTGCAAGCTCTGACCAGTGATCCATCCTCAACACCCAGTAACCCAGAGGATTTTCGGTGGGAAAGGTGTCCAAGTCAGATCTTGCCCCTAGGTATTCCTGCACCATGTAAAACAGACGCTGGCGATGGTTGCTGGAACCGATCATACCTTGGGGCTGCGGACCAAAAAATTGTCTAAACGCATCGGTCAGATGGCCACCTTCTCCACCGCTCCTTCTTTGACTGACCGAAGCCTCAGCAACACGTTGTCCAGAAACAGGTGTTTGTAACCTCCCAGTCTCTGGGAACGTGTTGCACAGACCTTTCTGCAAGGCCTCCCGAAGATGTTTCATCCTCTGCTCCCTCTGCGATGGCAAGATAAGGTCCGCAACCTTACCCTTGTAACGTGGATCAAGGAGGGTTGGCAGCCAGTATTGGTGCTTCTCCTTGATACCACGAATACAAGGATCCTTACGCAGGCTTTGCAGGATCAGGGAGGCCATGCAGCGTAGGTTTGCTGAGGCATTCGGTCCGGAGTCCTCTGGGTCACTAAGGACGACATGGTCCGCAGCCACCTCCTCCCAGCCACATACAAGTTCATGTGTTTCTTGGGACTGATCCCTTAAAGACTGCTGCTGATGCTGAGTGCCAGGCTCCACCTCCATACTGACACAATCCTCCTCCTCCTTGTCCTTATCCTCTTCCTGTGTGATCGGCGGGCATGCAGGAACACTGTCTGGATAAAGGGGGCCTTGAGAGCTAAGGAAGTCCTCCTCTTCCTGCCTCTGTTCTGCCTCAAGTGCCCTGGCCATTATTCCACGCAGCGTGTGCTAGAACAGGTGGACAAGGGGGACAGTGTCACTGATGCATGCACTGTCACTGCTCACCATCCTCGTGGCCTCCTCAAATGGTGACAGGACAGTGCATGCATCCCTGATCATGGCCCACTGGCGTGGGGAAAAAACCAAGCTCCCCTGACCCTGTCCTGGTGCCACAGTCACACAGGTATTCATTGATGGCCCTCTGCTGCGTGTGCAGCCACTGCAGCATGGCCAACGTTGAGTTCCACCTGGTGGGCATGTCACAGATTAGGCGGTTCTTGGGCAGGTTAAACTCCTTTTGGAGGTCTGCCAGACGAGCACTGGCATTATATGACTGGCGGAAATGCACACAGACTTTCCTGGCCTGCCTCAGGACATCCTGTAAGCCCGGGTACCTGCCCAAGAACCACTGCACCACCAAGTTAAGGACGTGAGCCAAACAGGGCACATTGGTCATTTGTCCCTGGCGGAGGGCAGAGAGGAGGTTGGTGCCATTGTCGCAAACCACCATTTCTGCCTTAAGTTGGCGTGGCGTCAACCACCTCTGAACCTGCCTCTGCAGAGCTGACAGAACCTCTGCCCCAATGTGGCTCATGTCCCCAAGCACACCAGCTCAAGCACCGCATGGCATCTTTTGGCCTGCATACTTGCGTAGCCCCTTGAACGGATACTGAGCACCGCTGGTTCCGAGGACAAAGCACAGGAAGAGGCCATGGAGGAAGAAGAAGAGGAGGGGGTGGAGGAGAGAGGTGTGTCACAATCATTAGTAGTGGCATTTTGGAGGCGTGGTGGTGAAACAACCGCCAACACTACTGCACCTTGTCCTGCATCCTTCCCAGCTGCCAGCTGAGTCACCCAAAGCGCGGTGAATCTTAGGTAATGTCCCTGTCCATGCCTGCTGGACCATGAGTCCGCCCTGTCCGCCCTGTCCAGTGAGGCCAAGACATTGCCTTCCACATGCCAGTAGAGAGCCGGAATCGCCTTCCATGAGAAAAAGTGGCGTTTGGGTACCTGCCACTGAGGAACCGCACATTCCACAAACTCACGGAAGGGGACAGAGTCTACCAACTGAAAAGGCAGCAGTTGAAGTGCTAGCAATTTTGCCAAGATAGCATTCAACCGCTGGGCATGTGGATGGCTGGGAGTGAACTTCTTTTGGCGGTGCAGCAGCTGGGGCAGGGAAATTTGCCTGGTACAATCTGACGTTGGTGTACCGAAAGCAGATTGCCCACAAGTACTTGGCTGTGACACACCTAATTCTACACCTTCATTCCTCTCAGTGCAGGTCTCAGAGAGGACTGAAGGTATAGTGGGGTTGGAGATCTCAGCTGATGAGGAGCAAGGAGAGGTCCTCTTTGTTCTTTGGTGTGGGTCTTTTAAATACGCTTGTCAACGAACTGCATGGCAGGTCAACAAATGTCTGGTCAAGCATGTGGTGCCCAAGCGGGAGATGTTTTGGCCACGCGAGATACGCTTGAGACATATGTTGCAAATAGCAGCGGTGCGATCTGATGCACTCGTCTCAAAAAAGGCCCACACCAAAGAACTTTTTGAATAACGCGCAGAGACTGCAGTGCCCTGCACATGCGGAGCTTTGGGGTGTGATGCAGTCAGTGTGCTTCCCTTAGGCTGGCCCCTGGAGGGCATCCTGCCTCGTTGGTGATGTGCCGCCTCCTCCTCCTCTCTCCTATCAGGCACCCACGTTGAGTCAGTGACCTCATCATCCCCTCCCTCCTCATCACTGGAGCAAACCTGGCAGTATGGTGCAGCAGGTGGAGCATGACTGCCAGATTGCTGTCCTTCTTGGGCACCCCCTCTGTCCGTGCTCACGTTACTGCCTTCATCTAGCTCAGTATCATCATCAGAGCCTTCCAAATGCTGGGCATCCTCCTGGAGCATGTACCCAACACTGTGGTCAAACAGTTCGAGGGACTCAGGAGGACATGGTGGGGCTAGGGAAGGAGTCACTGATGACATTGAGCCGAGGGAAGAGGCCGTTGCTTTGCCAGACAAAGTACCCTGAGCATGGGTGAGAGAGGATGAGGAGGATGAGCACGGCTTGGTCATCCACTCGACCAAATCTTCCGCATGTTGCAGCTCAACATGGCCAGCTGCCGAAAAAAAGGCCAACCGTGTCCCACGGCCACATGCTGATGAGGATGCACCGTCTCCACGACCAGCACTGTTGCCTCTAGACACAGAGCCTGCTTGACCTCTTTTATTGGCTTGTGACTGTCTGCCTCTCCTGGCCTTCCAGACATACTAATGGCCTGTAGCTGCACTAAGCTGGGATATATATATATATATATATATATATATATATATATATATATATATATATTGATACTGCAGCTAGCAAAATCAACTGCCTGCCTGTAGTATGAGAACACCACCAACCTTCCACAGGTAGCTTTAGCTGAACACTGTGCAGAGCTCGAAAAAAACTAACTTGTAGCTTATTTAGCTGCCTGATCCTGATAGGATCAGGAAAACACCACCAACCTTCTACAGGTAGCTGCTTTAGGTGAACACTGTGCAGAGCTCGCCAAAAAATAACTTGTAGCTTATTTAGCTGCCTGCGGTAGTGATAGGATCAGGAAAACACTGCCAACCTTCTACAGTTAGCTTTAGGTGAACACTGTGCAGAGCTTGCCAAAAAATAACTTGTAGCTTATTTAGCTGCCTGCGGTAGTGATAGGATCAGGAAAACACCACCAACCTTCTACAGGTAGCTTTAGCTGAACACTGTGCAGAGCTCGCAAAAAAATAACTTGTAGGTTTAGCTGAACACTGTGAGGAGGACGCACTACACTAACTTGTAGCTTTAGCTGAACACTGTGCAGAGGTTGCACTAAACTAACTTGTAGTTTTAGCTGAACACTGTGAGGAGGACACGCTACACTAACTTGTAGCTTTAGCTGAACACTGTGCAGAGGTCTCACTACACTAACTTGTAGCTTTAGCTGAACACTGTGCAGAGGTCGCACTACACTAACTTGTAGTTTTAGCTGAACACTGTGAGCAGGGCGCACTACACTAACTTGTAGCTTTAGCTGAACACTGTGCAGAGGTCTCACTACACTAACTTGTAGCTTGAGCTGAACACTGTGAGGAGGACGCACTACACTAACTTGTAGTTTTCGCTGAACACTGTGAGGAGGACACACTACACCAACTTGTAGCTTCAGCTGAACACTGTGAGGAGGACGCACTACACTAACTTGTAGCTTTAGCTGAACACTGTGCAGAGGTCGCACTACACTAACTTGTAGTTTTAGCTGAACACTGTGAGCAGGACGCACTACACTAACTTGTAGCTTTAGCTGAACACTGTGCAGAGGTCTCACTACACTAACTTGTAGCTTTAGCTGAACACTGTGCAGAGGTCGCACTACATTAACTTGTAGTTTTAGCTGAACACTGTGAGCAGGACGCACTACACTAACTTGTAGCTTTAGCTGAACACTGTGCAGAGGTCTCACTACACTAACTTGTAGTTTTAGCTGAACACTGTGAGCAGGACACACTACACTAACTTGTAGCTTTAGCTGAACACTGTGCAGAGGTCTCACTACACTAACTTGTAGTTTTAGCTGAACACTGTGAGGAGGACGCACTACACTAACTTGTAGCTTTAGCTGAACACTGAGCAGAGGTCGCACTACACTAACTTGTAGCTTTAGCTGAATACTGTGAGGAGGACCCACTACCCTAACTTGTAGCTTTAGCTGAACACTGTGCAGAGGTCACACTAAACTAACTTGTAGCTTTAGCTGAACACTGTGAGGAGGACGCACTACCCTAACTTGTAGCTTTAGCTGAACACTGTGCACTATACTAACTTGTAGTTTTAGCTGAACACTGTGCAGATGTCACACTAAACTAACTTGTAGCTTTAACTGAACACTGTGAGGAGGACGCACTACACTAACTGTAAATAGTCTAGCTGCCTGACTGTGGTACTAATAGGATCAAAAGAACACCAGCAATTTTCTTCAGGTAGCTGTAAATACTGTAAAAGACAAGCCTGTCTGTCAGTAGGAAGATAACAGAAGTGGATCTAGCTAAACTGAATACAGTGTATATATATATATGCAACACCTGGGATGCATATATATACACAATACACTGTAAGTGCAGCTAACTCACTGACTGTTCTGCCTATTCTAGCTAACTCAAATGAAATGACACTGTCTCTCTCTCTATCTCTCAGCACGCCATGCAGGCGGCCTTATATAGTGTGGGGCATGTTCTAAACCCCCTGAGCCATAATTGGCCAAAGCCACCCTGGCTTTGGCCAATTACAGCTCTCTCTACCGACGGCGCTGTGATTGGCCAAGCATGCGGGTCATAGTACATGCTTGGCCAATCATCAGCCAGCAATGCACTGCGATGCCGCAGTGAATTATGGGCCGGGACACGCCACACGAATTTGGCGCGAACGGCCCATAACGTTTGCAATTCGACGAACGATCAAACAGCCGATGTTCGAATCAACATGGGTTGGACTCGAACGCGAAGCTCATCCCTACTCCTAATGATCTCGAAGCCTTCATTCAACTATGTATCCGAACAGATCAGAGACTTACAGAAAGGAGAAAGGAGAGACTGGGAATGTTTGGAAGTAATGGTGGCATGCATTTCTCTGCTCGTGTGTCCGACGAGAGAGGACACTGATGTAAGGACTGGGCTCTGCTGGGGACACTGATGCAAGGACTGGGTTCTGCTGGGGACACTAATGTAAGGACTGGGGCTCCGCTGGGGACACTGATGTTAGGACTGAGCTCTGCTGGGGACAATGATGTATGGACTGGGCTCTGCTGGGGACACTGATGTAAGGACTGGGCTCCACGGGGGACACTGATGTAAGGGCTGGGCCCCGCTGGGGACACTGATGTAGGGACTAGGCTCTGCTGGGGACACTGATGTAAGTTCTGAGCTCTGCTGGGGACACTGATGTAAGGACTGGGGCTCTGGTGGGGACAGTTATGTAAGGAATGGGCTCTGCTGGGGAGACTGATGTAAGGACTGAGCTCTGTTTGGGACACTGATGTAAAGAATGGGCTCTGCTGGGGACACTGATGTAAGGACTGAGACTCCACTGGGGAAACTGATGTAAGGACTGGGGTCTGCTGGGGACACTGATGTAAGGACTGGGCTCCGCTGGGGACACTGATGTAAGGACTGAGCTCTGCTTGGGACAATGATGTAAGGACTGGGCTCCAGTGGGGATACCTGATGCAAGGAGGGGCTTTTCTGGGGACACCTGATGTAATGAGGGATTCTACTGGGGGCACCTGATGTAAGGACGGACTCTGCTGGGGGCACTAATGTAAGGACGGACTCTGCTGGGGGCACTAATGTAAGGATGGACTTTTCCCTGGAGCACCTGATGTAAGGACGGACTTTGCTGGGGGCACCTGATTTAAGGACGGACTCTGCTGGGGGCACCTAATGTAAGGACAGACTCTGCTGGGGCACCTGATGTAAGGATGGACTCTGCTGGGGGCACCTGATGTAAGGAGGGATTCCACTGGGGGCACCTGATTGCATCTGGCTGGGGACACTAATGTAAGGACTGGGGCTCCGCTGGGGACACTGATGTTAGGACTGAGCTCTGCTGGGGACACTGATGTATGGACTGGGCTCTGCTGGGGACACTGATGTAAGGACTGGGCTCCATGGGGGACACTGATGTAAGGGCTGGGCCCCGCTGGGGACACTGATGTAGGGACTAGGCTCTGCTGGGGACACTGATGTAAGTTCTGAGCTCTGCTGGGGACACTGATGTAAGGACTGGGGCTCTGGTGGGGACATTTATGTAAGGAATGGGCTCTGCTGGGGAGACTGATGTAAGGACTGAGCTCTGTTTGGGACACTGATGTAAAGAATGGGCTCTGCTGGGGACACTGATGTAAGGACTGAGACTCCACTGGGGAAACTGATGTAAGGACTGGGGTCTGCTGGGGACACTGATGTAAGGACTGGGCTCCGCTGGGGACACTGATGTAAGGACTGAGCTCTGCTTGGGACAATGATGTAAGGACTGGGCTCCAGTGGGGATACCTGATGCAAGGAGGGGCTTTTCTGGGGACACCTGATGTAATGAGGGATTCTACTGGGGGCACCTGATGTAAGGACGGACTCTGCTGGGGGCACTAATGTAAGGACGGACTCTGCTGGGGGCACTAATGTAAGGAGGGGCTCCGCTGGGGGCATCTGATGTAAGGATGGACTTTTCCCTGGAGCACCTGATGTAAGGACGGACTTTGCTGGGGGCACCTGATTTAAGGACGGACTCTGCTGGGGGCACCTGATGTAAGGACAGACTCTGCTGGGGCACCTGATGTAAGGACGGACTCTGCTGGGGGCACCTGATGTAAGGAGGGATTCCACTGGGGGCACCTGATGGCATCTGGCAGGTGACACGCTCAGGGCTCCCACTGATTCTGCATTATGGTGAGTTGAATAATTTCATTTTATATTACAATGTAATAATAGAAACAATGCGTTTCAATCATCCTGGCACCATATCAACCATGGTGCCGAGATGATTAAAGCGCTAACACCAGCTGTTTGGAGTATCTTTTTCTGCTGATTGTTAAACTTTCTGGTACACACATATTTCTATTGTGGTGTAGGATCTAGGCCTGCTATCCCTCCATCCCTCTTTCTTTCCCTCGTTCTCTCTCCTTCCCTCCCTATCTCTTTCTTTCTCTCTCCCTCCCTCTTTCTCCCTCCATCCCTCGTTCATCTCAGACTCTAACCACACCCCTTTTAGCCACGCCCCCTTTAATCCACGCCCAATATTTCACTTAAACCAAGTCCATTTTCAACAGTGGATCATTTTTTTACAATGTTGGCAACTATGTAAGTGCACAGATTGAAAATAATGGATTCAAAGGTGAATCATTAATTTACACTTTTATGAATGCCCTTTGTGGTATTTTGAAAGTTCTGACATAAAACACTGCAATATTTTATTAAATACAGTTGCTTCTGTTTATGGGAATCACATGTTGAATTATTTAAAAATTGGGGCCTGTTTGTAGCCACTCCATTATATTAGTATGAGAAAGCTTACATGATGCAACAGATTGTTGTTCCATAGAAGCTGCTCTGGTATCATCAAAGGATGTTGGTAACTTGACACATGCAAAGTGTCAGATTGGCTTCTGATGGCTTTGTACTATTACAAGGAAACAAAGTAAAAGTAAAAAATAAGTGTATAGTTACCTTTTTAAGCAGCTATTTGTTTTAAAACTATATCCTGTTTTAATTACTTTGTATTCTTAAGCGATTTACAATCGCTT
Source organism: Lithobates clamitans (assembly GCA_037952925.1). Taxonomy (NCBI): domain Eukaryota; kingdom Metazoa; phylum Chordata; class Amphibia; order Anura; family Ranidae; genus Lithobates; species Lithobates clamitans. The sequence goes on from JBBGZY010001371.1 coordinate 3,215,063, forward strand.
TAATGCCATAATGTGCTAGTATGCAATGCATATTAGCCTATCATGGTAGACTTACTTGTCCAGTGCTGGACTGTCAATGTTCCCGGGAACTACCATCTCCGCCTAGTCTTTCTTCTGGGTTCAATCTCTCCGGCCGCTTGATGCCACTCTTGCGAGTGCTGTAAATGTGGTCTAGACTACACATGTGTGGCACAGATTACATTACCACCGACAGGTGAGGCATTTAGGACAGAAAGGATAACGAGGCTCTCTTTTGTTATAAAAAGCCTGCCAGTCATCGTTTTTTCATTTTTTTACTTCAATGCCACTTCAATACTAACTGAAAATACATAATTGTACAAATTTTACCAAATATCATATTATGTATATATCTAAAAAACAAGTTCTTTATTTCAGCAGAAAAAAATAAGTTAAAAAAACATTTACTGTAAATTCTTTATTCTGTATCTTGGTTTCCTTTTAGTCCAGGGTTTCTCTTTAAAGATGTGGACAAAGTGCTTTAAGTGCCAAGTCTAAGTTCCAACATAAAAAAAACTCAATACTGCTTTCAAAGGGATGGGGCAACATCGACAGTGTCTACAACGGCGACATTTGGTACCTTTTTCCAGATAACTTGTGATTTAACAGTCGCTGCCTTTATGTTTGAACCTGCACTACCCATTATATCTTAGACTGTCTACACAGGCGGAAGACATGACTTGTGCACAATGGCCCACTGTGGCCTATCAAATTGCACTGGAAGCTGACTTAATGGATTAGAACAAGAACTTCCAAACCTGAATGGAAAAATAATGTGCATCTTTCTGCCCTGAGGCGATGTCTAACAGCTAATGATTTCAGCTACTACAATGTATTATATACTAGCTTGCTAAGTATTGTACATTATTTAATATGCCCTATTGGAGATTTAAGCTTATCGGTGTTTGCACAGGTAGGTCTTAGTTATAAATATCTTACGAATATATGGCTTGATTGCAGACAGTATTTCTTGTTGAAATCTTGCAAACTAAAATCTATCATAATAAAAAAAAGAAAACACAAATTCTGGAGATTGCTGTTTCAAAACAGTATTACTGACTAGTATCATATAACTGTGTTAGATTGCTGAAATATTAATTTACCCACCTACTTGAAATAGGAAGACTATTAAATATAGAAAAATAATTAAATAAAAATGGTATCTGTGGCAGAACTATATGTAGTTTATGGGCAGCAAAACGGGTGCTCGAGGATATTTGTGGGGGGTCTACTCAAATTGGAGCACTCAGAATCTGGTGCAGCTGTGCATGGAAGCCAATCAGCTTTTAACTTCAGCTTGTTCTATTAGGCTTTGAAAATAAAACATGGAAGCTGAATGGTTTCTGTGCAGAACTGCATTGGTTTTAGTAAATCACACCCCCCCCACTTGGAGTAACAGTATAACTTAAAGCAGGGGTTGGCAACCTTTGAGAGGTGATCTATCTGGACTGTGGAAGAGATCAGAGATCCCTGGCTGGTGGTGTCCTTTCTTTTAAAATGAACCACTTCAGCCCCGGTAAGTTTTACCCCCTTCATGACCCGTCCATTTTTTGCGATACGGTAATGCGTTGTTTTAACTGACAGTGGCGCCATCTTGCGACGCTGTACACAAATAAAATTGATGTTCTTTTTATCCCCACAAATAGAGCTTTCTTTTCGTGGTATTTGGTCACCTCTGCGGTTTTTATTTTTTTGTGCTATAAACGAAAATAGACAGACAATTTAGAAAAAAAAAAACAATAATTTTTACTTCATGCTATAAAATATATCTAATAAATAAATAAAAAAATATAAAAAATATAGTCCAATATGTATTCTGCTACACGTTTTTGTTAAAAAAAAATCCCAATAACCATATATTGATTGGTTTGCGCAAAAGTTATAGCATATACAAACTATGCAATATTTTTATGGATTTTTCTTTCTTACTAGTAATGGCTGGGATCAGCGATTTTTATCGGGACTGCGACATTGCAGTGAACAAATCGAACAACTAACTGTCACTTTTGACACTTTTTGGGGACCAATGACACTAATACAGTGATCAGTGCTAAATAATATGCACTGTAACTGTACTAAGGACACTGGCGGGGAAGGGGTTAACATCAGGGGCGATCAAAGTGTTAAGCATTATCCTAGGAATGGCTTTCTAACTGTGGGAGGAATGCTGTGACTGGAGGAACACAGAGATCCGTGTTTCTGCTTAGCAGAAACATAAGATCTCCATCTTCCTCCCTCACAGAATGGCGGTCTGCCTCGTTTACATAGGCAGACCGCCGCTCTGCCTCTCCTGTGAACGATCGTGGACTGCTGGTGGCCATCACAGCCACCAGACCCACTGATTGGCTCCCGCTGTGTCCAATCACAGTGGACGCCCCAGACTCACTGCACAAAATCACCTACCTGTATGTGATTTTGTGCAGGAGGGCTGCCCTGCTGCAGAATATCTGCGTGGAGCGGTTCTTAAGTCGTTAATTAACTGTGATGGCCCCGATAAAAAGATGGCATAAAGAACATAGTGTGAGACAGTAGTGTCTTCTGCCCTCCTTCACATTACCCCACACAGTAGTAACCTCTGCATTCCCTTCACATCACCCTCCCCCCACACCACAGTAGTGTCTTTTGCCCCTCTTCACACAATCCCCCCCCCCCACAGTAATGTACTCTGCCCCCTCCCCACAGTAGTGTCCTCTGCCCCTCTGCTTCCCGCACAGTAGTGTTACCCCCCCCAAGCAGTAGTGTCCTCTGCCCCCTTTACATCAACCACACCCCGGTCTCTTACCTCCTAGCTTCACTTTCCTATTTACACAGGTGTACAGCAGAGTGGAGATCGGGAAGCAGCACAGTTCTGGAGGGAAGGCAGGAGCGGAAGCTGCTGGAGTTAATTCCTCATATTGACAGGCTGGGACATAGGGCGGTCCCAGCAACCAGGCACCTGCTTACAAACTTGAAAAGTTAACTTGGGCAGCTCCCAATTTCCCACTCCTGTCCCCCCCACAACTGTGCTGCCTCCCACTCTCCGCTCTGCTGTGAAGATGAAAGTGGTAGGGGGGGCTGGGGGGGGGGGGTAAGGACTGACATCTAAGTAAAGCGACTGTGGCAGTCCAAACAGGACAGTGACCCAGAATGGATCCGGACAGTGGTCCACCATTTAGTGATCCCTGGACCAGAGGGTTGGCAAAGCAGGGACGTGTTTGTGATCTACCCGTGACAGACTTAACCGGGACAGGGGCTAGCCAATTGAAGTGCGCCAGTGGGTCCAAGACCAAAAGCCCCATGTAAACATTTCCTTGTTTGACCCTTTAACAAAGAATGGCATATATATTTTATCTACAACGACAGATCACAACATCATACATTAGACTTACATACCAAATGTGCGTAGAAAAAACAAAAGTAAGACCTACATTGCTTTATTACAAGCCAGGAATTTCAGAAAGTTTATACTGTAATTGCTGACACTATTCTTTTGACACGGTTGATAAAGTTGAATGTATGCTGCCTGTGCTGATTACTAGTCATTACTTGTAACAGTCAAAAACTCCACACTTGCATTTCCCTCATCAACTAAACACAGATGTGTGTATGCTGGTAATGGCATACTGTAATGGAACCTATGGTAGCTTTAAATAGCCTTTTTGTCCAGGCATTTAATTAAACACTATAGTACATTGTGTGAGATGAATATACATGTGTTTCAAAGCATTTTACATCTGGGGGACATTGAATGAAGAAAATAGGATTTGTAATCCTGCTCAGCCATTCTTTTAATTCAGGTACCCCTGCCAAATACCACAGTATGGCCAGCCTATGGGAAAAAGACCAATTATGAGCTGAGAAGGAATTGTCTACCTATTAGGGTGACAACTGTCTAAGATTGCAATCCTTTTACTTTGGGGATATTTCCTTTCATTTCCTATTGCATCTCCAAAATAAGAACTGAATGAAAAATACTCCCCAGTGGGGCACAAAACAACATAAGATGACCTGATAGATATTGAATCCTTTCCCTACTATCCAAAACAAAAAAGAAAACCCCCAAAACTTCTGCCTATATATACATTTTAACCACTTTCCATCAAATCACATATCTGGTTTGTCATTGGCTTCAAGTGGTTGTACTGGGGGGGTGATATGCAGTTGTAGGCATCACCCTGGTACCGTTTTTTAGAGCCGACGGTTGGATTTCTTGTACTAACAACCAATGCGATTAAGCAGCATTGCGGCTGTTATTACAAGCAGCGGGAGGGGACATCCCCCCCTCCCACCGTCTTCCGCTGTTCCACCTGAGTCACCCTTCCCACTGGGAGACCTAAGCCACCAGCCAGCACGTCTGCCAGCTGGCTGGAGACTTGAACAAAGCTGGAATCGGCTTGATCAGGTCCCGGATGTAGTAACCCGGAAACAACGTCACAACGTCACTTACAGTTTACTTGACAGCCAACGCCGCCATTTTAAAAAAATCCAAAGTATTCAAAAACACGGATCTTGACTTTTTGAATACTTTCAAGTGCAGAGAAGGGTATTGGGGTCTTTTAGACCCCAGATCCCTCCATAAAGAGTATCTGTCACATAAACAGTACCTATTACTGTCACAAGGGATTTTTACATCAACAGCAATAAAAGTGATCAGAATTTTTTTTTTAAAGGGACAGTGCAAAAATAAAAAATAAAATAAATAAGTAAACAAAAAAACAAAAAAAGTTTAAAGCGCCCCATCCCTCTGTGCTCATGCTCTGAAGCAAACGAATATGTAAGTCGCGTCTGCAAATGTGAACAGTGTTCAAACCATACATGTAAGGTATCAACGCGATCGTTAGAGCGAGAGCAATAATTGTAGTGCAAGACCTTCTCTCTAACGCTAAACAGGTAACTGTTAAAAAATTAAAGCGTTCCCTATGGAGATTTTTAAGTACCGTAGTTTGTCGCCATTCCACGAGTGTGCGCAATTTTAAAGAGTGACATGTTAGGTATCTATTTACTCAGTGTAACATAATCGTTCACACTATACCAAAAAATTGGGTTAACTTTACTGTTTAGTTTTTTTTTTTTTTTTTTAGTTTATTGAAGTGTTTTTTTTTTCCCCAAAGAAATTGTGTTTGAAAGACCGCTGTCTAAATACTAAAATAATTGCAACAACTGCCATTTTATTCTCTAGGGTCTCTGTTTGGGGTACTAAGTAATTTTCTAGCAAAAAATACTGATTTTAACTTGTAAGCAACAAATGTCGGAAATAGAAAAAAAGCCAAGGATAAATCCAAGAAAAACTCCAAGCTTACTTACCGACCAGCTCGCAGACAACCAAATTAACCTGAATAACAGTATGCGTTAAAAACAGGGATTTAGTCTGCACACATTTTCAAATACATTCGTAAGTTACAGGCCACGCCAAGGCACCCTGGCATCTGTAGTCCTATTACTAGCTTAAGAGTGACTCCACAATGGAAGCACATCCAATCTGATGGATAGAATAAATGTCGGAGATAGGCCTGGTCTTCAAGTGGTTAAGTAGTTTGTTTCAAGGCTGTGTAGCGGATTACCATAAACAGATATTGAGACTTATGCTAGGTTTGTAAAAGTATCTAAATAGATAAAGAACTCATAACTGGATTAAAAGTAATTTTTTTTGTTTCAGTCTGGGGTGCAATTTTTAGGTGACGTAAACAGCTACTGACAATTATGAACAGTAGGCACCTAGTGGTAGGTACACATACTTGTAACACCTTTCTGTGTACCAGCTCTGTTCAACTGCAGTCGAATTCTGATCAGGGAAATACTACAGGTATTTGGGCAAAGTGGGGTAATAGAAAGCTGCCGCAGGTATGTGCACCCAGCTCTAGTTCATACTGTCACCAAGTTGTTTTTGATAGGTAACGTAAGTAATAGGCTATGGTGAAGAAGGAATGCCCCTCCAAACATATTAGTAACAAAGTGCGGCAGATTTTGGTGACTTTGCTGCACAGTCAGAAATAGACTGTCCTGCTAAACAAAAATTAACCACCGGAAGGTTTACCCCCCTTTATGACCAGGCCATTTTTTGAGATGCGGAACTGCGCTATTTTAACTGACAATTACTCGGTCATGCGACCATGTACAAAAATAAAATATATGTTCTTTTTTCCCCACAAATACAGGTTTCTTTTGGTGGTATTTGATCACCTCTGCGTTTTTTTGGTTTTTTTTGCGCTACAAAAAAAGAGCGACAATTTTGAAAAAAACTATATTTTTTTCCTTTCTGCTATAAAACGCATCCAATAAAAAAATGTAAATAATAAAATGTCTTCATCAATATAGGCCAAAATGTATTCTCCTACATATTTTTGGTAAAAAAAAAAAAGCGTATATTGATTGGCTTGCGCAAACACTATAGCGTCTACAAATTATGGTATATATTTATGGAATTTAATGAAAAATGTATTTTTTACTAGTAATGGCGGTGATCAGCGACTTATAGCGGGACTGTGATATTGCGGCGGACAAATAGCAAATCTAATTGACACTTTTGACACCAATACAGTGATCAGTGCTAAAAATATGCACTGTCACTGTACTAATGACACTGGCAGGGAAGGGGTTAACATCTAGGAAGATCAAGGGGTTAAATGCGTGGCCATCATGTGTTACTATGTACTGTGTGTGCTGCTTTTACAAAGCTATATGTTGGTTTTTGCAGGAAGAAAAAAACAGCCCATTGCTGCTGTCAGAAGAGAGCCCTGTGTTTGTTTACCTGTTTCTCCTGTTTCTCTTTGGTCCGGAGCACATCATTGGCAGCCACTGATTGGCTAGTGCTGCAGCCAATCACAGTACAGCTGCGGTGGTGGGGGCACGCGGGTGCGCTCTCTACCTCGGTGTGCAGATCATGTACTAGATACGTGATCCGGCACAGAGCGACTGCCCTGCTGCAGTATATCTGGTGGTCATTAAGTGGTTTAAGTGATAAGTGTTTGATTTTGGGTTTAATACTGCTTTAAAATTTTGGTGCTAATTCTCCAGCTCAAACATACTTCTTTATACTCCTTTTCAGCTGTAAATGATTCCTTCCACTAGCCTCCAACCTCTTCCTTTATCTTTGATGCAAGTTATCATTGAGAGTTTACAAATTATTTTAAACATTTACATGTAGTGTTTATCGCTTGAAAAATCATCAAAACACATTTTCTTTATAACTCATTACTTGAATGAACATCTACAAGTTTAAACTAGAGCTTCATTCACTTAATCAACACTGTTATAGAATGGTTTGAATAGCTACTGGTTATTGTCAGCTACATAGTCTTTCAATGTAATCCCAAACATGGTTACATAAAAATCAGCTATCAGTGTATTATGGAGACTAATCAAAATGTCCAGAAATACCTTAACATTAACGTGGTTGTAGACCCTTTACTTATACCCAGTGAAGTGGCTGGCCTCAGGTGATACACAGATATTAAACAAATCCTCCTACATAAGTTATACCTGTCTATCTGCAGCCCTTTCTTTTCTACATCCATTCAAAGTGCTTAATTTTAAAGCTTGCCTGAGAGCTCAGAAAAAGGGTGAGTAGAGCTGAAGTTACACTCTGCAGAGCTTAGTTAGGAGAGCTCTGAGAGCTGATTGGAGAGAAGGGACCCCCCCCCCCCCTCACACAGCTCACAGGAACAGAGCTGATGTTGTCAATCGAATGGGAGCCATTTGAGGCTTATCATCATTTTTCTCTTGGTGTCAGGGAAACTCGCCAGAAGTGATTCATGCTGAGAAAGAAGAGGAACGAAGTATGAGAAAAAGTGCAGTTGCTCCAGAGCTTAGTAAATGAGCAGAAGCTCAGCTGACTTCCATCATCCAATCATGCGCAAGCAAAAATGCTCTTTTTTCTATTTTCCTTGCATGTAATTCGGTATTCTTTGTAAAGTGAAACGTTACCCTATGTGCTATACTCTGGAGCAACTGCACTCTGCAAAGTGCACAGTTGATTTTCCTTTAGTAAATCAACCCCTTGGTGCTCTTAATTGAGACAAGCACACACTATAGAGGGATATGCTTTGTTCATATTTCATGTCTGAGGTTTACACCACAAAACCGTCATGTAGTTCATGGCATTCTGTGTGTGACTTCCAGTCCTCCAGCTATAATGTACCCAGGCAGTTTATAGATAATCCATAGTCCCTGGACTGCTGTAAATCATTGTGGTGATGAGTGCTACAGAGGCTGTGCCTGTAATAAGGTTGGTCTGTAAATAATCATTTATACTGGACATCCAGGCGTGTAGTGCATCTGCACCTAAGCTTGTAAGCACCAGCAGGAGTACCGATCCTGAAAATGCTACACCTACATAAAGTAACATTAAATCTGGCTATACACGTATGGTTCTCTCTATCCTCACTAACCAATCAGATGCCAGCATTGTTCTGATGTTCTTACAGCTTGCGGTGCTGAATGTCAGAATGCAATAGTCTGGCAGGGGGGATTTGTCCATCCCTTTTGGATAACATATTTCCATTGGGTTCAAAAGAACAATTGACTTTTGTGGAATGGAGCAGTGGAAGCAACACCATATATTGCTTGAAGTACAGCTGAGACAGCAGGAAGCAGATTAAATTTGAGTAGTATATGGCCATTGTATGGCAGTGCTGCCATCCTTGCACAGGGTCCCCTAGTCTGGACCATGTCTGGACATTGCTAAATCTGGCAGGATCACCAGGTAAAATAGTGATAGCAGAACTTGCAATTAAAAAAAAGGATATACATGGCACAACTAATGGAGGTATAATAACATATGCAATTGTATTGAATTTGAGGAAAAATACACCTTATAATGTGATTTTATTATAATTGCCTCTATTGCAGCTTTAAAGGTTACAGTTGTTTTGCTCTAGATCATTGGTCTCCAAACTGTGGCCTCAATGTAGCCTTTTTCTTGCCTTTATCTCACCTATGGGTTATTCCATCCACTGACACCAATGATTGTGCACTGTTCCTCCCACTGAGACCAATCATGAGGCACTGTTCCTCACACAGAGACAATGATGAGACACCATTACTTCCACTGAGACCAGAGATTGTGCACCATTCCTCCCACTGAGACTAGTGATGGGGCACTATTCCTCCCACTGAGACGAATAATGAAGCACTATTCCTCCCACTGAGACCAATGATGATTCTCCATTCCTCCCACCGAGACCAAAGATTGGGCACCATTCCTTCTACAGAGACCAAAGATTGGGCACCATTCCTTCTGCTTTGCTCCAGTTGAAGACCTCTTAGTGTAGAAACCGGTCGGGCCAGCATTTCTTGTATCCCACATTGCTCTTATCTTATTTTATTACTTGTTTTTTGTGATCACTTTTATTACCTTGGAGTCTACCATTTGACCTTTTTAATAAACCAATTGGTTTTTGACCTGCACCATTGGAGTCCTTCTCCTTTCCTCTGTTTTATATGATTACTTCCTGGAGCCTTCACGGAACAGCTTCGGAGACGGCTATCAGGCTGGGGAGCATTTGGAGTCTGCATGGTTCAGGAGCCAAGTATATTACCTTGAACCAGGTCTCATTCATCTGTGTCCAGCACCCGAGCAACCTCCGATGAATACAGCACAAGATCCCAAGCTTGTTTGACCCCTCTGTCGTACGACATTCAGGGTCCATCACAGCTGGTAAGAGTACCCATTTACTTTTCGAGTTTCATTGTTATTGACTACAGACAAGCCTTACACCATTTTTATAAGATTGGGACTACCTCCGTCATAGGGACATACCATTCAACACTCTTGTGGACAATTTTTTCACCTACTTACTGGGCTATATTTAGTCTAGCCAATATGTTTTGGTTTTACATTTAGTTTTTTATTTATACTTTTTAATAGCGCTACACTGTCACTGTATAACCATTCCTTCTACGGAGACCAAAGATTGGGCACCATTCCTTCTACTGAGACCAGTGATGGGGTACTGTTACCACAACTGAGACCAGTGATGAGGCACCATTCCTACCATGAATATCAACAATTGGGCGCCATTCCTACCACTGATACCAACAACAGGGCACTATTCCTCCTAATAAAACCAATGATGGGGCATTGTTTACTCCTGCTGACATGTTTTTTCCTTGAAGTGGCCAGTCTGATCCCCCTAAAGCCTTAAGGACAGTAGACTGGCCCTTTGTTTAAAAGGTTTGGAGACTCCTGCTCTAGATCGTCAAATAACAAGCCATGGGGGTCCCAAAGGAAGTGGGCCCTATTACGTTAATTAAAAATTAAATATTATGTAGCGCTGACAACTGTTGTTTCTAGCTCTATGTGTATTATTCAGTACAATAGTTGTGTTAGTGCCATCTTGTTGACAATTGATAAAGCACAATAAGTTTACGTCTCAGGATTAAGTGACATGGAAGTGATTCACTGTTTACTTCGGAACTGTAGCTTTGACTCAGCCACAATGCTCCTGGACAAAGTCAGAACTGAACTGCATTGTGGAAGGATATAAAAGGGTAAGCAGAGGGCATTTTAGGCCTCTTGTTCCTGGGACGCATGGCCTGCCAGCAGGACTCTGTGGGTATGTGTGTCCCACAGGGTTGCGGCCTACCTTGTGAAGGAGCGGAGCAGCAGCAGTATCCTGCCATCGCATCGCAGTGAGCCGGACAGGAGACGTGATTGTTCCGGAGGAATGGTCGTTTGTGGACGGGACAGTGTGACGGCGTGGTGGTGCCTCTATATGGAACTGAGAACTGCTGAACCAGAGACATCCACCTGCCTGGATCCCATGTGGTGAGAGGGTTGATACCCAGAAGTTTAATTGGAGTATTACATACACATCTTTAGAACTGTACAGAGTGTTGCTAGGACTGATAGTCCCACGAAACAAGTTAAGTCTGAGAGTTTTTCATCCAAATAGACTTCAGCGTTCAAGAGCGGATGTTAGATGTTTGTTTCTTCATATAAAGACACCTAGATACCCTGTTGGATTACAATTGTTTTAGTGTGTTATACTACACTGCGCAACACCCAGGAGGAACCCTTTGCGGATTACAATTGTAAAAGCTAGCGAAGACTGAAGACTACCTTTTTCACTGCAGGGCCCTGCATTTTAGTATAGTGACTTTAAGGTCTAGAGCAGGGGGAGCTCCCGGGTATAGATTCATACCAATATATATATATTTCTGCGATTGTTACTGATTGTCATATCATTTCTTATACTATCACACTACGTTGGTGTGATAGTATATTTATTGAAATAACTCTTTATATAAATATATTACTTATTCAAAGAAAGAAGTTATTTTTGATCATTATTGAAGTTTGTGTGCAGTGTTGTCATTCCTCCTACAGGTGGAGCTACCAGTACCCAGGTAGAGGTAATCCTAATTGTAAGTGTATATTGTGGGTTAAAGTTAATGCTCATATTATTTCAACACTACTACAGTTGTGTCAAGGGGAGTGAACAATTTAAGAAGGGTGTAGAGCAAAGAGGACAGAACCGCTTAAACCAGCAGCTCCACCGTGAGTTATTGCTACACTAAGGACTACAAACATGGGCCCAGACGCTGATTAACTAAAGAGGATTGGGAATCTTTACGGCATCATATGCAGATGTTTTTCACGTGACTGGATGATCAAAATGAATATTCACACAATGTTTCAAAAGAAGATTCTTAACTCCTTTAGTAAACAAACTCCAGAGTCTCCGCTTTCCACTGAACCTTTGGTACAAAGTAGCATATTGGCAAAACTATAAAAATACTTGAAGTTAATCACAAAAGCAATAATAAAGCTATAACTAAGTATGACATTATTTGTACATTTATATCCCAAATATATTGACTTATGCAATCCGAATAACTTTCATGAGACACATCTCTCTACTTACTTTACATTTTCATTATAACAAATCCCATCCCCCATATAAAACAGTCTGCTTGGTTTCTAGACATTACAAATTCCTAAGGATTGTTGCACTTCTGCAGAAAGAAACACCTGTGCAGAGCCTTTGTACCTAACTTCATTCCACAAAAATGATGTGGGAGGAATTATATTAACATGGAGTCAGCTCAGGCAAGAGACGAAAAGACGACAACTTTCATCTATTGCACACATGCCTGTAAGATTTTTTTAAGCCAGGAGAAATCACTTCATTGAATTATATGTCTGGAAAAAATGATGCGAGGGGTAGACATTTGCTTCTGGTAGAATCCCCAGCGGACTTTACATTTTGAAGTCATTTGTGTTTCAAGCCAGCAAATGTTAACACAGTAAGTACAGCAGATTTATATCAGTGCATTACTCCTGAGTTATTTCCTTTACACTTTTATGTAGATAAAGCTCAACAGCCTTATTTAGATTGCATGCGGAAAAGCTTATCCCATTTGATACAGGAGAATCAAACATTCTCATGCAACATAATGAATATAAAACAAAAGAAAGGGTAAAAGGGCAATTCTCCACTAACATCTTCCTGCTTTATACCTCTCCATTTATATGTTATGGTATACTGTAGGTCTTATTTGAATGATATCTTAAAATAAATGAGTGCACATTATCATAAACTAATATTTTCCTACAAACCATTATGATTTGTCTCAGGTCAATAGTCTGCATTTTATATAAAACCGAGGTGTGAAGTTGCAGTTATGATTGCTTTTTCAGAATGAATAGCCCAGGATGCAGTAACCCATAGCAACCAATCTAAATCATATGCAGTCATCACCTAACTACAATAAACAGAAATCTATCTTTTCCTGCCAAATTCTGTGCAGCAAGCTTTACGATCTATTCCCTGAGGCATTTCTGCAGGCTAAACTGCAACTGAGCAATGCAGTCTAGGCTAGGTCCAGCTCATCCATTGACTGAGGGACAGTGAGAGCAGTTTTTTGCTCGTAAAGAAAGCTGGATTGGTTCTAACCTTTTGTTTACTACAACAACAAACCCACAAAACAAATAGGAACATCCCAAGCAGGTTTGCATTGCACTTTTTATTCAACAAGGCAAGAAACAAACACAGTTTTATTGCAGGTCGGCCTTGTACAGCAAGTCCATACCATATAACAAACGTCTGCTTGTTCACACCACTAACTGAACTCAGGTCAGTTGTTGATCCCTAATGAGTTCCCTAACACAAACAGGCAGCACCTTTTTAGTGTCTTGTCAGCACTCAGCCTTTTCACTCAGCAGCAGGCTCCTACAGCAGAGAGAGCAAGAGAGAGAGTCATGATCATCAGCCAGCTCACATATATAAAGGCCTGTGGATAGCTGAAACTAATAATGAGGTCTGGCCAGGTAAGACTTGGACCTAGGAATGAAGGCTTTATCCTACCCAAAGATCTATAAAGGATCTGGGCTCCAAGACCTAGAACAAAGGGTATTAAAGGGGTTGTAAAGGTTCGCGTTTTTTCACCTTAATGCATCCTAAGCATTAAGGTGAAAAAACATCCGATGACGCAGCGCGGGTTGTATCACGGAAGCGCACTCGCAAGAACTAACCATCATGCGAGGGAGCTCGCATGAAGGTGGTTAGTTCTTGCGGGGAGGAGCTGAAACAGCCGCTGAGAGACCCCAGAAGAACAGGTTCAGGGCCACTCTGTGCAAAACGAGCTGCACAGTGGAGGTAAGTATAACATGTTTGTTATTTTTTTTTTTTTAAATTGCCTTTACAACCCCTTTAAGATCCTAACGAAAAAAAAAATTAGCTTACTCCACAATAGCTATAAATCCTGGAGTACCTTACCATGTCTTTGTGAAAAAGCTAGGTGACACAAACACAATCTATAATACTACCTGTCAGTGTCTCATATACCCTACCCTGCCCGCTCAGAACTGTGGAATGGAGCATAATTTGCCAGCATATAAGGAATGTACTCCATGAGCATCCCCTTGCGGGATACCTGGCTTGTGTTCCATATAATATGCAATATATAAAATATAATACATAATATATAAAGTCTTGCAGAGCTAGGGACCACCTTTTGAATTGTTCCCTTTGTTTTGAGCCATCCACTGTAAAGGAAAATGGTCTGTATATGTTCGAACTGTCAGTTCGAAAAGGTAATATCTTTATGACTCTAGTACCCACTTTATGACCAGACACTTCTTGTCCACTATTAAATAGTTCTGCAGAGATTAGTTTACAGCTCAGATATGCTATTGTTCTTCCCCATTAGTTTCCAGGGACAAAACTGCTCCCAGGCAAATATGCATTTGTACAAGAAATTCTTGACTAAAGTTGGGGGTGGTTAACACCAGTCCCTTACACAGTGCTGACTTCAGTACTTGAAAAACTCCCTTTGGATCTTCATTCCATTTTACCATGGTGGACTTGGCTCATTTTGTAAGATCCACAAGTGGAGCTGCTATAGTAGCAACATTAGACACAATCCAAAATCCTCAGAAAGGCTCTAACCTTTTTTTTTTATGACTGAAGCCAACATTTAGATGCTTCAGTATTTTGTGTAAGAAACTTAGGGAACCCCCTGCCCAATGCTGTAGCCCAGATAGTGGGTATCTTCTAAGCCTATTGTGCAGTTTTTTTACATTGGCTATAAACCTAGCCTAGAATGAATAAAATATAAAACTGCTTGAACCTTCTGTAGGTAGGAATCCACTCTTCTATTTATTTTAAGAACTCCCTCACCTCCTGAATCTGAATACCAGACATCCTAACCTCTGGTGTACCTTTTTCTGGAGATACTTTAGGGTTGCTTTTTACTGAGCGAGCCCCTTAGTCCTTTAAGGGTTTCATTAGGTTTATTATGGTACATTTGTAGGGGCTTTCTCTTTCCAGACTGGTATAGCTGGTATTTGACATCACTGCTTTTCTCACTGATCTCATAGGAGCCCCTACCAGAAATTTACTCTCTACAGTGTGCACCAAAACTAAGACTCACAGAGCAGTTATAAACTTTGGCCTGCACCTTTTATACTTGCTGCATGTTTTCCTGAATTCTGGGCATAATTACTGAGATCCTACCCTGCATCATAAGTATTGTGTTACACATTTGTGAGGTGTGACCTCTTGCTACCATTTTGCCGGGCTATATCCAGTAGTTCCCAGGGACATCTGCTTTACAAAAGTTCAAACTAGAAAACCATGGACAACTGTGGCACTTGTCTTACTGAAAACAGTAGGTATGGTAACAAGTGCTCCCACTATTTTCCATCCTTATCAGCTACTTTTTTACTTTTCAGGGTACTACCAAACCATTCTACCAGCCCATAAGTTTGGGGGTGTTACATTGAGGTGTGTAGGTGGGTAATTATTAACAACAGACACAGCTCTTTCGTTACCTTTGATATAAAAGTGGTTCCTGGTCTGTCAACATTTCTTTAGGGATACCAGTGTGGGAAACCACGTGGAACAGTTCCTTCACCATAACTTTAGATGACCTGTTTTTGACAGGAATTGATGGTGAATACTGGGTAACATAGCAAGGGGCAACCAATATGTGCTGAGGGATGTCAGCAGTTGCCCGGCCAGATCCATAGCAACTCTGTTACAAGGTACTTTAGTTATAGGCAAAGGTAACAGGGACTTCGTAAATGTGGTTGGGGGTTCATTATATTAACACGCAGGCAAGAATTACAATATTCTTCAACTGCTTTGTAAATACTGGGCCAAAAAAAACAATGCCTAAATGACCGCGCATGAGAATAGATTAGATCAAATGCCATTCTTGTGTGAGACTTGGAAGCCATCAGCTGCGCCACAACAGGTATACTGCAAAATGGAGATGTACCAGGCTAACGTTTGATTCTTGAAGTTCACCATTTTATCACCTTTACATTTTTCCATGTGTTTGCAGCACAACTGTGTGTTTTGAAAAAATTACCTGGCTGCCAGAATAGCTATTATTTCTGGCATTTAGGTAATTTACTTCTGACCTCTAAACCATGACTGCTAGTGGGAAGAGGTTGTCAGGTACTTCTAAAGTAGGGGTGTCAAGGATCCCTTTAAAGAGGAAATAAACACTGATGGGTCTACTTTCTTTTCAATAATCCCTTTATAGAGAAAGTAAACCCTGATGGGTTTAAGTTCAGGCAAAATAGTAACATGATTTACTTCAGAGACTAATTATGTGGGGGTCTTGTGAGCCAAAGATGGACTGATGCCTCTGTGAGGTGAAACAAATATAGATAAGCTGCAAACACTAACCACGTTTCATTGCGTGCATAAACCAAAAAATATAAATAAACGTGCCTGCGCTGAAAAAACAGATATATCCCAATAGTTGGGAGGTGCATATATAATGTAAAACTATACTACAAAATTTCAATATAAAAAAAAAAAAAAATGCTAGTAATATATAAATTATAGAATGAATACAATCCTTATATAAAAGTATCCCATAAAGTGCAACATGCAAAAAAAAACAATATATATATGTGGTTATAAATATAAGATCAAAGTGCAAAACCCAGTGTCAACATTTAAAAAGTTCAATTCATTGATATCAACACATAAAGTGCAAGTAAGTGGTGTCCACAAAAAACAGTGTTCCTCATGCTCCTCCTTAATGGTGTTCACAATCCAATTAATTGCCAATTAGATCCCCCAGAGGAAGGCACATGATCCCTGTGGCGAATACACGTCGGGGAGGGGTAGGACGGAGCTGTCAGCAACAGAGGTGGATGAGGAACGACACACCGCACACCATACAAACGCTTGTTTTATACAAACACTCTCTGGAAAGATTGGTGCACTCACGCACCTACATATTACTATCTGATGACATCTGAGAGTGGTCGAGTTTATACCAGCATACCCTGTATGAGCCCAAGGGGTGGCTCCAATGCGTGTTTAGACACAGTTTAATTACCGTGTCACACGCTCAGAGGTGAGCGCAAGCACAAGTGGAGGGTCACAGGAGAGCACTGAAGCATGCTGGATTGTGAACACCATTAAGGAGGAGCATGAGGAACACTGTTTTTTGTGGACACCACTTACTTGCACTTTATGTGTTGATATCAATGAATTGAACTTTTTAAATGTGGACACTGGATTTTGCACTTTGATCTTATATTTATAACCACATATATATATTGTTTTTTTTGCATGTTGCACTTTATGGGATACTTTTATATAAGGATTGTATTCATTCTATAATTTATATGATTTACTTCAGACACATTTTCAAGACCTGTTTTTTCCCCCCACATTTCCCAAAACAGAGGAACTGCTCAACCCAGTGTTACATTGTTTAGCAAGTTCTTAACCACACCCATGGCATGCTTTACAGCTCCACTATTTGTCTCCAATAGGAGCAGCACAGAAGTGAAGTCTTTAGCATCACAATGTATACAAAGAAAAACAGAAGAAAAAAGGGAGTGCAAAACAGCCTCATAGTAAGCTTTATTAGTGTATAAAAAAATAAAAACAATTATATGCACTTACAAGTGAAGGAGAACAAGAGTGGAATGTAACAAAGTGGGTATTGTCCTGAGCTTCAGAGCCTGAAGTCTTTTGGCTGAAACCACTGTGAAGAGGAATACCATGCTCGGGGATCGCAGAAGCCAGGAGGGACGCCTCTGTACTGGATGATCGACCAAGCCTGCTTGTGTTCTACTTGCAAAGGGTCATGGGAAACACATTTTGCAGTGTAGGACAAGATAAAGAAATGCTTTCCCATTATCCCAGTGCAAAAATAGATTTAGCAAATAGTGACACATACCTCCCTAGGTCGAAATCCATAGGCTCATGTAATATAGGACAATTGGCATCCACATGTCCCAGTCCTGGGCCATTTAATAAAAAGGAACAGTCTTATACAAGGTTGATGTTTTCCTGTTTCCAGGGGTTACTGGCTTGATGGGCAGGTCCCAGTAGCAATATGTTGCTCCTCAAGGGATAACAGCTCATCCATATTCTTGGGCTCTATATGTCCATTCTACAATATTATTATTATCATACAGGATTTATACAGTGCCGACAGTTTACGGTAGGAATTAGAGAGCCCATGTGCTTCTATATCCAAACAGGCAAGTCTCTGATATAATGTTTGCAGACTACTCACTCCACAATCTAAGCAGGCTTGAGCACCTTTGATTACAACAACTTGTTTGTAGGTTGTAACAAATCATACATCTAGGCAGACATGGGGGTAAGTCACACATGTGCAAGTAACAAGCAAGTCTCAAGTCTTAACCTTCAAGTCATAAGCAAGTCCCAAGTTACTGTGGCGAAAAGCAAGCAAGTCAAGTCGAGTCCCTGCTAGAAGTCAAGCAAGTGAAGTCAAGTCATTTATTTTGGTCAAGTCACAAATGAAGTCAAAATACTGATCTACCCCATTTCCATCCTTAAAATTAGTTAAAATTCAGTTTTCAGGAAAGGTTTTGTTTAATTTTCAACATTAACAAAACTGCTTAGTGCTTTTTTCTTGGCATATTTTGCCTAGGCCAAGACACAGCTCTGGTGGTGCCAAGTCATTGCAATTCATTGCACGTCAAATAGCCCAAGTCAAAGTCAAGTCGCAAGTCTTTAGTGGCAAGTCAAAGTCAAGTCGAGTCATTTATTTAATTTTGTCAAACAAGTCGCAAGTCCTCAAACAGGTGACTCGAGTCCGACTCGAGTCAAGTCATGTGACTCGAGTCCCCCACCTCTGCATCTAGGACCTTGCAGGTGCACATGCTGCACCTGCATGGCAATTCTAACCCTGAGCCTGGCCAGAATTTCTCCTTTAAGTTTGGGATACTCCATGCCATCCCAAGGCTGTAAGCCAAAGAAGGCCTTTTGGGGCTCTCCTGTTCAAAATGGTGCTAACTGCTCCATGGGTAGCTCCTGTATGCCAATGGTCACTGCCAGGGGCTGAACGTGCAAACCTTATAGTTGGTATGCCATATCGTCCCCAACAGCCTATGGCAGCCATATGGAGGTAGAGGCTTCTTGGACCACACATATGCTTCACAGTAAATAGGATATGGCAAGAATCCTGATCAGAATGACTTATAGTACTTTGCTTTCAAATTTTAATCTACATTTTAGGAGAAATGAGCCCATTGAAATGAGTGCAGAGAGACACATTGAAACATTCAAAGCATGGCCAATTTCAAAAGAAGAACATAAGCATAGTATTTTGTAAAACACCTCTGGATACTTTTATTATATAAACACAATCACTAAAATTGAAAATCCTATATTAGCTATGAAATGTGAATGCAATTTCAAGAGTTATTCTCAGTATTTTTACATCTGCAGCTTTCCAAAAGATGATCCAGTTATGAAAGTACTTTTTTAGGCACTTACTATTATAGAGAAATAATGATCTCTGTTACTCTGTCATATAATTGTTCTCCTGTGTTGAAACCCCATCACAGCGGTTATGACAAAGACTACATGTTGTTGTCTACTGTTGTGACTATCAGAAAACCCGCCTTGAGAAAAGTCATGCAGCCATTAATGGAGCACATGAATGTAGATATGAAGTGTTTGAAACGTGCATCAGGGTTTGATTTATTTCCCATGGTGTTGCCAATGGCTTTATGATGAGCTAGGAACCAGAGGTTTTTTCAGTACTGTATAAGAAATAAGAAGGAGAGTGAGGGGCACAGGATACCTGAAGGTTTCCTACCCACAGTCTTCTACATGTATTTCTATTTCCCTTTCTCATGGGTTATGGCAATTTGACTCTGCACACTGGACGTGGCTTCATTGTAAATTAAGGTTATGTTTAATCCTAAAATTCTACTGCAGAACAGCTGAAAAGATTCTTATGTATATTTTCACTTAACCTGTCATTCACTACCTCTCTTGTGGGGGGACAGTTGCAGCTGATTTCTCAAGGTCAATTAGGACAGCAAACAGCAGCCCACATCTTCAGGATTTCTTCCAAAAGGGAAGATTACTGAAACACTCAAATTCCTTGGCCCAAGCCCCTGGAGAAGAAGACAGATCTGACAGCAGCATCCTCCCAAGGTAGAAGCTCAGGAGAAAAGACCATTTGCTTCTCAACCAGCTAACCTGCCCCGTTAAGCTTTCTGATTGGCTAGGTCATTAAATATTCATAACAGAGTTGTAACATTTTCATACCTTGAATTTCACCTATTATTTATTGTCTTAAAGGAAACCTGTCCTGGGAGAAACATAGAGGCTGCCAGTGCTGACCTTTTAATTTGGAAAATGCTAATTGTTTGGCTATCATGCTAAATCTCTGTCTTCAATATTTGAGTCTCTGACCCAGAACAAGTATGCGGGTTAGGTCTTATGACTGTTCTCTGCTAATCTGCCAATTTATTTGGGGTCATTGACTCAGAAAGGACTAAATCCAGAGGGTTAACAGCAGGCACATATTAGTTTCAGAATGACAGTGATAGATTTACATGTTATTTTTATTCTGTTATTATAATGATATCGTTGCACCATAGTCTGCAGGTCATTACAATATAAGGAAGTCCCAATATAAATACAATAATTGTAGCAGAGCATAAAAAAAAATATTAAACAAACAGTTGAAGAGTCAGATTTTAAATTAAAGGGGGATATAACAAAGAGCAATTACTTTTTCATCTGGAGATAAGCCACCGGATTTCTTGCTCAATACATGTTCATTATTAGGTATTATTAGGCATTATGCAGAATCAGGTGCATCATTGTTGTGGTATCAACAGAACTCCACATACTGTAACTGTACACATCTCATTACGTCTAATTGTTGCAGGAGTTATGAGAAGCCTCCATATTTCTGAAAAAAATGCATGCTGAGGTCTCCAAATACCTGCCATATATACAGCTCCATGGCAACAGGAGAGGTTGAACCTTCCATGTGTAGGTACTTCCAAGCAGACTATTAAAGTATAACTAAAGGCAAAACTTTTTTTTTGTTTTGGATATAGTGAAGAGGGATTAGAGGACCTGACAGTTTTTATTGCTCTGTATGCTCCTGTTAGCTCCCATTAGTGGGACAGAGATTTTCATCCAGTACTCAGAACAGAATCAAGTCGGGCTAAGTGCTTCACAGAAAGCCTTGTATTTTATGAATTAATACAAGGCTTCCTCTAATTGGCTGAGATGGAGAAAGTGACATTATCCTCCCTCCTCTCCACCTCTCCACCTTAGCCAGTCAGAGGAAGCCTTGTTTTCACTCATACAACAAAACGCTTCCTGTGAATGGCTGAGCAGAGCTCTACCTGACTCAATTTTATTCTGGGTACAGGCCAGAATTTCCCGTCTCGCTGCCAGACTACAGTGCTGTATACTGTACTGCATGTTGTTGATGCTAGGGTTTCAGTGCAGCAGAGGCATTGTGCTATTTTAGCCCAAATAGGCTGTTAGGACCACACTGGATTTCTTGCTTATTTATTTTTCTGTACTTGCAGGTATTTTAAAGCCCACCTCCAGAAAAAAAACTGCCCTTCCAGTGCCCCCCCTCCACCCCCACACTGCAAGGGTTAAATGCTCTCTATGTCTAGAGGGTACAGGAGTAGGCTTTATTACTTACCCTATCTTCTCTGGCAGGCCCCCTTCTTGCTAGAGCTCCAGTCTGTGAGCGGACCCTTGGCTATTGACCCTGAATTGTTTGTGGTGAGGACGAATGTGCGACCGTGGCTGGGAGAGGAGGGGAACCAGTCACACTACTGGAAGGATCCTGCTGGAGCGCAAAATAAGTAAATCATTTACTCCTTGTTTCAGAATCCCTAGGCATTACAAACATTTAACCCTTACAGTGCTGGGGGGGGGGGGTGCAGTGAAAGGGTAGATTTTTAAATTCTTTTAACAATATAAACCATTGGGAAATGCATGTACTGGAGAGGTATGCTGAATATGTTTTTTATTTTTTTATTTTGCTCTGACACTTTAAAGTGGAACTAACCTGTATCTGATCGCCACACTGAAAACGCCATTTAATCCATTTTTGATATTCAAAGCAAACTCACCCATCCATCCATGTCTCCATGCTTAATTTAGTTGAGAAATCACTTTGAAAAACACCCTGCTAGCATTTCTAGCCACAGCCATCTTGATTAAGGGCAGATGATTCATGTAGCTTGTACTTCCTGGAATTGTCTGCCCTGGCATGCAGGTAAGTGCTTAACTGAGAAAGCCCCTCCTCCCCTACTCCAATTTTAAAGAAATAAAATTCCCATGAAGACTCCTGGGATGTTTGACATCACTTTGGCCAAGGCCTGATAACAGCAAGCAACTGAAGTAACATAAAAATTCAAGTTATAAACAAATAAATAGGATATATTTTCCTATCTATGTACTAATGGCTAGCAGCCTTAGTACTTAGTTTTTTTAACTATTAAAAATAGTTAATACTGATTGAAAAAGTTTAGTTCCCCTTTAAAAAATTATTTTTGCAATATGGAAACACTTTATGCTGTTCCTCAAAACACAATTGTTGTATATTCAAGTTAAAACGGTTTGCTCTAAAATAATCAATAACTATTTTAAAACAAGAAGACCAGAACAAAATAACATACTGAAATTGTAAAAATAAAGTGGTATGTGGTTAAACACATAAATGAAATTATGAATGTAGTTAGAGTTTTAAGCCAAGTGGAATGACTCCAGATTGTAGAAAAGTAAAATCTTTACCTTGTCCTAACCAAATGTATTTTTATCTTCAGAAATGCATCATTTAAACTTCAAAGAAATATTTTGGTCACACAATTAACAGATCTAAACCAAATTTCCAGAATTATGAATACTAAAATAAATACAGTACAAACTATTTAGATTGTTCAATGTGCAAATGTACTCTCTGTGTCGGTGTGTTTTAGAATCCCTCCCATTACTTCATATTTCTCTATGGGCATGTGTTTTGGATTTTTCCTTAATCAACATATAGTTCCCTTAAGGAGTATGTTATCCTTATATGATTCGTAAGAGAAAATATTCTGTCATATTATATTAAGGTCTTACTGAAGCACAAGGAGGTTACAGTGGGTAAAATCTATAGCAAAACTTAAACACCCAATCTTTCAAAGTGACCTAAAAAAGCCATATTTGATCAAGAGCATGAGTATTTTGATTCCTTCATGAAGACTGTTTAAAATAACAACACACGTGGTGTTCTTTATAGCTCATATAGAAAATTAAGTTAAACAAATAGTCTATGGTGATGCACAACAATTTCTTTTCAGCAATGTGGCTTTTTAATATTATGACGTACTAAAATATCAGTCCTGTGCCAAAAACTGAAATGATTGAAAACAATTGCTCATCACCTAATTCATAGAGACAGAGATATTTTGCTTGTAATTTGCTCACTCAACAAAAATATATGTGTCATTTAAACCTGAGCATGTGTGGCCAGTTTGATGAAAATTTCACTTTTCAGTCTTGGGGTCATTCAAACAATTAGTCCCATACTCTGTGCAGAACCTCTATCAGATGTGTGTGCACCCTCTTCGGAGCTGTGTGCAGGCAGCCCATGGATGTAGATGTACACACAGCATCTGCAAGGACACAAGTTTGACATGGGGGATGGAGTGGGTGCATGGATCCAAATACAGACACTGCGGTTTGATATGTGCACCCGCTCCTGCCCGCATGTCATATTTTAACATGCAAATGTGTCCATGCATCTTCTGCAGGGGCATCCACTTCCATGGGGGCTGCCTCCACACAGTTGGATGCACAAGCATCTGCCAGTGGCTCTGCATGGAAGACAGGGCTAATGACCCTTCTGAATGAGCTGTTAGTAACTATATAGCATATTGCATACTGTAGGTAGTTTTAGATAAACCATTTAACTAAAATATATATTGTTGCAATATATCTACTCTGGGACTGTACAAAGTAGATAGGGGGAGGCAGGGGCGGACTGACCATTGAGCCACTCGGGCACCGCCCGAGGGCCCTGGGCCACTAGGGGACCCCATCAGGGTTGCCAGCCTCAGTAAAACCAGGGACAGTATGTATAAATCTGTGTTTTTTTTACATATGTCTGTGTATACTGTGTGTACATGTATGTGTATACTGTGTGATTGTATACTGTGTGTGTGTATACTATGTGGCCCCATAATCTCTGATTGCCTGGGGGCCCCATAATCTCCTATTGCCCGGGGGCCCTATGAGTTATCAGTCTGCCCCTGGGGGGAGGTATTGCCTCCCAGTGCAGTAAGGTGCAAGCTCTAGATGTCCTAGTACATAGAACCAAATAAAGGTATTTGTGACAATTATATTGATCTGTGCTAAAGGTTATTGTTTTTATTGTTGTATTGGCTGATCATCCATATAAAATAGTCCTAATTTATGTATTTATTTATTTATTAAAATTACTTATATACTGAAGTCAATTTATGCAGTGCTTTACATATATATTGTAAATTCTGGTCAGTCCCTGTCCTTAAGGAGCTTACATTCTAAGGTCCCGAACTCACATTCATACATACTGTAGCACCCTTGTCTTAAACAGGGGCTACAAGTAAATTTAGCCGTGCTAGGTGGTAACTAACTAATTTGTAGTCCTTGTGATCATTTGAGTTTTCTCCTATGTCTGGTTTAACTGTTGTTCCTCCCTTCTGTCAATAGGTGGCACGGTTGCCTTTGGCATTAGTATGACGAGCTACAGTGGGACTATGTTATAGATATGAATATCTCTTTCTGCCAATCAGTAAGGGTTTCT
Source organism: Lithobates clamitans (assembly GCA_037952925.1). Classification (NCBI taxonomy): domain Eukaryota; kingdom Metazoa; phylum Chordata; class Amphibia; order Anura; family Ranidae; genus Lithobates; species Lithobates clamitans. The sequence goes on from JBBGZY010001371.1 coordinate 3,239,612, forward strand.
GCAACTGATCATGCTGGGAGAGAGTGTATATTTGGAGGAAGTCAGGTGATCGAGTCCTCCCACCCAGACCTTGGTCTGGAGTGGATGTGTATGGAACAGCTGAGTTGGGTGAGGTCCAGAGTCTAAGGCCTGGCCATGTGTTTGAGGCCCTGCCAGATAGAGCCTGTTTGTTGCCTGAAGGCATGAGGAAAGAGAGGGAGTTCGGAGATGAAGTACTCTTTCATGAGCGGGGGACTGTGGAGAGGCTGGTAAGGCGTCAAGAGGGACTCATCCAAGGGAAACCCTGTGTAGTGTGGTGAGTTTTTGGTTGCATTAGAAGACAGCTGTTGCTATATAGGTACAGAACATTGGGTGCAGGCCTGAGGCCCTTGTTCTGTTGCTGTCTACCTGGCTGTTTTGTCCTTGGAGTTCGCTGATCTGTCTGCCTTCTGTCCTAGGGTGTCTTATGCCTTAACCCTCTCTCCCTACATTTTATTGTTGTGAGCAATAAACTCACTTTTGATCATCCTAAAAGTGACTGGTGGCCGTCCTTCCTACAGCTATCCACACCCACCATGCCAAAGAACCAGCACTCTGAGGTGAAATGTCAGCCCTCCCTGATGCCGGGGGTGAAGGGGGCGCTACACATACATATACTAGGGCCAATTTACACAGTTAGCAGTTAACCTACCAGCATGTCTTTGGAGTGTGGGAGGAAACCAGAGTACCCAAAGAAAACCCATGCAGGGAGAACATGCAAACTTTTGGTTTTAATGACACTTTAAGTTATGCTGCACAAAAGTTGCATGCTCTGGGGACCTTCTTTGGGTTCAATCTTCAGAATTGTAAAAAGCTTTAAGAAGGAGCATAAAGAAAACTTGAACTTCAAATATTTTAAAGTGCGTATAGTAAAAACTTTTTTAGTTTTAGATACTATTCGGAAGAACACAACCTCAACAGTTTTTTTTCCCATTAGGGAAATTTCTCTTAAGATCCCATACCAGAAATGCAACAGAAAGCTATAAGAAATCTTCTAAAGCCAGGGAAATTTCCTTCTTAGGCAGCTGTCAAAGACACTTGTTCTCTTGTTCTAGGGACAGCTCTAACCTTTTGGAGGTGGACTCTCCCCAAAGTGGGCACAGACTGCAAATAAAAAAAATTACCAGAGTGTCTAACCCTTCTCCGCTCCACCCAAAGCTAAAATAAGATTTTGCTTAGAGACACACCACTTTAAGTTAGCCAAAGGGCATGATTTAAATTCCAAACTTTCTGCACTGACACATATTTACTATATGACTAAAATATTTCTTTGAAGTGTTGAATGTATATTTATGCAGCTATTAGCACACAGCATTTGGCTTGTACAGTACAAGACTTTACAACTTTGCTATGGCTACAATGTAAGTTGCAAATTAGCAGACATGGGGGTAAGTCACACATGTGCAAGTCACAAGCAAGTCTCAAGTCTTAACCTTCAAGTCATAAGCAAGTCCCAAGTCACTGTGGCGAAAAGCAAGCAAGTCAAGTCGAGTCCCTGCTAGAAGTCAAGCAAGTCAAGTCAAGTCATTTATTTTGGTCAAGTCACAAATTAAGTCAAAATACTGATCTACCCCATTTCCATCCTTTAAATGAGTTAAAAGTCAGTTTTCAGGAAAGGTTTTGTTTTATTTTCAACATTAACAAAACAGCTTAGTGCTTTTTTCTTGGCATATTAAAGAAACAATTTGAATGCCCAAATAGCAGACAAGGAGCAGAACACTCAACAATTAAATGGCCAACAAGCCTGAAAAAAATGTAGTCCTTGCTGAGGGGGAAAATAACTAAGCTCAAAGTTTGAACTTGATACAATGCCAATATCTGGACACTTGTATGGTGATGAGAATAATAGTATTCCCATCACCATTCTTCAAGTGTCCAGATATTGGCAATTTGGCATTGTGTCAAGTTCAAACTTTGAGCTTAGTTATTAGAATAGAAAAAAGAGGGAGAAACACCCACGCAATGGGATGCATGCAATGGAATAAAAATTTAAAAATTAAAGAATGTTGTTGGAACAGCTGCCACTACTGATTACTTCCACTAGGTGGAGTAAGATATAAGAAAAAAGGAATAGAAGTAGATAGCGCTGTTTCCAAGCCTGGTGAATTCAAATGTGTTATAAAGGTCCTGGATGTGCATAAGTCAAGTTGGTTGTCTGACTTAATAAAGTGCAGTGTGTGCTCTAAAAAAGATATAACTTAATCCGTATAAATATAATATATCCATATATAAATGAACCCTATTTTTAAATTAAAAATATTTGTGCAAAATTATGTGATCCATAACGTAAATCGATAATGTACATATGAAGTGAACAAACAAATATATATAATCAAGTGCTTTCAGTGCTGCTAGGATCTGGTGAGTGCAATCAACCACTATTAGAACAAGGATTAAGGCACGCACTGAAAGGTTTGGAATATCCATCAGAATCCAGGGGTTTTCTTTGTAGCAGCACTGAAAGCACTTGATTATATATATTTGTTTGTTCACTACATCTGTACATTATCGATTACGTTATGGATCACATAATTTTGCACAAATATTTTTAATTTAAAAATAGGGTTCATTTATATATGGATATATTATATTTACGGATTAAGTTATATCTTTTTTAGAGCACACACTGCACTTTATTAAGTCAGACAACCAACTTGACTTATGCACATCCAGGACCTTTATAGTAATTCCACGGGATAAACATTCACTGAATACTATAGGCAACATCTTTACAATCTTTCCCACTCCATACTGCCCTCCCACTAAGGGAATAACACATTTGAATTCACCAGGCTTGGAAACAGCGCCTATCTACTTCTATTCCTTTTTTCTTCGTTATTAGAATAGCCACTTAAAATGCATTGCATTTGCAAAAAATAGTATTCTTACTTCTCAGAATACAATTTTTTGCAAATGCAATGCATGTTAAGTGGCTATTCTCAGAATAGCCACTTAACATGCATTGCATTTGCAAAAAATTTAATTGGAAAGTACTTTCTCGCTCAGTTGTGAGCGATGGTGTCGCATTATCACCCCACCATGGCTGAACACATGTTCAACAGGTGCGCTTGATGCAGGGACTGACATTACTCTTACCGCTACCCTGAACAAAGAGGGGAGCATGTGCCTGTTCATGGCCCAAAACTGAAGGCAGCTCTGTCCATCACAAATGTCTAAATACTGGTTCAGCTGAATTTGGGGACTGGAACATGAATCTCTCTTCTGTTTTTTGCGGTATGCTGTGAACAGCCCAGATTGACTCTCTGACTCTGCCACTGGCATTTGTTCGTCTTCATCGGTGGTTGTTGGGGTGGGCTTGCAGTCCTCTTTGAGAATCAAGTCTGAAAAACACAAGCATAAAACAGTGACTCAATGCACTCAGGTGTAACTTATTACTGCAAACGGGTTATTACCAAAAACATAACATACTTTTTATCATCGCAGACACAGCCTCCTTGACATTTTCGGTAGCCAAAACATCATGGGTCAACCACATGGTGCCAAATGAAGGATCCAGCAGAGCAGCTTTTAGGTATAGAGGGTCAGAGAAGGGTAAGGTTGCTACATCATTCTGTTCATCTGCCATCCTCACATTGACAAAGATCCCTTCCAATAGTCTTTGGAGTGATTCTTGCAGGCTACGGATCAAGCCACCAAGGTAGCGCACGCTCTCTTTATGATTTTCCAAGTGGTGATTCAGAGAAAGGATACAGGGTACAACAGCACTTATTGTCACAAGTTTTTCTCCCTGTGAGAGGTCTGTGGCTTCTCCAAAAGGCATGTTGCAGTTTATAATGAGGTCTGACAGGATTGAGTTTGTAATTGCCTTTTGCTGCTGGTGGTTGCAGTGGTATAGCTGCACAGTCCCCTGTGCGATGAATTGTGAGATTTGAGGCTGGGTATCATCAAAAGTCCCTTTGGTATGGATGTACTCTTCATATCTATAGAGTAAACAGAAGAGAGAGAGAAAAAAAAGTTAGCTATGTGATTTATTGATTTGAACAACAATACACTCTGCTCCCACCTAAAGTGGGATGTAGGCCTAATTTCCATATATATACATACACGTGACGTTACTGTACCTACTTTTCTTTGTGGGTTTTGTAGTGACGGATGAAGTTGGATGTTGTGGTGGACGTGTCTCTTATTTTTGAGTTGCAGACCTTGCATATCGCCGTTCTCTTCTTTTCACCAACATCTAAAACATAATCCTTAAATCCAAATTTAATTATTTTTGGAATCGCTCCCTCCATTATAGCTGGCTTGTGCGTTGGTCTGTCAGGGGCGGATCCAGAGTTTGCTGTCGGGACAGCCCGGGCACTGCCAGAAAATAAGGTGTTGCTGCTTAGTACACTAGTACTTACAGAACTATTTTTAATGTATTATATATATATACGGTCCTAACCTAACCTTGTTTAAAACAGTGACACGTTTATCATTCCAGATTAGAATATTACATTAGTGACTCACAGTGACACTTTTTGGGCACCAGTGACACCAATACAGTGACCAGTGCTAAAGTTTGCATTGATTTCAGCATGCATGGAGCACTGCAGTACATGAACTTTCACTGGATGTGGACTGTTTAATGAGTTTGTAGTACGCATGGAGCACTTAATTCAGCAATATGATTTTTATGTAATATTCACGTTGACCAATTTGTACTTCGCACAAGTAATAGTTAATTAGTGAAGGATTTAGGGAGGAACTGGTCTGGGACTGTGGGTCAGTGCAGTGGCTGTCGCAGCGCAGGAGAAAAAAGCACAGAGCCGAGGAGGAGGAGAAAACAAGGAAAGAAGGTTTGTACCTACCTAGGTTTCATAGTTTTAGCATGTGCAATGATATTGCATCTGCAATCATATCTGCATCCTGCAATCATCAGTACAGGCCACTGGCCAGGGCCCTGCTAGCTGCTACATCACTAGTGCAGATTTGCAGAAGCTGCAGGTCTGTTTGATGCAGTGCCAAGCAAGCTAATGCTTCCCTGCAAAGTTTGCAGGGAAGTTTTCAGGGAAGCATTTGCTTGGCACTGCATCAAACAAACCAGCAGCTTCTGCAAATCTGTTTCCTCCTCCTCAGCTCTGTGCTTTTTCTTCAGCGCTGCGATGACCACTGCACTGACCCCCATTCTCAGACCTGTTCCTCCCTGAGTCATATGACTGTCCCTGCTCCAGTGCCCCCTCAGTAGAAGAATAATAGTCTGCCATGACTTACTCTATGGCTGCTGGACTGGACACCACTCAGATTCAGTCAGTCGGCTAGGCTTGGCTGGCTCCTTGGGCAACTTCCAGTTCCTTCTTCCTCCCCCACCATGAGGCCCGCGACTCACGCTGCTGGCTCTGCACATTTGCACAGAAGCCAAGCCCCTCCCTCAGAGATCACTCCGCAGCAGGAAGGGGGCGGCGCCGCGGCCTGGCCGGACGGAATACAGAGACCTACAGCCTAGGTGGAGAGACTGCAGTGCAGTCATCATCAAATAAAAAAAAAGTCTCCTGCTGCCACGAACCCTGCAAGCGCCGCTCGCGGACACCTATCCGATCCCCGCCCACAATGTTAGCAAGCTGTATTTGTGCGGGCAGAAGCCGGGACTCGGGGGAGCTTTCTTTTGTGGGGGGGTGGCTTTTGCCTAGGCCAAGACACAGCACTGGTGGTGCCAAGTCATTGCAAGTCATTGCAAGTCAAATAGCCCAAGTCAAAGTCAAGTCGCAAGTCATTAGTGGCAAGTCAAAGTCAAGTCGAGTCATTTATTTAATTTTGTCAAGCAAGTCGCAAGTCCTCAAACAGGTGACTCGAGTCCGACTCGAGTCAAGTCATGTGACTCGAGTCCCCCACCTCTGCAAATTAGCCCATTAAAATGGACTTAGGCTGGCCCTACATGGTCGAATTTTGAAAGAATTTTCTTTTGAAAATCAGAAAATGTGTGCGTTTTGTGATCCGATGGTGCCACCATTGATTTCGAAATTGGGCCAACCAAGCCTTCAATTTCACCTCATGTTGCTACAGAAAATAATTTTCTTGGCTGGGAATCTTCTTTTCTTTCTGGAAATTTTCTTTTCTTGCATATGCGCATTTCTTTTTCGATTACATTTCTCGCATGATTCTCCCATCATTGATTAGAAAATCGTTTATTTTTTAAAAAATTTTTCAACATGTCCGATTACTCAAATTTGATTGCCGCACGAAAATCAGCTGTTTCTGCAGCCCACTAATGGTGCGAAATACGAACAAAAATTCTTAGATAAGATTTTCAAAAGAAAATTCTTTCGAAATTCCACCCATGTATGGCCTGCCTAAGAAAACTTGATAAAGTGATGCTGTTTGATCTGTAAGAACAACTTTCTGAGGTGAAAATACAGAACATTTCGGGTAACAAATATAGCTGTATTCTGAGAGAATAGAACATATCATCACATAGGCTCTTACTAACAAAATGATTATCCACATTATACTCATGACAAAGGTAACCTGAAAACATGAAAGTTACTTAACACATACTGCCTGCAATTTGTATATTAACATTCACCTGCACAAAAGCCCCACACAGTGAATAAGCAACCAATCATAGTTCCTAATCATGTGATCACTATGTCAGCTCTGATCACATGTAGGCAGAGCACTTGAGTGACAAAAATGAAAGGTTCCAGCCTCCAAATGAACACTGCACTGCCACCTTCCAGCTTCAACTGTCAGATATAGTAGCACTAATAAAAGTTATCATACAATTATTTAAAATATAGATTTTTTTTAATAGTATACCATGTTGTTTTCCTTGGTAATACTTAGTACCCAGTAGTAGCACTATATCACAGAAAACAGGCACCAAACCAGGTAGTAAAGGCAAACTCGATATATTGTCACCCAATATGGTTGGTAACTAGGCAAGCATAAAATGGACTAACAATGGTAATAATACTTTTTAGCATACAAAGTGATTAAAATTAGGCAATAGTCATAAGATGACATTTGGTATCCAGATCAGCCTAAAGAGTAGCAAGGCCACTTCAAGTGCAGCGGTGAGCCGTAGTAAATGTGAATCTACTGAGTGCTGGAATTTTACTGCCAGAGCATATTTATGGCAGCGATTCAAGTCCTAGACCGACTGGGTAAGCACTCTCTAAAAGAAAAAAGGATGGTAGCGGGGGGCAGGGGAACTAAGAAGAGACAACTAAAAGTGCATTGCTAATATACAATTTAACCACTTGACGACCGCCCTCACGCTGATGTATGTCAGCAGAATGGCACGGGCAGGCAAAATCACGTACCTGGTACGTTATTGCCTTCCCGTGGGCGGGGGGGGTGCGATCAGACCCCCACCCGGTGCCTGAGGCGGTCGCCGTTGGTCTGGCAGCGATCAGAGATGAGGGGGAGGCCATCCGATCGTGGCCCCCCCTCGCGATCGCTCCCAGCCAATGAGGATCTTCCCCTACCTCTGTGTAGTACAGAGGCAGAGGATGTGATGTCATCTCTCCTCGGCTCGGCAGTTTCCGTTCGGGCGCCGAGGAGAGAAGACATCTGAGTGAGTGCACAAACACACACACACACAGTAGAACATGCCAGGCACACTTTACACCCCCGATCCCCCCCGATCGCCCCCCGATCACCCCCTAATCACCCCCCCCCCCTGTCACATTGACACCAAGCAGTTTTTTTTATTGATTACTGCATGGTGTCAGTTTGTGACAGTTAGAAGTGGTAGGGCAGTTAGTATTAGCCCCCTTTAGGTCTAGGGTACCCCCCCAACCCCCCCTAATAAAGTTTTAACCCCTTGATCACCCCCCGTCACCAGTGTCGCTAAGCGATCATTTTTCTGATCGCTGAATTAGTGTCACTGGTGACGCTAGTTAGGGACATAAATATTTAGGTTCGCCGTCAGCGTTTTATAGCGACAGGGACCCCCAAATACTATCTAATAAATGTTTTAACCCCTTGATTGCCCCCTAGTTAACCCTTTCACCACTGATCACTGTATAACCGTTACGGGTGACGCTGGTTAGTTCGTTTATTTTTTATAGTGTCAGGGCACCCGCCGTTTATTACCTAATAAAGGTTTAGTCCCCTGATCGCCCGGCGGTGATATGCGTCACCCCAGGCAGCGTCAGATTAGCGCCAGTACCGCTAACACCCACGCACGCAGCATACGCCTCCCTTAGTGGTATAGTATCTGAACGCATCAATATCTGATCCAATCAGATCTATACTAGCGTCCCCAGCAGTTTGGGGTTCCCAAAAACGCAGTGTTAGCGGGATCAGCCCAGATACCTGCTAGCACCTGTGTTTTGCCCCTCCGCCCGTCCCAGCCCAGCCCACCCAAGTGCAGTATCGATCGATCACTGTCACTTACAAAACACTAAACGCATAACTGCACCGTTCGCAGAGTCAGGCCTGATCCCTGCGATCGCTAACAGTTTTTCTGGTAGCATTTTGGTGAACTGGTAAGCACCAGCCCCAAGCAGCGTCAGGTTAGCGCCAGTAGTGCTAACACCCACGCACGCAGCATACGCCTCCCTTGGTGGTATAGTATCTGAACGGATCAATATCTGATCCGATCAGATCTATACTAGCGTCCCCAGCACTTTAGGGTTCCTAAAAACGCAGTGTTAGCCGGATCAGCCCAGATACCTGCTAGGACCTGCGTTTTGCCCCTCCGCCCGGCCCAGCCCAGCCCACCCAAGTGCAGTATCGATCGATCACTGTCACTTACAAAACACTAAACGCATAACTGCAGCGTTCGCAGAGTCAGGCCTGATCCCTGCGATCGCTAACAGTTTTGGTGAACTGGCAAGCACTAGCGGCCTAGTACACCCCGGTCGTAGTCAAACCAGCACTGCAGTAACACTTGGTGAAGTGGCGAGTCCCATAAGTGCAGTTCAAGCTGGTGAGGTGGCAAGCACAAGTAGTGTCCCGCTGCCACCAAGAAGACAAACACAGGCCGTCATGCCCATAATGCCCTTCCTGCTGTATTTGCCAATCCTAATTGGGAACCCACCACTTCTGCAGCGCCCGTACTTCCCCCATTCACATCCCCAACCAAATGCAGTCGGCTGCATGAGAGGCATTTTCTTTATGTCCTCCCGAGTACCCCTACCCAACGAACCCCCCAAAAAAGATGTTGTGTCTGCAGCAAGCACGAATATAGGCGTGACACCCGCTATTATTGTCCCTCCTGTCCTGACAATCCTGGTCTTTGCATTGGTGAATGTTTTGAACGCTACCATGCACTAGTTGAGTATTAGCGTAGGGTACAGCCTTGCACAGACTAGGCACACTTTCACAGGGTCTCCCAAGATGCCATCGCATTTTGAAAAACCCGAACCTGGAACCGGTTACCGTTATAAAAGTTACAGTTACAAAAACAGTGTAAAAAAAAAAAAAACACAAAAAAATATAAAATAAAAAAAAATAGTTGTCATTTTATTGTTCTCTCTCTCTATTCTCTCTCTATTGTTCTGCTCTTTTTTACTGTATTCTATTCTGCAATGTTTTATTGTTATTATGTTTTATCAAGTTTGCTTTTCAGGTATGCAATTTTTTATACTTTACTGTTTACTGTGCTTTATTGTTAACCATTTTTTTGTCTTCAGGTACGCCATTCACGACTTTAAGTGGTTATACCAGATTGATGCCTGCAGGTTTAGGTATCATCTTGGTATCATTCTTTTCAGCCAGCGGTCGGCTTTCATGTAAAAGCAATCCTAGCGGCTAATTAGCCTCTAGACTGCTTTTACAAGCAGTGGGAGGGAATGCCCCCCCCCCCACCATCTTCCGTGTTTTTCTCTGGCTCTCCTGTCTCAACAGGGAACCTGAGAATGTAGCCGGTGATTCAGCCAGCTGACCATAGAGCTGATCAGAGACCAGAGTGGCTCCAAACATCTCTATGGCCTAAGAAATCGGAAGCTACGAGCATTTTATGACTTAGATTTCGCCGGATGTAAACAGCGCCATTGGGAAATTGGGAAAGCATTTTATCACACCGATCTTGGTGTGGTCAGATGCTTTGAGGGCAGAGGAGAGATCTAGGGTCTAATAGACCCCAATTTTTTCAAAAAAGAGTACCTGTCACTACCTATTGCTATCATAGGGGATATTTACATTCCCTGAGATAACAATAAAAATGATTTAAAAAAAATATGAAAGGAACAGTTTAAAAATAAGATAAAAAAGCAAAAAAATAATAAAGAAAAAAAAAAATAAGCACCCCTGTCCCCCCCCTGCTCTCGCGCTAAGGCGAACGCAAGCGTTGGTCTGGCGTCAGATGTAAACAGCAATTGCACCATGCATGTGAGGTATCACCGCGAAGGTCAGATCGAGGGCAGTAAGTTTAGCAGTAGACCTCCTCTGTAAATCTAAAGTGGTAACCTGTAAAGGCTTTTAAACGCTTTTAAAAATGTATTTTTTTTGTTGCCACTGCACGTTTGTGCGCAATTTTATGTTTTGTATCCATGTACTCGGCCTAAGATCATCTTTTTTATTTCATCAAACATTTGGGCAATATAGTATGTTTTAGTGCATTAAAATTTAAAAAAGTGTGTTTTTTCCCCCAAAAATGCGTTTAAAAAATCACCGAGCAAATACTGTGTGAAAAAAAAAATCAAATACCCACCATTTTAATCTGTAGGGCATTTGCTTTAAAAAATATATATATAATGTTTGGGGGTTCAAAGTAATTTTCTTGCAAAAAATAATAATTTTTCATGTAAACAAAAAGTGTCAGAAGGGGCTTTGTCTTCAAGTGGTTAGAAGAGTGGGTGATGTGTGACATAAGCTTCTAAATGTTGTGCATAAAATGCCAGGACAGTTCAAAACCCCCCCCCAAATGACCCCATTTTGGAAAGTAGACACCCCAAGCTATTTGCTGAGAGGCATGTCGAGTCCATGGAATATTTTATATTGTGACACAAGTTGCGGGAAAGAGACAAATTTTTTTTTTGTCACTAAATGATATATTGCTCAAACATGCCATGGGAATATGTGAAATTACACCCCAAAATGCATTCTGTTGCTTCTCCTGAGTACGGGGATACCACATATGTGAGACTTTCTGGGAACCTAGCCGTGTACGGGACCCCAAAAAACAGAGAAACCGCCTTCAGGCTTTCTAAGTGCGTACATTTTTGATTTCACTCTTCACTGCCTATCACAGTTTCGGAGGCCATGGAATGCCCAGGTGGCACAACCCCCCCCCCCAAATGACCCCATTTTGGAAAGTAGACACCCCAAGCTATTTGCTGAGAGGTATAGTGAGTATTTTGCAGACCCCACTTTTTGTCATAAAGTTTTAAAAATTAAATAAAGAAAAAAAAAATTTTTTTCTTGCCTTTCTTCATTTTCAAAAACAAATGAGAGCTGCAAAATACTCATCATGCCTCTCAGCAAATAGCTTGGGGTGTCTACTTTCCAAAATGGGGTCATTTGGGGGGGTTTTGTGCCATCTGGGCATTCCATGGCCTCCGAAACTGTGATAGGCAGTGAAGAGTGAAATCAAAAATTTACACCCTTAGAAATCCTGAAGGCGGTGATTGGTTTTCGGGGACCCGTACGTGGCTAGGCTCCCAAAAAGTTCCACAAATGTGGTATCCCCATACTCAGGAGAAGCAGCTAAATGTATTTTGGGGTGCAATTCCACATATGCCCATGGCCTGTGTGAGCAATATATCATTTAGTGACAACTTTGTGCAAAAAAAAAAAATTGTCAATTTCCCGCAACTTGTGTCAAAATATAAAATATTCCATGGACTCAACATGCCTCAAAGCAAATAGCTTGGGGTGTCTACTTTCCAAAATAGGGTCATTTGGGGGGGTTTGTGCCATCTGGGCATTTTATGGCCTTCAAAACTGTGATAGGTAGTGAGGAGTAAAATCAAAAATTTACGCCCTTAGAAATCCTGAAGGCGGTGATTGGTTTTCGGGGCCCCGTACGCGGCTAGGCTCCCAAAAAGTCCCACACATGTGGTATCCCCGTACTCAGGAGAAGCAGCTGAATATATTTTGGGGTGCAATTCCACATATGCCCATGGCCTGTGTGAGCAATATATCATTTAGTGACAACTTTTTGTAATTTTTTTTTTTTTTTTTGTCATTATTCAATCACTTCTGACAAAAAAAATTAATATTCAATGGGCTCAACATGCCTCTCAGCAATTTCCTTGGGGTGTCTACTTTCCAAAATGGGGTCATTTGGGGGGGTTTTGTACCGCCCTGCCATTTTAGCACCTCAAGAAATGACATAGGCAGTCATAAACTAAAAGCTGTGTAAATTCCAGAAAATGTACCCTAGTTTGTAGACGCTATAACTTTTGCACAAACCAATAAATATACGCTTATTGACATTTTTTTTACTAGCTCTATTTGTGGGAAGAAAATGACGCAAATTTCGTTTGGGTACAGCATTGCATGACTGCGCAATTAGCAGTTACAGCAACGCAGTGCCAAATTGGAAAAAGTCCTCTGGTCCTTATGCAACATAATGGTCCAGGGCTGAAGTGGTTAAGAATACTAAAATTAAATAGTGAATAAGTGGTTTGCAATTTTGCAATTATTCTTTTGCTGTGCTGGCTACTGTTCATCATTTAACCACTTGCCTACTGGGCACTTACACCCCTTCCTGCCCAGGCCATTTTTCAGCTTTCAGCGCTGTCAGACTTTGAATGACAATTGCCTGGTCATGCTACACTGTTACCATATGATATTTTTATCATTTACTTCACACAAATAGAACTTTCTTTTGGTGGTATTTAATCACTGCTGGGTTTTTTATTTTTTACTAAAATAAAAAAAAGACAAAAAATTTTGAAAAAAAAACATTTTTTTACCTAATTTCTGTCAGTAAATTTTGTACCTAAGTAATTTTTCTCCTTCACTGATGTGTGTTGATGAGGTGGCACTGGTGGTCGCTTACAGGCTGAACTGGTGGGCATTGATGAGGTGGCACTTATGGGCACTGATGATGCGGCACTGATTAGGTGGCACAGATGAGGAGGCTCTAATATGCTGCACTTATGGGCACTGATAGGTGGCACTGATATGTGACATTGATGAGCACTGATAGGTGGCACTGATGGGCACTGTTAGGTGGCACTGATGGGCACTAGTAGACTGCACTGGTGGGCACTGATAGGTGGCACTGGTGGCCACTGATGGGCATTGATGGGTGGCACTAATGGGTGACACTGATGGGCATTGATGGACAGCAGTGATGGGCATTGATGGACAGCACTGATAGTCGGCACTGTGCCAAGAGGAAGAAATTTCAGTTTAATAAAAATCATCTCTCCAGTCCTCCTATTGCATTATATGGCTGCCATCTCAAACTACAAGTCCCAGGATTCTCAGCACTCTGCATAGAAGCTAATGTGCTTGATTGGCAGTAGCTCTCCCCATGCTGGCCGGAGGAGCTGTAGATATAATAATTATTGTCTGGGGTTCCCTCAGTGTGAAAAGTTATTTTAAGTGTTTCTCCATGTTAAGAAGTGGATTTCACTACCAAGATCCCGGGTCTGGCTAATCAAGTGTTTCTGTTTAAAATCTGAAGATACAGTAAATACCATTTCTCCAACACCCCCAGATAAACACACTTTCCATTTTTACAAAAAAAATCTATTGTTCAGATCCATCCCCTCATACTGGATTCAGTTGTTATTATATGTTCCTATAATATGTCAAGTGAAGATCTTGTTTCTAATACCTTAGGATGTCCAACTGTGAATCATTTGTCTTTTGTAATATCCTATCATGCTGTACAATAACTATGAATTAGGATTTGTCTTTCTGGGGCATGAAGTATTTGCCTGCAGGACATTGCTTGCGCATTCCTGTCAATACGTTCAAAAGTAGCCCTTAGGTGAAGAAATGTAATGTGCACAGCAATCTGAACCAGCAAGTCTAAGATTAACGATGTCAAGCAAAATGTTTTTCATCTCAGATTTCCTGTCTTTACTAGCTTCTTTGGCTAGTGATGGGTGATTTTGGAAAGTGTTAACAAATGACATCTCTCTTCACAGTTTGTGAGAGCCATTAGAAGTTTACTCCTCAGGAATCCCCTGAATTTGCAGGAACCTTAGCAAAAGCCAACTAGACCACAGGTGAGCTAAAGAGATACAGTCATGTTGATTGATGAATTTGAACTGTAGCAAAATTGAGTTATTAGTAGAGATACTAAGGGTGTTTTAAGCTTTAGGTCCTCAAATGCTAGAAAAACATGATATACTCCTGCCATATGTAAGGAATAGACTAGGCTGGAGTCATGGTAGATACGCTAAGGGCATTTCATATTTTAGCTCTTCAATATATAAATACAACATATAGGGCTTTGGACTAGGGTTAGAAAAACAAGACCATTGGCCCAATTCTTGAAAATTTACATTGCAAAAAAATAATTTTCCATTCAAGCCTATATTTTTAACTACTGTATATGCTGATAACAGGTAGAGGACAGTAATGGGAGGAGACAAAGTTATTTTAATGAGAATACGGAACATAACTGCTATGACATTGTCATCCCAGATATGGTCCCCTTGTTACTTTATATTATAAAGATAACTGTTGGAGATATTGTGCATTCTTATATAATACTGGGCACTATTGTTGTTCTGGAGGTACAGTAAACTGGGACAGCAGCAGCAGCAGGAATAATTTTTCTTTATTCATTTCATGTATTAGCTATAATAATTTATAGGTTTTCATTGGAGTGTTGTATTTACCAACAGTCATTATTCCTAGTCAAAAACAGCAGGATTGCATTGTCATGTCTGTGGGAGCCATTACTATCTGTAAAACAGACTGGTGATATGGAATACATGCTAAATTACGGTATACTATTTTACTTTTACTGGTACTATTGTGCTAGTTTTCAGTTGTACAAATGAAAACATTTCAATGTACCATAGAAAGATTCCAATTTCTGGTATTCCTTCAAAAACAGATCTTGATAAGCCTCCTGAAATATATACAGTATATACAGTGGGGAAGGAAAGTATTCAGACCCCCTTAAATTTTTCACTCTTTGTTATATTGCAGCCATTTGCTAAAATCATTTAAGTTCATTTTTTTCCACACTAATATACACAAAGCACACCATATTGACAGAAAATCACAGAATTGTTGACATTTTTGCAGATTTATTAAGAAAGAAAAACTAAAATATCACATGGCCCTAAGTATTCAGACCCTTTGCTGTGACACTTATATATTTAACTCAGGTGCTGTTCATTTCTTCTGAGCATCCTTGAGATGGTTCTACACTTTCATTTGAGTCCAGCTGTGTTTGATTATACTGATTGGACTTGATTAGGAAAGCCACACACCTGTCTATATAAGACCTTACAGCTCACAGTGCATGCCAGAGCAAATGAGAATCATGAGGTCAAAGGAACTGCCTGAAGAGCTCCGAGACAGAATTGTGGCAAGGCACAGACCTGGCCAAGGTTACAAAAAAATTTCTGCTGCACTTAAGGTTCCTAAGAGCACAGTGGCCTCCATAATCCTTAAATGGAAGACGTTTGGGACGACCAGAACCCTTCCTAGAGCTGGCCGTCCGGCCAAACTGAGCTATCGGGGGAGAAGAGCCTTGGTGAGAGAGGTAAAGAAGAACCCAAAGATCACTGTGGCTGAGCTCCAGAGATGCAGTCGGGAGATGGAAGAAAGTTGTAGAAAGTCAACCATCACTACAGCCCTCCACCAGTCAGGGCTTTATGGCAGAGTGGCCCGACGGAAGCCTCTCCTCAGTGCAAGACACATGAAAGCCCGCATGGAGTTTGCTAAAAAACACCTGAAGAACTCCAAGATGGTGAGAAATAATATTCTCTGGTCTGATGAGACCAAGATAGAACTTTTTGGCTTTAATTCTAAGCTGTATGTGTGGAGAAAACCAGGCACTGTTTATCACCTGTCCAATACAGTCCCAACAGTGAAGCATGGTGGTGACAGCATCATGCTGTGGGTGTGTTTTTCAGCTGCAGGGACAGGACGACTGGTTGCAATTGAGGGAAAGATGAATGCGGCCAAGTACAGGGATATCCTGGACGAAAACCTTCTCCAGAGTGCTCAGGACCTTAGACTGGACCAAAGATTTACCTTCCACCAAGACAATGACTATAAGCACACAGCTAAAATAATGAAGGAGTGGCTTCACGACAACTCCATGACTGTTCTTGAATGGCCCAGCCAGAGCCCTGACTTAAACCCAATTGATCATCTCTGGAGAGACCTAAAAATGGCTGTCCACCAACGCTTGCCATCCAACCTGACAGAACTGGAGAGGATCTGCAAGGAGGAATGGCAGAGGATCCCCAAATCCAGGTGTGAAAAACTTGTTGCATCTTTCCCAAAAAGACTCATGGCTGTATTAGATCAAAAGGGTGCTTCTACTAAATACTGAGCAAAGGGTCTGAATACTTAGGACTATGTGATATTTCAGTTTTTCTTTTTTAATAAATCTGCAAAAATGTCAACAATTCTGTGTTTTTCTGTCAATATGGGGTGCTGTGTGTACATTAATGAGGAAAAAAAATGAACGGGAAGGCCCGTAGACGTGGTGTATCTGGATGTATCTGGATTTTGCAACAGTTCCCCATAAATGTTTACTGTACAAAATAAGGCCAGTTGGCATGGACCATAGGGTGAGTACATGGATTGAAAACTGGCTACAAGGGCGAGTTCAGAGGGTGGTGATAAATGGGGAGTACTCAGAATGGTCAGGGGTGGGTAGTGAGGTTTCCCATGGTTCTGTGCTGGGACCAATCCTATTTAATTTGTTTATAAACGACCTGGAGGATGGGATAAACAGTTCAATCTCTGTAGTTGCAGACGATACTAAGCTAAGCAGGGCAATAACTTCTCCGCAGGATGTGGAAACCTTGCAAAAAGACCTGAACAAATTAATGGGGTGGGCGACTACATGGCAAATGAGGTTCAATGTAGAAAAATGTAAAATAATGCATTTGGGTGGCAAAAATATGAATGCAATCTATACACTGGGGGGAGAACCTCTGGGGGAATCTAGGATAGAAAAGGACCTGGGGGTCCTAGTAGATGATAGGCTCAGCAATGGCATGCAATGCCAGGCTGCTGCTAATAAAGCAAACAGAATATTGGCATGCATTAAAAGGGGGATCAACACAAGAGATAAAATGATAATTCTCCCACTCTACAAGGCTCTGGTCCGGCCGCACCTGGAGTATGCTGTCCAGTTCTGGGCACCAGTCCTCAGGAAGGATGTACTGGAAATGGAGCGAGTACAAAGAAGGGCAACAAAGCTAATAAAGGGTCTGGAGGATCTTAGTTATGAGGAAAGGTTGCAAGCACTGAACTTATTCTCTCTGGAGAAGAGGCGCTTGAGAGGGGATATGATTTCAATTTCCAAATACTGTACTGGTGACCCCACAATAGGGATAAAACTTTTTCACAGAAGAGAGTTTAATAAGACTCGTGGCCACTCATTACAATTAGAAGAAAAGAGGTTTAACCTTAAACTACGTAGAGGGTTCTTTACTGTAAGAGCGGCAAGAATGTGGAATTCCCTTCCACAGGCAGTGGTCTTAGCGGGGAGCATTGATAGCTTCAAGAAACTATTAGATAATCACCTGAATGACCGCAACATACAGGGATATATAATGAAATACTGACACATAATCACACACATAGGTTGGACTTGATGGACTTGTGTCTTTTTTCAACCTCACCTACTATGTAATTATATAACTTAAATGATTTTAGCAAATGGCTGCAATATAACAAAGAGTGAAAAATTTAAGGGGGTCTGAATACTTTCCGTCCCCACTGTATATATTGTGTAGTTAGTGCAGAGACATGGCTAGGTTTTTGTTTGGCTATTTTTTGTTCTGTTTGTTTTTTTGAAACACTGTACAGCACCTATTTATAGACTTGTATATATCACCAATAAACACTGCATTGTTTGTCACTATCTCATTGGATTTGGTATCTGTGCCTGAAAGACTGCTCATCCCAGGGAGCTTTGTACCTGCTACCTGTCCCCCAGGTTACATATGGTGGAGGCTGCTACCAGCTGTAGTAAGTTACTTTTTAAAAGGCCAGTACTTAGAGTGACTAAACATGGAGGAAATCCTCAAACAATCCAATGCTGCACAGCAGCAAGCAAACATTGCACAATAGCAAGCCAAAGCTATCGCACAAGAGCAAACCAAGGCGCTGTGCCAACAGATTGGTGCTGTACAGGAGCAATCGCAGAGGCTGTTTGAACAGCTAGCCACTGCTGCAAAAGCGGATAGGAAAACCCTGACTGAGATTGTGGAGACCCAAGCACAGTGGTCACCTGCTAAAATTGATGAGGTTGGAGACAAGCCCTCTGTCATCCATGTGGGTCGATTTCTTCCTAAGATGACTGCAGATGATGATCCAGAGGCCTTTCTGCTAACGTTTGAATGGACCGCTGAGAGGGAAGCTGGCCTCAAACCCAGTGGGCAAGACTGGTCGCCCCCTTACTTTCTGGAGAATCGCAAAAGGCCTACTATGATCTGGAGTCAGCAGAAGTGGGAGACTATGAGAAGGTCAAGCGGGAAATCCTGGCGTGGCTTGGTTTCACCTTGGCCGTTCGAGCACAGTGGGTCCACAGCTGGTTCTTCCAAGATAAGAAGCCCCCAAGATCGCAGATGTTTGATCTAATCCACCTGGTGCGGCAATGGCTACAGCCGGAGTCCCTGTCTGCGCCACAAATAGTGGATCGTGTGGTCATGGACCGATTCCTGAGGTCACTGCCAATTCCCGTGCAGAAGTGGGTGAGCCAAGGAGACCCCAAGTTGGCAGACAACCTGGTGGAGCTTGTTGAGAGATACTTTGCTGCAGAGAGCCTAGTCACCACCCCTACAGCTGCACGGACTTTCCACCCAAAGCCACGGTCTCCCCAGGCAACCGGTAAGACTGTTCCAGGGGAAGTGGGTCGTAAGCATGGCAAGGAGATGGGGGGGATTTTTAGTGCCAGGACTTAAGTTTGGCATCCCAAACAAGGGAAGCCACCGCCTGTCAGCAGATCAAACTGGGGCAACATCAGGTGTTTTCGTTGCCAGAAACTGGGGCATGTTGCAGCAAACTGTCCATTATTTCAGCAGCAATGAGGATTTAGTATATCGTGTCTATAAAAAGAATGATGAAATTGTTGGTGGTCCCTAAGCCATACAGACGGGTGGTGTTGGAACTTGCCCATGGGCACTTGCTCGGAGGTCATTTAGGGGTTGAAAAAACCACTGAAAGGGTGTTACACAGGTTTTACTGGCCCGGGATACAGAAAGACATTGAGAATTACTGTCAATCCTGTCCTGTGTGTCAGATGTCAGCCCCACTATCTCACTTCCAAAGTCCTTTAGTGCCCTTACCCATTATTGAAGTGTCCTTTGAGAGGATTGCCATAGACCTTGTGGGTCCACTCCCCAAGTCTGCCCGGGGTCATCAGCATATCTGAATAATCATGGATTATGCTACCCATTACCCCGAAGCAGTTCCCTTATGCACCGTATCTGCTAAGAACACTGCCAAAGAGCTGCGAACCTCTGTGTACCACCCTTAAACTGCTGGCTTGGTGGAACGCTTAAATAAAATATAAAAGCGCATGTTAAAAAAGGTTGTTGACAAGGATGGGAAAAACTGGGACTTTCTGATTCCATACTTGATGTTTGCCATCAGGGAGATTTCCCAGTCCTCTACGGGGTACTCCCCATTTGAGTTGCTTTATAGGAGACACCCTTGGGGACTCTTAGACATAGCCAAGGAAACCTGGGAGAGGGAGAAGACACCCCACAAAAGTGTCATTGAGCATATCGCTCAAATGCAGGACAGGATTGCAGTGATCATGCCTATGGTAAAAGAACACTTATTGCAGGCCCAAGCAGCCCAACAGAGAATATACAACGGGGGGCCCAACACCGTGTTTTCTCACCTGGTGACAGGGTCCTGGTGTTGGTTCCCACGGTTGAACGCAACTTCCTGGCTAAGTGGCAGGGTCCCCTCGAAGCAATTGAAAGAGTTGGGGAGGTCAATTACAGGGTATATCAACAGGGTAAAAAGAAGCCCGAACAGATTTACCATATAGACCTAATAAAGCCCTGGAAGGAAAGACTGCCATTAACTGCGAGGTTCCTCCCAGTAATGCCTAATTGTACTGAGTCTCCTCTGATCCCTGAGGTCACGATTCCAGACACCCTGTCATATTCCCAAAAACAGGAAGCTAAAAAGTTCATGATAAGGAATAGGGAGAAATTTTCAGAGTTACCTGGTTACCTGGCACAACTTCAGCAGTTCAGCATGATATTGTTACTGAACCTGGGGTCCGTGTGGAGCTCAAAATGTACCAAATTCCTGAAGCTAGAAGAAAGGACATCAGTGATGAAGTTAAAAGGATGTTGGAGCTAAATGTCATTGAGGAGTTCAATGGGGACTGGTCTAGCCCCATCGTGTTAGTCCCAAAACCGGATGGCACGTGGAGGTTCTGTAACGACTTCAGAAAGCTTAATGCAGTGACAAAGTTTGACACGTAGCCAATGCCCAGGGTAGATGAACTTATACACCGACTTGGCAAGGCCCGCTATCTGATCACTTTGGATTTGACAAAAGGTTATTGGCAGATACCCCTGAATGGTAGCGCCAAAGAGAAGACTGCATTTCTGACCCCGGAGGGTTCCTTTCAATATAAAAAAATGCCCTTTTGGTTGCTCCTGTGACAATTCAGGGACAGGGCCTTTCCTGGGATCGTGGGGTATTATAGAAGGTTTATCCCCAATTTTGCAGCTATAGTTGCCCCACTGATGGACCTTACGAAAGGGAAAGATTGCATAATGGTGAAATGGTCTCCAGTAGCAGAGGAATAATTTCAAGTCTTGAAGAAGGCTCTTTGTGCACAGCCAGTGCTGTACTCACCCCGATTTCTCCAAAGATTTTTTGGTTTCCGACGGATGTGTCTGATGTAGGTATCGGGACACAATGGGGAAGAACACCCTGTGGTGTACCTAAGCAGAAAGCTAAATGACCATGAGAAAAAGTATGCAGTCATTGAAAAGGAAGGTTTAGCCATAAAGTGGGCCGTGGACGTGCTCAGGTACTATTTGTTAGGGCGCCAGTTTGAGTTAATAACTGACAATGCTCCCCTGAAATGGATGGCCCAAAAGAAGGAGACTAATAGATGGGTGAATCGGTGGTTTTTGACCTTTACAGGATTACTCCTTCACTGTAAAACATAGGCCAGGTGTTGAGATGGGGAATGTAGATGCCCTGTCCCGTGTTCACTCCTGTTGGGCAACAGGTGTTCCAACCCTGGGGTTGAAACAAGGGGGGGATATGTAGCAGAGTGTCCCAGAGAGAGCTGGGAAAAGTTCTGTTTGCGGTTTATACATCCCCCAGGCTCCTCTCCTATACGCTCAGGGATCTCTGAGCCACAGTCCAGTTCGGATCTTGGTCCTCTCCCCCAGGCCAATTTAAACTCACCTGTGACAGACAGCCTTCGCTCTCTGCCTGGGAAACACAGACGATAACACTGGTCTGTGAGAGCAAAAGGTTGGTAAAAAGCCGTTAAGCTGTATCTGTGGAAGCTGACGATCTGTAGGCTTGCTCAGCCTGGTAGTTAGAGCCTGTATATATTGTGTAGTTAGTGCCGAGACACGAATAGGTTTTTGTTTGGTTATTTTTTGTTCTGTTTGTTTTTCTGAAACACTGTACAGCACCTATATATAGA
This sequence comes from Lithobates clamitans, assembly GCA_037952925.1. NCBI lineage: Eukaryota > Metazoa > Chordata > Amphibia > Anura > Ranidae > Lithobates > Lithobates clamitans. The sequence goes on from JBBGZY010001371.1 coordinate 3,261,321, forward strand.
CTTGTATATATCACCAATAAACACCACACTGTTGTCACTACCTCACTGGATTTGGTATCTGTGCCTGAAAGACTGCTCATCCCAGGGAGCTTTGTACCTGCTACCTGTCCCCCAGGTTACAGAAATAAATATAATCAAGAAAAAGTATATATATTAGTATGTTCTTTTAACATTTCCATCTATCTTCATTTTCACCTAACAACATATCTGTCTAATACAATTAAGCTTACAGCAAGATGGCCCTATTCTTGTTGTTTTATAGCAGCCACAAGGTAAAAAAAATAGTGGATCTGAGGGCATGAGACAAGCAGGCATTGTTTGGAATGTCATATAACATATAGGTCAGGGATATGCAATTAGCGGACCTCCAGCTGTTGCAAAACTACAAGTCCCATCATGCCTCTGCCTCTGGGTGTCATGCTTGTGGCTGTCAGAGTCTTGCTAGGCCTCATGGGACTTGTAGTTCTGCAACAGCTGGAGGTCCGCTAATTGCATATCCCTGATCTAGGTCATTAAACCATTGTTTGGTACATATTTTTTATAAATGTGGTCAGGTAAATATGGTGAATAAAAAAAGTAAATATAGTAAATAAATGTAGTGTTACCTATAATTTAAATGTTGTATACTTTATGATTTGGACAATGCTGTTATTGACTCTTAATTAAAAAAAATATAAACAAATGTGCTATGAACACAGTTTTGTTATATAAATAATCATTACTGGATATTGTACTTGATAGAGAATACATTGTTATAGCATGCTTTTTAAATAATTTCTTATTTTTGTTAGTATGGGCAGAATTCATTCATTTATTCTTTCTTTTTTTATATTTTACGAGTGTGTGTAAGAGTTGTTGCAACAGTTCTGTAGCTGCATATTTGACTTTGTGAAAAATAAGTTCTATATATGCATGGATGTACATGTGGTATCATGAGTACAATCCATCAACTTAAAAACGTAAGAGGGTCAACAGTAGGGTAACTGCCTGAAGGATGTGACAAAGTTCTCTGTACACTGCACTCCTAGTGCACTCACCTGTAAGAACTAATGAGCAACTGACAAGTTATGAAAGTTACTGCTATAAAAACGACATGATTGTACAGTTATACCAAAATTTAGCTTGGGTCATATTTGTCATTTTATTCTTCCAAACTATTGTTTACATTCCAAATCATACAGAAAAAAGCTTGCAGGCCTAAAATAAGTGTACATACAATTTTGATGAAGGGGATGTAAATTATATTTATATTATAATAATTTTAAATTGATTAATTGAAGTTTTACATTCAGTCACTGGTATATTGACAGAATGCTGTCAACTGACTACTTTTTACTCATCTGCTTCCATACAGTATTTATACCATGTTCTGTTTTCGGATGTGTCTTATGTGTTCTAGACAATCACTGACCCCTCAGTCCCTTAATGCTAAAAAAGAGTGAAAATAAAGTTATCTTCATGTGCTGGGATGATGTAGTGTAACCTTAACGTAGGATTATGTAATTGGCTATGTCAGCCAGATGATATCTAGCTGGAAGTTTTGGGTTAACTATTCACTTTTTTATGACATTTTTAATTTTTAAAGCCTAATCATTGGTATAGCCCAACTCCATCTCTTTTATAGGACTGCATGAAAATGTATAATTTGGTTAAAAAAAAAAGAGTATTGAGGGGTGCTTCAGAGAACATTGGGGAGGGTGAGAGATAGTATTCAAAATAAACTGGAGTAGGGCTATAAGCTTCTTTCGTTGATAAAAGTTATTTTATTGTTTTCACTGTATCTAACGCAAACTCTGAATACTGTCATTTATCAGATCCCCACCAACCTCCCACCATTCAGATATGGTGTTATATGCAGTGAAAGCAATGAAAGAACTTTTCTCAATAGAGGAGGAGTTTTTTTTTATTAAATTCAAGTCTACAGTGGTGAGGAGGCATTGTATTGTCTCCTCATTGCCTGCTTTTAACCCTCTAAATGCTGGACTACCATGACACAACCACATGCATTGAGCACGTGACCCCATTCACTTGCAGGGCTTGGATTCAGTGGGTTGTGATGCCTGCCAAGCACAGCAGGGGGTTTTCCTGTATAAACGAGTCTACAAACTATGGTGTATATATATTTGAAAATGGATCATTCCTGATGTACTGACTTCCTAACACCTAAAGGTATTTAGTAAGATGCATGGTGAGTTTTTGTCACAATTTTGAAAAACAAAGAAATTAAATACTATTTGTCTATTTTTGACATACTATCACTAGAGCAATACAGTGTCACCATATGACTGATCTGGCAGTGATCAGGGACACTGACTGGTGACAGTCTTTTTTTACAATTCTTTTAACGGACTGTCACCACAGCAGTACAGTGTCACCACAGTGACATTGTACTGCTCTGAGGAGATGATTAGGATTTTTTTTACACTATGATTGCTTATTATGCCCCGTACACCTGGCCGGATTTTCCGATGGAAAATGTCCGATCGGAGGGTGTTGTCGGACATTCCGACCGTGTGTGTGCTCCATCGGACATTTTCTTTAGGAATTTCCAACACACAAAGTTTGAGAGCAGGCTATAAAATTTTCCGACAACAAAATCCGATCGCGACAATTCCGACCGTGTGTGGCCAGTTCCGACGCACAAAGTGCCACGCATGCTCAGAAGAAATTCCGAGACGGAACAGCTCGGTCTGGTAAAATTAGCGTTCGCAATGGATACAGCACTTTCGTCACGGTGCAATGTAAAAAAAGGTTTAATACAGCTCACTCTCTTCTTCTTTATAATGTGAGAAGAATGAAGTAGTTTTGCTGCTCATATTCACACAGACTTCTCACAAACTTCTTTCTTTATTATTTTTCGGGACTCCCTCAATATATTTGGATTTGTCACATCTGACAAAATTATTTTTGGGTTGTTTTCTTTTTTCTTTTTTTTTTTTTTAAGGCTGTTTTTTTTTTTAGGTTTGTATTTTTATCAAGGCTGATTTTTGTTTTATTTTAAGTTTTTCTCCATAATATTTTTGTGTGTGTTTTGTGTGTCAAGTTACCACAACACCATTGATATCTTATATTATTTAATCTCAAGGAGATTGCTTGGTGTTGGTGTCCCTTGTTAATTTCACATTGTACTTTAGAAATGTACCTGAATCCTCACAAACAAACTGTCCTTTTTGAAGGAAAAAACACATAGGAGAGTATAATTGAAACAAAAAATCCTTTATTAAGGGCTCGGAACCAAACAAAGAGGGAGGCAACACTGGATAAACAACAGAAATTGGCGAAGCAGACATCAATTCTTTAACATCAAAATTGGTGGCCTGAGGAGTCCTTATCTAAGGGAGTGCAGTGTGGTCCAGAAGTCCCAGAGATCTGGAAAGCAGCAGATGACATCTGTGTCCCCAGGCTGTGGTACTACAAGAGGCTGGATCTTTTGCCAGACCAGACTGGACCCAGGGTCATCACTTTCTGGTCTTCTTCCACGCTTCCTTCCTGGCTGTGGCTCTGGTGTTGGAGATGTGGCAGGAGGAGGAGTAGGACCTGGAGGAGGAGGAGGACTAGTAGGACCTGGAGGAGGAGGAGTAGTAGGACCTGGAGGAGGAGGAGGACCATGTGTGAGGTCACAAATGTGGGTAGCAGATGTTATTTGGCCCCTCAACCCCTTATTGAGAGCTTCCAAAATTAAGGACTCACACAGGAGTCATTGGCCCTCCTCCATCTGCAGCATTTTGCAGGCAGTTATGCAAGCAAAGTCCTCCTCCACAGTTTGGGGGGTTCTCAGGGCCTCTGTAGCCTTCCAAAGAGGCCTATGGCAGCCTACTCCAGGTTACTCCTCTTCCTGCCACTTTGTCTTTGAAGGTGGAGGGGAGGGACCTGGATATCAGGCAGCCTGCTTGGCTCGGCCACCTCCTGGCTGAGACTTCCCTGTGTATGAAAAAGGGACATGGTTTAAGTTTTTGCTTCATCAATCACAATTAGAAATTAGTACTCCAAACTAACATCTATTTAACATCATTGATTGGACAACCAGAAATATTTAGAGGAATGCTATACCTGGCTCAAGCTGGGCTCCTCCACATGTTGCTGCCTGGAAGGCCCAGGTTGGGCGTCAGAAGCCTCAGCTGGGGTGAAAGCTAGCGTGGAAGGAAGATTGGAGAGTGCTGGCCTGGGTTCAGTCTGACCTGCAAGAAAATGCAGCCTGTCATAGTACCACAGCCTGGGGACATAGATGTCATCTGCTGCTCCGGATCTCTGGGAATCCTGGACCTTCTTGTGCTCCCTTAGATAAGTGCTCCTCAGGCCACCAATTAGGATCTTCAAATAGTTGATGTCTGCCGTGGGGACCACCGTCTTCACAAATTCCAGCAAATGATCCAGTGCTGCTTTCCTCTTTGTTTGGTTCTTATAATGTGGGTGGTTTATCTGCCACAGACAAGGCAGCTCCCTGAACATATCAATGAAGATTGCCATAAAGTCGTTATCTTTCAAGATATCCATTTTCACTGCAAGACACAACACAAGACAAACCCTAATGTCAGGCAAAACTCTCCTAATCTTGTTACAATATAGGCCTCAATCTAGAAGCAGTATAGGCCCAAGTATGGCTCTTACCTTCGTTATCACGATCGGCGCCTCCGATACTCCTTCCTCCACTCACAGATCGTACGTACTACGCATGCGTGTTACGCTTTATACACACTGCGCATGCATGTAACTCAGTCTGCCCCTGACGTTCTTTCTAGTCTATTCCCCACCCCTTTTCCTTTGGCGCAGTGGGGGAAGAGCACATGGCGGAGACACAGCAGGTGCGTGCTAATTACAGCAACGAGGAGGAGGAAGGCCCGGAGCTGGAAACGTCTGGATCCAGAAGGAGAAGATTTAAGGCCTCAAATATGTCCTTTGGGGAGATGTTGGAGATGGTCGACATCCTGAAGAAGGCCGACTATGATGGAAAGTATGGACCTTACCCCAACCCCAATGTCAGAAAGGCCAAGATCATGGGCAAAGTGGTCAAGAGTCTGCACCGGAATTTCAGGGTACGACGATCGAAAGATCAGCTCAGGAAGCGGTGGTCGGACCTGAACTTAAGAGAACACGAGCAGTACAAAAAGATCCGGAGAGTGCTGCAAAAAAGTAAGTAGTTGTCCTGTGTTCCTATTCTTTTTGTGTTTATTACGTTCGTGCTCCATGTGCTTTTAGGAACTGTTGTACAGTTTAAAATGGCAACTTTCATGTTCATGGGCACATTATTCGTTCGTATCAAACATTTTTATTTCGGCCTATAAAACACTATTGTTTTGGCCATATGCATTTGACCACATTTTTTAGGGCCTACGTGTATGAAACTAATTTGGTTGTGTGGATGGGTTTGTTACTAGAATGAAATGCAAACTAGATTCTGTGTAAGGAGAGGACACTCAGCAGCTGTTTACACATCTGGACGCTGGAGCACTAGTGTGGGACACAAGAACACCCTTTTTATTAGGGGTCCCACACAGGTGCTCCAGTGTATACTATAGGGGTGTCTCCATCTGTGCAGCTTATACAAAACAGGTAAAGTATTGAAGCTTGACAAAGGACACTCAAAATTCTACATCTTGTAACTCTGCCAAAATCGACAATTGTACCCCACTTCTAAGCAATGTCTCATATTTATAGTTCTGCCATCAAATATCTGTGTGCTAAGTATGCCATTTTTTTTTCACATAGGGGAGAAAAGACTCGGAGGACACCCCTCATCCGAGGAGACCAGAGACCCCCCACCTCTGGAAGAAGGGGAAATACCCCAAACACAAGAAGAGCAGGAGGAGGAAGAAGACGTGGTGGAACTAGTCACCACAACAGGTGAGTGTCTGCAACCACAGGCTCAGGTAAGAGATGGATGCCGGCATATTTATAATACATGTTTTTTTTTTTGGTTTCTCTCTTTTTAGGTGATCGTGATGTTGTGGATCCAGATCCTTTCACCTCGGAAAGTGCCCAGATCCTGATTGGGGAGATCATGGGGTGTAATGTTGCATTGGAAAACATCACGAAAAACATCAATGATGTTATTAAAAAAAATAAGAACATCATTGATGTTTTGGGGAGAGTTTAAAAGCCCTCCAAAGCCCTTTCTTTTATGGTGTGCTACAATGTTAAAATTTTTTCACAAATTGTAGAAAAGCCAAATTTTGAGGATGCCCACGGTGTGTCAACATGTGCTATCTGCCATCACGGGAGATCAATGGACGCGTTTTGGGGGTGCAACCCCTTCCTCAATAATAAAGTAGCTGTGAGGAAGGGGTTGCTCCCTAAAACACGTCCCTTGATCCCCCATGATGGCAGCTAGCACATGTTGACATTCGTAAATTGGTGTGCATGTTCAAAATTTGGCTTTTCCAGGCGTGACTTCACCCCATCTGAACGCAATATCAAACACAGTTCCTAAATACTCATGTCTGATATTGCCTTCAAGTTCTACCAAATGTGAACTTTGTAAGTTTAAGATTTGTGTCTTTCTTGTTAGTTTTAAACATGCCTGTTTTATCTTAAAAGGACATTTCTACTTTTTCTAATGCTACCCCAAAAATTGTTATACAACAAACATGTTGGTTTGTTTTAAAAACCTTGTCAAAATGCACATGTGATTGTGCACGTATTAAAAAGATTGTTAATCAAGAATGTGTGGATAATTGTTTCAACCCTACAACACTTTTGTGGTGCTCTAATTGCTGCTTTCTGTGACAATGGGTGTTATTTCATAAGGGCTAATCCACTTTGCACTACAAGTGCAGTTTCAAGTGCAAAGTGTCTTTGCCTTTAGTAAATAACACCCAACAGTGCTTTGTATAAGGTTACACAATCACGCCATTTTCAGGACTCACCATATTTCTGTCAGGGTCAGCTAAAATAAACACAAGCAGTAAATGTCACCAAAGATTTGCTTATTTTTTTATTTTATTTGATAAAGGTTTCACACATTGTCTGGCATATTGATAGCCCCCCTACCCGCAAAGAACTCAAGGTATCTTAGCCGGACAGCACTCAGGGAGGGCAAGCTAGGACGGGCACTTTCAAGTGCCGTCAGGGTTGGTTCATTTTGAATTCCGGCTTCAGGCCCAACTGAGCCAGCATAGTTTGCAGAATGTTTCCATAAAAAGTTGTGTAGAACACAGTACGCCAGGATAATGTGATTCAGTTTGTACTCCGCCATATGTGTGGGTGTAAGAAATAGGCGGAACCGGCTGGCCAAGATTCCAAACATGTTCTCCACCACTCTTCTGGCTCTGGCCAGCCGGTATATAAAAACCCTCTGGTCCGGAGTGAGGGTCCTCATAGGAAATGGCGGCATAAGATGGTCCCCCAGTGCAAAAGCTTCATCCGCAATGAAGATGAATGGGAGTCCTTCCACATTGTCTTCTGGAGGTGGCAAGTCCCAGCTGCCATTCTGGAGATGCCTGTAAAACTCCGTCTGGGCGATGACTCCACCATTGGACATCCGGCCATTCTTCCCCACGTCCACATACAGGAACTCGTAATTAGCCGACACCACCGCCAACATCACAATACTATTGAACCCCTTATAATTATAATAGTGTCAATTAGTATCAATTGCCCCTCCGCAGTTAGGAAAGTCCCACCGCTGGGCAAAGTGGGAGGCCACAGTCTGCCATTCCTGTGGCGTAGAAGGAAACTGTTGAGGAAAACAAAAAAAAATTAGTCTTTTTGCACATTAAAACATGGAAAGCAAATTAGACACAAACCTTCTTGGCCAACATCAAGATAACATTTATTAATGGGAATTTTTAAAGACCAAAGTATAAGGTACACCTATCATATTACCCCTCCCCCCCTCTCCTGAGCCCTTTCTAACATTATAGGGGGGGGGGCTTTTGGACAGGTAACCCTCTCCACTTCATTGAGAGATTAATGCCTAAATAATGGGTATTACTTTGGCCAGCCCCTCCTTAGTTACACTATTGGCAGCCCACTGGACAGGTAAGAAGTGTCATAATACAAAGATATAAATACACACTGTACACATTTGAGCACATTCAGAAATTCTGCTATTACCTATCAAGATAATAATAGTATACAAAAACTTGAAACAGTACCATTGGAAAGTATACAGGCAGGCCCTTGCACTACATGCTTTGGGGAATTCATCCATACATCTGACCACAAAAGAGATGGGTATAGTGTGTATGGGTTTGGCAAAGTCAGCAGATAGATGATTGAGGATAGATAGAGAATTGGTATCAGCTGACTTAGCAGTTGGGGGGAAGGGAGGGTTCCAAATGATTTGGGGACCCCCCCAAAAAAAGCCTCTGGCACTCTGCCTGAATTTAAAGCACAAATCACATTTAAAAACATTTTAGGGGTGTTTGGGGTAAAGCACTACTATGGAGCTGATAAAATACATTGTTAAGTGACTACATGAGGTGAATATAGGGCAGGAGACCATGCTGGGGAGGTAAGTGAAGACAAATATGTATGAAGGACAAAAAAAATAATTACATAAAAATCCAGCATGCATGAGGACAAAGGGGACATTCACAGCATATTCCAATCATGGTAATTGGGGAATGAGGAAAGAAATATATTAACAAACATTAAATACAATAAAATGTGATATTAAAGGATAAAAATCTTACCTTCATATACTCCTTCTGCAGGAACTGGATGATGGCAGAACAGGTCTCTGGGATAATGATACCCAGAGCCTGGGGGGAGATGCCTGTCGAGAACTTGAGGTCCTGCAGGCCTCTCCCCATCGCCAAGTACCGCAGGGTGGCGACTAGCCTCTGCCTTGGAGTGATGGCTTGCCTCATGCAGGTATCCTGCCTGTTGATATAGGGGGTCAGCAAAGCCAACAAACGGTGAAATACGGGGTCCGTCATTTGGCGAAAGTTCCTGAAATCATCAGGATTATTCTCACAAATCTCACGGAGCAAAGGCATGTGACAGAACTGGTCAGGCTGAAGCAACCAATTCTTGGTCCATGAATTCCTCCCCACCCTGTTCATGGACTGGAATTGTGTCAAGGTAAGGACCCCAACACCAAGCCCCCGCACAGCACGAACTCTACGAGGAGTACATATACGCAACATGGCTAGAAAACGGTCGGCTGCTCAGAACGAAGTAACAGAACGCACTGAAGAACAGCAAGGCCTGTGAAGAGCGAGCTGAAAAACAGTAACGAACAAACAAGAACACAATGACTAATCAAAGTCACGCGTAGCTTGCTTGCACGCAATAAAGAGCAGATACAAACCCACAAGCACAAACTGAACAGCAGAAAACGATCTGAAAGCCAAGAGTCTGAAAAAGCGCGAATCGTCTCTCACCAAACTTTTACTAACACGAGATTAGCAAAAGGAGCCCAAAGGGTGCCGCGCTTGGTTCTGAACTGGCCTTTTCTAGTCTCGTCGTACGTGGTTGACGTCACCGCGTTCTTGGCGATCGGAAATTCCGACAACTTTGTGCGACCGTGTGTACGCAAAACAAGTTTGAGCCAACATCCATCGGAAAAAAATCCTAGGATTTTCTTGTCGGAATGTCCGATCAATGTCCGACCGTGTGTACGGGGCAGTACAGTGATGATCCCTGTTTAAGCAATGAGTTTTACACGGTAAAACTGTGAATGGCATCCATTCATGTGCCATTGCGCAATTGTGATAGCTGTGATCGGCCACAGCTATCACATAGTACAGCTCTACTGTGATTGGCCTTGTACCATGTGACCACCGTGAACAATCACAGAGGTTAACGCAATAATACACAATGACTATGAATGAAAGCCATTGTTAAAGTGTTTGTTAACCCCAAAAAAATACACATCCCGGTCCTTTAAAGCAGATTAAACAGCACAGCGCTGTGCTGTGTAATCTGCCCTCTAAACTGTAAAAAAAACCTCCCTGAACCTGCTACTTCCTGTATGCCCTTTCTATACAGACCAGGGCTGCTTGGCCCTGATCACCGTGGTCAAAGTGCTTCCCTCCATCATACACTGCCCTGTTCTGCTCTACTCTCTCCCCCCTCAACCCCTTCTTCCTGCCTGTCAGCACACTCTCTGTCTCTGTCTCCGCTCCGCCCCCGCTGCTATTATTGAAAATAAAAAACCTAAAATTGTCACTGCCAGCCTTTCTATTAGAGGCTGGCATACCACACTGTGTAAATCCTTTCTAAAATGAGCACTCTAAATAGCTATTTAGAGTTGTCTTCAGGCCGGTCACGTTACTTGCGGACGCTTTACAGCTCCGGGACAGGGTTTCTACGGGAGGAGCCGAGCGGCCACGTGATCTCCCTGGCTGATGTCAGGGGGAGATCATGGTCCCTCCTGCAGTAGCCCTACATCGGAGCTGAATAGAGCGGCTGGCAGTTTTTCATAAAAAGGCTTAACAAACACTTTAACAACTGATATGTAATCACTGTGATTAGTCACAGTGATCAAATGGTACTAGTGCTATGCACAGTCACCTAGGACAATGATCTGTGTCCAGTGGACACCACAGGTCACAAATTGCGCTGCTGGGTGGACCCTAGAATGTGCACAAGGCGCACGACTGGGAGAACTATTTATGAAGTCCACCCAGGATAGCAGTGCTCTCATCTGGCCATATTATTACAATAGGCTAGGTGGAAGATGGTTAAATGACAACATTATACATCCCTTTGTCATACTATTAAAGCTTGCCATAGATGGATCAAAATTTGACTAGTTCAGTAGGGACTGGCAGAATTTTGATCCATGTTGGGCTGTTCCCACTCAACAGATATCAATCTAATGGTTAACTTCTGTTGAACGCTGTCAGAATACAATGGCACAGCAGAGAGGATTCCTCTATCTACCTCGCTTGTGTGAATGGGGGAATCTGTTTTTTTTTGTTTTTTTTTAACATCTAATCATCTGTCATTTGTGGCTGGTCTTGGTGTTTTGCAAAGAAATTCTCACACTAAGCTATATGTTTCCAGTTTTACAGCAATCTGTTTTGCTTTGCTACAGCTTTTACATTTTTAGAAGATACATTTTTGGTCCCTGTATAATTTATTTGTATAGTTAAGTTTTCAATGGAGTTTCTTTACTAATCTATAAGTTTATTCCACTGCTTTATCTTCTACTGAGAGCCCAAAGCTGTAATGACTGTGTTTGGCGGGCACCATTTATCACCTGTATTTCCTTAATTGCTAATTGGTAGTATCACTCATGGAAGGTAGAAACATGTTTCAGATTAAACTTGATTTATTATTCTACCATACAAGTCTAATTTACAGCTACATCCAGTAGCCAGTTACAAGCTTAAAAATAAGCTACACCATTTATCGTTTTTATATGACTTTGTAGAAAGATACTTTGGAATGCATAACATATCATTCTTTCCAGGTGAATATTGTTCAATGCAACAGAAAAATAGCTTTTTGTTAAGGATTATAATTAACGTACGAAAACAAACAAAAAAAACATAATAAATACAGTAAATGTACTACACTGAAATATTTTCACTTGTCTAATCTTCAATCATTAGTATGAACAGTGTGGTGGGTAACTGGCCCAATCTGTTGTTCGATAATTATCAAAATCAATAGGAAAAGTATTGCATGTGGGCATCCTCTCCTAGACTCTTTTACAGCAATTAGCATATTAAATTCTCAATATAAGAAAAGTATTGGACATTGAAATATATATATATATATATATATATATATATATATATATATATATATTTTTTTTTTATATATAATTTTAACAGAGATCCTAGAGAATAAAAAATAAAATGGCGGTCAATACAATATTTTATGTCACACTGTATGTGGGGAGCAGTCTTTTAAACGCTATTTTTTGGGGAAAAATACACTTCAATGAATAAAAAAAAAAAACAGTAAAGTTAGCCCAATTTTTGTATAATGTGAAATATGATGCCGGTTCTGCAGGAACCGTCCGAGATTCGAACTGCATATGGCCGGCCTAAGTGGTACTGCCTTTATTTATGCTTTAAGAAAACAAACTAAATGACTTTGCACACATTTTATCTTGATGCACCTGGAATGCATATATCTAAATATAAACTGAAAGCTCTTTAAAAAAAAGAAGGATTGTCTCTATGTAATAATTAACCGTGCTTGCTAAAAATGCTTCTTTTTTAATGTCTCTTTTTGACAACAATATGCATGTCAGAATCTAGCCTTTAATTTTCGCTTACTTTTTCCATGAGCGCTCTAGACTTTTATGCACTTAGTTGACTTCACTGTATTAAATGACACAGTAGGAAAATATAATTGTCAGCAAAATTGTTTCAATAAGCTTATTATGCATTTCTTTGCTCTTTTTCACTAAAACTCCTGTTAAACTGCTTTCAAACATTAAACTTGTCTGTACACTGTTTGGAGAATTCATTTCAACCCTAAAGACATTGAAAACAGGATATGACAACATGTTGGAGTGAAAGCTGTGTTGATATTTGAGGATCTGGTATAAATCAAATTTCAGCTCTGGTAATCAGTTCAGTTTGAGCCTTTTCAAATGCACAACTTGTGTTTAATTCTGTGGGATGTATTTTAGTTGCTGCTCTGTCTGCAAGCAGAGAGGCTTTAATTGTATATTTTTTATTGTAAAATAAAAATAGCCAGATGTTTTATTTAGCCTTAATAATTGCATTATCATGACTTCAGCATTTTTGACTGAGTTGATTTTGCCTTGGAAAATAAAATTGACAGTGAATAGAAAATAGAATACAGTATATTAAAGTATTCTGTAGAAAAAAATCATATGATTACTATGTCCTAAAAAAATCTCAAAATATCTCTAAAATAAGGTCTGCAAATTATCTCTATAAATTACAAAACTAACTTTTGTTTTCGTGAAATTTTTCAGTGCCTATAAATAATAATCTAAAACAATAATTCATAATTTTCCTATAGCCTAATGGTATAATGCTGTCTGGTATATATTATGTTGCACAATGCTTTGTCCAAATCGGGACAGTCAGGACTTCAAAAGTGGCATATTTAAGCATATTTTTCTTTGTACTTACAAGTATTAAATTTGTATTTATTTATTTATTTTCATTTTCTAATGTAATGGGAGAATGAAGGTCAGCAAAATAGACCTGTCTTACTAAGCTTGGGGGAAGACAGGGTTTTGTACAGCTCCAACAACAATACTACACTTTCACACATGTAAGCCAGTGTGCTCGCACAGGTTCACTCATTAGGTGAATTGGGGATTTGGAAGCATAGTGATTTCAGTTTTCAATAGTGTTTATTTGAATGATTAATAAAACAATAGTTTAAAAGGTAACTCCACTTTCGTGGGTAAGAAATAGCAAATAAAGAAAAAATAATATATTGTATACAATTGCGACACAAGTCATATTCTAATTGAATGTTATTAATAATTATGTTTCCTTTTCAATCTGCAGCTCTGTAATTTTCTGAAAATATAATGTAATATGGCTACCTGGGGGTGTTCTGTACACAAAATGTGTACAAAACGCACCTCAGAAACATAAATTCCTGCTTGTGTGATTGGCTCACCAATTTTCCCAGAAGTCTGCCTAAAGATACAAGTCAGATTTCAGGCATTCCCTGCAACAAAAATTTCATTTTTGGTGTGATACTTCCAATAGGAAATCACGTCTAAAGGGATGCAGGCCCAGCAGCTTTCCTCATTATAGCCCTGCAGGTGCACAGCTGATTGATAATTATGAATTAGACTCACTCTGTACATGGACACAGACAAAGACAAACACACAGGGATCTCTTCAGAATAACAAAAGGTTGAAATCTGCAACAAAGTTTCTTAAAATCCTTGTAATGTACAATGATCATCCAGAGGGGAATGTTTTTTTCTCAACAAAAGTGGAGGTACGCTTTAAGTAAAGCTAATTTGGCAGATTTTTCAGTCAAGTATATTTAAAGGATGTTTAACCATTAAAAACATTTGTTGAGAACAATATAAAAAAAATTGTATCATTAAATATATAGACAAAACCATTGCTTTTCCCACCTTGAGATAAATTATTTATTTTTATTAATAATAACAATAATTACTGATAAGTGTAATGTGGTTTGCATTAATGCACAAACAAGCTTTTGATGACACAGTAAAACTAATCATTAACAGTGGGACATATTTGAAATGCTATGCAGGCAAGCAATCAAATGGCTGAAAGTCAATATATAGCATTTTGATTTAATTTGATATGATATTAGAAAATTATTCAAACAAAATATCTGTTCATTAGTATACCCAATGGTAATGAGCAATAAGAAATGGGTACACATTACATCATTGTACATTTATACAGTAAATAGGGCAGACACGTGTTTTAAGGGGTTTTAAAGGTTTTTATTCCCTATGTGTATATAGAACTATTATTATTATTATTATTATTATTATACAGGATTTGTATAGTGCCAACAGTTTGGATAGCATTTTACAATGTTAGGACAAACAGTACAGTTACAATACAATTCAATACAGGAGTAATCAGAGGGCCCTGTAAGTGGTAAAATGGTTGCAGATTCTAAGGTCAAACACTTCTATTTTTGTTTTGATAATTGATTTTACATATATATATATATATATATATATATATATATATATATATATATATATATATATATATATATATATATAAATATATATATATATATATAGTTGTAAGCATTTGTATCACCTGTAGTAGTCATAAAAAGAGGTTTCGTATATATTGGTTAATTCGATAAAATAACCTGTGACTCCGTGTGTTTGGGGTGTAGAGCCATATGGATGTTATTTAGACACAAAAATAATATAATCAAGGTCTGCTTGGAATGAGTATGCAATTCATTTCCAGTCAATCCTTTCAAAAATGTACCTTGCATTCTCTTATTCTCTTTGTCATGATCTGCCCTTTCCTTCACTACACAAAGCCAAACCATTACTCCATATTTTAATGCGATTTCAAGTGACAAATTGCTTTCCCAGTCAAATATTTCCCACGCCACCCACGCTTAGATCTCTCCAAGTGTCAAAATATTTTTTTCCCCCAAAAAAAGTTCTGGTTAACCACGAAACCTTTAAACTGCACTTCAGTCTTGACTTTGAAACTTTAGTCCAGTCATCTTCATATATATATATATATATATATATATATATATATATATATATATATATATATATAGTTGTAAGCATTTGTATCACCTGTAGTAGTCATAAAAAGAGGTTTTGTATATATTCGTTAATTCGATAAAGTAACCAGCGACTCTGTGTGTTTGGGGTGTAGAGCCATATGGATGTTATTTAGACACAAAAATAATATAATCAAGGACTGCTTGGAATGAGTATGCAATAATTTTCCAGTCAATCCTTTCAATAATGTAGCTTGCATTCTCTTTGTCATGATCTGCCCTTTCCTTCACTACACAAAGCCAAACCATTACTCCATATTTTAATGCGATTTCAAGTGACAAATTGCTTTCCCAGTAAATTATTTCCCACGCCACCCACACTTAGATCTTTCCAAGTGTCATAATATTTTTTTTCCAAAAAAAAAAAAAGTTCTGGTTAACCACGAAACCTATAAACTGCACTTCAGTCTTGACTTTGAAACTTTAGTACAGTCATCTTCATATATATATATATATATATATATATATATATATATATATATATATATATATATATATATATATATATATATATATATATATATATATATATATATATATATATATATCTATATATATATATATATATAGATAGATATATATATATAGATATAGATATATAGATATATATGTCTATATATATATATCTATATATCTATATATATATATCTATCTATATATATATATATATATATATATATATATGTATGTATATATATATATATATATATATATATATATATACTCTAGTAACAAAATATATGAAGAACTATTTTGATACTAAATTGAACCTGTGTTCACATTAAGGTTGCTGGCAGAGCACACGCTTGTAGATTCTTGCATGTAAGTTCACATAACTTGTTGAGTACTCTAAGATTATCGGTTTCTGTCAATAACCCTTACTAAAAGGTGCCTTGTCAATTTAAACTTGTTTGTAAAATGAAATGATATCCATTATTTCCATGTACAGTTTTTAACAGCTTTGTTAGTTCTTTAAAGCTGAACCCCACAATAAGCAACAAGATTCATGTGCATTTTCCCTTGAATCTTGGTGTGTTTTGCGTATTTCTTCCACCTCTGTCCAGGAAACGGCTGTGAAACCTTGCCTCTGTGCTGGAGTTTCCTGTGATAAAGACTGGTCACTGCTGTTCTCTCTCCTTGTGCAGAGTGACTGGTCTTTTATCTGCCTCCGCACCCCCGTAGTTTTCTACGGGAAGCCTGTAGTGCATGGAGGTTCTATTCCATATCTCTGCTCTCTTCACAGGATATATGCAGCGTAGTTATAATGTCTACTGCTACTCTTATAAGATATTATTTGGGTTTACAAAGGCACTTGGTGTTCACAAGGTGGATTTATATCCTTTGTGACTATTGTCCAAGTTGGAATTAATTTTTAACTTCTTGGCACCAGCCAAGTCAAATATGCTGCCTCTCGGCGGGTGGGCCTTGGCGTTGAGTGGCCGCAAATACAGTTGTGCCAAGAGAGCGTGCGCCCTGTTACCAGCGGCTGATGGAAAGCTCCCAATTGCAAGCTTTCTGATCGTGTGACCACCGTGACAGCCAATCACAACAGTCAAATGATCAGAAACCCCGCCTCCTGGCATCCTAAACCCCTTAAAGGATCGGGAGGCGCCAGCTCCGAGGGGTTAAATGAGCCATTTAGAATTGTAACACGTCATATGATTGAAATCTTTTCATTCACTTATCCTGTGAAACTGCAAATTCATGCAAAATAAACTTCCTCGTAATGCCATAGATGTTGCTTTTCACTTTAAGTAATGATAATTTTACTATAGTTCTCCAGAGAAAGTGTATAATACAATGGGTTATGGTGAGGTGGATTTAAAAGAACAAAAAAGAAATAGCACTGATTTATTTTAATGGAGGACTTTTTGGTTCATTTAAGGCCACTTAACATAACCTGTCTGGTTATACTTTCTCATTTATGCCCAAGCTCTTATCCATAGCAGTCAGCTTCCATGCACTGTACTAATGAAGGCCAACAGGTTTTCAACAGCAGTTTGAAATAAATGGATTTATAATAATACACTGTATCTGTTTATTGGTCTGGACCAGCTTCCTGTTAGTGACAACAGTAGATTTTGACTGTGCAATGTGTTGCCACTAATAAGTATCTATCAGGGGTGCATGTGACAGAGTGACAATGCAGAAGCAAAGTTTAAAGAGTGTTGTCGCTGTGTCACAGAAGGTGCCTGAACAATAACCTGGATGTTAGGTTTACTAGGTATTCTTTAACCACTTGCTTACTGGGCACTTAAACCCCCCTCCTGCCCAGACCAATTTTCAGCTTTCAGTGCTCTCACACTTTGAATGACAATTACTCAGTCATGCAACACTGTACCTAAATGATTTTTTGTCCTTTTTTTCATACAAATAGAGCTTTTATTTGGTGGTATTTGATCACCTCTGGGTTTTTTAATTTGTGTGCTATAAATGAAGAAAGACCGAAAATTTTGAATAAAAATGCTTTCTGTGATAAAATTTTGCAAATTAGCAATTTTTCTTCATAAATGTTGGCCACAATTTATACTGCTACATATCTTTGGTAAAAAATAACCCAAATTAGTGGATATTATGTGGTCTGTGTGAAATTTATAGAGTCTACAAGTTATGGTGCAAATCGTAAAAAAAGGATCACATCTGATCACACCTGATGTACTGAGGCCCATCTCATTTCTTGAGACCCTAACAAGCCAGGAAAGTACAAATGTCCCCCAAATGACCCCTTTTTGGAAAGTAACATTTTTTCAGAAAATTGTCATTGTAATAGCTTATTTCTCTCACATGGAATGTGCATACCACAAATGACACCCCAAAATACATTCGGCTACTTCTCCTGAGTATTACAATACCACATGTGTGGGACTTTTTCACTAACTGGCCACATACAGAGGCCCAACATGCAGGGAACATCATTAGATGTTCTAGGAGCATAAATTACACATCTCATTTCTCACCCACCTATTACACTTTTGAAGGCCCTAGAGCACCAGGACAATGGAAACGCAGACAAAATGACCCCATTTTGGAAAGCTAACACCCCAACGTATAATCTATGAGGCATAATGAGTCTTTTGAATGGTTCATTTTTTTCCAGAAGTTTTTGGAAAATGTGGAAAAAAATGAAACCGCATTTTTTTTTACACAAAGTTGTCCGGTTATAAGATATTTCCAACACATAGCATTTACATAGCAAAAATAACACCCCGAAATACATTTTGCTACTCCTCCTGAGTAAAACGATACCACATGTGTGAGACTTTTACACAGCCTGACCACATACAGAGGCCTAACATTGAAGTAGCACCTTCAGGTGTTCTAGGAGCATAAATTACACATCTCATTTCTCACCCACCTATTACACTTTCCAAGGTCCTGGAGCACCAGGACAATGGAAATGCCCACAAAATGACCCCATTTTGGAAAGCTAACACCCCAACGTATAATCTATGAGGCATAATGAGTCTTTTGAACGGATCATTTTTTTGCAGAAGTTTTTGGAAAATGTGGAAAAAAATGAAAATGCATTTTTTTTTACACAAAGTTGTCCGTTTATAAGATATTTCCAACACATAGCATTTACATAGCAAAAATAACACCCCGAAATACATTCTGCTACTCCTCCTGAGTAAAATGATACCACATGTGTGAGACTTTAACACAGCCTGACCACATACAGAGGCCTAACATTGAAGTAGCACCTTCAGGTGTTCTAGGAGCATAAATTACACATCTCATTTCTCACCCACCTATTACACTTTTCAAGGTCCTAGAGCACCAGGACAATGGAAACGCCCACAAAATGACCCCATTTTGGAAAGCTAACACCCCAACGTATAATCTATGAGGCATAATGAGTCTTTTGAACGGTTCATTTTTTTCCAGAAGTTTTTGGAAAATGTGGAAAAAAATGAAACCGCATTTTTTTTTACACAAAGTTGTCCGTTTATAAGATATTTCCAACACATAGCATTTACATAGCAAAAATAACACCCCGAAATACATTCTGCTATTCCTCCTGAGTAAAACGATACCACATGTGTGAGACTTTTACACAGCCTGACCACATACAGAGGCCTAACATTGAAGTAGCACCTTCAGGTGTTCTAGGAGCATAAATTGCACATCTCATTTCTCACCCACCTATTACACTTTTCAAGGTCCTGGAGAACCAGGACAATAAAAACGCAAACAAAATGACCCCATTTTGGAAAGCTAACACCCCAACGTATAATCTACAAGGCATGATGAGTCTTTTGAACGGTTCATTTTTTCCAGAAGTTTTTGGAAAATGTGGAAAAAATGAAAACGCATTTTCTTTACACAAAGTTGTCCGTTTATAAGATATTTCCAACACATAGCATTTACATAGCAAAAATAACACCCTGAAATACATTCTGCTACTCCTCCTGAGTAAAACGATACCACACGTGTGAGACTTTTACACAGCTTGACCACATACAGAGATTCAACATGCAAGGAACACCATCAGGTGTTCCAGGGACACATAGCATGCACTTACCAAGAATTACACCCCAAAATACATTATGCTGAGCAAAGAGAAACAAAAGATTATCTGTGGTTTTAGTAGTACAGTTGTCCACAGGAGGATAGCACTGGTCCAGGCAGCAGGCAGGGACTCGGTCAGCAACAGCGAACACAATTTTTCAGGCAGCAGGCAGAAATACTGTCCATAGTCAGTATAGGCAGCAGGCAGGGATACTGTCCATAGGTCAGTGCAGTGCAGGGTCAGTGTAGGCCGAGATTATCAGCAGTGCCAAAATTTCGGTCTTGGTAGTAGGCAGGAACATGGTCCATGTGCTGTGGTCAGTGCGACAAACAGAGGCATGATGGCAGTAAGTCCTACAGGCAGCATGCAGAAGTAGGGCCTCGTTCAGGACAGAATGGGGACCAGGGTAGAGGCTTCTCCCACCCAAATCTCTTTGAAGCCTCCGAGTCTCCAGACCCTAATCTAGGAATGAGAAAACAAAGAAAATTGTTTTCTTCATCCAGAAAAACTATACTGGAGCCCCTCACATATGTAAGACCCCTGTGTTGAATCCCACTAGTCCAGTTGCAGGGTACAAGATCAGTCCAAGAGGCAGGCAAGAGGCATGGTCAAACAGTTCAAGGTCAGTTCCAGATCAGGCAGAGTGCCAGTGCCTCCTCATTACAACGCCTTCATTTGGCGGGTCGAGTTTCTTCCTCCTCTGAGTCTGTTAGTGTTTCACTACTGAGGACTGGCTCGTAATTTACGTCAGAATCCAAATTGGAAAGGGAATCTGAAAAAGAGAGCTCCCCGTTGCTCTCGTCAGCCGTGGAAAGAATGTGGTATGCCTCCTTGGCAGAAAAGCTTTTTTTGGACATGGCTGCTGGTGGTTATGAGATTGCACAGGTGTGTGCTAAGCCTGCACTGATGACGTGGCACTAATTGATGGCACAGATGTGTACTGATGAGGCAGCACAGATGGGCACTGATCGCACAGATGGGCACTGATCGCACAGATGGGCACTGATGAGGTGGCACAAATGGGCACTGATGAGGCGGCACAGATGGGCAATGAGGAAGCAGCACAGATGTGCACTGATTGATTGCACAGATTTACACTAATGAGGCGGCACAGGTGGGCACAGATATGCACTGATGTGGCACTGGTGAGGCGGCACAGATGGGCACTGATGAGGCGGCACAGATGGGCACTGATGAGGCGGCACAGATGGGCACTGATAAGGCGGCACAGATGGGCACTGATGAGGCGGCACAGATGTGCACTGAGGCGGCACAAATGGGCACTGATTGGTACAGATGGGCACTGATGAGGCGGCACAGATGGGCACTGATGAGATGGCACCGATGTGCACTGATGAGGTGGCACAGATGGGCACTGATGAGTTGGCCCAGATGCGCACTGATTGCACAGATGCGCACTGATTGCACAGATGCGCGCTGATGGGCACAGACGGGCACTGATGGGCACAGACGGGCACTGATGGGCACAGATGGGCACTGATGGGCACAGACGGGCACTGATGGGTACAGATGGGCACAGACAGGCACAGACAGGCACAGACAGGCACGATTGGGCACTGATGCACACAGGTGGGCACAGATGGCACTAGATGGATGTCACTGTGGGCACTTTTTGGGCACACTTTCACTTTACTGTCAAAAATAACTCACAGAAGCTCTCTCTCTCCTCACAAGCTGTCTCTGTGTGAGGAGAGAGAGCCGGCAATGAGAGATGATCTCAATTGTTTACATTTAAGATCATCTCTCATTGGAGGCGGCGATCGCGCTGTAAACGGCTGCTGTGATTGGCCGTTTACAGCGATCTGTGATTGGCTGTGTCCAAGGGACACGGCCAACACAGATTTTCCCCGAGAGCGCGCTGGGAAGGAGGAAAGGGAACGACGTCAATAGACGCGCGCTGTTGCCGTCATTTGGCAATGGCCCGGATCTGAAGTGGTTAAAGAGGAAGTAAACATCCTCTGCAGACATTTACCTATAGGTAAGCCTATAATAAGGCTTACCTATAGGTAATGTAAACAGATATCTACAATACATGCCTGCGAACCCAGAAGCCATCTCAGTGGTGTGCGGGCGCCACTGGAAGGCTTCATTCTAAGGGAAGTATTTCATGATGAGTTAGTATGCATCTCATTATGCCTTTGTCCTACAGGTTTTTTTTCTTGTTTTTTTTTTTTAAATGAAAGCTGCAGATTTTTAAAAATTGAAAACAACTTTTGAAATTACATTATCAAGTTCAAGTAAATAATACATTTTCCTTCATTTCTTCACTGATCTGTCCATCTGCTAGGAATAACAAAAAGGATGTGGCTATATTATAAATTGCATTTACTCATTCTGATTCTGATTCAGAAGAGATGATTATGAATTAGTAAATCAGTGCATCTCGACAGCTAAAATATGATAAATATACTCAATGCTTTACTGGACACCTATTGATATTTTTATAAAAACAAAAATGAACATTAAATGTATTAGTATTATACCCATGAATGGTAATTTTGCATTTCCATTCTTCTAAGAAAGCAAAGCAGACATTTTTCACTATAGACTTCATAACAGACTGGCAACACTAACATAGTCAATTTCAACAACTCAGTTAGATGGCCAAAAATGTAATACACATGAGGGAATCCTGCAATGTCTCAGTAATATATTTCTATATGCTTAGGATCTCAAAATTAAATTTTCTGGTTTTTATTAACAATGAATGTGTCTTCCAAGTTTCCACTATGATTGTGTGATTCTCTGCCTATATGAAGTGAAAGGCCAAGTTTCTATGTAAAATGTCTGCTTTGGTAACGCTGTTCGGGGCTTAAGTCTTAATTGCCTTGAGATGGTGTCACGGATATGGTCTTTACTGTTTTATTCTTATTATTCTTCTGTCCAGGCTGCCTTATACTTCATTTATGTAACTGTCTGGAAGGAGTGAGTTGAATAAAGTCTGTTTAATTTTGCCATTAGGATTAGTAAAAATATGCTTCTTTTTTCAGTGTGGCAAATGACCTTATGCCCCCAAATCTTTCTATGATTTACACTAAAGTTAGCCATTAAATTATAATTTCAGATCCAAGATCCATTAATTGAACTTATCTCTACAACTTTATTAAAATAGATTATATTACTTGAGTTTCTTCTATAGATACAAAAGAAAAAACTAGGAACACCTTTACCTATTCACATTAAAAACTGCACAATATCATCCATAGTTAATCACGTTACTACCTTACCCTGCCTTACCCATTTTTTCTCTTCTAAATATTGGGTGCCAACATGAACAGCACAATGGATATTAAAGCATCAGAGAAAGATTGAAGGGGTTGTGTGGTTGATTTACTAAATGAGGAGAGCATGTTCCCCTTCAAAGTGAAGTTTAGTGATTTAGGTGAAACAAAATGAAAATTCCCTTTAAAAAGAATACCCAGTCACATAAAAGAAAATTAAACCATGGATTTTTGCACTCATATGATCACCTCATTCACTAAGCTAAGTGAATTTTCTCTTTATAAAGTGAATTTTTATTTAAGTCAGTCTTTTTTAATGTTCTTTACACATGATCGCATATTCTTTGCAAAGTGAATTTTCAATCTGATTTCACCTCATTTACTTAGACAAGTGAAAATTAATATTGCAAAGTGAAAATTTCATTTTGAAAGTTAACATGCCTTATCTCTTTATAAACCATGGTTTATTTATCATAGAAGTATGAGCTCTTTGCTTAGAAGTGAATTTTAGAAAATAGAAATAGATTGAGGCTTACATTTTCATTCCTTTCCTTCCCCCCTCCCTAACACTTACCTGAGTCCTGTATCAATCCAGTACTGTGCACGGCTGCAGTTCTTCTCTCCCCCCTCTCACGCTCCTGACTCTAGAGCGTGCCTGCATGTGTACTGTACACCCATAGCAAGCGGCTTGCTTTGGGGGCACGTGCGGGACAGGAGGAGCAGAGAGCACCGACGGGGGTCCAAAAGAGAAGAAATGGGGCTGCTCTGTGCAATACCATTGCAGATATCAGATAAGTATGGCATCCTTATATTTTTAAAAATTAAAAACAAAGTTTTACAATCACTTTAATAAATTTAATTCTATAACTAACCTTTGTTGTGAGGATATGTTAGTTAATTAGACCCAGGCCTGCACCTCCTTCAGCATCCATCTATCTTCTTGCACTGGATAAATCCTCAACACATTTGACAGATGAGCTGCTCTTGAATCCCAGTGCAAAACCCCTTACCAGTTTCCCAACAGCACTCTCCAGTGGTGACTGTAAGCATCTTGAGCAGGAAGAAAGATAGAATTTGACTAAAGAGAGCTTAGGTTATGATCTTTTCAACTGACTGGACTGATCCCTGGTCATTTGAAATGGTAGATTTTTTTTAAAAGAATTGTTGCAGGCTGTTGTGACATGCCAGAAATGTATTCAAGCGGAACTATAGAGTAACTTATGCCTCGTCTCCACCTAGCGGAATGGTTCGGTTCGGTTCGGTACGGTACGCTATTTTGGGTGTTTCCATTATGAAAGCGGCCCATACAACCGAACCGAACCATTCCATTCAGGGTCCTGCTTCAGATGTGGGGCCATAGAAAATGGAACGGTTCGGTTAGGGCGGAGCTACGATACTTTACACTGATTGGTGGACGTGTGACACCATGATGGCATCTTTTCTAAACCCACGCATGGCCCCTGTCGGTCCGACTTGCAGTGGAAATGCTCGCCTGAATAGGCCGGACCATTCTAGGCCGTCCAAACCGATCCGACCCGAACCAATCTGCTCGGTGGAAACGAGGCATTAGAAGACCACTTAAATGCTAATAATGATGTTCAATACTGAAATATTTGCTTTTATCATTTGGGAAATGTTGGCATCACAAGAAGGCCATGCCTGTGTAAAAGAAACCAGCAAAAGGTGCATACCTGTAATTTGCACACTTTGGAGAAGTTCAGTGTTAAAGCAAAAGGACAATCACAATCAATCACAGTCACAACCAGAAAGGACTGTTACAGAGGCCCTGACATGGAAAATGATAGGGGGGGTTGTAGTTAGATGTGGATTCAGACTCACTGTGAATGTAACTAGAGATAGCCTAGGTGCCTCTACAGTATTCTGTGTGGAAAGAACACACAAGGAGGACAACCAACTGAAACTTGAGCATGTATACAGTGACTTACATTCTCTTGGCACAGCTGTGATAAAAAAAAGAGACATCTCAAAGGCTGAGTGGGAGAGACAATGATCCACATCAAAGGTTTTAAATATGTGATGCATTTGCTTTTAGTTGAAATATAAGTGCAACCATTGGAAAAGAGAGTCTTTCGTGGGAGTTGGTCTAAGGATGAGTTGGCTTTGGATCTTTATCTACTTGGGAACCCTTTATCAGCAGTCTTTATATGAGACTGTAGATAAAGTCTGTGTGTTTTATTTATTTTACAATAACACAAATACATAGTAAGATGGTTTGGGAATAATAACAGTAAAATGGTTGTTTAATAATGTATCCTACCAAGTAGCCATTACATGAGTACTTGCATAATTATCTGTGTGAAACAAAGATGTAATTAGTTAACAAAAACAAAGATGAAATATGTTTTACATAACAATTACATTTATTATTCAGATGATTGCTTACCTAGCTCACAGGTCTTCGCACCATGTCTGGGGATTTCATTTCTTGTTCAGCAGTATTGAGAGCATCCATATTCTTCTGTATTACTCATGTGTGCAAAACCTAAAGTGTAACTGTGGCTGGGCTGTGGACATATGGAGGCATTTACATATTTTTTACAGGCAGTAAATGAGCTTTAAAAACAAACCCTCACTGGCCTCTATATGTAAGTACTGTGGAGTAATTCATCTTCAAACTTCATAGCAGAGGCAGTAGGTATTTTTCAGAAGCTTCCATTCACAATGCTTCCGGTCCTATCAGTGATGTGGTATCCTTCCGCTCCTGTCATGTAACGCAAAGCAGGTGCTTTTACAGGTTTACTTTAAAATGGCATTATACCTATCCCAAAAAAGAAGAAACTCTCTGCAAACGAAAACTCTTAATACCTACCTCTTGGGTGGGTTGTGAGATATAACTTCAGTATGCAATATTTCTGGGTGTAATGAATGCCTGTGATTCTCTCAGTATGCTTGGTTACATATACTGGTCCCAATATCAATCCAGGACAGAGCGGTGAAGTGGCCTGGAAGTGTGTTGGATGTTAAAAAATCTTTATTTGTTGTAGCTCTTGAAGAAACCAAGGATCAGACTCAACACTTGCTGGAAAGTTATGTATTAAAAGTATTATTTTTCAAGGAATATTTTCAATTTTTTAAAGATGGCAACAGAGTTGTGTTAAGTCTGAATAGTGAACTGCACCTTCCACTCAGCAACAATTTTGCTGAGCATGGTCTGCTTAGGAGATAGAACACATAGCACAGAGCCAACTCATCAACAAAAGGGGGTTAAATTGCATAATCTGTGGCTTCTGCTGGTTTCCTGAGCATCATGAGTCAGTGATGCTCAAGGAGCCAACATAATCCACAGATTATGTAACCTAATCCCCTTTTGCTATGGTTCCTCCCTGCTAAACAGAGTGTATCACTGTAATAGCCTCTTCCCTATCAGGACTGAGAATCTTGTGTCTGAAGACTTATGCACCATAAAAATGGGAACATATGTAGCGCTAGGAGCTGCTTGGTATGATGGGTCCTCTGTTCTTTGTCACAACTCTAAAACCCACTTGGTCCCAACCCACACACCTGGTCATAGACTACTCAAACCTGTGTAGCATATTCTTTATTTATTCTACTGTTCTATGATGGGACACAGAAAAAAAGATCACAAACAACTTGAGGATTAATGAGATGAAATGTATTATTAAAGAGTAAAAAAAATGCAATGCATACAACAAATAAGTAGGACATCAGAACACTTTAGACAATTTCAACCGTGAAAGCATGAATGGTATAAAGAAACTCACTGTACTTTTCTTAACAATAGATAATGAACAATGTTCCCGAGTGTACTCCATACATACAGCCCCAACAGCGGGTGGGTGTATGCGTTACTGATAAAAGGATATCCCTGGAGGTGACTGTAAAGTAACTTGTGCATAATTGTCAATGTTTGCCAGATTTTGTTGAGGCCCATGTGTCGGTGGTGCAAATGTAGCTGTCCAAATAAGACTGTATTATGGCTGATGGGCTGTTATGTAAGGGCAGGCTCAGTAAGCATTAGCTGTGGGCAACAAGGGGTAAGGTCTATAGTTCCGCTCACCACTCCTGGTACGCAACAGATCAGGCCCAGTCCACTTAGCGATCAGTTGTCTGAGAAGTCTCAGTCTGCACAATCAGCCCTTCCTGGTCAGATCCTTGCAATCCGGTCCTCTCTGAGGTGGTGACATATGGAAACAGGTCTCCCTAGCCTGGGTCTTAGGGCACAGCAGCTCTATTTGTGGCTCAGTCTCACTCTCCAGCCCTCCAAGGCTTAGTCCTCATAGATGCCGGGCACAGGCTCCTTGCTGGTCTGCCTGTACTCAGCTAATTTTGCTTAGGAAAAATGCTGCATCTTTCCTCCTCTGTATGCAGGCAAATGTGTGCATGTAGTTATGCAGCCATTCGTCTAAATTCACTTGTAATGAGCAGTGCTTCTTTAAGGACTACATATCCCATGATCCACTGCTGCACAGCAAGTCCTCTCTCCGATGCTCCCATCGGCTCAATCTCTCCTGCTCTCTGATTGGCTCAGGTCCACTGCCAGGAGGATGTGGGGATTCCACAGAGCCCCCTCTGCTCATACAGCAGAGAAGCTAAGGGTCAGAGGCATCTGCTGCAGGACAATGATGATGGGGAAAAGGAAATAAAAGGAGAGAGGCACATGCAGTCAGTAGCACACCCAGCTATACATTAATACAAAAAAAAGAAACAAAATCATATGCTATGATACTGTAAGTGCGTTTTGAGCTGTTGCTCAATTCAGTTTTACACATTACTCTAGCTTGCCTTCTTCTTTGAACTTTTCATATTTTTCTGCTGACTGATGCACTATAACAGAGCTTTGTAGAACACAGCCAGCATTTGTTCACCAAAGAGGAGTGTTGAAAGAAGCAGAAATGCTTAAAAGTTTATTTTCAGCTATAAAGCAGGTGAAAGATTATTACCATTTAATAACTTACTGGGTGGTATGAGTTAGATGGGCTGAAGATCTATTTTTAGGTTTGATATTTCACATGCTGTAGTTTTTTTTCACAAAACAGGGGTGCTTTAATTTAGTCTGTAGCTATACAGAATAAACAGAGCACAAAAATATGGTCTAGCACAGTACACAACAAAGGGATGTGCATGTAGAATATAAGTATGGCAAGCAATCAAAACAATTAGAGGACAGGTAAAAATAAGCAGACTAAGCATAGTAAAACACGGTCAAATTAAGTAACAGGTAAGAAGACCTCCTTCATAGGAAGGAGAGCCATCATGTACCTAGGGGCATGGTGTGGTAGAGGTTAAAGAGGGAAGGGGAATGGTGAGAAGAAGAAGGGGAGAGGGGACAGGGAAAGAAAGGGGCAACAGGCTGACAAAAGGAACAATCAGGAAAAGGAGGGGGAGGGGCCAGTAGGAATGACACTCCAAGCTTAGTACCTGACCCTTCACCCAAAAAAGGATGTTATAGGTGGACCACCTCAGGTCAAGGTCCAAGGGGACCATACCTTTTAAAATTTCCATGGGCAGCCATTATTAATATACGTTAACTTATACAGAGGGAGGGCCACACTCACCATAGCCTCCCACAAGGATGCTTCAGGTTGCGTCAAGGATGACCATTTCATCAGAATCTCTTTTTTGGCATAGTAAAGGAGATAAGATATTATTAGCTTAGTATGGTGAGACAGTTGTTCATCATAATATCAGTAATGCTAGGGATGGAAAGGGCGAGAGGGTTAATCGTAATCGAAGGCTTATTTCCTCGAAGACAGCAGCCCAATATGTCACAATAGAGGGGCACTCCCAAAACATATGTAAATAGAACCCCGGTTGGAGTCTACAACAAGAACAGAGGGGGCTCCGATCTGGGAACATTCTATGCAGCCTAGAGGGAGTACAGTATATACCCAGTGAAGGAACTTAACCTAAATGAATTTATCCTTAGAGGAGACAAGTTTAGGGCCTTGCTCTAAACAGTCCTTCCAGTCTTCCCTATCCAGTGAGGAAATATCTCCACCCTTCCAATATTCCCACAGTTTTTCTATCTTAGGTGAGTCAACACAGAGGAGAGCCCCATAAAGGGTTGAGAGAGGTTTGTCCAAATCACCGGGGGCCAATAGCTCCTCAATGGGATCAGCTTAGAGGAAGGAGACTGCGGAAACTGGAACCTTACAGCATGGCGTAACTGGAAAATCATCCAGCCCGGCAAACAAAACCTCTGAGACATTTGGGAATAAGATAGCAGGGTACACAAAAGGCATAATATCTCTTAGAATCTTAACTCCACATCTGAGGATCCGAGATGGTACGGAGGTGAGGAAGTGTAGTGTTACCCCAGGGGGGTTGAGCAGGCCACAACTGAATAGGGCTTATAAATTTCCATGTTGCAGCTTTCCACACTCACCAAGGGGCACATGTCGGACCCCGAACAAAAGTATAAGCCTGTGGGCCCCGATAGGGACTCCAAAAAAGCCGCCTCTAGGCATGTAGTCGCATTGGATCTGGAACTCCGGAACCACCAATAGACGGATACCAAAACTGCCTCCCAAAATTAAACATGAAAATTGAGTAGCGCTAGACGCCCCAGCCACAGTGGAAGGAATAATGTAGATTTACCCAAAAGGGGAGTGCACTGTTCCAAATAAAGGAGCCCACACAACGATCTATCTCTTTAACCACTTAAGGACCCTAAGGATTTGCCCCCTTAATGACCAGGCCATTTTTTGAGATATGGCACTGCGTCGTTTTAACTGACAAACTTTAACTGTACCCAAACAAAATGTATGTCTTTTTTTCCCACAAATAGAGATTTCTTTTGGTGGTATTTGATCACCTCTGTGGTTTTTATTTCTTGCGCTGTAAACAAAAAAGACCGACAATTTTGAAAAAAATTTGCAATAAGCGTATATTGATTGGTTTATGGCATTTTTAATATTAATTTTTTTTTTTTACTAGTAATGGCGGTGATCTGTGATTTTTAGCAGGACTGCGACATTGCGGCAAACAGATCAGACACTTTTAACACTTTTTTGGGATCATTGACATTTATACAGCAATCAGAGCTAAAAATAGCCACTGATTACTGTATAAATGTCATTGGCAGGGAAGGGGTTAACACTAGGGGGCGATCAAGGGGTTAAAAGTGTGTCCTAGGGATTCTTCCTAACCGTGGGGGATGAGACTGCTTGGAGAAGGAGACCGATCGCTGTTTATAATCAGTATGAACAGCAGATCTGTCTCCTCTCTCCTGACAGAACTGTCTGCTTACATTGACAGATCTCCGTTCTGTCTCTCTCAGGAGCAATCGCGGCTGCCGGGCACACACATCGGCTCTCTTGTCGTGGCGCATGCACGCCCCCCGGTGGTCTTAAAGCAGGCAGCTGCGGCGATTTGCCCAGGGGAGCCAACCTGCTGCAGTATAACTGCGTGCGGCTGGTCCTTACAAGGTTAAAAAAGTAATTAGGAACTCAGATCAGACAGTTTCTAAATATATAATTACATATTGGAAGGAGCATCTTCTTAACCATTAATCTGGCCTATCAGGTTCAGTGGGAGTCTGGACCATGAAGTACATTTCGCCCTAAGCAGGGACAGTAAAGTGAGAAGTTTAAGGTCAAAATATCCAGTAGTGTTTCTAGTGACCTAAACCCCCAGATACCTAAATTCATTTACCCAATTTAACAGGGAGAGGGCACATGCTGGAGGTTTACTTAAAAATAAAGAAACATACTCATGTAAAGTGAAAATTAATTCTGTCCATAATAAACAACCAAAAAAGTTTGCTAACGTGTACTAAATTGGGCACAAAGTGCATATTAGGTAAGTTTTTTGAATTAATTAGATAGAGCCTGAGTGCTTTAGAATTGATGTTCTGGATTTTTTAGTTCCAACAGATATATTGAAGTGTTACTAAACCCGTGACCCTGCATTCACTATATCTGGTCTCTCAGTACACAAAACATGGAAATGCAATTATTTTAGTAATTATAAACTGCTAAATACCTTTTCTCATCAGAAATATATAGCAGTCTTGTGACTTTTATCAGTGTCTGGTTAAAGCTTGTAGGAGGAGTTTTCATTCTACTGTGACTGTCCTATGAGACTGCAGGACCCCTGACCCTCTGTCTGGAAAGTGTTGATTGGCCCTGTGCTGATCACATGCACCCTCCCTAGAAAAAAATTCTCTAGCAATACACACCAAACTGAGCATGTGAAGAGTGACTCCAAAGGATATGTTCTATCAGGAGATGGATTGGGGACAGTGGAAGAAGGAGAAGACCGGAGAAGACATGATCAAATAGCCTTTTTACCAATGCGGAGGATTAACCCCTTAGGTTCCACAGTGAGCATAATAAGCATGCTTTACTGCATATACAGATTGCTTTTACTGTTGTGGGTGTAGTAATACTTTAAGTGGGACTCAAGTCAGGAATCATGACTTCAGCATCCCATATATGTGTCCTACCTTAGTTCTAATGAAGATATTTGCCAGCACACCATGAAACGACATAAATAGCGTCCAAACGGATAATGTATTGCATGATCACAACACAAGGAGAGTGCAACTTTTTGGAGATACGCAGGACCCCTTCGTCAGGCATGTGATGATCATCATGTGGAATCTTTTTGTTGAGATATCCTTTGTGCAGCAAAAAGAACTCCATGACTGGAGGAGAGGCCAGTCACAAGATTGGTAGGTGACAAAGCTTTTTATACTGTTTCGGTTATTTTAATAGCACCCCGTTAGCTTTAAAGTTCGGAAGCCAGTGAAGTGCTAAGCACATTTGTACATTGCTGTGCTTTAAAAAAATTTCCCTTTTTAACCACTTGGCATCCGCGCTATAGCCAAATGATGGCCACAGCGCGGACCTGAATTTCCGGGAGGCGTCATACGACGGCCTCCCCTTTGCGCGCTCCCTGTGCGAGCCCTGCAGGGCGCGCGCTGTGATCACGAGTCACTGAGACTCGGGTGATCACAGATCTGAGTAAGGGGCCGGTCCCGGCCCCTTACAATGTAATCAGCTGTCCGCGTGAGGAGAAAAAAATGCCGATCACCGGCTTATCTGCAAGGGACATCAGTCCCGAAGAGGAAGAGCAATTATGCCTCATCTGTGCCCACCAGTACCCCCTGCCAGTGCCACCTGCCATTACCACCTGCCAGTGCCCACAGTGACCACCAGTGCCACCTATCAATGCCCATGAGTGCCAACTATCAATTCCCACAAGTGCCACCTATCAATGCCCACCAGTGGTGCCAATCAGTGCCACCTAGCAGTGCTGCCTATCAGTGTAACCGCTCAGTGCCCATTTTTGCCACCCATCAGTGCCCATCACTGACACCAATCAGTGCCCATCACTGACACCTATCGGTGCCCACAGTGCTGCCTCATCAGCGTACATCAATGAAGGAGAAAAATTACCTGTTTGCAAAATTTTATAACAAAATATAAAAAACATTTTTTTTTTAAATTCAGTCTTTTTACATTTTTTTAACAAAAAATTAAAACCACAGAGGTGATCAAATACCACCAAAAGAAAGCTCTATTTGTGGGAAAAAAATCAAATAATTATTTTGTAGAATATACTGTATATAGCATGCATTCCTTTAATGTTTTTATTTTTTTTTTATGTAGAGGGAAAGGGACAGATTATGATCCCAAATTAATCATTAATTACTCAGCATAAGTAGACATAAGAGAAAATTCTCTAAACCAGAAATACAACCAGAATGAGCAAAAAATGAGATACAAGGTAGAGCGTAGGTAAATCAAAAATCCACTCCCTGCAAATGGCAGCATGGACATTTACAGGAGAGTTGCTCTCTGTCATTAAAGCTGAGTTACACCCAAAAGTGGACTCTCCACTTATATGCTTCCTTCCCCCTCTGGTGCCACAATTGACACCTTTCCGGGGGGGGGACAGGTACCTGTTTTTGAAAGGTACCTTTCCCCAATTCCATGGCACCGTCCCTTTGGAAGTTCGGCCTCCTTCCTCTGCCGCTGGGCCAGCCCTTTGCGCATGCACAGTAGGGAAATGGCTTTGAAGCCAAAAGGCTTCACTGCTGGTTTTCCTTACCTTGAATGGTGGCGGCAGCACCCGAGAGCCGATCTGAAAATTGGCTCAAGAGAAGGGGATAGCAGGGGCTATCCCCTTCTCTTGAACGGAAGCACATTTCCAAATTGGCAAATTTTATGAATATTAAAGAGGAGTTCTGCCCCCTACAAAAAAATGAAAAGTCAGCAGCTACAAATACTGTAGCTGCTGACTTTTAATATTAGGGGGGGAAGTCACACATCTAAGGTGTCCTAGAAAGATGAATGGAGTTGCAACCTCAGGACTTTTACCAGGCCACGCCACCAACCTGTTTCACTCTGACCCCGGAGCTTAGTCATGTGCTTTCCTGTTGAGTAATGACAGAGCAGGAATCTTCCATAACCCAACTGGAAATATTGTGATTGGGTAATTGACATAATTATTATTCATAAATAACAAATCTCTCAGATTTTTTGATCACAAATCAACTAACTTAGTTCTCTACCAGTTTTCACCACAGATGCCCCTGGCTAATGTATGTTTGGATACAAAACATGAGCAAGATGATCTTTGCATAATTCTTATCCACCTAAGATTTTATGTATTCTGGCCAACCTTTGTTTTTTCAAAGGTTATATGCTGTATATGTAAATCCACCTAGGAGAATGGAACATTCTCCTGCTCAAAATGGCCACAGCAGGAACTCAAGAAGGGAGATATCAGCAAAAAAGAATGAGATTTATAAGATTATATTCTCTATGGCATCTTCCAAAAACTAAAACATTAGTTTTGGGTGAGTGGACTGATCTTTTAAAATAAGTGATATGCCTAATGATTCAGGGATATATACCCCCTGTGACTCCAAGTGTAAGGGTCCACAGTGCTTTTAGTGGTTGGGCAGTTCAGTTGCCAGACTATTTACCTGTTTGTAGCATTGCCTGGATCTAAGTAGGGATGAGCCCGATGTTCAAGTTGAAAGTAAGTTCGACTCAAACATCGGGTATTCGCTTGTTCACCGAATAGCAAACATTATGTGGCGTTCGCAGCAAATTCGAAAGCCGCGGAACGCCGTTAAAGTCTATGGGGCATGAAAACCAAAGGTGCTAATTTTAAAGGCTTATATGCAAGTTATTGCCATAAAAAGTGTTTGGGGACCTGGGCCCTGCCCCAGGGGACATGTATCAATGCAAAAAAAAAGTTTTAAAAACGGCAGTTTTTTCAGGAGCAGTGATTTTAATAATGCTTAAAGTGAAACAATAAAAACGAAATATTCCTTTAAATATTATGCCTGGGGGGTGTCCTTAGTGTGTCTGTAAAGTAGCGCATCTTTCCCGTGTTTAGAACAGTACCACAGCAAAATTACATTTAGAAAGGAAAAAATTTCATGTAAAACTGCCCGTGGCTGTAATGAATTGTCGGATCCCGGCAATATAGATAAAAATCATTGAAAAAAACGGCATGGGGACCTGGGTCCTGCCCCAGGGGACATGTATCAATGCAAAAAAAGTTTTAAAAACCTAGCGTTTTTTTCAGGAGCCATTGTTAAACTTTAAGCATTATTAAAATCGCTGCTCCTGAAAAAACGGATGCTTTTAAAACTTTTTTGCATTGATACATGCATTGAACTTTCTATCTATCTATGCATCTTACATCTAGCAATAGGCCCTTGATCACATGTGCTTTGCTACCCATACTAATATACTGTTAAAATCGCATTCAAATGGTAAAATACTTGGCAGTATCTGTCTCTCACATCACTTTTGGACTGCTGTATGCTTTGAGACACCCTACGTGTTATGTCACAACACATAACTTCTTCAGGGGGATGTGACATAATTTATTGGGCGTCTCGGAGCAAATAGCGGACCAGAAGTGATGTGAGATGCAGGTACTGCTGAGTATTTTACCATTTAAATGGTTTACCATTTACCTTTTAAAAGGTTTTAACAGTGTATTGATGTAAGCGGCATTTTCCTTAAATAAATTTGAGATTTTAAACTGCTACACTATGGGAGGCACTATATATGCTTTCTCCTAACATGCTGATGAATGCGAGTAACGGCGTCGTAAAGGGACCAGTACCCCATCTTGAGCAGTCTACTTGGGAGGACAAGGAGAATACTTCCAGCTAAGGGTGACCAGACCATCCTTTGGGATTTACTCTAAGGCCTATTTAAGTTTGAAATAAGGTAAATAAGGTAAGAGTTCTGTGAGCACTGAAGTGACCAGCAGAAGTGGAAGTACACAGTATATTTTTACATCATCCACAGTGGATTAAAGTGTATCACAGAAGTGAAATATATTTCTAATCACATTTGGACATTTATTTATCACTAGTATGTACACAATATTGATGTGTTTTGTGGTTCACTGGACACCTAACCAATCTTGTATATGCTTTATTGTTTTATTTGCTAATATTTGATATGGCAATTGTATGTTAATTTTATGTTAATTGTATGTTAATACGTTCATAAGCTGCGCAACTCCATTTACACTAATTTATCTTTACTCAGTGGAAAACTTCCCTCATTTTTCAAAAGGAAAGCCTGGGCACTTGTAAGGTAATCTCTGTTGAATGTATAGATTAGTCAATCTGGATTCTGATTCTCGAGCAGAGATCATGTGACAAATAACCTTCACACGTGTGCTTAGCACTGAAAGGGTCCTGGAGCTGCATATTCTAGAGAAAAGGTCAGTATTTCATCTCTTCTGTTATTCTCTATTTATGTATAATTTTATGTTAATGTTTGAGCGTAGGTATGTAAACAAAAAAAAATGTCTTTTTGCTAAATTAGTTTTCTTCATATATGTAATAAATCATCATAATAATAATATATACTCATTTATGATTATGCGTTTGTATGTTAATTTATATAATAAACTGAATTCTTTATACCTACGTGCTTCATTTAAAGTCCCAATTCCCTTTCCCCTCCTTTTTGACATAATAGTAGTAATAACACAGCTATATTTTCTGAAGAACTGTTTTTTTCTTGCTTTGCTGGAATTATTTTGACTTTGTTTCTAAGAAACTATTTAAATTTTTTCTAAGAAATGAACAAAAAGATAATGAAATGAAGTAGTGTAGTCTCCCAAATGATATACTACAAAACTGAAAAAATCATGCCGAAAGAGTGGGTAGGAAACATGAAAACACGAGTAATGGATTCAATAAGATGTGACTGACCACAGACAATGATTACTTCCAGTGATAGTTATCTACAGGTCATCTCTACCTGATTAAACTGTAAATGGTTTAGGTCCATTATCGTAGATTGATGGATGATATAGGATTGTTTAGGAATGGCACACCTGGAGAATGCAAACATAAATTACCCTACAGGAATTTTCCAAATAATAGTTCTTCATTAAATATAGCTTTGTCTCCATTTGTATTTACTGATGCAATTTATCAATAGGTATTTCTTACAGCAATTATTATTTTCTGAGGGTCCTTATTTTCCAGTCTCTTCAGTTTATGCATGTTAAAATGATCATAATTACAGAGGATAATTCATATGCCTTGTGGGTTCAGCTTATGGCGAGAAGTAGCTAACAGAATGATAGGAGAAATTCAAACGTAAAGTTAGGGCTCTAGAATGCACATGTGGCAAACTGCAGGCAATATCTCTGTGTGATGAGTGATATGATATCTCAGTCCCTAAATCAGCAGCACAACATCCCAAAATTAGCCATAAAATCTTCCTGCCATAGACATAGAACTCTGGATAAGAAAATCTGCCTAGGTTTGGTTTGAAGTTCACAAACCCCATTAAAGTTTATGGGAGTAGGGAATCTTGCTTTCCAATTCTGGCCATTTGTGGGACTAATAATTAAGCTATTGTCAAACTAAAAGCATGGGAAGTTGAATGCCATGAGAACACATACCAGTGCCAAAATAAGAAAAATAAATAAATAAACCAGTATCTCTCCCTACACTGAATTGTCAGCTCTCCCTACCAGTTCCAACACACACAGTTTATAATTAGTGATTTTCATGAATTCCACCAACCCAAAATGTCCCAAAACTTAACATATCACCTACTGCAACGAAAATGTCATCCTAGGATATTGCATCACAAGACAATTCATTTTCCACAAAATAGTTATGTTGTAAAAGCATGGCTATCTGTTAATAAGTACATCATAAAATAAAGCCAAGTTTAAAATTTCTCCCTAGTTTGTGGTAAAGTTAAGGTGGTGTGAAACAAGAGAACTGGAACTGAGGGGTGGGAGCTGTGTCAGGAAACAATAAAGGTTTAAGTTGTAGAATAACTTTTACCTACTATTCGGGTAACAGAGTATATGAGTCTGTATGTTTAAAGGATAATCTACTCGCTCAAGTGGTGTAAGTCGCGTAAGGTTGAGTTGCTTTGTGCACTGGTGTGCAGTCATGTTGGAACAGGAAGGGGCCATCCCCAAACTGTTCCCACAAAGTTGGGAGCATGAAACTGTCTAAAATGTCTTGGTATGCTGACGCCTTAAGAGTTCCCTTCACTGGAACTAAGGGGGGGGGGGCAAACCCAACTGCTGAAAAACAACCCCACACCATAACCCCCCCCTGCACCAAATTATTTGAACCAGTGCACAAAGGAAGGTCCCTAAAGACATGGATGAGCGAGTTTGGGTTGGAGAAGCTTGACTGGCCTGCACAGAGTCCTGACCTCAACCCAACAATTTTGAGATAAATTAGAGTGGGGACTGCGAGCCAGGCCTTCTCATCCAACATCAGCGCCTGACCTCACAAATGGGCTTCTGAAAGAATGGTCAAATATTACCATAGACACACTCCTAAACCTTGTGGACAGCCTTCCCAGGAGAGTTGAAGCTGTTATAGCTGCAAAGCGTGGGCCAACTCAATATTGAACCCTACAGCCTAATGCCCTGTACACACAATCGGACATTCTGACAACAAAATCCATGGATTTTTTCCAACGGATGTTGGCTCAAACTTGTCTTGCATACATACGATCACACAAATCTTTTCGGAAATTCCGAACGTCAAGAACGCGGTGACGTACAACACGTACGACAAGCCCGAGAAAAGTGAAGTTCAATAGCCAGTGTGGCTCTTCTGCTTGATTCCGAGCATGCGTGGAACTTTGTGCGTCGGAATTGTGTACACACAATCGGAATTTACGATAAACGGATTTTGTTGTCGGAAAATTTGAGATCCAGATCTCTAATTTTGTGTGACGGAAATTCCGATGGAAAATGTCCGATGGAACCTACACACGGTCGGAATTTCTGACAACAAGCTCCCATCGAACATTTTCCATCGGAAAATCCGACCGTGTGTACGCGGCATTAGAGTGGGATGCCATTAAATTTTATGTGCATGTAAAGGCAGGTGTCCCAATACTTTTGACAATATAGTGTATATTAAATGTTTACATGTAAAGTATGGATTCTATACCTACAAAAAAATATCGATGTGAAAAATCAGTTTATTCACATATAGATATTGAGAATTAACAAAATGAAACAGTTCCATCACTATTTCCCCTACCCAACAGATTGAATAAATAAGCTAAGTAAAAGAAAAAAAATATAGATATGTATAGCTATATATCTATATATATTATATAGATATATAGATACTGTATATATCTATCTATATGTATATATCTATATCTATATATCTAGATATATAGATATATATATCTATATCTATATATATCTATATATATATATATATATATATATATATATATATATTACAGTAGTATATATTCTTAAGGAATATATAAAGAAAACTTAATCACATATTTTAAAGACTGCACTGGTGTACCTTATAATTACAAGGATATTGAGGAATCAAAATAATGTTAAACAGGTTGTACTGACATAGCATGTCCTTACTGGGCCCTGTAATTAATCGCCTGCTTAGCTTTTATACTTCAAATGAAATTTAATGTAAGTTGACAGCTACAAATGGCCATTAATTATCCGTGTAAATCCTTTAAATATGACATATACATAGATGCAGGCACACTATGAACACTATATTTAAGTAGATCTTTTCTCCCAAAAATAATGGTTAATTAAATAGTGAATTGCAGGGGAATATTAAGGATGACAACAGTTGTGCAAGATAGCTAAAAAAAAGTCCTATTAGTGATCAATTGAAGCCAAACTCACTAAATACACAAAAGCAATACCTGCTGTGAGCTACTTAATCTGTAAACGGATTTGAAATGCACTTTAGTCAGTCTTGTGATACAGACAGCCCTGCCAGGCAGCAAAGCCCGATCCTGGACCTCAATGCAGACGACACAGCATTTAGAGTTTAACGCAGTTCTGGAATCCTATTTGCTTTGTGCTTCACTTTGTACTAAAGATCACACATGGATTCTCTTCCTACTTCCTGCAGATATTTGGATTCCTTTCCTGTGGTTTTCCTGTGGCATACCCCAGAAATCCTTTTTCCTTCAGAGTGCTGAGTGAGAGAATATTCCTAATATAGTCACATGATAATAAGAGAACAACTGCTGAAAACGGTAGTGAGGCAACTGCATGAGCAGATAATTAAATTTCTGGTAAGTTTGATAGCCCAGCCTTAAACTACCCTATGTTTTTGGCCAATTTTAAAAAATTGTAGCTGATTGCAGATTAAAATTGAAAGGTAATATTTTTTCATTAACCCGAAAAGGCTTGTGTGGCAATTATATGTATTATAGGATTTTATTTAATAAAAGTGAAAGTATCCTTTAATTGTAAGAGTCAGGTCCAGAACCTGCTACAACCTATAATAACGGAGTATCGGCACACATATGAGGTCATCTCTGTGTTTTCCTCTCCTGTAATTCACACAGTTAAGGTGACAACACTGTACAAAGTAGTAAAGCCCTGACTGGTCCAGAGTCTGCATGGTTCTGTGAAGGCTGGTTCACACTGGGATTACATGAAAATGCGCTCGTTCCCATGTGATTCCCGCACATTGCCGTGGGGTGCATTTTGAGAGCTCATTCATTTGATTGGACAGCAAAAACACTGGACAGTGGAAAAAGTAGTGCTTGCGCTACTTTTAAAAAGCACTGCACCAAATCGGATGGTACTGCGGTAACATGCCCATGCAATTTGGCACCCACAAACACCAAATGAAAGGTCTTTTCCCTCTTGTGGGTTGGTTAGGAAACACCATCTCAGTGGTCGCATGGTTCTGCCAGTGGAAAATGACCAAAGCCCTACTGTTGCAACTCACAAAACATATTTCACCCAGGTGCAGTTACTGGAAGGGAGCTTCTTTCCCCAAGACAGGCCTCTGCAGTCAATTGGTTGGACTCCTCTGGTTCCCTCTACAATATATTTAGGGATATCCCAGGCACAGCTCATGAGTGTAATCCTTGGCACTCATTTTACCTTTTTCCAAGACAGATAGGACACAAAGCATGCCAACCCTGCCTACCCTGCCAACTCAAATGCCAAGCATCTCTCTTGCTCTCTTTCTCTCAGTACTGAGTCCTGCTAAGACCATATATTTTGTTTTGGATAGTCAACTTTGGACACATTGTCTCTCACAACTCCTACAGAAACAGGATGTGATGGGAAACTATCCAGGCTAGCCACTGAAACAATCCTTACCACTGTCTTACCAGCTGGAAATAATATTTTTTGCTTGTGCATGTTGTTTGTGCCAAGGTTAAAGCTGAGCCCTGGGGAAATTCAAAAACTATCCTTGTAGAGAGGCTTCCCCCTTTGCAAAGGTTAATGCTTATTTTTTGTTTTTTTGTTCATTTTTGTTTTACACACTCTATCTGTTGCACAGCAGGCTTACTCCTCTCTGTGTGACCGGTCCCCCGAAGCTGCTTGTGTTTGGTGTTTCATTGGTCACAGCCACTTTGACATCCTCACATACAATGAAGGACCAGGAGTTTGGTGAGGATGCTAAGGGCCCACCCACAACATGGATAGCTAGAGGGAAAAGGAGACCACTACCAGCCAAGGGAGTGAGAGAAAACATAGGTAAAAGTAATTTATTTAAAGAATCCTAGAAAGAAGTGAACATTTCACAGTTGTCACATTTATATGTGTCCCCTATCTAAATATGTTGATATTTGTCCTGTGCTGGTGATAACACAAAATTTTGGATTTTCCTTAATTTTTAGTTTTGCTGAGAATGGTCATTAGAACAATAGAGAGTGGGAATCTCAGCTGAGCTGGGACACAATCAGTTTTGGCTTCAGATACACTAAAGCTTTGCTCCTCCTATTGGAATTGTATCATTGGCTTTCATTTTGTGTATTTCTGAAGATCACCATTTATAGACGGTAGTATATATTTTTGTTTAAAGATTGTCAGAAACCATGAATCAGACCGAGACTGAAGTACAGTTAAATATCGTTTGTTTAATAATAATAAAAAAAGGTAAACAGAGTAAACATAGTCAAAACATAGCCAGAGTTTCAGGAACTGGAACGGATAGTCAGACAAGCCAAAACGTCTGGGAGCTAGAGATGAGCGTAGTAGAACAGCAAGGAGGATCTGGAGCCAGAAGGAATGTAAGCCAAGCAAGTCTTTAACAGGAACACAGGAGAGCATCTCTAGAAATGTGACCAAGGGGAAGGCAGAGATCATCTGGGCTGGACGGCTTAAGTAAGCAGGACTGACGAGCAGGATATCATCAACAGGTGAGCCACTGTGGAGAGATAGGAGCTGGCAATTAGCCAACAGCTGAGCGGCCAGCTCAGAGAAGGAAGGGCTGGGCCCAGCCCTGACAAAGATTCATTTCTGATGATTTAGTACAAATTGCAAGGTTAAAGTGGTTGTTAACCAAATTGCCCCCAATTAATCAGGCACACAGTACATGGTTCCCTAAGCATTGCAACATCTTCTTCTTATTTTTTTTGTTGTGTAAATACCTTTTTTTAGCCTTTTTTAGCTCTGTCACTTGTCCTATTTCATCTCTATATCTGAGCCGAGGGAGTATGCAAGATACCTCAGAAGAGGAATCTCTTAACTTCCTCCATCAATGCAGTGTGTACAAAGGGAGAGGGGAGGGGGAGGAGAGGGGCAGAGAGGGGCATGGCTGGGAGTGTAGGAGATTGGCTATTTCACTCCAGACTACATGTTGACAGGAAGAGGGAGGGGGAGGAGAGGGGAGCTGAAAACAGACAGAGAGGAGAGAGGAGACCTGCGGATGATGCAGACACACATTTGGACCACAGTATCTTGGCCCAGCAGCCATGATAATCGTGGTCTGTTCTCAGGGGGGAAGATAGGAGCTGGCAGGATCAAACAGGTATTGTAAGAGATACAGAGAAGTAACCCTTGAAAAAGGTCTGAAATATATATTTTTTTAATCTACAACTCAAGGAATGTTATTGTGATCAGTGAGTTGCAAATATAACAACAAATAAGTGTAGATATAACAATGCATAAAAGTATAAATATTAAAACTTATCTCTTGTAGTGAAACATGGGTTGTCTTTTTCTGCACAGTTGCTGAATTCTAAGTCAAACTTGAGATAAGCAAACACAGATTTAATCTTCAACAAAGATGTGATGATTTCTGTCCTTGATTTTTATGCTTGTCAAACATGACAAGGTTTGCACACACATGTAAAAATTTGAAAACTGCATGAAAATATTCACTACTTTGCTATGAGTAGAAGAATTTCACAGAAATCCAAAACTTGTGAAGTGACAAGTTAGTAAATCTCATCTTGAGTGTACGGTCAGACTGCAGCTCACATGGTCAAGTTTTCAGGCTAAGCAGAAGACTCAGAGAAAAGGCATACATTTGTGTTGAAAGGTAAGGGATATCTAGCGCTACCTCCGGAGGAGCCGCTTAAGTTTGTTCAGTCCGTTACTCTGCCTCTCAATCCCAATAACAGTCTCAGCCCCCTCTGGCACACCTGGCAATAGTGTAAGTGCAAGGACCAATGAGAAACACACGCATTATAAATAAAACACTGAAATTGTCTTTACTGTAATATATCTGTGGAAAAATAACAAACAGTAACAGTATATATATCCAAGTAATCAACTGGAGAACAATAACTGAAATTAAGAGTAATATAGCTCAATACTATATTCAGGCTACTTTCAGGGGGTTCCAAACCTGAGAATGCCCCTAAGAGCAGAGACACATTTAAATGGCAAATAAATCACGA
Organism: Lithobates clamitans; assembly: GCA_037952925.1. Lineage (NCBI taxonomy): Eukaryota > Metazoa > Chordata > Amphibia > Anura > Ranidae > Lithobates > Lithobates clamitans. The sequence goes on from JBBGZY010001371.1 coordinate 3,304,337, forward strand.
TATGACATTTTATATCAGATTGGTTACCTCTACCATAGTTGTCAACAGTCACGATTTTACCGGGACAATCCCAATTTTGGGACCCTCGTCCCGATTGGAGGCTGTCCCGAATCTGGATTTCCATCAGGAAAATCGGGAATGTTGTTTTTTTTTAATTTTTGGAGCAGCTGGCTCCAGCAAAATGGCGACCGGCGCCGCCGCTCGATCTTCCCCCTAGTGTTCAGTGGAGAGAGGAAGGGGGCTCTATCCGTTCAACCAATGAATCGCCTTCTTTAGCTGCATGGCCCCTCCCCTCTCCACTGAACACACGGCGCCGCCGTGTCTTGCCGAAAAGTTTCCCAGCTCGGCTGCGCCTGCGCCTGCACTAATAGAGGGGGGTCTGCACTGATGGAGGGGGTCTGCACTGAGGGGGTCTGCACTGATGTAGGGGGTCTGCACTGATGGAGGGGGTCTGCACTGAGGGGGTCTGAACTGATGGAGGGGGTCTGCACTGATGGAGAGGGTCTGCACTGAGGGGGTCTGCACTGATGGAGGGGGTCTGCACTGAGGGGGTCTGCACTGATGGAGGGGGTCTGCACTGATGGAGGGGGTCTGCACTGAGGGGGTCTGCACTGATGGAGGGGGTCTGCACTGAGGGGGTCTATACTGACTCTGCTGGGGGCACCTGATGCAAGGACAGACTCTGCAGGGGGCACCTGATGCAAGGACAGACTCTGCTGGTGGCAGGCGACGTGGCTAGTGACACGCTCAGGGATCCCACTGATTCGGCATTATGGTGAGTTGAATGATTTAATTTTATATTACAATGTAATAATAGAAATAATGTGCTTCAATCATCCTGACACCATAACAACCATGGTGCCGGGATGATTGAAGTGTTAACACCAGATGTTTGGAGTATTTTTATCTGCTGATTGTTAAACTTTCTAGAATACACATATTTTTATTGTGTAGGATCTGGGGCTGCTGTCCCGTTATTCCCCTCTAGCCCTTTCCCTTTCCCCCCCTCATTCATCTCAGACTCTAACCACACCCTCTTGAGCCACGTCCATTTAAGCCATGCCCACTATTTCATGTAAGCCACACGCCCACTATTTCAAGTGCGCGCCGCACTTGTGTTTTTTGTGAAGCCACGCCTACAAATGAATACCCTACCCCTAATTATTGTACGGCTCCGCCTACAGCCAAAAAAGTGTCCCACATTTTTTTTTTTGCAATGTTGGCAACTATGTCTCTACTCAAATTTGGCTCTATGATTCCAGGCAGGAGGAGAGCAGAAGACTGACTCTCTTTATGTTAGACCTTTCTCTTCTGTCTCCTGACATCACAGGCCCAACTACCAACACTGTATTCAAATCAATATTTAATGACTTATCTTCCCAGATAAACTGTCCCACACACCCACTGAATTTACAGAGCCCTGAGTATGTGTGTGCGGGCCCATTTGGCACTAATAGCTTCAGTCCCTTTGAAGAAAGATGAGGCTTTGTATCTTCAGCTAGCCACTCTCGTTGGTGCACTTAAACTCCTGAATATCAGGGCCAAACAACACTAGCCTGGATTATCAAGTAAAGAATGCAGGATCTTCCTCAGCAAAGCATCTGTATACAGCGTCTCTTTATCTGAATGGCCTTGTGTTCTGCGGCACTACAGGTGTCAGCAAGGTGACTAAGAGCAATGATTTCTGTATACAGTGTCCATACAACTCTATCTGTGTGCAGTGTCCTTGTTTCCTGCAAATGGGCAAAAGCCCTCCTACCCAATCCTGTGGTCAAGGCCCAAACGAATATCCTGGAACAGGCAGGCTCTTCTAGTGACCCGACTGGTCATCCCACACTGGAATGCTTCACACCATCTGGATATGCACCTTGGATCCCCCTCTCTCAGGCTGGACGTCCTGACTGTGGATGCCTAAAATCACGCAGTGGACTGACCTTGGTCTAATCATTTCCCTGTGTAGTCTGAATACCCTCAGATAAGCAAGATGGAATCTTTAGTTTCCTGCTTTTTAGCGCAGGCTGGCTCTTGTAGTTCCATACAGGTTAATCTGAATGTGAAACTTAAGTCTTGGGACTACAATTCCCTGTATGCTTTGCCCCCTGGTGGTAATCACTCTGCTGCCAGGATGTGATGACACAGAGTCTTAGCTGGCACTAGAGGGAAACAGTCTCACTGCAACAATGTTGCAGAGTGTCTTCTGATACTGCAGGTAAGATAGCCAGCTTCCTACTACAAATATAATGCTCAGTTTGTATTGTAGGACATCCAGAGCATTTTTAATATGAATTGACAAATGCTGATCCATCTTCACTACCATTCCAAGCAGAAGCAGAACCATCTCAAGATTTCTATTTGCAACATTAATTTTCCAAAGTTTCCTTTTAAATCCATGTCACTTGAAGTCAGAATATCTTCATCAGGGCCTTGCAGAGACTAATGCCGCGTACACACGCTCGGACTTTTCGACCGGACTTGTCTGACGGACGCCAACGGACCAAATCCGGCGAACAATCTGATCATGTGTGGGCTTCACCGGACCTTCAGTGGATTTTTCCAGTCGCAAATCTGACGGACTTTAGATTTAGAACGTGCTTCAAATCTTTATGTCGTAACTCCGCCGGACTCAGAAATCTGCTCGTCTGTATGCTAGTCCGTCGGACAAAAACAGACGCTAGGGCAGCTATTGGCTACTGGCTATCAACTTCCTTATTTTAGTCTGGTGTACGACATCTGGTACGAATCCATCGGACTTTGGTGTGATCGTGTGTAGGCAAGTCCGGTCATTAGAAAGTCTGTTGAAAGTTCGCCAAAAGTCCATTGAAAGTCTGTCGAAAGTCTGTCGGACGGGCTGTCGGACTTTTGTAGCTGAAAAGTCCGACCATGTGTACGCGGCATTACTGAACTGGTTTATGCTATGAAAAATGCCAGCTAAGCAGGCAAGGCAAGTTTATGTAGCCATTCTTCATCTTCAAAGCATTCGTCAGAATTTTCTCCAAAGTACTGCAATTCTTATTTCAACTGAAATACTCTGTTGGTTACCCTTGGGAATACTAAGCGACCTTATTTCAGTATGGATCGGGAGATGTACACTTTGTTCAGGTTTTCTAAACATTCTCAAGTGACATGGTCTTTGTTTAATAAAGTTAACCATTTTTGTACTAACACCCAGAACTTTTTTCATTTCAGCTACAAGAGTTTTTGACATAGGCACTTCTCTGTGATGAAACCAAGGATTTCACATTTTTATAAGAGAAGAAAAGCTTCTCACAGAAACAACCACTGGAAAACATGGAAACAACCACTGATGGGACAACATCAGTACAGATGCCAGCTCAGTCCTTTCAAGACAAGACATTGGATATATCTTAACCTTCAGTTGTTTCAGGTAGCTTTTTGCAGCAAAAAAATTGTCATTAATTAACCATTTACACATTTTACAAATGCTACAGCATGCATTGGTGATATCTGTTGACTCAACCTGGATAGAAAAAATATTCGTTTTCACTTTATTACACAAAACCCCTACAGCATTATGTGGCATATCAATATTATGTTGACTTAGTGTAATGTGGGAGAGTGGGACCTCTTTAATTTCTTGTACTTCGTCCAGTCCTAGTATGTTACTTACTAGGACTAGTTACATAGTTGGTAAGGTTGAAGAAAGATACCAGTCTATCCAGTTAAACATGTGTGTGTGTGTTCATGTCACTACCACTTACCATATCCCTGTATATTGCATTTGCTAAGATGCCCATCTAAATGTTTTTTAAAATTAATTAACACTTTTTGCAGACATCACCAACTGTGGAAAGGAGTTACACATCCTTATTTCTCTAAGGGTAAAGAAACCCTTACTCAGTTTAAGGTTAAACCACTTCTCCGCCAACTTCACTGAGTGGCCGCATATCTTCTTATAAGATCTTAGATAGAATAATTTACCCCTATGCTAGAATCACCATTTAGATATTTGTATATGCAATCATATCTCCTCTTAGTCATCTCTTTTCCAGGAAGAATAAGTTGATTGTTTGTAGTAGTTTCTCATAACTGAGGTCCTTAAGCTTCCTTATTAGCTTTGTTGTCCTTATCTGGACTTTCTCCAGTTCCAGCACACCAGAATTGGACTGCATAATCAAGATGTGGCCGAACCAGAGTTTTTTAAAGTGGTAGAATTTCTGTATAGTCTTATCTCTCGAGTAAGTCCCCCTTTTAATGCATGTTTTATTGCTGAGCCTATGTGCATTTGTCTTAGGTATTATAGTTATACTACCAAATTTTCCCACAGCACACCTTCTGACCCTTGCTCACTGCCTGATTTAGCGTCCTCTGATCCCTCCCCCACACCACCTAGTTTAAAAGTTCCTCAAACCTACTGGCCATCTTCTCTGCCAAAAGAGCCGCACCCTCCCCATTTAGGTGCAGTACATCCCTGCTATAGAGCTGGTAACCAAACAAAAATTCAGCCCAGATCTTCATGAACCAAAAACCTCCTTCTTGTACCAGTTCCTCAGCCACTTGTTAAGTTAGGTAGAGGCAGTATTTCTGAGCATACTGCCTTTGTGGTTCTTTTTTTTTAATAGAATCCCTAAATCCCTAAAATAATTATTACGATGCTTCCTCTAATTTTGTTATTTGTACCAATATGTACCATGACAGCTGGGTCCTCCCCAGCCCCACCCAACAATACTGTCCATCCGATGTGCCGAACCCGAGTGCCTGGTAAACAATATACCGTTCCACTATCATGGTCTTTGTGACAGATTGCCTTATCTGTCCTTCTAATAATTGAGTCCCCTACCACCAGTATCTATCTAGTCTTCTCTGTAACCCTGCCCCCATCCTCAGTGAAGGATTTGTTCCCCTGGCAGCTAGGGGAGGTACTATGTTCCAGCAATGTCACTCCTGAGCTGATATCCCCAACTTGGCATATCTATTGGGAGGTGTCAGCTCAGGATTAGCCTCTCTAATGCTTTTACCTCTACCTTGTCTTCTATGTGTCATCCAACTACTCTCCTATTGTGTCTGCACCCCACCACCCTTCTGTATACTGGCCCCATCCAGCATCTGATGGATACAGTACAAATTCCCTTTTAGGTTGATGATCCTTTGCAGTGTTGCCAGTTGATTCCTTAGATTAAAAATCTGGGTTTTCAAAGAAACAAATGGCTCACACCATCAGGATGGATGGCAATGGATTGGAACCTTCAATGTAAGCTTCCACTGTCAGCTTGCTCTCTCTTTCAGTGCCGTTAAGCCATGCCTCGGCCACACTTCTAGGCCTTTTGTCGTAATTACATCATCATCTGGCCCCCTGATGGTTGCAGATGGGGCATTTTTAAAGCTGTATATGTCTGGTCTAAATTCATGTGAGCTGCTTTCTATTTTTATGTTTTTTTTAAATAAAATAATAGTGAGCACTATATACTGTAGATTCTCATTGTCTTTTAACATGTAAGTACACACTGAATCAACCATCCATCCACCCACCTGAGCTGCTGAGGTTCTCCAGGAGTCAGAGTCATTGCTGATAAAGAAGGAAAAAAGTCCATCCAGAGTTGGAGCGCATATTGACCTTTGTTGTGGGGGTCAATACAGAGAGTCTGCATTTAACGTGGTTGTATACCCTTTTTTTACATTAAGGCTTACCTGTAGGTAAAATGAATATCTCTTAGACCTGTACGGTTTAGGAGATATTCACTTTGCATGTAGCCGCTGACGTCAGCAGCGCATGCACTGTGAAGGTCCGGCTGAAAGAAAACTCCCACGGAACTCCGGCGGAAAGAAAACTCCCGCGCGCATGCATGGGAGTGATGTCATCGCGGCTCCAGTCACTCACTGCGCCGGAGCCGTGAACCCGGAAGACACGCCGAGGGTAACATGTCAGCTCCCTTGGTGGTGACCGGGATCAGATGCTGACACCTCGTTCTAAGGTAATTATTTCATAATGATCTAGTATGCGGTGCATACTAGCTCATTATGCCTTTGCTTTACAGGTTTTTTAAAATATATATGTATATATATATATACATATATTTTTTTTTTTTTGTGCGGATATACAACCACTTTAAAAAAAATGCCTGTTGACATGATCCCTTAGATGATCCGGCTGGTGATTGACAAATGGTGCACAGATAAAAGTCCAGTTAGCTTAACATGAAAATGAGAAGCAATACAGGTGTGTGAGTGAGTGGCCTGTAGGGAGTGAGTCTCATTGGAGCACATGGTGGAATATGGAAGAGGACACGGTATATGAAGAGTTATTCCTGTGTAAAATTATTTTTGAACATTATTGATTAATATCACATGTGGGCACAGGGTGCTTTTACTAATACGTCTTTTGTTTACACAACATTTGTGATATTTGTTAGGACTGCACTTTCTTGCTTATATGGTCTCCAGCTTGCTGGCAAATATTCAGACAGATGTGCTCTCTCTCTAACCCAGTGCCAAGAGGAAGAACATTCCTAGGCACTTTCATAAAAATCATCTCTCCACTCTTCCTATTGCACAGTACATATTGAGATTTGTTGTTTAACCATTATAGTGTAGCCATATATGGCTGTCATCTCAAACTACACCTCCCAGGTTTCTCAGTACTATGCATAGAAGTATATGGGCTTGCTTGACTTTAGCTCTCCCCCTGCTGACTGGAGGAGGATAATGCATTACATCAGTATCTCAGAAGAGGGAGAGAAGATTAAAGGTCAATGTCTACATCTCCATATTGCTATAGCTCAGTACATGGCCACACTACCCTTATCAGAGTTATCAAACAAATGCTTTATCAAACAAATGCCTAGGATCCTCCTTTTCTATCTCATAACCCATTTTCACAAAACACCACATTGAACCATGAGCCATGTTTGTAAAACATAGAACCTAAAAAAATATAAAACAGAATGGCATACCACCATAAATATCTAAATGACAGAATCACAAAAAAAGTGAAATTATCTCACTATGTGTTGTTCTTTGCCTGAGGTAGGGCATGCTGTCTGAAAGCTTGCTTGATTATGGAACTGTATGGATTATTTAGTAGCTGTCATGGTGATTTTATACTAAGAAATAAACATTGCATTATGGAGTGCTACAACCTCTGGATTATTGCTCCACAATATACAGTATAAATCCAGTATATATATATATATATATATATATATATATATATATATATATATATATAGTATTGCACTATATAAGGCATAGAAAGTTTTAATGTATTTACCATTTTTTGGGTTTGTTTGAGTAGTGCTGTATCTTTTGTGTGTAATATTTTTTTAATATCTTTTGGGATATGGGAAAAGCTGCTGGGATTTGAGGTTTGTCTAGGCAGCAGCACACTGAAAAAATATCTTCACTTGTTTTAGATATACTTTAACTGGTACCAACTTAAAAGGAACATTATAATAATTGCTTCTGGTATTCTGCAATGAGATCTCAAGATCCAGAAAAGGGCTCCAAGAAATGAAGATAGAAAAATACTAATGCCACGTACACAGGGTCGGACTTGCCAACGGGATAACCTCCATCGGCTTTTCCGACGGAAAAATTTAGAACATGTTCTCGATCTAAGCCTGTCGGAAATTCCGACCGAAAAAGTCAGATGGGGCATACACACAGTCGGAATATCCAACCAAAAGCTCCCATCAGACTTTTTCTGTCAGAAATTCCGACCGTGTGTACACGACATAACTGCTCCTACTGTGTTTGTATGGCGGAGGTAGTTCACAAATTAATACTGCATGCCTAGAATTATGTAAACTAAATTTTGTCTACTTCGTGTCATGCTTGATAGAGTATTTAGGTATTTGGAAAGGTACTGAGCACTTCATAAGTGTCTTCTGATAATAAAGATACCAACAGAAATGAAATAACATACAGGGGCCTTTTTAAGTAAAGATAACAATAGATACACTGCACAGCGACAGTGAGAAGTTAATTGCCTCCAAAAACAAATTGTTACAAAGGGAATGCATGGAATGCATTGAAAAGCTAAGGACCATTAAAATAGTGATATGTGTCTTCAACACCTCAGTTACTCTCTTACAATTATTAAGAAGATTATAACTAAAATGTGATTAGTTAATACCTGTTGCTGCAACATTTTCAGCAGGTACTTGTATACCATTTATTATAACTGTCTTCTGTCAGGCTGCATAGCATTCTTTCACAGATGGCTATAAGTAAAAATTACCTCTGATCGAGTATGCTTTATATAATCCTCATGGTTTATATTCTATACTTGTGGTCATTTTGATGTATTGCACGAAAATAGATTTCATAAGAACAGTTTACTGACTTATGCAGATGATAAAACACATAAAGCTATCACTTACATTCACAACCACATAGAATGAAAAGTCTTTGAACTGAAATGCTCAGCAAAAACCAAAAAAGCTTAGCTAATTCAAACTGTAAGAAGCATGATATATGTAGCCTTTTTAAATCTTTTGGCACATACTTTAAACTGCAAAATGTATGAAAAGATAAATATCTTTGTATTTCTAATTACATGTTTCCATGGATTGTGTTGTATAGTGCTATTGTCTGCAACCATAAAAAAGAAACTGGATGCCTACTACCAAGGTTTTGTGTTACATGGCTTCAAAAATTATTGTATAAGTAATGCTTCATGATGCCAAACTCAGTTCGCCGCCTGCTGCAAAAAATACAGCAATAAATACTATTGTAGCACTCCTCAAAGGAGCCACTGAATGATTGATTTCCCATGTTATTTACATGAATGACTCCCAGGGTGGTATCACACTCTGTGCCATAGCTGGAAAAAAATTCTTTATGTGATCAAAGTTGCCTGGCAAAGAAAAAAAGGAGTAAGAGCAACAATAAACAGTCAAACAATAACAGTGTGAATGATGCTACAAACAATTCAGTAACAGTGGAAAATATGTATAGCGTACACTACCTTGTTCCAGACAGGGTTCTAACTCCTAATTGAGGTTACACCTTGACTAATAGAGGATGCGCTTGGGTATTCTAACATGGTCCCTCTCGATACTTCCCCTGTCACTGTCCAAATGCTAAGTCTGTTGGCAGTTGGTTTTGGGGCCCCATAGTCCATGTTAAACCAGCGTGACTCAAGAGACTTCCAAGGTCCCAAATGGAGACACCTCTAAGATCTCTAGTTATAAGTCTAGACATTTACTAATAGTCCACAAATGTTAAAAAGAGGCAAATTTGACGAGCAGTGGGCTACTTTAATTAATCTGTTCCGTACTTGCATGTAATGTCATACAAAGTACTCTCAGTAATTCTGGATATATATTCACTTCACCTCACTTCATCTTTACCAATGTAAGTGGGCAATACACAGAGCGGCAGCGTAGGGGTAAACTTATCCACTGACTACCAATGCAAGGGGGTACTACACTGATCACCAATGTGGGAGGACACTTCACTGATCACTAATGTATAGGGGCACTGCTACATTGACCACAAATGTAAGAAGACAACTCTCCACTAACCACAAATGTCAGGGTTGCAGTCCTCCACTGACTACCATTGTAAACGGACAATTCTCCACTGACCACCAAAATAGAATAAAACTACACTAATCACTAATAGGGATGAGTCAGACACCCCCCGCTTCGGTCCGCAGCAGAATCTGCGAACAGACCGAAAATTTGCGCAAACTTTAGAACCCCATTGAAGCCTATGGGACTCGAACGTTTGAAATCAAAAGTGCTAATTTTAAAGGCTAATTTGCATGATATTGTCATAAAAAGGGTTTGGGGACCCGGGTCCTGGGCCAGGAGAAATGTATCAATGCAAGAAAAGTTTTAAAAATGGCCGTTTTTTCGGGAGCAATGATTTTAATGATGCTTAAAGTGAAAAAAAAGTGAAAAATTCCTTTAAATATCGTACCTGGGGGTGTCTATAGTATGCTTGTAAAGTGGCACGTGTTGCCCATGCTTAGAACAGTCCCTGCACAAAATGACATTTTTAAAGGAATAAAAGTCATTTAAAACTGCTTACGGCTTTAATTTAATGTCAGGTCCTGGCAATATGAATGAAAATCAGTGAGACAAATGGCATGGGTACCCCCCCAGTCCATTACCAGGCCCGTTGGGTCTTATATGGATATTGAGGGGAACCCTGCACCAAATTAAAAAAAAGGAAAGGCGTGAGGCCCCCAGGTCCTATATACTCTGAACAGCAGTATGCAGGTGGTGCAAACAAGACAGGGACTGTAGGTTCGTTGTTAAGTAGAATCTGTTTGTAATTTTGAACTGGTACATTTTTAAAGTGTAGCTCCAGCCAAAAAAATCTATTTTTAAGCTTTTTGTAAAACATAGGGAAGGGTTATCACCCCTGTAACATTTGTTTTGCTGTCTGTGTACCTCTTCAGAAGGTTTCACCTCACTTTCTGTCCCAATGACAAATGTTTTTTGAAAGTTTGGGGTTTTTAGTGAAACAAGGATTGGTGATAAAGTGGAGAGGAGACATGTTTTTCCCATATTAACTCTTACAGGAGAGAATTTCCCTTCCTAGGGGTAGATTTCATCTCACTTCCTGTTGTCTCCTTCCGTAGTAGGAGTCGTTTGTAAGTTGCATGTTTGAAAGTAGGGGCCTGCCCTATATACTCTGCAGAAATTTGGGCCTTAGGTGTTGGTGTTGCCACAACACTGTAAGCCCTCACAGTTACTCTTGGTGGGCGCTGGAACGCCCTGCTGTGAAATATTATATCAAGAATTGTAATTACATGCACCTGTTGAACAGGGGCAGAAAAATCGGGCCTTTGGTGGTGGGGGTGGTGGTGGTGTTGCCACAACACTGCAACCCCTCACAGATACTCTAGTTGAGCGCAGCAACACACACTCCTGCAAAATATTGCATCAAAAATTGTAATTACATGCCCCTGTTAAACAGGGGCTGAAAAATTGGGCCTTAGGTACTGGTGCTGGTGCCACAACACTGCAACCCCTCACAGATACTCTAGTTGAGCGCAGCAACGCACCCTCCTGCAAAATATTGCATGAAAAATTGTAATTACATGCCCCTGTTAAACAGGGGCTGAAAAATTGGGCCTTAGCCACTGGTGGCGGCACCCAGAACTAAAAATGTTCTTACAAACTATCAGCATGATCATTGAGGAGGAAGAGGATAATCACTCAGCATAACAGGATAGTCACCCAGCATCAGCATAGGCAGCCTTGAAGGGATCTGACATTTCAAAAAAAAAATATTCGGTTACATCAGCATCAGGTGCCTGGTAGCTGGTGGTGATCCAAGACTGATTCATTTTAATGAAGGTCAGTCGATCGACTGAGTCGGTGGACAGGCGTACCCTGTGATCGGTTACAAAGCCTCCAGCAGCACTGAATGTGCGTACTGAAAGAACGCTGAATGCAGAACAGGCCAGTAGCTCAATTGCATACTGTGCAAGATCTGGCCAGTGATCCATCCTCAAGACCCAGTAACCCAGAGGATTTTCGTTGGGAAAGGTGTCCTAGTCAGATCTTGCCCCTAGGTATACCTGCACCATGTAAAACAGACGCTGGCGATGGTTGCTGGAACCGATCATACCTTGGGGCTGTGGACTAAAAAATTGTCTGAACGCATTGGTCAGACAGCTACCTTCTCCACCGCTCCTTCTTTGACTGACCAAAGCCTCAGCAACACGTTGTCTAGGAACAGGAGTTTGTAACCTCCCAGTCTCTGGGAACACGTTGCACAGACCTTTCTGCAAGGCCTCCCGAAGATGTTTCATCCCCTGCTCCTTCTGCGATGGCAAGATAAGGTCCGCAACTTTACCCTTGTAATGTGGATTAAGGAGGGTTGTCAGCCAGTATTGATCTCTCTCCTTGATACCACGAATATGAAGATCCTTCCGCAGGCTTTGCAGGATCAGGGAGGCCATGCAGCGTAGGTTTGCTGAGGCATTCGGTCCGGAGTCCTCTTGGTCACTAAGGATGACATGATCTGCAGCCACTTCCTCCCAGCCACGTACAAGTTCATGGGTTTCTTGGGACTGTAAATGATCCCTTGAAGACTGCTGCTGATGCTGAGTGCCAGACTCCACCTCCATGCTGACACAATCCTCCTCCTCCTCTTCGTCCTCTTCCTGTGTGATCGGTGGGCATGCAGGAACAATGTCTGGATAAAGGGGGCCTTGAGAGGTAAGGAAGTCCTCCTCTTCCTCCCTCTGTTCTGCCTCAAGTGCCCTGTCCATTATTTCACGCAGCGTGTGCTCCAACAGGTTGACAAGAGGGACAGTGTCACTGATGCATGCACTGTCGCTGCTCACCATCCTCATGGCCTCCTCAAATGGTGACAGGACAGTGCATGCATCCCTGATCATAGCCCACTGGCGTGGGGAAAAAAAAAACAAGGTCCCCTGACCCTGTCATGGTGCCATAGTTGCAAAGGTACTCATTGATGGCCCTCTGCTGCATGTGCAGCCTCTGCAGCATGGCCAACGTTGAGTTCCACCTGGTGGGCATGTCACAGATTAGGCAGTTCTTGGGCAGGTTAAATTCCTTTTGGAGGTCAGCCGAGCACTGGCATTATATGACCTGCGGAAATGCACACAGACTTTCCTGGCCTGCCTCAGGACATCCTGTAATCCCGAGTACCTGCCCAAGAACCGCTACACCACCAAGTTAGGGACGTGAGTCAAACAGGGCACATGGGTCAGTTGTCCCTGTCGGAGGGTGGAGAGGAGGTTGGTGTCATTGTTGCAAACCACCATACCTGCCTTAAGCTGGCGTGGTGTCAACCACCTCTGAACCTGCCGCTGCAGAGCTGACAGAATCTGCCCCAGTGTGGCTCCTGTCCCCCAAGCACACCAGCTCAAGCACTGCATGGCATCTTTTTGCCTGCGTGCTTGCATAGCCAACGCCTACGGAGCACCGCTGGTTCTGAGGACAAATCAGCACAGGAAGAGGCCATGGAGAAACAAGAAGAGGAGGGGGTGGAGGAGAGAGGTGTGGCAGAATCACCACTAGTAGAATTTGGGAGGCGTGGTGGCAGAACAACCTCCAACACTACTGCACCCTATCCTGCACCCTTCCCAGCTGCCAGAAGAGTCACCCAGTGCGCGGTGAAAGATAGGTAATGTCCATGTCCATGCCTGCTGGACCATGAGTCAGCGGTAATATGCACCTTACTGCTGAACGCCCTGTCAAGCAAGGCCAAGACATTGCCTTCCGCATGCCGGTAGAGAGCCGGAATCGCCTTCCGTGAGAAAAAGTGGCGTTTGGGAACCTGCCACGGAGGAACTGCACATTCCACAAACTCACAGAAGAAGGCAGAGTCTACCAACTGAAAAGGCAGCAGTTGAAGGGCTAGCAATTTAGCCAAGCTAGCATTTAACCATTGGGCATGTGGATGGCTGGGAGCGAACTTCTTTCGGCGGTGCAGCAGCTGGGGCAGGGAAATGTGCCTGGTACAATCTCACGTCGGTGTACTGATAGCAGGTTGCCCCCAAATACTTGGCTGTGACACATCTAATTCTACACCTTTATTCCTCTCAGTGCAGGTTTCAGAGAGGACTGAAGGTATAGTGGGGTTGGAGATCCCAGCTGATGAGGAGCAAGGAGAGGTCCTCTTTGTTCTTTGGTGTGGGTCTGCATGGAAGGTCGACATATGTCTGGTCAAGCATGTGGTGCCCAAGTGGGTGATGTTTTGGCCACGCGAGATACGCTTGAGACATATGTTGCAAATAGCAGCGGTGGGATCTGATGCACTCCTCTCAAAAAAGGCCCACACCAAAGAACTTTTGGAATAACGCGCAGAGACAGCAGCGCCCTGCACATGCGGAGCTCTGCGGTGTGATGCTGTTGGTGTGCTGCCCTTAAGCTGGCCCCTGGAGGGCATCCTGCCTCGTTGGTGATGTGCCTCCTCCTCCTCTCTCCTATCAGGCACCCACGTGGAGTCAGTGACCTCATCATCCCCTCCCTCCTCATCACTGGAGCAAACCTGGCAGTATGCTGCAGCTGGGGGAATATGACTGCCAGATTTCTGTCCTTCTTGAGCACCCCCTCTCTCTGGGCTCACGTTACTGCCTTCCTCTAGCTGGGTACCATCATTGGAGCCTTCAAAACGCTGGGCATCCTCCTGGAGCATGTACCCAACACTGTGGTCAAACAGTTCAGGGGACTCCTCAGGAGGACATGGTGGGGCTAGGGAAGGAGTGACTGATGCCATTGAGCCGAGGGAAGAGGCCACGTTGGCAGCTGCTTTGCCAGACAAAGTACCCTGAGCCTGGGTGAGAGAGGATGAGGAGGATGAGGACGACCTGGTCATCCACTCTACCAAGTCTTCCGCATGTTGCGGCTCAACACGGCCAGCTGCCGAAAAAAAGGACAAGCTTGTCCCACGGCCACGTGCTGATGAGGATGCACCGTCTCCACGACCAGCACTGTTGCCTCTAGACACAGAGCCTGCTTGCCCTATTTTATTGGCTTGTGACTGTCTGCCTCTCCTTGTTGGCCTTCCAGAAATACTAATGAACTGCAGTGAGATGTAGATGCACAAAGCTGGGATGTATATATATATACCGATACTGCAGCTAGCAGAATTAACTGCCTGCCTGTAGTATTATTCATATGAGAACACCAGCAATTGTCTTCAGGTAGCTTTAGGTGCACACTGTGCATAGGACACAGCACACTAACTGTAAATACTGTAGCTGCCTGCGGTATTAATAGGATCAAAAGAACACCACCAATTTTCTTTAGGTAGCTTTAGGTGCACACTGTGCAGAGGACACAGTACACTAACTGTAAATACTGTAGCTGCCTGCCTGTGGTATTAATAGGAGCAGAACAACAGCAATTGTCATCAGGTAGCTTTAGGTGCACACTGTGCAGAGGACGCACTACACTAACTGTAAATATTGTAGCTGCCTGCGGTACTAATAGGATCAGAAGAACACCACCAATTTTCTTCAGGTAGCTTTAGGTGCACACTGTGCAGAGGACGCACTACACTAACTGTAAAAACTGTAGCTAATAGGACTAATAGGATCAGAAGAACACCAGCAATTTTCTTCAGGTAGCTGTAAATACTGTAAAACACCTGCCTGCCTGTCAGTATTAAGAGAATAACAGGAACGGATCTAGCTAAACTGAATACAGTGTATGTATGTATATACTGTATATATATATATATATATATATATATATACACAACACCTAGGATGCATATATATACACAATACACTGTAAGTGCAGCTAACTGACTGGCCTGTCTACTCTAACTTAAATCAAATGACACTGTCTCTATCTCTCTCTCAACCCCGGAACACACTACACAGGGCTGACGTGCAGGTGGCCTTATATAGTGTGGGCGTGTACTAAACCCCATGAGCCATAATTGGCTAAAGCCACCCTGGCCTTGGCCAATTATGGCTCTCTGTACAGACGGCGCTGTGATTGGCCAAGCATGCGGATCATAGTGCATGCTTGGCCAATGATCAGCCAGCAATACACTGTGATGCTGCAGTGAATTATGGGCCATGACACGCCACTCGAATTTGGCGCGAACGGCCCATATCGTTCGCAATTTGATGAACGGTCGAACAGGTGATGTTCGAGTCGAACATTGGTTCGACTCGAACTCGAAGCTCATCCCTAATCACTAATGTAAAGGGTAAGATCTAAATTGACAACCAATGTATGAGGGCACTTATTCATTGACCACAAAAATGTAAACAAACCACCATCCAGTATAATAAGGCACATGTACACCTACCACTAATATAAGAGGAAACTACACTGATCACTAATATCATAACAAAGGTGTGCTTCTACATTCACAACCAATGTAAGAGAATGCTTCTTCACTGACCACTAATGCATGGGGACAGTTCTCCACTGAGCACGAATATAAATTATAGTTATATACTACTAAAGTAGAGGCACTACTTTTCTGATCACAAATTTAAGAGAACACTACACTGACCAGCAATGTGAGGGAACAATACCACTTTCACTATTTGTGTTTTTTTCTGGCCATTATTTATAACAAAGTTCATTTCATGGTTATAACTGAATATCATTTTGTGTTGTCAGGGGGGTGAAGGGTGATAAAAAAGAACCAAGGTGGGTACTAAATTATTCTTATTCTGTTGCCCCCTCTTGCACTGCAATCTGTCCAGGCCAGTTGTAAAACCCCACTGCCCACAAGCTTAGTTTTATCAGCTTCTAATTGAATAATTTTGAATCCCCCCCCACACCTTCCCACTATAAATTTAGTTCATTTCTTGGGACGGCTGGCGAGGGTTTAGGCTGGTCACTCCTTGCACAAAGTGTCACGCCGGCATCAAGTGTTTGGCACTTGGACACGGGCACTTTAACTAAGGCACTGCTACAAAAAAAGTAAGTACAGACATTATTGTTCCACAGCTATTTTGCAGGAAGTTCCACTTCATTCTCTAACTTTCCTCAGCCTTCCTTCTATTAGCCTGTCCCCACCCTCTAATGCTCACACTAATCTTTGTTATAACGTCCTCTCTCCTCGAACTCTCATGTCTTTACCCCCCCTCTCCAGCCCCCAACCTTTACATATCTCTCTCTTTTCTGCCCACTCAATATTACTCCACTTACCACCTCCTGCTCATTCTAAGCCCACACAGTATCACCACGTCCATTCCACCACAGCATCTGCCCTCCTATAAATCCCACTCCCGCCTTACCACCCTCACCCTCCTACTACTCCTAATGTCTGGGGACATCGCACCAAACCCCGGCCCTCCCACACCCAATTCCCAATGCTAAGATCGGCCATCTACCTCCTCCAACAGTAGTCATAACTTCAACCTTCTCATCCCAATTCCCCTGATTCCACAAGTCAGCCTCCCTCTTTCATGTGCCCTCTGGAATGCCTGCTCAGTCTTCAACAAACTAGTTTCTGTCAATGACCTTTTCCTCTCCAAATCCCTTGATCTATTTGCTATAACTGAAACCTGGCTCCAGGAATTCGATACTACCTCTCCAGCTGCACTGTCCCACAGTGGCCTTCTCTGGACACACTCCACCCGACCCAGTGGACGAAAAGGAGGTGGTGTCGGACTTCTCCTCTCCCCACAATGCACCTTCCAGGTACTGCCCACACCTCCCTCTCTTTCCTCCTGCTCTTTCGAAATGCACTGCATTCGTCTTTTCTCTCCAACTTGTCTGAGGGTCGCAGTCATTTATCGGCCTCCTGGACCAGTGTCACACTTTCTGGATGACTTCTCTGCATGGCTACCCTATTTTCTCTCATCCGAAGTGCCTGCCATCATTCTAGGTGACTTTAACATTCCAATCAATGTTAATAATGCTACCACTTCTAAACTACTCAACCTAACCTCCTCTTTTAACCTAACACAATGGACACAAACTACCACTCACTCCAACAGCAACACTCTCGACCTTGTATTCTCCCATCGCTGCACTCCCTGCAATCTCTCCGACGCACCCTTTCCTCTCTCTGATCACAACCTTATCCATTTCACACTCTCCTTGTCTCCTATATCCCATGCTGCCAACCCACAAACCACTACCCGCAGGAACCTTCGCAACCTCAAACCTTCCCTTCTTCACTCTGCTACTGATGGCCTTTATGACAAAACCGCACCCCTGTCCTGCCCAGACCTAACCACTTCCATCTACAACACCATGTTGTCATCCTCCCTAGACGTACTTGCTCCTCTTTCTACACGCAGAACCAGGCCCCATCTGCCACAACCCTGGCAAATAGACGACACCAGAAGTCTCAAGAGACGCAGCCGTGCTCTTGAGCGAGCATGGCGTAAATCTAAATCCCTGCAAGATTTTACCCTCTACAAATCTGTCCTTCTCAAATACAACTCCTGCCTCCACACTGCTAAACAAACCCATTACAACACTCTCATCAAAACCCTCTCATCCAAACCTCGTCAACTCGTTTCTACCCCTAATTCCCACTGCCCCCACCCACCAACTTGCTTACCGCTCAACATATTGCCAACCAATTCAATAGCAAAATCAACACAATTCGCAAGGAGATATCCAGCATTAAAATTCCTCCCCTACCCAACATATCAGGTCCAACACCACACTCAATACTCTCCTCCTTTTGCACAGTTACCACAGAAGAAGTTGATAAACTCCTCTCCATGGCCCACCTCACTACATGTCCCCTGGACCCTGTCCCCTCTCAATTACTGTGTCAGGTTCCACACTTACCAGACAGGTGAGTCCACGTGGGCAGAGGGTAGGCTCCCTTACGTGTCCGATTCGGGGCCCCTGGTAGAGCAGACAGGAGGCCCGCGAGTGCGGAGTGGTATGAGAGCCTGAGGTAAAGTCCTGGAGCACAGTGGTCTGGCAAGCAACCGGTAGAGCTTGAGACTTGATGGAGCAGATGCAGAGCAGGAGTTAGTCAGACTTGGTCATACACAGGCAAAGGTCGGCAACGGGCTGGCAGCAACGGTACAAGGGAGCAGGCAGAAGCGAGGTCAGACAAGCCGGGGTCGGGTACAGGCAGCAATCAAGGGAGGTCCAAAGGTAGCCGGGTCACAACAGGTAAACACTACGGAAGCACAGGAACACGGGATGATCACGGGACAAGACACGGAGCTGTTTGATCAGGCAGCACTGGGTCAGTGCAGAGGCAGGATTCAAATAGGCTGATTGGCGCCAAAACGCCGCGCACGTGCGCGCGCCGATTCGCCAAAGCGCGCCGCGCACCCGCGCGCGCCCGAGCGCGCCCCCGGAACCAGCATGCACGCCCACACCACCAGACATGTCAAAGGCAGCGCCCACAGGCGGACGCGCGCTAACGCGGACGCGCGCTAGCGCGAACACGCGTACGCACAAACGCCCGGACGCCACCCCGCACGCCACGGCCGGTGAGCCCAGGCACGCCGGTGCCCACAGGGACACGCGCCCCAGCACGCACAGGGACACGAACGCCAACGCGCACCGGCGCGCACCGGCGCCCAACCAGGTAACCTCTCTGACAGTGCCCCCTCCTCAAGGGCAGACTCCGGATGCCCAGCTGGGCCATCTTCGAGGCATGAGAGGTTTTGAAGGACTGCAGGAGTTCTCTGGCGTGTAAATTGCTTTCCGGCTCCCACGAATTATCTTCGGGTCCATAGCCTTTCCATTTTACTAGATATTGCACCTGATTGTGCCTTCTTCTACAATCTAGAATTGCTTCCACTTCGAACTCCTCTTCGCCATTCACCACAATAGGTTTGGGTGGACCAATGTTGCGACCAGAAAAGAAATTAGGAGTGACTGGCTTCAGGAGAGATACGTGGAACACTGGATGTATCCTCAGAGAATTAGGAAGGTCAAGTTCGTAGGCCACGTTGTTGATCTTCCTTTTTATCCGGAAGGGACCCAGGTATTTGGGGCCCAGTTTCTTGGATGGGCAGGCCAACTTGAGATTAGCGGTAGACAGCCAGACAGAATTGCCAGGTTCAAGAACAAGTTCCCCCCGTCTCTTCCTATCAAAGATTTTCTTATAATCTTCCTGAGCCTTGGTCATGGTCTCCTGCAGCAATTTATTGTTGCTAGAGAAAAAGTCCAAAGTTTGGGATACTGCAGGAACAGGGCATTCAGGGACTGATCCGGGCAAGAAGGATGGATGGAAACCGTAGTTGGCAAAAAACGGAGACTGGTTCGTAGCTGAATGTAGGGAGTTATTGTAGGAGAACTCCGCGATGGGAAGCAGGGAGGCCCAATCGTCCTGGGAAAAGGCAGAAAAACAGCGGATGTATTGCTCCAAAGTCTGGTTCGTCCTCTCGGTTTGCCCATTTGACTGAGGGTGGTAAGCCGAAGAGAATGACAGCTCAATCTCGAGTGCGCCACAAAGGGCCTTCCAGAATCTGGAGGTGAACTGAACGCCCCTGTTCGAGACTATGTTGGTCGGGACTCCATGCAGCCTGACGATCTCCTTTATGAAGATGGAAGCGGTCTCCATGGCTGAAGGGGTACCCTTCATGGGGAGGAAGTGGGCCATTTTAGACAGCCTGTCAACCACTACAAAAATGGACGAAAAACCTTCTGATGGTGGAAGCTCAACAATGAAGTCCATTGATATCATGGTCCATGGCCTCTCTGGGACTGGCAATGGCCTCAACAGGCCCCATGCTCTTGTCCGGCTAGTCTTGTTTCTAGCACACGTGTTACAGGACTCCACATAGTCCTTGCAATCCTTAGCAAGACATGGCCACCAAAAGGTGCGTTGGACGAGGTCGGTTGTTTTTCGAGTGCCGAAGTGGCCAGCCAGTCTATGATCATGACATAAACTTAACACCTGTACCTTTAACTCCTCAGGGACCACAATCTTATTCTTGAACCAGAACAGTCCATCCTTGGTACAAGACTCGGCAGGTGGAGACATTCCCATGGAGGCGCGTCTGATTCGGGAAATTAGATCCTCCTGAAGGATTAGGAAATTTCCAGAGGGAAGGATAGTATCCGGGGACACGGTTCTTTCGGAATCGAGGAACATCCGGGAGAGAGCGTCAGGTTTAACATTCTTGGATCCGGGCCTGAACGTAATGTGGAAAATAAATCTGGAAAAAAAAAGTGCCCATCTGGCCTGCCGAGGTCTCAATCTTTTGGCTGTCCTTAGATATTCCAAGTTCTTATGATCTGTGTAGATCAATATGGGGTGTGCTGCGCCTTCCAGAAGGTAACGCCATTCCTCCAGAGCCGCTTTAATGGCCAAGAGCTCCCGATCACCCACGTCGTAGTTTTTCTCGGAGAGAGAAAGTTTGCGTGAGAAGAATCCCACAGGGTACAGCAGTGATTTGGCACCCTGTCTCTGTGAAAGCACAGCTCCGACTGCGACCTCAGACGCATCCACCTCCAGGACGAAGGGCAAGGCAGGGTTGGGATGCTTAAGGATAGTGGCTGAGGTGAATAGTGCCTTGAGTTTTTCAAAGGCCCTTTGTGCCTCAGGTGTCCAGCGGAATCGGCATCCCTGTTTAGTAAGCTCTGTGATGGGAGTTATGATTGCAGAAAATCCTTTAATAAATTTCCTATAGAAATTGGCGAAGCCAATAAAGCGTACTCCTTTTTTGTCGGTCGGTGCAGGCCAATCCAGAATAGCGGATACTTTTTGTGGATCCATTTTGATGCCATCGGGGGAAATAATCAGGCCCAGGAACTGGATAGATTGGAGCTCGAATTCACACTTCTCAAGTTTAGCGTACAGTCCGTGCTGTCTGAGCCGGGAAAGTACATTTCGTACATGCTTACGGTGTTCCATCAGGGAGGCCGAGAAAACCAGGATATCATCCAGGTAGACGATGACATAAAGATCCAATAAGTCGTGAAAGACATCGTTGATGAAATGCTGGAATGTCGCCGGTGCATTGCACAGACCAAAAGGCATGACGAGGTACTCGTAATGTCCGAATCGAGTACAAAAGGCCGTCTTCCACTCGTCTCCTTCTCTTATGCGGATCAGATTATAGGCTCCACGGAGGTCAAGCTTGGTAAAAATGGTAGCCGATCCCAGTCTCTGGAATAGTTCAGGAACCAAGGGTAGCGGGTATCTGTTTTTAATGGTAATTTTATTGAGCTCCCGGTAGTCAATGCAAGGACGTAAGGAGTGATCCTTCTTCTCCACGAAGAAGATACCTGCCCCAGCTGGAGACGTGGAAGGACGGATGAACCCTTTCTTCAGGTTCTCATCTATATAAGTCTTCAGGGTGCCTAACTCCTGCTCAGTTAGAGGGAAGATCCTCCCAAAGGGGACTTCGGTACCTGGTAAGAGTTCAATTGGGCAGTCATAAGGCCTATGAACTGGAAGGGTTTCTGCTCCTTTTTTACTGAACACGTCCAGGAAATCCCGGTAGGGTTCGGGAAGATCTTGGCAGGGCTTAGCTTCAGAGTCTATGCGCAGGCATTGGGAGGGAGTTAATGGGGTCCCCCGTAAACAATGTTGTCTGCAATATTCCGAGGAAAACTGAATCTTGCCTGTAGACCAGTTGATACTGGGATTATGGGCCTGTAGCCAAGGTATTCCTAGGATGACTGGGAAGAGAGGCGAGGAAATGACATCTAGGCGTAAAAGTTCCTGATGTTCCGGGCCAATGGTGGCCAACAGAGGAACCGTTTCTTGAGTGACGGGTCCGGAGCGGAGGGTGGAGCCATCCGCTAAGAAAACTGCCAGTCCTTGAGCTTTAGTCTGAGTGGGGATATGATGGGTTTCGACAAAGGTCCGGTCAATGAAACCACTACAAGCTCCAGAGTCAATGATGACCGGTACTGGGATGCTCCTTCCAGGTAACTGCAATACAATGGAGAAAGTTAAATGGTTACCGGCACTAGGTAGGACAGGTGCACACAGAGAAGAAGATGGCAGACACTTACGTCTCTTGTTTGGGCATACTCTTGCAAAGTGACCAGACTCCCCACAGTATAGGCACAGATTGAGTGTGCGCCTGCGTGTCTTCTCCTCAGAAGTCAGAGAGGGACGGAGCAGTCCCAACTGCATGGGCTCTGGGGCCTCCGGGCCCGGGGTAGAAGAGACCAGCGGAGCTTGGTTTGGGGCACAGGGAGCCCTAGGCAGCATCCAGGTAAGGCGTGGGTGACTAACAGACCTCTCAGAGCGTCTCTCCCTGAGGCGACGGTCTATCTGGATGGACAGGTTAATTAACTCTTCCAGTGTCTGCGGTATCCCCACTCGTGCCAGCTCGTCTTTTAGCGGATCTGACAACCCCAGCCGGTATTGGTGACGCAAGGCTGCGTCGTTCCAGTTTGTATCCGAGCTCCAACGCCTAAACTCCACGGCGTAATCTTCAGCAGCTCTGCGACCTTGTTGAAGGGCATGTAAAGCGGCTTCTGCCGTGGTTGTTAGCTGGGGGTCCTCATACAGCTGAGACATAGCTAGGAAGAAGGCATCTAGGGAATCGAGAGATTGGGCCTTCTGCTGCAATAGGCGGTGGGCCCAGGTTTGAGGCTCTCCGATCAAAAGGGATATGACGAACCCCACTTTAGTAGCTTCCAGGGAGAATGTTCGAGGCTGCAAGGCGAAGTAGAGCTCGCATGCGCTGCGAAACGCTCGGAACTTACTGCGTGCTCCGGAGAATTTTTCGGGTGTGGGCACCCTGGGCTCTGGTGGTAGCATTACTACAGAAGGTGCTGAGGCAGGGTTGGCGGAGACTGCCCCTGGTGGAGAAGCTGAAAGGGCCTGGACCTGTCCTTCCAATCTGGTATAGCCTTCCTGTAGGCTTTTAACGGCTTGAGTAAGGCCCGCTAGGTGCCTACACAGTTCATCCATGGGGGAGGCCCCCTGCCCGGACTCAGTCATGGCTGCCTGATACTGTCAGGTTCCACACTTACCAGACAGGTGAGTCCACGTGGGCAGAGGGTAGGCTCCCTTACGTGTCCGATTCGGGGCCCCTGGTAGAGCAGACAGGAGGCCCGCGAGTGCGGAGTGGTATGAGAGCCTGAGGTAAAGTCCTGGAGCACAGTGGTCTGGCAAGCAACCGGTAGAGCTTGAGACTTGATGGAGCAGATGCAGAGCAGGAGTTAGTCAGACTTGGTCATACACAGGCAAAGGTCGGCAACGGGCTGGCAGCAACGGTACAAGGGAGCAGGCAGAAGCGAGGTCAGACAAGCCGGGGTCGGGTACAGGCAGCAATCAAGGGAGGTCCAAAGGTAGCCGGGTCACAACAGGTAAACACTACGGAAGCACAGGAACACGGGATGATCACGGGACAAGACACGGAGCTGTTTGATCAGGCAGCACTGGGTCAGTGCAGAGGCAGGATTCAAATAGGCTGATTGGCGCCAAAACGCCGCGCACGTGCGCGCGCCGATTCGCCAAAGCGCGCCGCGCACCCGTGCGCGCCCGAGCGCGCCCCCGGAACCAGCATGCACGCCCACACCACCAGACATGTCAAAGGCAGCGCCCACAGGCGGATGCGCGCTAACGCGGACGCGCGCTAGCGCGAACGCGCGTACGCACAAACGCCCGGACGCCACCCCGCACGCCACGGCCGGTGAGCCCAGGCACGCCGGTGCCCACAGGGACACGCGCCCCAGCACGCACAGGGACACGAACGCCAACGCGCCCCGGCGCGCACCGGCGCCCAACCAGGTAACCTCTCTGACATACTGCGACCATCTTCCCACTCTATCCTTAACTCCCTAACCCACATCTTCAACCTCTCCCTCTCCTCCGGCACCTTTCCTTCCCCGCTCAAACATGCACTGGTTACCCCCATACTCATACCCATACATACATAAACCCTCATTAGACCCCACCTGTTTGAATAACTTAAGACCTATCTCCCTTCTCCCGTTTGCCTCCAAGCTCATCGAACGCCTTGTTCATGACCAAATGAGTCGCTACCTCACGGACAACAACCTTCTCGACCCCCTACAGTCTGGCTTCCGCCTACAACATTCTACTGAAACTGCCCTACTAAAAATCACCAATGACCTAATAACTGCCAAAACCAATCTCCACTACTCCATACTCATACTTTTAGACCTCTCTGCTGCCTTTGACACAGTTGACCACCTGCTGCTCCTCAGCAAATTACACTCCCTTGGTCTCCGTGATTCTGCATTATCCTGGTTCTCCACCTACCTATCTCAGCGCACTTTCAGCGTCACTTACAACTCCATCTCCTCTGCTCCCCTTCCTCTTTCTGTTGGGGTACCCCAAGGCTCC
Source organism: Lithobates clamitans (assembly GCA_037952925.1). Taxonomy (NCBI): domain Eukaryota; kingdom Metazoa; phylum Chordata; class Amphibia; order Anura; family Ranidae; genus Lithobates; species Lithobates clamitans. Next base: position 3,328,964 of record JBBGZY010001371.1, read on the forward strand.
ATCCTTGGGCTTCTCCTTTTCTCACTCTATACCTCTTCCCTGGGCCAGTTGATCACCTCCCATGGCTTCCAATACCACCTCTATGCCGATAACACACAGATCTATCTCTCCACTCCTCAACTCACCCCCACTATCTCCTCACGGATCTCAAACTTGCTGAATGACATATCGGTATGGATGTCACACCACTTCCTCAAACTTAATCTTTCTAAAACTGAGCTTCTTATATTTCCTCCTTCACGGTCCCCCTCCTGTGACTTCACCATTAATATCAACAACACAACCATTGGTCCCTCCACACATGCCAGAGTCCTGGGTGTAATCCTTGACTCTGACCTCTCCTTCAGCCCCCATATCCAATCACTGGCTAAATCCTGCCGCCTTAACCTCCGCAACATCTCCAGAATTCGACCCTTCCTGACTAATGACACCACAAAGCAACTTATTCACTCCTTGATTATTTCCCGCCTCGACTACTGCAACTCTCTTCTTAATGGCCTACCCTTAAGCAGGCTATCCCCCCTTCAGTCTATTATGAATGCTGCTGCTAGACTAATACACCTCACTAATCGATCCGTGACTGCTGCTCCTCTCTGCCGATCCCTTCACTGGCTTCCCCTACCCCACCGTGTAAAATTCAAAATGCTAACCATAACATACAAGGCCATTCACAACATCGCCCCCATCTACATCACCAACCTCATCTGCAGATATCACCCAAATCGCCCCCTCCGCTCCTCCCAGGACCTCCTGCTCTCTAGCTCCCTTGTTACCTCCTCCCATGCTCGCCTTCAGGACTTCTCCAGAGCCTCTCCCATCCTCTGGAATTCCCTGCCCCAGTATGTCCGATCAGCCCCTACCCTGTCCACCTTTAAGAGATCCTTGAAAACTCATTTATTCAGGGAAGCCTATCCCACACCCACATAACTGTCCCTGAGCCACCCCCATCAAATCATTCTTTGCAGCTATTACCTTTTGTACCACCACCCCCTCCCTTTAGAATGTAAGCTCTACGAGCAGGGCCCTCCTGTACCTTTTGTATTGAACTGTACTGTAATTGTGTTGTCCCCCTTATACATTGTAAAGCGCTGAGTAAACTGTTGGCGCTATATAAATCTCGTATAATAATAATAATAAATACTTCTGTACAACATGTTTTCCTGAGAAGTGAGAAAAGGTGGGGATATTTATTAGAAATTCTGGCAAAGCTAAATAAATAAGTTATACAACTTTGCAGGTGTTGATGCTTTTATGATGTTGCGTTCATCCTGAAAAATTTAGTCAGAGGTGGCATTACACTTTAATTTCTATCTTTTATACATGTACAGTGTATGTGCATTTTGTTGTAATGTTTCATGCCATAAAAAGGACTTGTAGCTAAGAGAATCTTAGTTAGGCAAAAATGACGGAGGTGAAGTAATGTTTTCTTTAGCTGTCTGCCTAAACACTAATTAAAGTCTGTAGTAAATTACAGTTCTTCTCTGTACTGTAATTATAAGGGCCTTTTTTTACAACATGTGCTAAGCAATTTGCAGAATAGGATAAGTCTCTTTGTTATCTATAAAAATGTTCTTTAAGCATGGCTTTAATTAAATAAGGCCTTTATTGTTTTCTTTTGACACACATTAAAACATTGCACTAACCTTGCAAAAAAGTAATATCAATAAAATCTATAGCCCAATAATACTATTTTCTTTAAGATATCCTATTAAGATATTAAAAAAGAGTTTGTCATGCTTTTAGCCAAAGTTATTGAGCTTTTAAAGTAACCAAATTTATTGTACTGTACATATATCGCATTTTCAGTTTGACTTACATTTGCATTTTTTCATTTTCTCGAATGCATATAATCTAGGGGATTATTTGACATTAGGAAGATCATGTTTCCAACTAGGACTAGTGATGATCAAAGCAGGTGAATCACAAATGTTTCATTCTCCTGTATAGTAAGGAATATAAGCAATTATAATCCATGAATAGTATGATTTTCTGCAAACTGAAAAAAAGTACACATAAATATTTAGGCAAGTAAAAAAGACTTGTTGATTGCTGGTTTTCTCTAAAGTTGACACAAAGGAAATACCAAAATTAATTCAAATATATTTCTCAATGGCCACAAAGGATATAAAAGTTTTTTGTGCAGCAAATTCCTTTGCAAACCCAGATATCACTTTAATAACCATGACACTGTCACTGCTTGGACCCAGCAGGCCCTTCTTTTACAGAAAACCAGTCACCCTACACAAAGAGAGATAGCAGCAGTGATCAGCCAGTGTTAGGTCTTTTTCAGATGGGCAGCTAGGGTGCGCTGTAAAACGGGTGGCTGAGCTGAAGTTATACTGCTCATGGCCCACCCACCCGAACTGAAAATTACAGTTGGACGGGGTCGCTGCAGCACTTTTTAACATGGGGTGCAGAGTTTGACAAGATGCACTGCTGATCAAACTCACCCATTGATTTTAGTGGGGCTGCACCGCAACTGTGAGCCGAAAGGCAGTTGCAACCTGTCCCCACTATGTAGAAATTGCCATTATGAAATTTAACCACTTCAGCCCCAGAAGATTTGGCTGCTGAATGACCAGGCCATTTTTTGCGATTCGGCACTGCGTCGTTTTAACTGACAATTACGTGGTCGTGCGACGCTGCACCCAAACAAAATTGACGTACTTTTCCCCCCACAAATAGAGCTTTCTTTTGGTGGTATTTGATCATCTCTGCGGTTTTTTTTTTTTTTTTTTGTGCTATAAACAAAAAAAGAGCGACAGTTTTGAAAAAAACTATATATTGTACATTTTGCTATAATAAATATCCCCTTAATTTTTTTTAAAAAAAGCAAATTTTTTCTCAGTTTAGGCCGATATATATTCTTCTACATATTTTTGGTAAAAAAATTGCAATAAGGTATATTGATTGGTTTGCGCAAAACTTATAGCGTCTACAAAATAGGGGATAGATTTATAGCATTTTTATTATTATTATTTTTTTTACTAGTAATGGCGGCGATCTGCAATTTTTATCGGGACTGTGACATTATGGCGGACACATCAGACACTTTTGACACATTTTTGGGACATTTGTCATCTATACAGCGATCAGTGCAATAAAAATGCACTGATTACTATAAAAATGTCACTGGCAGGGAAGGGGTTAACACTAGGAGTGATCAAGGGGTTAACTGTGTTCCCTGTGTGTGTTTCTAACTGTGGGGGGAGCGGACTGACCTAGAGGAAATGACAGATCATGGTTCCTAGCTATTAGGGACTCACGATCTGTCACTCTTCACCGAACAGGGATTTGAGTGTTTACACACACACACACATCCCTGTTCTGCTCTCGTGCCCACGATCGCTTGTGGCCGTCGACCATGAGCATCGGCACCCCCCGAGTGCAGCGGGCACCTGCTATCCCGCTTAAAGATGCCGGCGTATAGCTACGATGGCTCGCGGGATCGTGCCGACCTGCCGCAGTATTATGACGGCGGCTGGTCGGCAAGCTGTTAAAAAACAGATTTAAATAGTGGCAGCAGCACTGCCTCTTGAATGCCTGTCTGCTCCATGGCCCTTTCAGAGGACAGTAGTTACTGCAGCATATCTGAAAGAGCCCTTAAAGGAAACTCTTTCACAGAGGCAACGTGTAGGAGTTCTTCCATACAGGATTAGCCATAAAACTGACAGAAATACACAAAGGAAACTAAGATTCAATTAAAAATACACAACATTTTGTATTTGGATAATATTTTTTAACCTGGAGTAAAGATTTGAAGTAGAACTATAAGCAAAAATTTTTTTTTTCATTTTGGGAGGGTTATAACTCCTGTAAGGTTTATTATTTCTATTTGTCCCATTAGGGAGATTTATCGTCACTTCCTGTCCCATAGCCAAACAGGAATTGAGAGGAAATCCCTGCAAACTAAGGTAGTCTCTTGGGGACCCAAAAATCATCAGAACTGGTGTTCCCATTGGACAATTTCCCCTCTATTATTTTTCTGGGGACAACCCGAAATTTGGGTTGTAATTTTCTTTTATTTAACAATTTTTATTTATCAAAACATTTTCCAAACAAAAACATACACTTAATCAACTTATATTTATATACATCCATGTAACAAGACGTTTTTTCCATTGTTTAACAAAGCATCATTCAAAATTATTTCTATATTTTAATTCTTCTTCCTTTTAAGTCAGGGATGTATATGCTATACTAAAAACCTGTTTATCTACCCATCTCCCCGCATTCATACCCATTCATACTAAAAGAAGGAAAAAAAAAAAAAAAAAAAAAAAAAAAAAAAAAAAAAAATTTTTAATTTATTATGTTCTTTACTAATCTTATGCTGTCCTCAAGAGTAATGAAGAGGCTCTGAACTCTTCCCATTTGGTCCAAATACTTTGTTTTGGCATTTTTACCCTTTCTTCTATTATCATTCTTTCCTCTAGGGTACGCATCTCCGTCAACTCACATTCCCATTCTGCAATAGACGGTGCTATTGAGTTTTTCCATTTTCTCGCTATTACCGTTCGTGCTGCTGTCAGAAAATATTTCAGAATTCCCTTTTTAATCTTTTTTATTGAACCTGGAATCATAGATAAAATTGCTACTTGTATTTCTGGATATATTTTTATCCCGGTCATTGTTCTATAAATTTCAAATATTTTTTGCCAGAATGGTTGGATTTCAGAGCAATAGTACCAAATATGTGACATTGTACCTTGGGTTAAATGGCATCTCCAACACCTGTCTGTGTTATCTGGGTTTATTTTGTGTAGATCTACAGGGCATCTATACCATCTGGCTAAGATTTTATAGTTTCTTTCTTGATGTTTGGCCGATATTGAGAGTTTATGGGTCGCTATAAATGCTTTTCCCCATATTTCTCTAGGAAATTCTATTCCGATCTCTGCTTCCCATTTTTTTACATATGGTAGTGTTTGTCTGTTGTTCTCTGAGATTAGATATTTATAGATTTTAGATAGGACATGGGTGGGTCTTACTTCTTGCACAAAGATCTTTTCTAAGTTTGTCATAGGTCTATCTATTATAGATTCTTTTGTTAAGGAATCTATATACCGTCGGAGAAGGCCATGTTGCATCCATTTATTTTTGTGTTCTATCCCTATTTTTTCTAATGGGAGCAGTTTATTTTCTTCCATCGTTTCTATAATTCTAGTGTCCCCATTTCTTTTCCATTTCAGGAACGTTTTAGCTGTGAGTGCCAGTGGGAATTCTGGATTGCTAAATAACGGGGTCATTGGACCTCTATAAGTAGATCCGCTCCCTTTTTTTATCATTTTATCCCATGCTTTTAATGTTGCTACCACTAGGGAGGGCATTTCTCTTTCTGGTGGTCTTTGTGCTTTCATAATCCAAGGAAGGGACTTTAGCTTAAGAGTTGTAATATCCTCTTCTAATTTTACCCATTGTTTATTATCTCTGTTGTGGAACCAGTCTACTATTCTGGTTATCGTTATTGCACTGAGGTATGTACCCATATCCGGGAGAGCAAGGCCGCCGTCTTCTTTTGTTTTATTTAACACTGTTCTTTTAATTCTAGGTGTCCTGCCTCCCCAAATGAATTTTCCTATTAGTCTGTGTAATTTATCCATATTTTTTGTTGCAGGAAAAATGGGTATTGTCTGTAGGACATATAATATTTTGGGTAGTATGTCCATCTTTACTATATTTATTCTACCGAGCCAGGAGAACATTCCCTTTTCATAATTTTGTAGCGTTCTCGCAATTCTCTGTACCATTGGGACATAGTTATACTCCTGTAACTTATCCAAATCAGTTGGAATATAGGCACCCAGATATTTAATTGTATTCTCTTGCCATTTAAATGGGAAGTCTTTTTTAAGGAGTTCTACCATATCTCTTGATAGATTAATATTTAAGGCTTCGGATTTACTATAGTTTACTTTGAAATTGCTTAATGTACCAAACCGATTGAATTCTGCTATCAAATTTGGTATTGATATTAATGGATTTGTGATGTACATTAGGATATCGTCTGCATATACAGATAATTTCTTTTACTTTCACTCTCAATGCTAATGGTAAACGGAACAAATAGAGAGGTTGAATCTCCCTAACGGGGGCACAGACAGCAGTAAAAACTGACAGGTGTTTTAATCCATCTCCGCTCTATCCAAAAAAGTGTTGCCTGTAGTAAATGCTTTGAGACCCTAAAGCATACCTAAACCCTAATATACAGTATTTTAGCTTGGTAGTTCCTGATGTGGTGGCCACATTTTGCTTCCTTGTTTAGACCTTTTTTCCTATATTTTCATCTAGCAAATGTTATATCTCTGATCCTAGGGTGATACAAACATTTACTGTACTGTGTTTATGGAGAAGTAGCATTGTCACCCTAGGCTGCTGTCCTGATTTGAACTACAAACACTCCTCCCCCATCTCCATTGCAAAGGGTGGAGGGGGTTTAAAATTTACAGAAGATAGCTTTCTGTAATTTTTCAGTTTTTTTCAATTTTCAAAAATTGACTTAAAAAACAAAGCAAAAAATTACTTAAAAAAAAACAATTAATGTAACTGCTTAAATCTTAGGGCTGGAAATCTGCAATATATGGAATGTTTGCTCTTTTCTTTGGATTCCCTTTAAGGCACCTCCAAATCACATTCAAACTGATTGTTATTGGCATTAAATCACTTTAGGTGGGGTCCTTCAGAAAAAGAACTTCCCCCCAAGCTGTTTGTTCCTCTTTGGGTTTTCTCTCAGCTTACAGGACAAACAATGAAGCCGTAGAAATAAACATTTTTTTATATAACCCCCCAACTGTTTCTGTCCATCTTTTCAAACATCACATGCAGTTCTAGTGCTTTTAAAACCTTCACTGTTGCCCTGTTCCCATATGTTTTATGATGACAGCCAGCAATAGATCCCTATTAGAAGTGATCTGTTCCTGCAATGCTGTGAAAATGTTTCCAACGTAAAGGTAATGTTAGATGGTCACATTCAGCTGAATTTGTTCTGTAATGCTGAAGATGTTTTGCAGCTTATCCAAGCAACATCTTTAGTTCTAAGGAGTTTTTAGGAGCATACTTCATCATTTATAGCCATTTATCTGGTAATTCAGATACCTTCATCCAATCTTCATTAAATGTGTCAAAGCAGTTGTGGTTTCACACGCTTCACACCTCCCTTCCTGCTATTTGGTAATCAACTTTGCCTTAACATATTCCATGGTGATTTGACTTATGAGATATAAACCTGCGTTTATATCTCCACATACCTTAAAACTGGACATTGCATGACTGCAAAAAAGCTTATTGGGTAAACCTGCGTTTATATCTCCACATACCTTAAAACTGGACATTGCATGACTGCAAAAAAGCTTATTGGGTAAACCTGCGTTTATATCTCCACATACCTTAAAACTGGACATTGCATGACTGCAAAAAAGCTTATTGGGTAAACCTGCGTTTATATCTCCACATACCTTAAAACTGGACATTGCATGACTGCAAAAAAGCTTATTGGGTAAATCTGTTTGTCACCACTGTTTCAACTCCATCTGTAGCCATGCTCACATTATTTCAATGTTTATTTAGCCATTAAGTCTTACCTAAATTATGGGCTGCCTTATCTTTACAATTTTGGCCTTTTAGTCCCCTTGCAGTTTGATTGTGGTGTGAAAGTTATGCCCTGCTAGCTGTGTTGCTAATATGCCCTCCTAATTGATTAATTGCCAGATTCAACCCACACCCAACACACAGTATAAAAACAAGGCCTTCCTTACGGGGGAACACATACAGGGGGCTGCACATACAGGGGGTTCTTCCAAAGAAGTGGGGTTCTGAAAATAAGTGACACTTCTGCTCTTGCACTTCAGCGATTTGCACAAAGCAAACTATAAAAGACTGCAGGTGACTCCATTTCCTAATTTTATCATCTTCCTCTCTGAAACATGCACTCTTTACCTCTCCTCCTTTTCACAATTGCTGCCTCTCTCCTCAAACTCTCTTTTCTACATCCCTCTGCTCCACCCCACAACCTGTACATATCACCCTCACTTCTCCCCTCCCCCTATTACTGCACTCATCACCTCTTTCTAACTCTAAGCCCACTTGCTAACATACCCCCAGGATACTGAAGCATGTCCCCTCATACAAATCATATTCTCACATTACCTTCCTCACTCTTCTGCTTCTCCTAATCGCTGGAGATATTTCCCCAAACCCTGGGCCCACTTTATTTAACTGTGCCCAACACACCCATCACCATCACCCTACACCCTCTGGCAGTAGTCGCAATCTACACAATCTAGTCTCCATTCCTCTTCTTGCCAACACCAGCCTCACTCTCTCCTGCGCCCTCTGGAACGCCCGCTCTGTCTGCAACAAACTCACTGCTGTTCATGACCTCTTTGTCACTAATTCCTTTAATCTACTTGCTCTCACAGAAACCTGGCTCCACGAATATGACACCCCTTCTCCTGCTTCCCTCTCCCAGGGTGGCCTTCACTGGACTCACTCCCCCAGGCCTAATGGACGCAAGGGAGGTGGAGTGGGATTCCTCCTATCCCCCCAGAGCACCTTCCAGGTTATTCACCCTCCTCCCTCTTTTTCACTCTCATCATTCGAAGCCCACTGTATACGTCTATTCTCTCCCACTTCCCTAAGAATTGCTGTGATCTACCGGCCCCCTGGACCATTATCGACTTTCCTTGATGAGTTTTCTGCCTGGCTACCCTACTTTCTCTCTTCGGAAATTCCCACAATCCTTCTCGGTGATTTCAACATCCCTGCTAATACAAACATTCCTGCTACTTCTAAACTTCAAAGTCTAACCTCTTCATTTGACCTGAAGCAATGGGTACAGGCTTCTACTCACTCTGATGGCAACACCCTTGACCTTGTATTCTCCTACCTATGCACTCCATGCAACTTCTCAAACAATCCTTTTCCTCTCTCCGACCACCACCTTATTAGTTTCTCTCTCCCCCTGTCTTCCACCACCTTTCCCTCCAATCGCCTAACCGTCACCCGTAGAAACTTTCGCAACTTCAACTCCTTTCTCCTCTACTCTGCTACCGACCACCTCTATGACAAAATCTCCCCCCTGTCCTGCCCCAACCAAGCCATATCCATCTACAATAAATCTCTGTCCTCCACCCTGGACAAGCTCGCTCCCCTCACTACACGCAGAATCAGGCCTCGACCCCTACAACCCTGGCAAACAGATGACACTAAAATTCTCAAAAAACGTAGTCGCGCTCTTGAGCGTCTGTGGCACAAGACTAAGTCTCTCAAAGACTTCAACCAACACAAATCTTCCCTCCAAAAATACTATTCTTTCCTCCACACTGCCAAGCAAACCTATTTTACAACTCTTATTAATACCTTCTCATCCAATCCCCGTAAACTCTTCTCTACCTTCAACTCTCTACTTTGTCCTCCACCGCCTCCCCCCACTGATTTACTCACTGCCCAGGAAATCGCTAATCACTTCAAAAACAAGATTGATACAATCCGTGATGAAATCTCCACTCTACAGGTATCTCCTCCAGCTAAGACCCCATGTCAACAGATACAACTGACACTACCTCTATTTAAATCTACTACTCCAGACGAAGTTGCTAAACTCCTTTCTATCGCCCACCTAACTAACTACCTGTCCCCTGGACCCTGTTCCCTCTCAAATGCTACGGTCACCCTCTGACCCCATCCTACACTCTCTAACCCACATCTTCAATCTCTCCCTCACCTCTGGCGTCTTCCCCGATGCTCTAAAACATGCACTGGTCACTCCCATACTCAAAAAACCATCCTTGGACCCTACCAATCTTAACAACCTACGCCCTATCTCCTTGCTCCCCTTTTCCTCTAAACTCCTTGAACGCCTGGTTTACAACCAACTGAGTGACCACCTCATTAAAAACAACCTTCTTGATCCCCTTCAATCTGGATTTCGCCCTCAACACTCCACAGAAACTAAAGGGATGGTGAACCCGCGCAGTGGAAGTAAAGGCTTATTTGGTGAAGTATGGAACTGCTGCCTCCCAACAAGCAGTCACCCTAAATGGGGACAGCTGAGATATATTGAAAATGGTAGAAGGGTTTGGCGCTGTTCCTTTTAGTTGGATAATTCCCTACCTTCATATAGGTTTACTAGATGTGAATCAAAAATTAGAGATTCCTAGGTGTACCGTACATGTGTCAAATAGATAATATACTACAGTATTGTGCAATCATAGGTGATACATAGACTTTACATATATAGAAAACTTTAAATGTATAAAAACTTAAATGTATAAAATTAAACAACAAATCTCATATGTGGTGTTGCTGGAAGGTAGTCCAAAAAACCTGGAGGGAGGGGGGGGGGGAGAAAGGGGGGGAGGGAGGGGGGGGGGGAGAAAGGGGGGGGGGAGGGGGTGGAAGTGGGGGGAGGGGAGTGGCAGGAAGGGGGAAAGGGAGAGGTGTGGGAGATCTGCTCCTGATGGAGAAATTGACAATATCAGGATAAAGTGCAATCGTGCTAGTGAATTTCAAAAAAAGTCCTTATGTGTGATACACTTGTTATCAGATTCTTAGTATATCTCTTGTGCAGTTTGTTGTGCTGTTGTGGTGATAACCCTTCACTTTTTATATATCCTTGCTCTGAAAGTGCAGCCACTCACCAGATCACTTCACCCCTGCGGGGGTATCGGGCAGTTACAGTTTTGCGCCACTGTACGGCGATCGCTGGTGGGCTCAGGATCGTGGTATATCATATGTAAAGAGAGAGGGAGTGCCCATAGCGTAAAATTGCTTTTAAAAAGTTTTATTAAACAAGATAGAAGGGTACTCACAATTTTGCAATGAAAATCAAGCGAGATAATAAAAAACGTCACAAATGTCCTTCAGCGCTGGTACAGGAGATGATGTTTGGGAAGCACAGATTAGGCCACGCCCTACGCGTTTCGTCGTTAGGACGCTCCCGTAGACGTCCTAACGACCCTTTCTAACCAGTGAAACTACAAAGCTCCTGATTCACTCCCTGGTTATCTCTCGCCTTGACTACTGCAACTCACTCCTCATTGGCTTACCTTTAAATAGACTATCCCCCCTTCAGTCCATCATGAATGCTGCTGCCAGACTCATCCACCTTACAAACCGATCAGTGTCTGCTACCCCTCTCTGCCAATCCCTCCATTGGCTGCCACTCGCCCAACGAATTAAATTCAAAATACTAACAATAAGTTACAAAGCCATCCACAACTGTGCCCCCAGCTACATCACTAACCTAGTCTCAAAATACCAACCTAAACGCCATCTCCGTTCCTCCCAAGATCTCCTGCTCTCTAGCTCCCTCATCACCTCCTCCCATATCCGCCTCCAGGACTTCTCCCGAGCCTCGCCCATCCTCTGGAATTCCCTACCCCAATCTGTCAGACTGTGTCCAAATTTATCCACTTTTAGGCGATCCTTGAAGACTTTCCTCTTCAGAGAAGCCTATCCTGCCTCCATCTAACAACTGCATTATTTTCTCCATTAGCTCATCCCCCACAGCTATTACCCTTTTGTATAACTTGACCCTCCCTCCTAGATTGTAAGCTCTAACGAGCAGGGCCCTCTGATTCCTCCTGTATTGAATTGTATTGTACTTGTACTGTCTGCCCTAATGTTGTTGTAAAGCGCTGCGTAAACTGTCGGCGCTATATAAATCCTGTATAATAATAAAAAAAAAAAATAATAATGAGTGTTTACTGTGACTATAAATCTGGGAGTATGTTCCTCACATCTAAAAGATTGGAAGAAGTGGCTTGGATAAGCTGTAGAACATCTTCAGCATTACAGAGCAAGTTCAGTAACCACTCCTTGCCATATCATTTCCTCAATAAATGAAATCTTTCACAGGCATGTTGCTATTGTAATACTTTGAATCTTCGCCAACATAATGTCATCCTATTTTAATCTTTACTCCACTCATTTATGAAAATAGATTGTGTGTGTGTGTGTGTCTCAGTGCATTGTTTATAATTGAATAGAGCCTTCCTAAAAATAGAACACAACCGTTCACTTTGAGCTGTACTCTTCTGCTACTTTACACAAAAAAATATATATGATACCTTTTTAATCAGAAGACTTTATTGATTATATTTTGGAATAAATATCTGCATACATATCTGGGGAAGTACAAAGTGAGTTTTACTATTTATACTATTTTTCAGTATTTCTTACTAATTTAAATCTAGAAAATTAAAATATATGTATTCAAATCTGCTATAAAATGAAAACCCTGTCTATGCTGAGCAAAACAATATACAGTATAATACACAAGGGTAACCTAATAGGTATAAGGTGCAAAGACATCTACAAAAATGCTCTGGTACTCAAGGGGGTAAAGAAAGTGGAAAAGGCTCAAAGATTCAAACCACAACCCTGCATGTATCTTACCTCCCTTGCCCAACTATCATATAAAATAATTTGTGACTAGATCTGTATTCATTTCTCCTATATATTTCAAGTAAACATCTGAGGTCATTTACTTTCTCATATCCTATCTGCCAGTCACCTATTTTGTTTACCACAACTGTTCCACATAACAAGGCCTACCCAGTAGTTTCTTTCTGTTGGATTTTGGCCACAACAAGTATTGTACTGGCAAAAGGGATAATCTCTTTTCAGACTGACACTATTTGGAGGCCCAACAAATTAATCTTTCATCTCAAAAAGAATGAAAAAACACACCCTGACATTTTCTTTTCTTCAAGACCCACTTAAATCCCCTGTAATAAGTTGGCTAGCCCCAATTTTCCTTCTGATTTTGATAGACAAATTTCTTCCTCAGCATGCACAACAAGGGTCAGTTTTCTTTTTCACATTGGGCTGTTTTGTTTGTAAGAGTATACCCCAATAAAGTTATAAAAAAGCCTTGTATATTTTTACCTAAAATGAAAAATTAGGCTTATACTTACCTGCTCTGTGCGAGGATATTACACAGAGCAGCCCCTTACCCCCTCTTCTGGGGTCCCCCACTGGGGCTGTCCACTCCTCCTCTCCCAAGTGTGCCTCCACAGTTAGCTGTGTCCTATAAGGGTACACATGCAGGTGCACACCTGAGCCAGGCTGTGTATGTCTGTAAACACACACAACGTGGCTTGGCCCTGCCCCTGCCCCTGATTTCTCCTCACTGGTTTTGATTGATAGTAGCAGGAGCTATACAAGCTATAAGTCTATCCTCTGAGAGCAGGGGGCAAAATCAACGGTGCTGCAGATGGGCACAGTGCTGTATTAAGAAAGGACTCAGATAAGTATTTGGGGAGGTGGGGGGGGGGGGGGGGGCAAACAGCAAGGTGAAGTTTTTTTTTACCTTACTGCAGGTAAAAAAAAAGGGGGGGAAATACTTTTGGCTTTAGAACCACTTTAAATAACAAGATATTCCTGTTATGTGTGCAAAAGTCAGGGGTCAGGCTGGGAGACCAGTAGCTATAGCAGTAGAGAATCTACCACCAACCAGCAGGATAGGTATACAAGCAGGTTGCCCTGGTGGATTACGTGGGCTCTCCCAAGGTGAGGGGTTTAAGCACTAACTGGTATTCACCAGTGCTCCTGATGGTGGAGATTTTGCTGCATGTTAGTACCTGGTCACAGTCCTCAGGATTGCCCCACTTGAAGGTGAGGAAGCCAGGATGCAGAAGCAGATATAGAAGGTAGGGATCAAGCAGAAGCATAGTCGAGGAACAAGCCAAAGGTCAGTAACAAGTAGTTGCTGGTTGGGATCAAGCGGAAGTGTAGTCAAGTAACAAGCCAAAGGTCGGTATCAAATTGTAGCAAAGATTTGGACAACAGCAGGAGTGACAAAAGTGAGATATTATAATTGAATAAAGATTGTTCACTGCGCTGTAATATATACAAAGCAGCTGACATAATAATGTTGGTAACAAAAAAAATAGAGAAGGGTAGGTATATGTAGCGCTAACAATAGAGACATAAAAATATACAAATGAAAAGTCCACTGCAATTTAGCATAAAGAGTCCATATTCAGTGGAACCACCCACAGTGTATACTGGACAAAATAAGGTGAATTAAATGTATACTCCACCAAACACCAACACACTGGGCCTCTTCAGCAAACAGTGGACCACTAAGTTATAGGTGGTCAGATGGGCATAATATATCCATAATATCACGATTCCACTCCACTCAGGTAACAGATAGCTGGATCTCGTGTAATCTCAACATATGATTGATCCGCAGGTTCATACATTGAATAGAAAGAAAGAAACTCCTCATGGTGCAGTATGTATATTCAGAGTAAATTTATTCCATAAAAAGCAGTAAAATACTCACATTTCATCAGTAAAAAACAGGCACGTCAGCAACTGTATTAGGTCCCAAGTTACAATTGTTTCCAACCATCAAGATGGCCGCGGTCAGCGCGCATTGTGATGTTAGATATCCAGGCTACACCCTACATGCCATTTTGTCCAATAAGGAACATCGTCAGGTGATATATTGGCAGGAGAGAGCTCAGTAATCTGGAAAACAGGAAATACAAAAGGCATGGCTTAAATAGGAAGGTACTGGGAGGATAAAGGGTTCAAGGTTCAAAAGAAACAAGATACAATGCAAGGTTGTCTAAGGAATCAGGTAGGGTGCTGTCCAGCATCTCAGGTGGCTCAGCAAGAAGAGATACTGCCAGATACAGCAGAGGTTGTATCTATAATTTTGGAACAAAGATACCCTATATCTACCAATCATAAAAAATGCTCATTGGCAATAAGGCTAATAAGGCTGTTAGAAGAGTGCTTACCCATGGTTAGAAAAGAGATTAAATGGAGGCGCATGTGCGCAGCTGCCTGAGAAGGACATGTCCACCTAAGCGCTCAGCTCCCACCGGGACATAACAGCCCATTAGCTCAAGCCTCGTTTACAAATCAACATCTACCAGTGACAGGTATATCACTGACAGGGCACAAATTGAAATAATGTACAGTGGGAGCAAAGCAAAACTAAAGATGGGAAAAGCACAAGAACAGCTGAATAGATCCGCAGCTAAAATGGTGGTATTCTCTCACCTCACACAGTCTCACTCACTGAAATAGCTGCAGTCTCCAGTCTCCTCACAGCACAGTGAGACAGATTAATATATTGGGAAAACTCCTAACTCTTTACAACATATACCACTTAATTCTGACTTAATTAGTCAATTTGAAAGAATTCTTAATAAAGCTCTTCAGACCACCTCAGATGACATTACTGAAAAATTAACAAGAGAAATTTGTGAAGTGGGAAGACGCACCTCAATACTGGAACAAAGAGTTGATGAAGTTGATATTACTACTTCTAATCATGCTGAGGAACTGGAATACCTCAGAGAAGAATTTTTTCCCTTCAAAATCGTCTTGAAGATTTTGAAAATAAAAACAGAAAATCTAATCTCTGCATTAGGGGTATCCCTGAGTAAATTGAAGATCTTCAATCAACAGTCATTGCATTATTCCAGGAATTAGCCCCTTCTCTTCCCATTGAACGTCTGGAAATGGACAGAATACATGTCAGGCTAGAGCATATAACAGGTAACAGTTCAGGTGTTCTGATTATGCAAAGAGTTCAAGGAACAAGAGCACATACCATGAGCAGGTCTGAGCAGAGCAGGTCAGCTGGGACTTGTAGTTCACCGCTGTAGATGTAGGTCGATGTTTGCTGGACCTTGTAGTTCACCACTGCAGATGAGGATAGATGGTGTCTGGTGTTGTAGTTCACCGCTGCAGGTGAGGATAGATGTCTGGTGCTTGTAGTTCACCGCTGCAGATGAAGGTACTAGTGGAATCAGGCAAAACGTAGTCTAGGCAAGCTGGGTCATACACAGGAAGATCAGAGTCCAAACGGTACCGAATCAGAAGCAAGCAAACAGGGTCAAACGAGCTGGGTCATACACGAAATACACAGAGCAGATATCAACTGGATCAAACACAAGGTAAACTCTAACACGAGCAATGATTGAATGCTGATGCAAGTTATTTAAAGGTCAGCTGGCCAATCATTGTTGTTTCCCAGGTAAAGGCTGTGTCAGGTGAGTTGTGCTGGGTCCTAAAGGAATCCTAGTACTGACAATACATAGATCTCTGACACCTCCGCGAGATATCATTATTAAATTCCACTTTTTCCAAACAAAAGAACAATTATTAGAAGCTGCCCGCAACAAAGACTCCCTCATATTCCAAGGTCAAGGATATCAAATATACCAAGATCTTTCCCAACAAACCAACAAACACTTATAAAGAGAAACGCGATGTAACTTCATTTACAAGTACTTTAACATCATTGCATCCCATATCGTTGGAGTTTTCCCTTCGCCATTCATTTTACATACAAAGGAACCACCTATACCTGTAAAACAGCTGACGACCTACTAGCCACAATTCTTGAACTTCGCCTGGCAACACCAGAAACACTTGCAGAAAGTTCCAAGCGTCGTGAAAATTCTGGCTCCCCTCAACAACAAAAAACATTCCTGAACAACTATCGTCACCCAACATCCATAAGAGAAGGCGCTTTGCTTCACAGACTCCAGAAGCAGAACCAATGAACTGATGTAAATATATGAATATATATAGGCGTATGTTTTTTATATATATCTATATATATAGATCTATAGATCTATATATATATAGATCTATAGATCTATATATATATATAGATATATATATAGATAGATAGATATATATATCCTATATTGGGTGATCATTTTTCTAATCTTATTAACTATATGTATAAATATATATATACATAAATATACATGACATATATAAATATACATGACAACTTGCAAAACTACATCCTCCACACAAACAGATCCAAACTAAATTGTAATCCTGGTTACTGATCTGTTTGTCTGGGTACATCTCAAATGCATTTAAGACAAACATAAACTTTGTCTATAATAAGACCCTTTAAATGGATCGTTAAACTCTACAATTTATAAATTATTCACCCTTATTCAGAAAGAACATAATATTCATGTAATTTAGTTCTTTAGTTCCTTTTTTAGGTTTTTTTACCTGCCTACAGACCCATATTGGGATTCATGTTATCCTCATATAGGTAATATGAAACCCATTCTTTCTCCTTATACCACTTTAAAGAATGCATTTGTTTCTCTGATCCAATTCTAAAATAGTGTTTTTATTCTACTTAAACATTAATTGAAGCACTGTTCTAGAATAATCAATTTAGTTTACTTAACCAAAACAAATGGATCCACATTTGTTACCTCAAATATTTACTATACATGAGACTTGATTGTTTCCATATTTGCTTCAACTTACATACTTGATGGCTGTTGTAGTCCTGGAGACAGCCACTGCACCTCCAATACAACCTTGAGTGCCCAACGGTTTAGTTTGGACACTCTTTGGACAAATTGTACCCATAGGTTGGTGTTCTTTCACCACCTTGTGGATACTAGCTCCATTTAGGAGCCACCTTCTTTTTTGTTGTAATACAAGCTTCTTATGATACTAACTGTATATATATATATATATATATATATATATATATATATATATATAATATACTGACTAACCTTATCCTCAACCCCCACTTTCCCCTACTCTCTCCCTAACCATTGTCACCCCAATACTTCCAGAGAGTTTTTTGCACAAAATATCTCAAATAACACTTCCCCCCCCCTTTTTTTCCTCAATTCCAATAATGGCACCTCTAAGCATAATAACGCTTAACTTACAAGGCCTTAATTCACCCCCGAAACATATCAAAGCTTTTCGATCTTTTTCCAAACTAAATGCACATGGGGTATGCTTACAAGAGACACATCTTTTGATTCAATCCTTTCCAAAATGATTTAGTCATAAATATCCCCAAGTTTACACCTCATCAATCTCAATCTCTCTGTATATATCCTAAACTCAAACATTATACCATGTACGTGGTCTGATCATAATATAGTGATGACATCCCTTTCCTCGCTAATCCCAAGACCAAATCACAGAACTTGGTACATTAATGATGGATTATTAGCAAATTCCACATATAGGCAGACAATAGAGAAAGCTATTAAAGATTACATAGCAAACAACAATACTGATGATAAAAACCCTCTGACTCGTTGGGAAGCACTAAAACCATGTATTAGAGGGGATTGTATAAGTTAAGCCTCTCATTTCCATAAACAAAAACAACTGATTCATAAAAAACTAAAAGCTACATTCAACGAAGCTTCGGAGAATTTCCAAACCGCTCCCTCCCCGTCAATGAGAACACTATATGATAAAACACATCTGGAACTTGATGTTTTCTTGATGGAGTCGGCAGAAAGGATTCTTCGAAAATCAAAGCATAATTTCTATATGAAGGCCAATAAACCTGACACTTTTTTAGCCCTTTCATTACGGAAAAATATCTATAACCGAAACCCATTAGACTAAAATTAACCAAAGATAATTATACCAGTAATCCACGAAAAATCTTACAAGAATTTCAAAGAAAATTGTCTGAACTCTATAAAGACCCACATAAACTCAATCAATCATGATTAACTACCTTCCTATCCTCAATACATCTACCTTCCCTTTCTCATACTCAACAAGAAGCCCTAGACAAGCCAATAACTGAATTTGAAATACAAACAGCAATAAAATCACTAAAACCGCGTAATCGCCCAGGAGTAGATGGTTTTTCAGCCACATATTATAAGAGACTTGCAACATTACTATCCCCACTCATGGTTGAAGCATTCAACACCCTCCTCACAGGCCATACCTTCTCTCCAGAATCTCTTGTTGCCTCCATTTCCATGATCCCAAAACGGAACGTAGATGATACCTCGTGGTCTAATTATAGGCCAATGTCAGTATCAACACTGATATAAAATTGTTAGCTAAAGTCCTCTCTAACAGGCTCAATCCTATTATAGGTACTCTAATACATCGAGACCAAACAGGATTTATCCCCTCCAGATAGGTAGGAGACAACATATGTCATGCTTTACTGTTAGCTCACACAGCACATACCTGAAATATCCCAACATGTTTTCTTTCACTAGGCATAGGAAAAGCTTTTGATTCACTTTCCTGGCCTTACTTAAATTCAATACTTTATGGATGGGGATTTGGCACACATTTCCTGAGATGGATTTCTACCCTGTATCAGAATCTAAAAGCTTTTATATCCTACTCGGGATTTTGTTCTGATTCCTTTACCATTGAAAGAGGTACACGTCAAGGTTGTCCCCTATCCTTGATTTTATTCGCTTTAGCAATAGAACCCCTGGCCCAACTAATCTATTCCAATAAAAACATCAAAGGTTTTGAACTAGGAGGACACCATCACAAAATTTGCCTATTCACAGATGATGTTCTAATTTTGCTTCCTGAACCCTTATCAACTACACTGGTCCTTCTTAACATCCTTACTGAATTTGAACACTTATCTGACCTCATGATTAATCCTCATAAATCCAAAGCTTTACATATATCATTATCACCTGAACTCCAATCACAATTACACAACTCCCTCCCATTTACCTGGTCCACAACACATATCACATATTTAGGTATTAATCTCTCTGCCAAAATGCAAGATCTCTATATGTCTAACTATCCTCCATTATTGACACAACTTACTAAATTGCTTTCAACTTGGTCATCACTACCACTAGCATGGAAAGGCCGCATAACAGTTATTAAGATGTATATTCTTCCTAAAATCCTTTATTTATTTAGAGTACTTCCTATACCAGTTCCATCTCATTTCCTACGAATTCTCCAATGTAAAAGTATTCAATACATTTGGGACAAACCTAGACCTTGAGTACCCAAACATACTCTATATTCCCTCAAAATTAGAGGAGGTTTGGGAGCACCTGATTTTACGAAATACTATTATGCAGCCCATTTAGCTCAATTGACTAAATACCATGCCACCAAGGAAATACCGCCATGGGTTGCACTTGAATCAGTAGATTGTGACCCTTTGTCTACTGCCAATATTTTGTGGCTTGCTCCTAAACAATGGAAAGCTATTACTATGGGAGACGGATCTTCACCTCCAAACAGGAGACTTAAATTAACCTCAGATCTGGCAAGCTACAAAATCAGCCACACCAAATATAGTAGCATTAGAAACAAATTGTAAAGTACTTACCAGATAGTATTTAGTTCCAGCCAGAATAGCCAAATTTAGCCAACAATACCCTTCCAACTGCTTTTGAGGTTGTACCACATTGGGCACCCACATACATCCTAAGTGGGAATGTCCTATTGCCTACTCATTTTGGACAAACATATTCAAAATCCTTTCTACAATATTTGAGACAAATCTATCTCCTGATTCTATTGTAGCATTACTGAATAAAAAGCCTCAAAATTTAACTCTCCGATAATTCAAGATATTACTCTTTATAACATCATTAGCTAAGCAAACCATTCCAAAAGCATGGAAACAGGACTCTCTTTGCATACTATCTGTTAAAAAAGAGTAACGCAAGCTATGATACATGCAAAAACTGAAGAAATCTAGATACAGTAACCAAATTTGAACACTTATGGAAACCATGGATTAAGCATTACCTTCCACCTGATATTGATAATACTTTATTATAATCTGAAATGACCTGGATATCTGCTTTACTTCTCAGCTTTAATATTTTCTGAATATTTATTCAAATAATCCTCTCTGGATTACCCATTTCCCCCTTTCTTTCCTTTATGCTAAACTTTCCCTTACCCAAATCCATGTACCACTCGTTCTATTATAAATAAGAACATTTGGGATGATTGATGTCTGTACATTCTTATTACCAGGTACTGCCAAGCCATAGAGTCGGATCTTGGCCCTGGTTTGAATGACCTAATCATCAGCCAACCCATCAAATTCCAAGTTAACATCCCATTACTGATATCACTCCGAACTAATGCTTTAAATCTTTCTATGTATATATCTATACTAGATTATTGAGGTTATATTACTACCTCTATCTTATTTTAAAAAAAAATTAATGTCAACATAACATTACTTATCTTAGGAAGCATTATTTCTTATAAAGATAGTCAGTATATACCAATAGATAACTTTACCTTGTTAATCTATACACATTTATGAAGCTTTGTTATATGTTATAAGTTTTTGACTCTCTATTATATAAGAATTCTTATGATGCAATTAATCTGTAACTTGTAAAACACAAGAAAATATTTAACAAGAAAAGAGATTAAATACATTAAATAGATGTACACTTTAGTCTGGGGATACACAGTAAATTAGGTGGTAGCTACAGGATCTCACAAAAGTGAGTATACTCCTCA
The DNA here is from genome assembly GCA_037952925.1 of Lithobates clamitans. Taxonomy (NCBI): domain Eukaryota; kingdom Metazoa; phylum Chordata; class Amphibia; order Anura; family Ranidae; genus Lithobates; species Lithobates clamitans. The sequence continues at coordinate 3,350,234 of JBBGZY010001371.1, forward strand.
CATTTTTGTAAAAAATGTATTATATATTTTCATGTGACAACACTGAAGAAATGACACTTTGCTATAATGTAAAGTAGCAAGTGTACAGCTTGTATAACAGTGTAAATTTGCTTTCCCCTCAAAATAACTCAACACACAGCCATTAATGTCTAAACCACTGGCAACAAAAATGAGTACACCCCCAAGTGAAAATGTCTGAATTGGGCCCAAAGTGTCAGTATTTTGTGTTCATGTTGGAATACTGCTCTGCGGCCCAGTCTCCGATATGGAGGAGATCATACTCTGTTTCAGTATGTCACAGTACATGTTGGCATTCATGGTTCCCTCAATGAACTGTAGCTCCTCAGTGCCAGCAGCACTCATGTAGCCCCAGACCATGACACCTCCACCACCATGCTTGACTGTAGGCAAGACACACTTGTCTTTGTACTCTTCAACTGCTTGACTCCACACACACTTGACACCATCTGAACCAAATAAGTTTTATCTTGATCTCATCAGACCACAGAACATGGTACCAGTAATCCATTTCCTTAGTCTGCTTGGCTTCAGAAAACAGTTTGCAGGCTTTCTTGTGCATCATCTTTAGAAGAGGCTTCCTTCTGGGATGACAGCAATGCAGACCAATTTGATGCAGTGTGCGGCTTATGGTCTGAGCACTGGCAGACTGAACCCCCACTCCTTCAACCTCTGCAGCAATGCTGGCAGCACTCATATGTCTATTTCCAAAGACAAAAACCCTGGATATGACCCTGAGCACGTGCACTCAACTTCATTGGTCGACAGGACAGGTTCTGAGCGGAACCGGTCCTGTTAAACTGCTGTATGGTCTTGGCCACCATGCTGCAGCTCAGTTTCGGGGGCTTGATAATCTTCTTATAGCCCAGGCCATCTTCATGTAGAGCAACAATTCTTTTTTCAGATCCTCAGAGAGCTCTTTGCCATGAGGTGCCATCTTGATCTTCCAGTGACCAGTATGAGAGAGTGAGAGCGATACCACATTTCACACACCTGCTCCTCATTCACACCTGAGACCTTGTAACACTAACGATGCACATGACACCAGGGAGAGAAAATGGCTAATTAGGCCAAATTTGGACATTTTCACTTAGGGGTGTACTCACTTTTGTTGCCAGCGGTTTAGATATTAATGGCTGTGTGTTGAGTTATTTTGAGGGAACAGCAAATTTACACTGTTATACAAGCTTTACATTGTAGCAAAGTTTCATTTCTTCAGGGTTGTCACGTGAAAAGATATAATAAAATATTTACAAAACTGTGAGGGGTGTACTCCCTTTTGTGAGATATACATTATTCATATTTATTATTATCATGACACCTATAAGGTAAATAAGCCAGTACTTTCCAGAGTAACAAAATGTGAAATGTGACTCACCAACTGTCATCTTGGTGTGATGAATGTGTCTAAATAAAATAAAGTAAACTCATCTACTTCTCTCTATAAAGAGAATAATTAATAATGGTATCTTTTTTAATAGCCTACATAGGTAAGGTATTTTCCCAGTACTTTTAATGTGTCAATTGTGTGTTCTGACAAACAACGTGCATGTAAAGTGAGTAGAGATATAAAGTATGTAACAATCCTCGGTAGCCATTCCCTTTAATGCTTTCTTAGGTCTATGATATATGTTACCAGCAGCAATTGCTTCCAAATGCTAAAATATTTCCCCAACTCTTTAACTTGAGTGGCATAATGCAAATAATTGCACCTCCCAGAGACTGTAAATCAGAAACAAAGATTAAGTTAAAACACAGAAAGACTATTTTGCTTTATTTCTGTTTAATTTAAAACAGGTTCTGTAATTTAGCCGTAATTTGGAAAATCTAAAAACATTATATACATTGACTTTCCCTTTCTTTTTTCCTATAGTTATTTAACACATATGCAGAAAATGTTTTTTTAACCAAAAAATGTGACAGAATAAATAACTGTTCATACTGAGAAATAGTAGTTTTTTTTTATCAGACTAGAGAACAAACTAAAAATGATACGATTTCTAAAATATATCCTGATTCCATTTGTATATATAAACGTTGCTTGCAGAGCTTAAAGTGTTTGTTACCCCAACACTTCATATTCCTGATATGTGCCTGCTTTACAATGTACTTGTATGAGAAAATATTCTGTTCTCATTATATTGCTTATTTTATGTGAACTCCCTGGTGTTTCTGCTAGTCCCTCTGCTTTCCTATTAAAAACTGACCACATTATGCAGGAGAACACACCGTGGTCAGTTCTCTAGCTATGCTGAGAACTCAGTGTACTCTCCTCCAAAAATAAGACTTGTCCTGATATGCCTCCACTGCACAGCCATTCACTGGGAAGCTCAGTGTACTGTTGCTTCTCCTCCCCACAGCTCTTATGCAGCTGAGAACAGAGGGAATGCGATCATTTATAAAAAGGGAAAAAGGAATTTATAATGTATTTTTATATCTATACAAAAATGTTTTGCCTTTCATTTCTATTTTAAAATGAATGGGTTGTTTTACAAGTTGATTGTTTACAATCACTTTAAATGGGTTCTCTTTTGTACAACTTACCTTGCTACGATGGTGGCTTCTTGCTATTGGCTGAAAAAGATACAGGTCAAGGAAGATGCTACCACATGACCAACCTATAAGACATGTAACATCTTAATGCTGATTTTTTGTACAGCTCTAGTCACATTACTTACCTGAAATGGAGTACGTCCCATATCATGCAGGCAGCTGGATCCTGTATAAATCTTCTGTTCAGGAATGCCCTGACACTAGGCTGAGCTGCTCTAAAAAAGTTTCTGGGACCTGCCCCCAGCTCCTCCCTCCTCCAATGAGAAAAGTTCTTGAGATGTTTACACAGCCTCTTACGACTTGCTGCAACTTTTTCACAGCAGTTCAACCCAGAGCATAAGCTATTAAACCCTGCACCACCAGAAGTTCTGAGACAGGAAGAGGATGGGGCATCCCTGCAGTGAAGATTTCAGAATCCAACTGCCTGCACAATGTGGGGCATGCATCATTACTTGTATATAATATGAATGAAACCATACTGGAAAAAAAAGCTAAACTTTAGCCAAATGTGAGCAAAATGCCATTGTCCCCAGTGTTTCAACCTCTAACTTCACTTCCAGAGGCCCCTCATGTATTTTTATTAACTTTTATTATACTTTCTCTTTTAAGATGTCTTCTTGTTGACCATGTGGCACACAAGCTCCTCATCTTCTTTGCCTCTTCTCTAGGGCTGTAGGTCCTCAAAGCAAAGAACATATGAGACATAATCATTTTCTGCAATGTTGCACTGTGAATGCAGGGTACTATAATGACATGTTCCCATAATACTCTGGGCTCACAATAAATGGGTAGACCAGGGAGCATCAATCAACCATGGATTGGATTAGAAAACAGTGAGTCTGTGAAGGTATTGCTGCTTTTTTAGTTTATCTAATTTAAAGAAATTGATTTTTATTTATTTATTTTCTTAACTTAGCTATAAGCTAAGCCCAAACAAAACTAATACACTGGGAAAAATGGTGGGAGAAACTGCGCTAAAAACCAAATACAAAATAAAATACTGTGAAAAAGCAGCAATCCTCACAAAAACATCAATTGTGAAAAGGCATAAAGAAAATAAGAGGTTGCGCTAATACTAATAAAACACAATAAATACTTTACAGTGAAGAAAGAATTCATATGAGGATTATAAATGAATAAATGTGCAAAACTCAGTAGAAATAATTATATATGAAAGTCCATAAATTAGAACATCACTCAAGTGTTGTGAAAAAGTCCATGAGAATAAAACATCAATAAAGTGTTATAAAGCGTCCAAATCACCAAAAAAATGTAAAAGATGATGAAAAAATCCAAGTGGTAAATAATAAAGATCTGTGTAAACTAGGAGGGGTCCACCACCAGATATTGAAGGGGTTACTCCTTACCAGAAGGCCATGACCCCCCACTACAGAGGATCACAGCAAGCAGAGATCTTTAAAGCCAAAATGGGGATTACCAGCGGTGTCCACTAGGGGTCATCTCGTCAGCAGCCACTCCAATGGCCCAAGGCATGGATACCAAAAAATAGAAGGGGCTCACATAGTGTAAAACCACTTTACATTTTATTAAAACAAATAAAAAACAGATGTACACTTACAAAGTGTCAGATGGAAAACAGCCTTAAGTCCGGCTCCGTGGCCACCGGAGCACGGACAAACCCGTCCTACTGGAAAGCAGCTCGCTTGGGGGTGACGTCAGCGCGTCGTCTGGCTCCGCCCTACGCGTTTCGTGACATCATCACGTCTTCCAGGGGCACAACTAATACACTGCCTATTGTTCCCTTGGCTGATAAGATTGCTTTTGCCACCAAACTAGCACTGGCACTTTTCATCTACCCTCAAGTTGCCATTAAACAGTCTGCCATTCTTATTCCACATAGTTCTACTTTACACACATCCTGATGGTGATTATCAAGATCAGCAGTTGCACTATCACGCCATGTACAGTATGTGTTCTCTGTGGAAAATATGGTCTTTTTACTGATAAATCATTGTGGGTAAACCTCTTCCCTTTTGTCTCCTCTTATCCACATAGCTGTCTTTCTCCCAGGCAATTATTTTATTCCATCACAACAGAAATGTCACAATCAAAGTTGTGGCATGTGACAGTGAATGGTCCTTTATGGCCACTTTATCTCTTTCCACCCATACAATTATCATAGTTACTACAACCAACCTCTACAGCAACCTTTAGGCTGGATGACCCGATTTTCTTTCCCTCAACCAGGAAAAGGAAGGGTTGCAGGAAAGAAAATCGTTTGATTTCTTTCCCTCCTGTGGAGCTATTGTGTTCTCCCAAACGGGGGGTGGGGAGGGGGGGGGGGCGCCTCATCTGGGAGAATACACAGTTACAGTATAGCCACGTGGGTAAAATCAGCCTGCCCATACATGGTTTGTATCTCGTCCAGTCCTGCTGAACAGGCCTAGATTCAAACCATCTATGGCCGGCTTTAATACTGAAGACAGTCTGAATTTTAAGATATGATAAATTAAAATAAGGTGGAACCAGTTGTCTTATTATTATGTTTTGACACTTCTGGTGTTAAAATATAGGAAACAAATATATCGTTTTTAAATGACTGTCTGGATCAGTAAAGAAGGAGACAATATACCACAAACAGTAAAATTAATAAAAATAGAGAAGATGTCTGGAGTTTTGATTTGGTTTCATTTCCCCAGCCAATGCTTTTGTTGGTTTGGGATAATGCTGCCTTTGGAAGTATTTACTGTATTGCATAAAAAAGGCACCTTTTGGCTAATTTTATATTAGTAGTATTGCAGTGGCTTAATATTGCACCTAATATCTGATGTTGGTAGGTAAATTAATCCTGATGGCTACATTCCAAAAAGTTTTAATGTATCCTGGGTTACATGCATATTTAAGTAACCAGACAGTATAATTATCATCATGATATGATAAATGTACTCCATCTGCAAAAGAATTTTCTAAATTTTTGGAATGCTTTCATTATGAAAGGCACAGCACATATTAGCCAATACAATTAAAGATGCCTTCATTATTTTTAAAAACATTTTAAATGGCATGCATACATCTGCAGCTATGAGCTTAATTTACAGTTTAGAAAATATACAGTATAATCGAGTTAATGTTCTTATTTAAGGTCATTTAGGTTGTCTAAATAATAAATAAATTGTAATAGTCATATACCATGGTTATAAATAACTGAGAAATTGACAAAAATATAGGTAGGGACCTTCTTCAAACATATAGTAACATATCAAAGAGTAAATATATAGCTTGCAAAAAGGAATGTACAGTGTTTGGTGTTTATTTCATACCTATTTTTTGTTAGGTAAATTTGAAATATTTCATAATTTCTACTTATAGCCACCAAATAGCATGCTAAAGGCTGTAACCATAGTTCTTCTGCAGTGATTTATTGCTATTCTGCTAATGCTACAATTGATCCCAAAACTTGAATTATGTTAGATTCAGACTGAATGTCTTGACCTCAGATGTCACAAGCTGAATCCAAATTTCAGTGTTATTTTTGGCAGTTTGGATTCCAAAATGTCTTGTGGGAGAAAGGAACCACACACTGCTCCAAAGTCTGTTTCTGCCTTATATTTGCTTATGCCATTGCCCGAGTAGTATAATAATGGTGACATTTTACAAATACTGAATGCTAGTGTTAAAATTCTGAATGATTTTATGCATTATTATGTGATTGTTTTACATCCATGCAGCAAACGCAAATGCAAATGCCATCCAGAGCATATGACATTTATGATAGACATTGGGACTTATTGGGGACAAGGGATATTTTTATTTTGTTTAACTGATTTACTATCATGTCTTTTCATAAATAGGTTATTTTTGGATAAATGGTTTTGGCCTTTGGTGACACACTAGTATCACACTAGTATGTACGTTGCATTAGTGACATGTCAGATGTTTTTTCTGCATACCTATTAATTGGTAAAGTAGAAATCAATAAAATAGATTGACCATGATTGGTGAGATTTTTACGTGTTTTCATCTTTGTAACATCTAAATGCTACTGATGTTCTGCAGCTTCTGCAATCTGTGCCTGTCCACATGCATTACAGTAATAGCAGGCTGCATTTTTTCATAGGGCATATTTCCTAATAATTACTGGCTGTAATTTGTTTTTTTCGTAGGGTTTTTTTTAAGTGGACCGTGCATGAGAATGCTAGGCCAGCTCTGTTGAAACTCCCTCCCACCTCAAAGTCAAATCACCCGTAGAAGTGATTTAAAATTAATAAGTGGTACATCCTTGATGCTTAATAGACTATATTATTCAAAAGACAATAACCACACAAAATGCACAGTGGCCCGATAGTACAGCTTCTAATGGCAGTAAGTATCAGTCATCCCCAAGTATGGCTTTCTGAGCCCCATTATGCTGCAAAGCATTGAAGAGTTTTAGTAAATTGTGTTTTGACCTTTTAATCAACTTTAAGACAATGCAGTTTGGTACTGTACACCTTTTTCCAAATAAAATGCATCAGATTGGGATGCTGCTGCTGTATTTAAGCCAGACAAAATGTAATGCAAAATATGTGATACCAGAATACAGTGTCGTTGACGCAGTCTGTGAAATTGGTACTATTCTGTAACACTACATACATTTTAAATACATCTTCCAAGCATATCATTTAAAGGATTGGTGTTTTTTCCAAGCTGTTTTCTAAGTCACATTAAACCAACCCTGTCTCCACTGTATGATATTTTTTATATTGCTTTTGCTTTATAAAATGTTTTCCATGGCAATGCCCAGCTTTCTGTGCCCTTTTTTAAATGGCTTGCTTACTAAATTTTAAAATGGTCAGAATTTAGTTCCTATTAGCTTTTAAAATGACCAAAATTTAGACTCAACATCACCCCCAGGATCTTGAGGTTCATAGTTAATTTTGGGTTTTGCAGAATTCATGCAAACCCTAATTCGAAACTGGGCAGAGCTGTTCATCCCAAGCAGAGTGATGCTAAGCATGGTTAGGTAACACTAAACTTAGGGAAATTGAGGAAACACAGATGTTCATTATGGAAAGGAGAAAAAGATGGCAGAGTGAAAACCGTCGCTGAGCAGTGGAGGGGAAAAAGGAGTGCCTGTTGATCACCTGATAAGAATATAGGCAAGATGAACAGGTCATGGGCTGCAAAGTGGAGATAGAGGAATTAGACAGGGATCTGTTTGTGAACTTTGGTGAAGGCCATGCATTAATTGTAAATTCTTTCTCCTGAGAAAGGAATGGCAGTTTTTACCTTTTCTCTTGATGTATGCAGATGTGGTATAGTTATTTACTCCAGGCATGACATATTTCTGATGAAGGGTGAGGCATAGTCAGTACAGGGTACAGATTCAGCTTTGCAGTTGTGCCCCAGGGCAGTGGGGACAGTATTCTAAAAACAACTCAATAAAAAGTAAAGCATTATGAAGTATGGGGAGCACAGAATACCTGAGACACTGGATCATAAATGGCAGCCACCATGTGAGCAGGGGCAGACATGGCTGAGTGTAATGCAGACAGTGTGGGAAGTCAAGCAAGAAAAGCTGCTGAGGAGAGTGAGAGAAGAAGTTCTAGAGAACAGTGAGGGTCATTCACTAAGAAGAAGGCACTGCACCAGTTCATACATTAATTGGTGCGCCGGAAAAGTCCTTAATCAAACATGTGAACCGGTGTGAACCGGTGAACTCAATGAGCCAAAGATTGACTCAATGAGTCAAAGATTGAAGCCAGACAGCCAGGCTGAGACTCGTGCAAGAGGACCATTTTTTGGGGCAACTGTCAGTTTTTCAACCAATCTCTGTGAGTGCTTTTCCCTAGGCTCACACGCTGGAGTTGCCTCCCCTTGGAATGCTATACACATCTGTGAACCCGGACGCTGTCATCCATCTGTCCCCGCAGAGGGCTGTATCTGCATGCGCATATGACCTTGCTATTAAGGAGGTCCACCACTTCTGGTAAGGGCTCAATTTTATTGTCACCTGGATCCACCGTCTGCCTGGACACTTCCTTCACACTCCCTCTTTTCCTCTTTCCTCTCTCACGGGCTGGGATCGATGAACTGTGGATGTGCGATTTTGTGATTCTCCTTCCTGGGATTTGTGGGTCCTCATTGAGCTCTCTACGAACGGACTTAATTAACTGTTTATTCACCAGCAATTTATGAACTTTGATCACTTTTATATAATTTTTTATTCTTCATAATTTAACACTCTTTTGGTCACTTAAGAGTATGTGCACTTTATTCAATATTGGACTTTATCATTTATCTATATGCATTCTATGAATTTAATTTATTTATTATTGTATTTCATTAACCACTTACAGGCTATTTATGAATTTTATTATCACTTAATTTATAGAATTTTGACCACTTGACTGCAAGCGCACTTAGTTTTATTCTTTTTAGTTTTATTACACTGATATTAGTGTTTTTCTTTTGTGGCTGTAGTTCAGTGTTTATAATTGTTTGCTTTTTAACGCGTTTTTTTTTCTTTATATTTACAGACATGACTAGGCATGATGAGAATTGTAGTTCTTGAACAACTGGAGGGCCCCTGCGCTAGACCATTATTATGCCTCCAGAACTGGGAGTGTGGCATCTACCCAACTTCTCTCTGCTGGTGGACACAAGAACCTACATCTATAGATATATCTATATATATAGAGATATATCTATATATACACACACACTGAAACAGGAAGCAGTATACATTGGCCCGGAAGTGAATCTGTACACAGAAAGTAGGTGTGTGTTTTGAGGCCAAATCATTTAGACATACACACATGACCCACACAAACACCATCCCATGTAAAAATAAAGAAAGAATTATCTTAATTTGCAGATAAGGATCATCTCTTTCTCAGAGAACTGTGAGCGTGGCATGGTTGTGGGAAGAAATTAGCAGCAGTACAAGCAACTTCCTGGAGGGGCATGATGTCATTCCTTTGCGCTGGCCATGGCTTCCGGGAACCAGATATGCGCCACGGGGACATGCATCTAGGTGCAGGCCCATAACTCTATAGGCAAATAATAGGAAAGCAGATGCAGATTTCCAGGACTGGACTAACAAATGTTTCAAGTGAAAGGCAACTGGTGTTTTCTATTAAACAAGGTCTAAATGAGCCATTGACATGCATCACAGTTGAACTTAGGAATGTGTCTTTGCAAAGTTAAACTAAATGAAATCATTTCTTTTTTTTTCTTGGGGATAGAGTGCATAGGGATTTGAAGTCTTTTTAGTTTTTGGGGATGTCTGCACCCCTGATAGGGTGAAAACACCTCCCAAATTTTGTCAGTTTCTCCTTCAAATGTATTCACTTCATGTCACATAGCCAAACAGGAAGTGAGGGTAAAACAATAACAATGTCTTTCCTTGGGGACACACAGGTCAATCTAAATAGTGTCCCCATTAGGTAAATTGCACTCTAGCACTTTTCTGTGTACACCCCAAATTATTAGGTATCTTGGACTTTGGCACTTATTTACTAAAGCCAAATCCACTTTGCACTACAAGTGCACTTGGAAGTGCAGTCGCTGGAGATCCGAAGGGGACATGCATGGTAAATAAAAAAACAGCATTTTTGCTTCTACATGATTGGATTATAAAATCAGCAGTGCTTCCCCTCGGATTTACAGTGAGTACACTTGAAGTGTAGAGTGGATTTGCCTTTAATAAACCCCAAAATAAAATACCTAATAATTTGGGGTGTACACAGCAAAGTGCTAGAGTGCAATTTGCCTAATGGGGACACTAGTTAGATTGACCTGTGTGTCCCAAGGATAGACATTGGTTGGGTTTTACCCTCACTTCCTGTTTGGCTATGTGACAGGAAGTGAAGCCAATTTTCAGAAAAGGGACACAAAGCCCAACCTAAAAAGACAAGCAGAGATTCTAACACTCACTTGGTTGCCCTCAAATGCCCACAATTAGAATAGGATTGTCTTGAGCTACATTTTAGCTCAGTGCTCTAAATCAGTGGTTCTCAACCCTGTCCTCGAGTACCCCCAACGGGCCATGTTTGCGGGTTTTCCTTCATCTTGCACATGTGCTTTAAATCAGAGTCAATGGCTTGGTATTTTGGACAGCTATTTTAGCTAAGATAAATTTCCAAAACATGGCCCGTTGGGGGTACTTGAGGACTGAGGCTGAGAACCATTGTTCTAAAATGGAAAATGAAATACTTACCTTTCCATAATTTTCCTTTCCTGGTGCCTATCCAATGCAGCATACGCACAATCAGTGCATATGCTACCATGAAGGCACCAGTAAAGTAGCTTTTAGACAAATCACACCCTTTTTTTTGCAATGTCAATCAGCCTAGTTAAGCTACAGCTGGGAAATCTGTTCCATGAAAATTGTTTAGGGGAGTGTAAAATGCATTACTTGGATTGAGCATGCATCTGCAAAACAAATAATTACCAAAACACATAAAACATAAACATTTGCTGCAAATTGTATTGGTCCACAAAACAGGTCTTGGATAAGAGCAAGGAAAGCAAAAAATACATGTATATTAATTTGAGACACTAACAGAATATGGTTTTGTGGTCAGACCATTTTGCAGAGGAAAGTTAGAGAAGGACAGAAATAGTCAACTGACAGCACCACATCCCATTTATTTGTAATGAGAACACAGGCTAAATTAGCCTATAAGGGGATAGGGGAAAGGAGAGAAGCATTCCCCTTTCCCCTGGGACTTTAAAGGTGCTTATTAACTAAGTAAATAGAACAATAATTTCCGTACCAATTCATAAAATTATTACTTTTATTAAATAAAAATTAAAATATCTATGTCTCACACAGAAGAAAAAAGGAGAGACATCAAGAAACAATTAGACATAAATGATTGGAACATAGAGTCATTAGTATAAATACAGTGCTGAAAAAAGCAACTACTTAAGGTGCCATAACAATCTGCCACTTGCTCGACATGTTTCGCTCAAATGTGAGCTTCTTCAGGAGTATTTAAGGCAAATGATTGTGGTGGACTCTAAGTGATGAAAAAATAATAATAAACACAGATCAATACATCAAAATTTACAAATGGATACAAAATATAATACATAAACCACAGGAATTAGATTTGGTTAGTGCAGTGGTACGGAACAGAGTGTATATGCATAAAACTAAAAAATCAAATGAACGAAAGATGTAAGTACAACAAATTTGGGTTGCATATCTTACCGAGCTGCAGTTTAACCCTATAGCATAAATGCCCGCATGGATTGGAACCGGTGCCAACTTTGGAAGTAGGGGATTCCCATGGGGAAGGGGACCTCATAGATATGCAACCCAAATTTGTTGTACTTACATCTTTATTATTAGTGTTTATTATTATTTTTTCATCACTTAGAGTCCACCACAATCATTTGCCTTAAATACTCCTGAAGAAGCTCACATTTGAGCGAAACATGTCGAGCAAGTGGCAGATTGTTATGGCACCTTAAGTAGTTGCTTTTTTCAGCACTGTATTTATACTAATGACTCTATGTTCCAATCATTTATGTCTAATTGTTTCTTGATGTCTCTCCTTTTTTCTTCTGTGTGAGACATAGATATTTTAATTTTTATTTAATAAAAGTAATAATTTTATGAATTGGTACGGAAATTATTGTTCTATTTACTTAGTTAATAAGCACCTTTAAAGTCCCAGGGGAAAGGGGAATGCTTCTCTCCTTTCCCCTATCCCCTTATAGGCTAATTTAGCCTGTGTTCTCATTTTGCAGAGGAAATTAACAGGAGTTAAAAGGACTGCGCCCACAAAAGGACAGTCTCTTAAGGATTTAAACATTAGTCACAACATCTTGAGGATGATTTTGCAAAATAATGCAGCACAGACAATTAAATCAAAGTGAAACTAACAACCTACAAATGACACACATTGACAACATTAAAAATACAAACACACACAAACATGAAAGTTCACCCAGTGTCGAGACATTACTTCAAAGTGGGTACACCTGTTAAGGATGTCCTTAAATTACTAACCCAAAAAACACACTCTCTGAGCAAGCCCAGAAAACTCCAAGTGCTGTTCACACACAAAAAAACAAAGTCCCTGAGCATGCCCAGACCAACCCAAATGCATTTTACACACCAAAAGACACGGGAAAAAACCAAAGTCCCTACACCCCCTGGTCCGGGGAGCAAACAAACAGCCTAACATGGGAAAAATTTGTACAACAAATACCATTGCAGTCCGTGGGAACTGACCTGTCAATCTTGCTAGTCCCTACTTGTCTGGCTTATATTCTAGTTATCGGCCTTAAAATGGGTATTTGGGGGGGAGGGGGGTTACTCTGCCTGTAAAGTGGTGCATCTGTAGCATGTATCCAAAATGCTGCTTCAAAGATGTATGGCTTTAGAGAAAACTTTTAAAACTACATTGCAGCTGCAAGATTTTAACCCCCCCAAAAAATGGCCTGCCCCCCCCCCCCCCGCAATACATACAAGGCCATTTTGGGTCTGTTAAGACTTAAAATGAGAACCCCCACATGAAAAATACCACCCCAAACTAAAAAAAAAGATTGTGCCCCTCCCACACACTAACAAATCCCTAGCCAAACACACAGCAAGCCAGGCCATGAAAGGAAGGTGGATGCTTGGGGGCAGGAGGGGCTTGTGCACCCCAAAAGTCAACCACCTTGTTCCCATATTCAGGGGGACAAGGGACTCATCCACACAACCCTAGGCTGGGGTTGCGGGGGGCTGCAGAGAGGGGGCTTTATGGAATGTGGAAAGCCCCTTTAAACTGGTGGGTACAAGGTGCTTTGTGGTTGGTATTGGGCTGAGCCCAACATGCCCCGAAGGCAGTCAGCTATGTTGAGTGTATGTGGCCTTTTATGGTTCAGGAGGGGGTTGGGCGCTCGCTCTTCTTGCCCCTTTCCTAGCTGGCCCAGTTGTATGCTCTGAAAAAGGATGTGGTTTGGATTGGTGAAGGCAGCTCACAGCCTTTTGAGAATGGAGTGGAGTGTGGAGTTCCCCTTTAAAAGCAAAAAAGTTAGCCCAAGGAAATCCAAAGGATTAGAGGGGGGAGACAAGAGCATTGGAGAATGGAGTGCGGAGTTCCCCTTTAAAAGCAAAAGTTAGCCCATGGAAATCCAAGGGATTAGAGGTGGGAGACAAGAGCATTGGAGAATGGAGTGTGGAGTTCCCTAAAAGCAAAAGCTAGCCAAGGAAATCATATACATTAGAGGGGGGAGGTTAAATGCCCTTTTAGGCTTTAGAAAAGGAGCTAGAGGAGCGAGAGTCTTTTTACATAATTTTAACAAGGTACATGTCACATGTTGGCAACGTTACATGCTCATATCACCTGTGTGCAAATCTCATAAAAAAAAAACATAAAGGTGCAGCTGTTCAACCCATGCAATTGCATGTACGTTGCATAACATTTACTAACATTTTGGCTGCGCAATGAACAAATTCATGTGAACGAGCGCAAGAGCCGCTTGCACATGCGCACTGCTTACATTGATCTCACGCAGTTCTAAACTGACTTGCAGGCGCAGCAGGCTATCTCTCAAAAAATGACTTTCTCATTCTATTTTGGAAATATTTGTTACTTGGGCAGATGTTACTAAACTTCTTCACATCATCCCATACTATTGGCACCTTCATCTTCTGTTAATACTAAATTGGAGATGCCATACGCCATTTCCATAGTGACACACAGATTGCATTCTCCTGTGCACCAAGATTGCTATAGTAAATGTGGGATTCGAGCTAAGCTTTACAGCAAAATTGTGTTAATAAAACAAGCATGCAGATTTGGATACCTGGTTTCACCCTGTGGTCCAGATGTTCATACCTGTTCCAGGTCAGTGTGTAGGTGGGGCAAAACAGTGAGTCACCACCATGCTCTCTCTATGAGGGCCTACCTAAAACAGGGCTACACATGTGGTCACTCACAGTCCAAAGCCCAAGTAGAACTCCATTGATTCTACACATTTGCACGTATAGTGTGTGTCCTAGTCACATCACTCACCACCATACTCCTGGTCATACGTAGCAACAACTCTCCTGTGGATAGGGTCACCTCTTCCATCAGTTCTGATGTCTTCCACGTGGTTACAAGATAAAGCTCAGACAGTCCACCGATCACCTGAGACTCATGTGACATGTTCTGCATGGAGTGAGTCATTTCCCCACAGACAAGAGGGGGAGACCTCCTTCCCTGGCCACCACCTGCCCCAAACCAACAAGGTTTGCACTAGAGATGTTTACGGGGATTCTATATCCCACTGTGTGTTTCTTCATAGTCGCTAGTCACCAGTCTAGCAGTTAGCCTTACAGGCATGCTATCCCACTTTAGATTACCAAAGGTAACAGGAATCGACTTTACTCAATTCAAAGCAAAGACAAGCTTGATCCAACTGTATTTTATTGGCAGTGAGGTAGCCCTCTTTCTGTGGCAGTGTTTCTTTCAGTTCCCAGTAGCACGGAAGCCCCTCCTGGGGTTACAGAAAAAGGTAAAGTCCTTAACCCATCCTGGGCTAGATCAGGCTCTATATTTCCTATCAGCCGAGTGTCCTTGGCTAGACTCCACCCACAGTTTTTGAAGGATTCTGCCAGACAGAATATGAAGTCACCTTTTTTGAAAGGATTTAAAGCAGAATCCTCCTTAAAGGTGCAACAAGGTAACACCTACAAGTGATTTTAGAAGTTATTAAAACCATATGATTGGTAAGTTAGCCTAGCACCTAGTTTTTTTTAGCAAATACAGGGGTAACATTTATATATTTCTCATGATAATTTTTTGATGTTTACGTTTTTTTTTTTCTTTTCTCAACATTTCCTATAATAAGAGATTGACAGCAGCATTTTTAAAGTAATGCAAAACAATTGCTGTACTTTCAGTACTGGGAACAACCACCATTACGGTCACTGAACACAAATTCTGGACTGAAAGTCACCTGTACAAGTAAGTAATTTTGGAGCTAAACTATACAGGTTTCTACTATGAGACCATTGTGCATCATTATATCTTTAGCAGAGACAACAGTCTAATTTACAAACAAATATCACTAATATCATATCTTTTGCTTATTAAATAATAGCATTTTATTTCAACATGAAAATTCATGTTCTTATTAAAAATAATAGCAAAGGATAAAAGAAAAGGAAAAAATGTTTGCATCATGGTATGGTAAGAGTCCATTCACACTTCTGCGACTTAAAAATTGTGTGATTTTTATTGCGACTTTGCCCTGCGACTTGAGGTGATTTTGATACTACTTTGGATAAGTGCAACTTTGTTACAACTTTGGCTTTGACCAATGTGATCATTTTGTTTGTGCTCTACAAACTTTTTAGACATGTGCAGAATGGAAAAGTTTGTTTAGTTTCGTTTGGTTTTTTAATTTTCTAACGAATTCCAAATTTTAAGAACTATTGAATTTGAATTGGTTGAAAATTGATCGACCGATTCGTAATCTGTGTAAAGAATAGCTGGTTGTCAAGGAACAAGCCGGGAAGATGGCCGCCGCCTCCTTAACAACCAATGACTCATCAGCTGTCAGCGGGTTTCCCCACTGACAGCTTAATGTAAACAAAAGAATACCAGCAATGAAAGATAAATGACCTTCAGGTCTGATTTGGATTTTAAGGGGAACCCCACGCCAAATGTTGAAAAATACTGTCCCCCCCCCCCCCAAATGCCCTCAATATGGGGGAGTACTTTGGGGCAGGGGGTCTCTGTTGATGGGGACAAGGGCCTCTGCTGGTGGTTGTGGAAGTCTGTGGGTGGGGAGCTTATTGGAATCTGGAAGCCCAATTTAACAAGATGGTCCCCAGATTATGACCCCCTTATGTGAATGAGTAAGGATACATAGTACCCCTACTCATTCACCAAAAAAGTGTAAAAAGTAAATAAAAACAAAACACAGGTTTTTGACAATTCCTTTATATAAAAAAAAAGAAAAACAAATGTCCCCCGGTGTAGATCCACCCTCAATCATGGCACCTGCCACCCCCACCGACCCGAAAAAAGCAAAAAAGAAACACCTCCAGTCCTGATGAAGACTCCCGCCGTCTGCCAGCTCCGCTGTCTGATGAGTCTTAAATAACTAAGGAGCGGGGCCATCCAGTGACGTTGCCTGGTGGCACCGCCCCTTGTGATATCATCTACCGAGGGCATGCTGGGTCGCTGACGTCACAAGTGGGCACAAGAGGGCGGTGACAAACAAATCAAGTGTGAATGGGGCCATAAACACATGCAATTTAGCACATAAATAAAGTAAAACAGGATGTGCGCAATCTCCGTCTAATGACGTACAGAAACACCAAATGATTGCTTCATAAGCAGGGGTTTGTGAGTGTTATTTTTTATGCATACTGTAAAATGTACTCAGTCTGTGGATACAGGATGTTATGTGTGCATGGCTATGTTGGGAAAAAATGCTTTTCCAATTGTGGTATTCCCAAACAAATGCAAAAAGAAAATAAAAGTGCAAAAAAGTGTCCCCTGCAAAGAAAATAGTTATGCCTCCTAGTTCACTTGTGGACACAGTGGGAGCTGATCAATCGAACCACTGTGCACAGTAAGGAATTATGAATTGAACACCCCTGGAAGTGTTACACGTGAACCTTTGGGAATGGACAATGGACTCCTACAGCAAAAATTAGCATGTTCCTGCAGCAAAGAATCAAAGGCATAGCTGCAGCTGGGAAGCCTGTCTAAATAAATTGAAAACTGACAGTGGCCTTATCTGTCTGCACCTGTTCGTATGTAGTCACACATGGACTGATTATTTGTCGATAGCGACAGATGGTTGGCCCTGGGCTCAGAAAGATTGCATATATAATTTTGAAATAGAAATGTTTAATATACAGAATTGTTTTCAGCGACAATATACAGTATCTCATATAGTATTTTATATACAGTATTTTATATGGCATTTTTGGTTGTGTATTGCAAGAGTTAAGTTTTGATGTTGAGAGTTAACAGCAGCTTTTCCCATTCATGGTTCAAATCTCCATTAAAAAAAGTAATTTTTTCCATTCTTTAAATGTCGTATACACATAAGAAGTGCCATATACAGTATTTTAATGTGGCTGTAAAATGCTAAATGGATTTTGGTAATGTAAAATGTGTGAGCTTTTACTGTAATACAGCTTGGCACTTAAATCAGCAAGTTCTTATGACAAAATTTTTTTCAAGCTATAGTAGTGATGTGATGATGATGACAAAGGTGATGGTTGTGATGATGGTTACCTTGTGTTAGGACCCTGCCCTAACCAGTGGTGTCCCTATCCTAAATTAAGTTCTGATAGGTTGTAGTCAGCCTTAGTTTTTAATTGATTGCTCTGTTTTCCTCAAAGTTCAGTTTTATTGTTTTCTTCTGCCTGTTGTTTGGAAGTGTCACTGGTAACAGCGTGAGAAGATGTATTTATTCTAAATTTTTATGTCTTGGCCAACTATTAGGAGGTTTATTGCTGCTTGTGCATGCTTAGGATTTAAATAGTTGTGGTGACCTTCTGACTGTTCC
Source organism: Lithobates clamitans (assembly GCA_037952925.1). Taxonomy (NCBI): domain Eukaryota; kingdom Metazoa; phylum Chordata; class Amphibia; order Anura; family Ranidae; genus Lithobates; species Lithobates clamitans. Next base: position 3,368,267 of record JBBGZY010001371.1, read on the forward strand.
CTTGCTGCTACCAAGAGAGGAGGCTGTGTGTGTGTTCAAGGCCAGTGCCTTGAAAAAGTATTCATACCCCTTGAAATGTTCCACATTTTGTCATGTTACAAGCAAAAACGTAAATGTATTATATTAGGATTTTATGTGATAGACCAACACAAAGCGGCACATAATTGTGAAGTGGAAGGAAAATGAATCAATACTTTGTAGAACCATCTTTTGCTGCTATTACAGCAGTAAGTCTTTTTGGGGATGTCTCTTTGCACACCTAGAGAGTGACATTTTTCCCTAATCTTCTTTGCAACATAGCTCATGCTCTGTCAGATTGGATGGGGAGTGTCTGAACAGCAATTTTCAAGTCTGGCCATTCTAACACATGAAAAACCATTCTAAACCATTCCATTGTAGCTCTGGCTGTATGTTTAGGATCATTGTACTGCTGGAAGGTTTATATAGTAAAATAAATTTTGCGCAATATTAATATAAGAATTAATATGGAGAAATCTCTACTAGGATAATTAAAAAAGGAAGGTGTGCAGATGGTGATGATTGCGGCTAATATTACTAGGGTCGGTAGCCTCCCTGGCGGTTTTGTTGAGTGTGGCTCGGGGTTAAAATTCAGGACCATTAGCGGTAACCCCGAGCCACACTCGGGATTACATGCAGGATCCTGGTGCCTCCTTACTTACCTTGTCCCCGGGATCCTGCGATGTCCCCCGCTGTGTCCGAGGGCTCCGTCCTCCTCCGAAGCCTCTCCTTGCCAGGCTCCGTTCCCTGCGAGCGTTGCGACGCACGGGGGCGGAGCCTGGCGGCAAATTAAAAAAAAACTAAAAATCATAACACATACAGTACTGTAATCTTACAGATTACAGTACTGTATGAAATGATTTCACATCCCTTTTGTCCCCAGTGCTTTGGCCCATGCCCTGCATGCAGTTTTACATGATTTACACTGTTCTTTCTGCCTGGAAACTGGAGATTGTCCATAGCAACCAAAAAGTGTCCCTTTATGTCAAAAGTGGCTTTAGACCAGCTAGAAAACAGCGATAGTAAATTAGAACACTTGCAGAATTGAGCGATAGTGAATTGTGGGTAAATTTATTTTATTACTATTTATTTTTATTTTTTTTAATTATTTATTTTTATTTATTATATTATAATTTATGTTTTTGTGTTTCAAACTTTATCATACCCGGGATATCTACTAGACTCTGGTTTGGACAGATTTAAGTGTGTTATTGTTAAGATTTACAGACCTACAATATAAAACGCCAAATTTCCATGCAAAATAATTGTACCGCTTTCAGCACCTAAAATCCGAAATAATCATACCGCCAGGGAGGTTAATCTCTATAGTGATTTACCCAGCAATTATTTACTAAAGTGCCATAAATACGTGAATAAATACATAAATATATCACTGTAATAGTGTTAAATACCACTCTATTATAAACGTGAATAAAGGGCTTGGATAAAAATCAAATTGCCGTGAATAATATAACAAGTGAATTACCATGAATAACTTCATAAAGAATAAAAATTGTGCATTCTTCTAAAATCATTAACCTATGTGCAAACAATCAAGAATAATATCATATAGTGGTTTGCATAAAAATAGTGTATATATATCTATGTGTGAGTGGACATCTACTTCAGTGCAACAATCAATAATATAAATAATAAAATCCTTCGCGCTAAAGTGAAAAAGAGGGAATATAGTGACAATCACAAAGTGAATAAATAAAAACTTGAAGTGAGAGATTTATATGATGATATCTAGGGTGAAATCGGAAAGTGTACACATGGCACTCGAGGAATGAATAGGGATAAGAGGATTTCGCGCATAAAATCTATCATATAAATAAATAACATCTAACATCTAACAGAGGGGAACGCTGCCTGTATTACTACAGTGAAACATTGTTGCCAGTTGTTTCCATCCCTGATGTGCCCGACAGTAAGCAGAGGGGAACGTTGCTGTTATCATAACAGAGAAAGATATACACTGATGCCTGTTATTTCCATCCCTGAGGTGAGAGTTTAGAGAGCCTGGTTGAGCCGCCAGTCGTTTAATGAAGATTATTATTATCATTATCATCTACACCTATTTTCTCTATAACCATCATTACTCATGAACTCTGTGTGGTCATTTTTATGAACTTTTTTCTGATATATCCATTTATTGGAAGTATCCTACACTACGGTGTTTGCAGTTTGGCACCTTTGCTGCACATGTTTTGCATTTTTGCACACGTGTTTGATTTGTTTTTGATTTCTTTAATGTGATTATGTATTGTGATATATGAATTTTCAGCACGGATACTTTATTGATGCACTTTATTTAAGATTTGTTATTTTGCACACCCACATATCATTATTATTAGATGTGTATTTATTTATTTATTTATATGATAGATTTTATGCGCGAAATCCTCTTATCCCTAATCAATAATATAAATTGCAGGTGATTGAAATATAAAAAGGTGAAGAGTAGATAATATCAAAAAGTCTATGTGTATTCCTTCTATTTAGTCCTGGTTTGTATGATCTGATTGGTGTGTTTTCTTGCTGATGGTGTCTCCTAGTGCAGTCTCACAGAACCCTCACCTTCAATTTGTAGGACTCAAACATTTAATAGTGTGGTTTAAAGCTGTGCAGTCTCTAGGAACCTCTCACTGGAAATCTCTCTTTCGTTGATAGTTTTTCTCCATTATTCGCTTTAGTGGCTCCACTCTGGTAATTCAGCAATGGGGGAGATAGTAAAGAGGGAAGGGGGAGAAAATAGGCTCCACTAGTGTGTTATTGTTTTAAGATCAAAGGGGGGAATGTTTATTTAAGTAATGCTCTTACATTTGTATTAATAAAAACAGGCAGAGTAAAAATAGGAACGATCTGGCGTTCTCAGCGCCCTCTCACTTGTGCTTCAGGATAGCATATGCCGCTCCAGCCAATCCCTACGCGTTACGACACCGTCACGTGTCTTCATCTGGGGAACCGGATTGGCTGTTGTATCTATGCTTAAATAAACATTCCCCCCTTTGATCTTAAAACAATAACACACTAGTGGAGACTATTTTCTCCCCCTTCCCTCTTTACTATCTCCCTCATTGCTGAGTTACCAGAGCGGAGCCACTAAAGCGAATAATGGAGAAAAACTAGCAATGAAAGAGAGATTTCTAGGGAGAGGTTCCTAGAGACTGAACAGCTTTAAACCACACTATTGAATGTTTGAGTCCTACAAATTGAAGGTGAGGGTTCTGTGAGACTGCACTAGGAGACACCATCAGCAAGAAAACACACCGATCAGATCATACAAACCAGGACTAAATAGAAGAAATACACATAGACTTTTTGATATTATCTACTCTTCACCTTTTTATATTTCAATCACCTGCAATTTATATTATTGATTGTTGCACTGAGGTAGATGTCCACTCACACATAGATATATATACACTATTTTTATGCATACCACTATATGATATTATTCTTGATTGTTTGCACATAGGTTAATGATTTTAGAAGAATGCACAATTTTTATTCTTTATGAAGTTATTCATGGTAATTCACTTGTTATATTATTCACGGCAATTTGATTTTTATCCAAGCCCTTCATTCACGTTTATAATAGAGTGGTATTTAACACTATTACAGTGATATATTTATGTATTTATTCACGTATTTATGGCACTTTAGTAAATAATTGCTGGGTAAATCACTATAGAGATTAACGGCCCTAGTAATATTAGCCGCAATCATCACCATCTGCACACCTTCCTTTTTTAGTTATCCTAGTAGAGATTTCTCCATATTAATTCTTATATTAATATTGCGCGAAATTTATTTTACTATATATCTTATAATGTGTTAGCGTGAACACCCTCATTTTGCTGAAATATTATCATCAATTGTCAAATAATAATTTATATAATTAATTAGCCATTTAGACTTTTCATCATCCACCAGCGCGAAGGATATTTTATAGTTTTACTGCTGGAAGGTTAACCCCCGCCCAGTCTCAAATCTTTTGCAGACTCTAACAGGTTTTCTTCCAAGATTGCCCTGTATTTGGCAGCATCCATCCTCCCATCAACTCTGCCCGGCTTCCCTTTCCCTGCTTAAGAAAAGCATCCCCACAACATGATGCTGCCACCGCCATGTTTCACGGTGGGGATGGCATGCTCAGGATGATGTGCAGTGTTAGTTTTCCGCCACACAAAGCGTTTTGCGTTTAGCTCAAAAAGTTAAATTGTGGTCTCATCTGACCAGAGCACCTTCTTCCACATGTTTGCTGTGTCCCCTACATGGCTTCTCACACACTGCAAATGGGACTTCTTATAGCTTTCTTTCAACAACGGCTTTCTTCTTGCCACTCTTCCATAAAGGCCTGATTTGTGGAGTGCTCATCTAAAGCCCCATACACACTATCAGATTTTCTGCTGATTTTTGTCTTCAGATTTACCAAAACCATGTAGTGCAAGGGCCTGCCTGATTGCATACAAATTGAAACTCCTAAGGTTTGACCTCATATTATATGGTTTTGGTAAATCTGAAGGAAAAAAATCAGCAGAAAATCTGATAGTGTGTACGGGGCTTAATGGTTGTCCTGTGGCCAGATTCTCCCACCTGAGCTGTGGATCTCTGCAGCTCCTCCAGAGTTACCAGGGGCCTCTTGGCTGCTTCTCCGATTAATGCCCTCCTTTCCCGGCCTGTCAGTTTAGGTGGACGGCCATGTCTAGGTAGGTCTGCAGTTTTGTCATACTCTTTCTGTTTTCCGATGATGGATTTAACAAGGCTCTGTGAGATGTTTAAAGCTTGGGATTTTTTTTTATAACTTAACCCTGCTTTAAACTTCTCCACAACTTTATCCCTGACCTCTCTGGTGTGTTCCTTGGCCTTCATGATGCTGTTTATTCACTAAGATTCACTAACAAACCTCTGAGGGCTTCACAAAACAGCTGTTTTTAAACTGAGATTAAATTACACACAGGTGGACTCTATTTACTAATTGGGTGACTTCTAAAGGCAATTGGTTTCACTAGATTTTAGTTAGGGGTATCAGAGTAAAGGGGTCTAAATACAAATTAACTCCACACTTTCCAGATATTTATTTGTAAAAAAAATTAAAACCATTTATCATTTTCCTCCTACTTCACATTTATGGTCCACTTTGTGTTGATCTATCACATAAAATACCCAAAAAATACATTTACGTTTTTGGTTGTAACATGACAAAATGTGGAAAATTTGGGGTGTGAATACTTTTTCAAGGCACTGTATACAGATTGGTTTCCTAAAAGAAAATATAAAATAACCTAAACATCTTATTTTGACTTGCAAAAATACTGATTGGGGTTTGCCAGGTCCAATCAATCCAGTCGCTCGTCACTTTCTGATATACAATATCTGGTTGTAGTTGAACACTCTTTTAAATACCTACCCTGACCCAAATGCCCACATTTGCTGGATAGAATCACGATTCATACAATCCAGCCTTTTCTATACATTACTAAATGAAAAAAAGGTATTTAAAAAGAAAAAAAAAAAACTTTCTGTATGACCTTTCACACTGAGATGAAAAAAAAAAGGTAAAAAATTAAACATCTGTTAATGGGAGGGAATCTTACATTGCTGTCAGCAGTATGCAGACCAACTGCTGACTCTAAGCTTTTCTGGCATAGTACTGAAATAATAGATTTGGTATTATGGGTATCTATGTGTTCCCATATTTGTATGCGGTATTCATAACCTTTGCACTCCTTTCTTTATAATCAAGGGCATTTAAATACTTAGAGAGGATTAACGATGGATTTAACTTTACAGCTGAAGCAGATTTATTAAAAGCTTAAATTAATTGAGCTGAAAGAGGGAGCAAGTTTCAGGCGTTTCATATGAACACAGGCACTGGAATATATGGCATCAACAAATAAGATGACAGTGTTATTTCCTGAAATACCATACAAACTGATTGATGTGTTGCCACTTGTAGAATCCAGAAGCCCACAATGCTGACAGATGAAATTCAGAACAAAAGCTTTTAATTTTCTTAATTAGATCACATTTTTAACCTGGGCATTCAAGTTCACTTCCTATTTTCCTAGCACAGACTGTCTTTTAAATTAATTGGAGGCATCTGAGTTACAGTCAGATTGCTTTAGTACAAAAAAATATGTTTATTGCTAAACAAAAGAAACTGTGATTATTTTAAGCAAAGATCAGCTTAAACCTATCAGATGATATAAGTTTTAAATATGCAGAGGTAATTAGCAGAAGTTAGTTTTCATTGGTCCACAAGTTAAACAGATTAAAATGCATCTAATGTTTGTTATTATTACTTTTAAAGTGTTTGAGCCCTGTATGTTGGTCATTGTATAAGATAAGACATCAAATAAATGGGCTCATTGTAGAAATGTCAATTAATAAAGCCTACTTTTAGAAAATCAGTGCAAAGGGCATTACTCACTATCAATGGAATAGGTCTCCTCTGCTGCCTGGCTCCTGCCTTAGATGAACTCGTCCTCCTCAATATCCCCCCACTTACTCCTGCTATAATCTTCTGGTGTGGTGTGGGTTAATAGAATTGATGGACCTTTCAAATGCTAATTATGCCCATCCTTACTGCCCCTCTCCTCCATTTATAGAAGCTGTACTATAGTTTCTGTGATGGGAGGGCCCATGGAATACAGAATCCCTCGGAGAGGTTGGGAAACCCTAAGTCACCCTGTGTTCATTAGGGGCACAGGGTGACTAAGAAAATGTGTAACAACAAAGCCTGGGGAATGGCCAGGAAAAAACCCAAGAATACTTACCAACCAGCTCGCAGACAACCCAATTAACCTGTCTAATTGTATGCGTTAAAAACAGGGGTTTAGTCCGCACGCAATTGCAAGCGTAAGCGTAAGCCACAGAGCCCCGTCACGGCACCCTGGTATCTGTGGCCCTAACTCTAAAATATGAGTGTCCCCACAGTGGAGGCACATGCATTCTGATGGATAAATGAGGGCAGGTGGACTTAAGGAGAGCCCACCCCTTCTTAAAGGTACAGGAGCACACCAAACACCCAGCAAGTAGCACAATGACTACAAAGGTGTTGGTGCAATACAAACACCAATGTGATAACAAAAAACTTGCCACCGCCCTCATCTATAGCTGGCTATCGCAGTAAGCGGCATTGGAGGGCTAAAACAGGTAACAACAAAGCCTGGGGAATGCCCAGGAAAAAACCCAAGCCTACTTACCAACCAGCTCGCAGACAACCAAATGAACCTGTGTAACAGTATGCGTTAAAAACAGGGGTTAAGTCCGCACGCATTTGCAAAAGCATGCGTAAGCCACAGAGCCTCGTTACGGCACCCTGGTATCTGTGGGTGCCGTGACGAGGCTCTGTGGCTTACGCATGCATTTGCAAATGCGTGCGGACTTAACCACTGTTTTTAACGCATACTGTTAGACAGGTTCATTCATGTCTGCGAGCTGGTTGGTAAGTAGGCTTGAGTTGTATCCTGGGCCTTCCCCAGGCTTTGTTGTGACTAAGAAAATGTGGCTGGTATTACTTAAAATAAAACAGTAATACTTATCCACAGTATCTCCCAGGATATATGTAAAGACTATTGCTGGTTTGTTTGATTCTGAACTCGACATGTTAACTGAAAGAGCTGATCACAGGCCTCTAGAACTATGTAGGAGCCGTACAGTGTACACCTACTATATTTGTTGCCTACTAGGCTGGGGAGGGGGGAGATCACTGTTTGTATTGTTAATTGTAATTAGGTCATCTGCTATTGTTTGAAGGTTTGCTGTGTTTATGCTTATGATAATGTATATTGTCTGCAGTAAGCTTGAAGTCGGCAAGGCTGGTCTGCAATGTGACATCTGAGTCATCCAGCTGGATAATTAAGTAATGTGATCAGATTAGCCAGGAGTCAGCCCTACCTCGTTAGCTAAACCATTGTGTGATGTTAAAGCGGGAGTCCGGCGACCAATCTTTTTTTTTTTTTTAGGTCATTGAGACACTTTGCTAACCCCAAAATAATACTCACAGTTTGGGTGTAATATTTCTGCCTCTGTCTGTTTTCGTACTGAAGAATAACTTAAAAAATGTGATGCTGGCTGTTTCCATCTTGCTTGTGGGCATGTGAAGCCCACAAGCATTGATTTCCTGGATGCGGTGAATGCTGTTCATTTACAGCTTGTTTATGCGCATGATCATTGTTTCGCACTGAATCTTGGGAAGCCTGACACTAAGCTCCCAGGAGACAGTGCGGTGCCGGGGAAAGGCAATAAACACGCCTACTTTATATAATATAAAGGTAATTACAGCGATAAAAAAAAAATTTGTGCGGCATTTGAACATCTATGCAATTAACTGAAGGGGTAAGATTAGGTTAAAAATTTGAGTGGAACCCCGCTTTAAGGGTAAATATTTGGGGTTATTGTGTACATGAGGGACTGATACTTCTCAAATGTATAAAAGGCTGTATTCTTGTCCAATATATCATTCCATGTTCAAGCTGTGTAACTGAGCTAGTCTCGTCTGGTTCTTACAATATATCGGCTGTAAAATCTGATATCTGAAAGTCCAGATTGGGGGAAGCGATGTACTGATGGAAGCACTCAAGAGGAGTGTGCGACGGGGATCCGTTACAGTTTCTATGAATGAAAATGATCTATGAATAGATGCTCAATTGTTTTTCAACCATAAAAGCTATAGTACAGCTTGTATAAATGGGGAAGTGGGGCAGGAAGGGCAGGCATAGTCCGTACTCTTGATGAGAACTTATGAAAGGCCCCACGGATCTATTAACCCCAGCCACACCATAAGATTATGGAGGTAAAATGAGTGTTTGCATATATACAGTACTAGCAAAGTTATGTTTCTTGTGGCTTCCTCAAAATGTTTCCCAGCTGCTGCCCATGTATGTCAGCATCATCTAAGATTCTGTATGACCTCTTAGCTGATTTCTGCTAGCTGCACAGCTCAAAGGATATCATAAAAATCTAGATGAAGCAAACATTATCACAGATGCACAAGTATGCATGCATGCGCTCTCTTTAACTTGCAATTTTAAAGTGTTCGCCTTTAGTTCTGCTTTAACCTTTTGGCTGCTGGACTAATTTTTTTTGTTTTTGTTTATTTTGCACAAATGCCAAATCCACATTTTTTGGCTAGTTACTCAAAACCTCCAAAACATTATATAAGTATTTAAAAGAAGATAGCTTGTAAAATAAAAAGATGATAGTTACAAAAAAAAACAAAACACACCAATTAATTTTAGCACAATGAAATACAATATGATTCCCATTTTTTTCTAAATATAAGAGATGTGATTGTGTCATGTAAATATGTAAAGCCTTAAAAGTTGCATGTACCTGCAAAATGGCAGAAGAATATGATACCAAAAAGTATCCATAGGCAGCACTTTAAAAACCTTTATGATTTTTTACTCTATCAGTTTAGAGTTAATCATAAATGATAGCCCTAGAATTATTCCCCTTGCTCTAGGGTAGGCAGTGTTCTCTATTTACAGGGCTTTTTTTAAGCCAAGATGTAGCAGAACTGCGTTCCACCACATCTGACACTGGCCCTGTGCTCGCCGTTCACTGGGCTTCTGTGTTTACATGTACAGTGCACCTCTCCCGGTGGCTCCCACACAACCCTACCTGCTCTGCACTATGCCTATGACAGCAGAGGAGGGGTGTCAGATTTACACAGCTGTATTAGTCTGGTGGCAGAAACTCATCCTGAAGCCATCGTCCCTAGCCTGCACTTTACACTCTCCTGCTGTAAGTTGCTCCTAGAGTGAAAGGAGAGATCTGTACCGGCGTGTTTTGAGGGAACTTTGGGGGGGCATTTTTAGTTGTAAACTGGCCTGTGAGATATGCATTCCTCAACCCTGCACCCTTTGTGTACCACACTCCTGAACCCTGCACTCTATGCATAATGCACTCCTGAAACTTGCACTCCATGTGTAGTGCACTGCTAAACCCTTGACCTTGTGTGTTTTACACTTCTAAACCCTGTACCCTGTGTGCAATGCACTCCTGAAGCCTGAACCCTGTGCCTAATGCACACCTGAACCTTGCAGTCTGCATGTAGCACACTTCTGAACCCTTCACCCTGTGTGTAATGAAATCCTGAACCCGGCTGCTCCCTATCTGTAATGAACTCCCGATCACTGCACTCTTACTTTTTTTCGCTCATAACAAGATTCAACTGACTGTGGCATAGAAAATCATGATGCCCAATCTAACAGGAAAGTCCTACTCACAGGGAAAACACCTTATCACAGCTCCCAACACCCTTCACTCTCCCAAATCCTCCCACCAAACTTTAAGTACTCCAGAAATCCAGGGAAAATTACTGCTAGACGTGTTATCTGGTACCAAGGGGAACCTAGCCAAGTAACTAACAGTATCAGGGAATACAGCTGGCTCAGGCACCTGCACATATGTCTTTGCTTGCTACTCTGCACATATAGCCATGGTTAGGTATACACCTGTGTTCATGCGCATGCTGCACAGTGTGTTCATACTGCACATTGTGTACACCTAGGTTTAGAATTGGTGCTAAGTGGCCTACTGAAGGAATGACCTGACTGTGGTATGTGTAACTTAAGCTACCTGTTCAGTTAAAGCAGACCTTTTTAGGCTTTGTCAAATAAGAACCAAGTATCATCAGAACATCAGTTTTTTGTCTTTGTTTGGTAAGTGCCAACATGTAGAAAAGGAAGTCAATGGCATTGAAGGGGAACACATACATTTTCATAAAAAAAATGTGTAATGCTTTAATACAAAAGATTAAAATACATAATAAGGCTGAAGGACAATAAAAACAAGATACAACACATGATAACAAGTCCAGCTGTTGACTCACTGACCACTGCATTGAATTATAGGAAGTAAAGCTATAGTTGTCTATTATATAAATGTAAAATGTGGCCATGAGTCCCCATTAGTCAACACGTTTCTCTTCCCTGCTTCCTCAGGAGGCATGAGAATTCATTAGTAATCACTGGACGTGTTTTCTACACGTTTGTACAATTAATTAATTATAGATGTGCCAGGTGACTGGTATATTTTCTTGGTAAGTGCCAAACATCATGAGATGCTTGTTTTTTTCTTAGTTCAGTTTCATCTAGCTGTAATTCATCTGATTTTGAAGTACCTCCATATAAGCAGTGAGGGCTGATGAGGGAATGTGTAGCCCTGACTAAAGGGACAGTTTAACGGGTACAGTTCTGAATTGTCTTCATAACAGTAATAAGGGTTCTGGATTATTTTTCTAAGTGGTAATGTGTAAACTACAAGCAGTAGTGGTGACAGACAGTAATGTAACAATAACTTGTACAGCAACTGTAAAATTACGAACCTTCTATATCAAACCTTGCTAAGTATAAATAAATGAAGCTAACATTTCAGTGGTGGCTGCAACACTATCCATGTTTTAGCAGATGGGAGGCATCTCACACAGCTTTCTGCCTGCTACATTAAATTAATAATGGCTCAACATACATTTCTGATAATTGCTATTTGAGTGTGACTGATGTGCCCTGTAAATGGCTTTCTGTATGCATATACAGTGGAACACAATTGGACATTACAGCAAAATATTCAACCTGGATGATAGATTTTTTGCCCATATCATGTGTACTGAGGTTGAAGTTTGATTAAACCCAATGCTAAAATCTCATATAAGCTTTAGTATTTTAATGCAATTTCTAAGTTGTTTGTGTCCTTTTTTTATGCAGCTTTCATTAACCACTTCACCTCTCACACCTGCCCCCCTCTTTATGGACCATAGCAATTTTTACATTTCTGCTATGGACCTTTTTATTTGGCAATAACTTTGTCATTAGTTAAGATGACAAAGTGATACATGTTCTGTTTTTAAGTACAATACTTTCTTTTTGTGATAGTGTCTTGTAAATATGAGGTTTTTATACAATTCTTATGCCCCGTACACACGGTCGGACTTTGTTCGGACATTCCGTCAACAAAATCCTAGGATTTTTTCCAATGGATGTTGGCTCAAACTTGTCTTGCATACACATGGTCACACAAAGTTGTCGGAAAATCCGATCGTTCTGAACGCGGTGACGTAAAACACGTACGTCGGGACTATAAACGGGGCAGTGGCCAATAGCTTTCATCTCTTTATTTATTCTGGGCATGCGTGGCACTTTGTCCGTCGGATTTGTGTACACACGATTGGAATTTCCGACAACGGATTTTGTTGTCGGAAAATTTTATATCCTGCTCTCAAACTTTGTGTGTCGGAAAATCCGATGGAAAATGTGTGATGGAGCCTACACACAGTCGGAATTTCCGACAACAAGGTCCTATCACACATTTTCCATCTGAAAATCCGACTGTGTGTACGGGGCATTAGACAAAAACGCAACACATTGTACCTTTTCCTTTCTATTTAGCAGTGTTAGTTTAAAAGAATAAACTGAAAAGTAACATTTTATTCTGAAATTTGTCTTGTTTAAAATGACACTGAAATTATAATTCTAGTACAAAGCATTTTAAAATTATTTACACTTAAACTTACAATTATTTTGCACTTTGTTTAATGTGAAGTAAAAAAATTGCAAACAAAACAAATATGAAAAATGAAAAAAGTAAAACAGAAATAAACAAATAAATCAGTAGGAAAATAATAGTTGAAGGGGGAAGGGGAAGAAAACGTTAATTAGGGCTGATTAGTGTAAACTAAGGTTTAATAAGGGCAAAAATAAAAGCTCATCTTCCTGATCTGCAGATGAATACAATAGATTCAAAAGTAAAATTTTTACTTTGTATCTCTTTGGCCCCTTTAACACGGGCAGACCGATTGGGTCCGCCTGTCAGTTTTTTAGACAGACTCGATCAAACCATCCATCTATGGAGCGATGGGTGTCAACAGACATATGTTCGTTGACACCCGCTGACATTCAATCTGATCCTATCCGCTAAAAAAAAAAAACAGACAGATGGAGATGTTCCCCATCCGTCTAGCGGATCAAATCAGATGGTCATTGGGTGTAAATGGACAGGTGGTCTGTTTACATTCCACCACCCAGAGAGGACAGCGTCTGTGTCTGTTCTGTATAAGCGGAGCAGACACAGACAAACCATCAGCCTGTTCAGCAGGGGTCAGTGGACAGATTCCCCGCTGAGCAGGTGAACTCCTGGTGGAGTACGCCCCATGTGAAAGGGGCTTATTTTTAGTGTCTGAATTACTTTAATAAACATTGTGTCAGACAGGCTTCATTTTAACCTATTAATGCCTTTTGTTCCAATATTTGAACAGTAGTGATGTGGGAGATATTTATATTCTACTGCTCTAGGTAACATATTTAATTTTATGCACAAATTTTTTAAAAATCAACCTTAGGCATAAATGGGTTAAGAGCCAGGAATTGCAAGCAAGTGAGAGGAAGGCAGCAGTAGGGCAGAAGGACAGGATGAAGTTTTTCTGGGTGGGCATGTGTAGCATGCCTAGTGTCCTAAACTGGTTAAAAGAATACCTAGTGATTTTGTGGTGAAGGTCCTTATTTAGAATTTTCCTGTTATGGAGGAACAACCTTTTCTCAGTTGTGCTCCGTGCATTGTCACCCTGTCTCACACATCCCTGGTTGGGACTTAAAGCATCCATGCTGACACTGTGCAGGTATGGTTCAAGGTAGTCATGTAGACATGTAAAGAGATAACGCAACTCTAAGCCTGCATGAAGAACTCAACCTTGCGTGCTGACCAAAGGAAGCATGAAGCAAAAGAACCATGCTCCATAAACTCAGCAGGAAAGCAGAAATTCACACACTAATGAAGTCAGATCACATCCAATGTTGTCACAGAAAAATAATGTGCAGCCATCACTGAAGCGCCAGTAGACCTAAAATGGCTAAAAAAGGCTGGAGGAGATCTGCATCAATGAGATCCAACAAAGGATGAAAATAATGAATGTTTGTACTCCATGCACAGTTCGTTCTTTGCCTTTCAAAGTTGGCACTCAAATCATACAGCAATTTTTGTGCATGTAGTAGAATATTTAGCAACGTTTTCTTTGTTTTATGGTTAGTGTAAATTTTGCTCTTGTTTTATGTTTGCTTTTTACTGTTTTTTATGTTTTTATCATTTTCACTAAAAATATTTTGTTTTATAAGAATGAAGTGTTATCACTGTGTTGTCTTGTAGATTACCATTGCCAGCTTTTACAAGCGATGACATTTTGGATGATGACAAAACATTCTGGACTCAATATTTGAAGCAAGAGGAAGAATGCCAACATCTAGCCTAGATAATCCCTCAGATCAACATGTAGCTGTTATATTGCCATCTGGGGCCTACGCTTCCTGTACCATTCATTCAGACAATGTTACATATGTTTTTGGTATGCTTGTTTTAATTCAGTAAAGAAGGCTGGATTATGTACTTTTAGGTTTAGCCATCTCACTTGTTACATGCCCAATTTGCCAGAAAGTTATAAGCCTAACCATTTTGTTGTTCCGTTTGCTAAACCAAGCAGTCTGACAGCTTTATAGAATAGTTTTGAATAGTTTTGAAGTAATTTATTCCTTGTTTTTTTATTTTGCAATTGTTTATGTGGAAAAGCTGGGTTATGAAAAAGTCTATTATATAGACGCATTGCATGTTTGTATATTGGATCTTACATATAGAGTTGAGCAGAATGTACTTAGGTTTGGTTTGCAGGATGATCGCCAAAATGCTCCTAAGTTCAAATGTTAATTCCAACCTCATTCAAATCAATGGGAGATGAAACTTTAACCACTTAAGGACTGGAAGGATTTACCCGCTTAATGACCAGGCCATTTTTTGTGATACGCCTCTGCTTCGCTTTAACTGACAATTGCGCGGTCGTGCGATGATGTAACCAAGCAAAATTGGTTTTCCTTTTATTTCTAACAAATAGAGCTTTCTTTTGGTGGTATTTGATCACCTCTGTGTTTATTATTTTTTGCGCTATAAACAAAAAAAGAGCGTCAATTTTGAAAAAAAAGCAATATTTTTTACTTTTGCTATAATAAATATCCCCCAAAAAATATAAAAAAAACAAATTTCTTCCTCAGTTTAGGTCAATATATATTCTTCTACATATTTTTGGTAAAAAAAATCGCAATAAGCATATATTGATTGGTTTGCGCAAAAGTTATAGCATCTACAATATAGGGAATAGATTTATGGCATTTTTATTATTATTTTTTTTTTTACTAGTAACGGTGGTGATCTGTGATTTTTAGCAGGACTGTGACATTGTGTCAGACAGATCGGACACCTAAATGACATTTTTGACACTTTTTTGGGAACTAGTAACATCATTACAGTAATCAGTGCTAAAAATATGCACTGTTATTGTACTAATGACATTGGCAGGGAAGGGGTTAACATCAGGGGCGATCAAGGGGTTAAATGTGCTCCCTGGGTGTGTTTACTAACTGTATGTGGGACTGTGTGACTGGGGAAACACACAGATCCGTCTTCCTGCATGGCAGAAAGACAGGATCTGTGTGATCTCTCCTGTTCACACAGGCAGATCCCCATTCTATCACTGCGGGGAACGATCGCGGATGGCCGGCGGACATCGAGTCTGCTCCACCTGCTGATCGGCTCCCTCGCTGGCCACAAAATAGAGTTCCTGAGCCGACATACAATGAAGGCGATTCGCGGGAACGAGCCAACCTGACGCAGTATAATTATGGTGGCTGGTCGGCAAGTGGTTAAAATCTATTTTGGCCATTTTCTAGGCTTATAGGCAAAAGATTTTCAAACGGTATGAGGAGCTGGGCACCCACCTGGAGGGTATACAGCATATCAATGGAAAAATGCTTTTATGAATTCTGTGCTTTAAATAATGTTTAAAGTGGGCTTTGTCTAATTTTAAACATTATTTAAAGAAATAAATATATAAAAGTTTTTTAACCCTTTCACTCTGTGCATTACATACTTTTGACCTGGAGCAAAGGAGGTTTAGATTTTATTTAACCATACCCCTCTCTCTTTGCAATTTTTCACACCTGGCTCTCGCCAAACTGAAAAATTCTGATAAATACTGAAAAAAAACATCAAATGCAGCTTTACTGTGCCCATCAAATGCAGCCGTGGTGCCATCAATTGCAGCCACTGCGCTCATCAAATGCAGCCTATCTCTGAGGAAGGGGGTGCACCCCCGAAACGCGTTAGCTGTATTCCGTGTTCTGTGCAAGTTCATGCACTGTGTTTATGGCCTTTTGTCAGTTGCATTTTGTGAGTACCCACTTTTATACAAAAATGTCTTATTATTACATTATCTCTGGTAAAGCACTAGGTGTGCACGCCTTCCATTTCAGTTTTTCTTGCAGCCACTGTGCCATCAATGGCAGAAACTGTGCCCATCAAATGCAGTCACTGTGCCCATCAATTGCAGCCCCTGTGCCATCAAATGCAGCCACTGTGCCCATCAAATGTAGCCACTGTGCCCATCAAATGCAGCCACTGTGCCATCAATTGCAGCCACTGTGCCCCGTCAAATGCAGCCATTGTGCCCATCAATTGCAGCCACTGTGCCCATCAAAGGCAGCCACTGGTACAGTATCTAGCTGTATCCCGTATTCTGTGCAAGTTCATGCACTGTGTTTTTGGCCTTTTGTCAGTTGCATTTTGTGAGTACCCACTTTTATACAAAAAAGTCTTATTATTACATTATCTATGGTAATGCACTAGGTGTGCACGCCTTCCATTTCAGTTTTTCTTGCAGCCACTGTGGCATCAAATGCAGCCACTGTGCCATCAAATGCTTCCACTGTGCCCATCATATGCAGCCACTGTGCCCATAAAATGCTGCCACTGTGCCCATCATATGCAGCCACTGTGCCCATAAAATGCTGCCACTGTGCCCATTAGTTGCAGCCACTGTGCCCATCAAATGCCGCCACTGTGCCCATCAAATGCTGCCACTGTCCCATCAAATTCTGCCACTGTGCCCATCATATGCAGCCACTGTGCCCATAAAATGCTGCCACTGTGCCCATTAATTGCAGTCACTGTGCCCCATCAAATGCTGCCACTGTGCCCATCAAATGCCGCCACTGTGCCCATCAAAAGTTGCCACTGTGACCCCCCCGCATGCCCACAGTCTGACCTTGCACTTACCCTATCTTGGTGGTGGGTCAGGCAGTGGGTGACGGCGGCGAGCTGTTGGACCTTGCAGCAGGTCAGACAGCGGTGAGCTGTGTCCTCCATGCGTCTCCTCCCCTCCTCCTGATAGGCGTCCAATAGCAGCGCCTGTCCTTTCAGACAATTAGGTGACGGGTAACAGACCCACGCTTCCTGATTGGCAGAGAGGCGGTTCAGTGTCAGAAAAGCAGATATTCATTCTCTTTTCTAACACACCTGGGTGGGCTCACCTTTTTTAAGCTTATTAAAGCCTATGGCTCTAATCAGGTGCTTCAAAAATACACCGCCGCTGCTGTAATTCATGCACCCGGCATCTGGAAAGGGGCCGGGCGCCTGAATAGGGTGTGGCGGTGGTGGCCATGGATAGATTCATGCTACTCTGTCAGTGTGAGGCGAGAAGGGCCAATCAGCGGCATCTTCTCACAGGGGGACATCTAGGGATGTAATCAGGTCACTGATCATCAGTTCCCCCGATTACAATAAATAAATACAGTGTCACAAACACTGCCCACCATTGCCCACCAATGCCAGCATATAGTGCCCACCAGTGGCAGCAATCAGTGCCCACCACTGCCCACAAGTACCACCAATCAGTGCCCATTAGCGATACCAGTCAGTGCTGGCAATCAGTGCCGCCTATCAGTGCTGCCCATCACTGCTGTTGATCAATCCCCATCAGTGTTGCCCATCAGTGCCACCCTTAAATGCCCATCAGTGCCCATCTGTACCACCTATCCGTGCCCCTATCCATGCCCACCAGTGCCGCCTATAAGCGCCCACCAGTGCCGCCTATTAGTGCCCATCAATTCCACCCAACAGTGCCCATCAGTGCCGCCTATCATTGCTCATCAGTGCCACATATCAGTGCCACCTATCAGTGCCCATAAGTGCAGCATATTAGTGCCTCCTCATCAGTGCCACCTCATCAGTGCCCATGAGAGGTCTTATTATTACAGGCATCAATATATTGACAGGGGCGCAGTTTCAGTGCTTGCCATAGGCGCCATTTTCACTAGATACGCCTCTGCCCATGTTGCTGAGTGCTGCTCTAGTGATAAGCAGTTATCCCCCAACTTTTCTTTCGGAGTCCCCTGAAACTCTCCCTTGTTCCTTCTACAGAGCTCCGTGTCATTTCTGTATCCTGTAGTGATGTGGAGGTCAGTAGTAAGGATGAGTGAATGTGTCTGGGTTCGGTTTTCATCAAACCCATCATGAAGTCTCAAAATTATGAACTTAAATCCAAACCCCTTTGAAGACTATACTGGGTGAAGCTTAAAAGTTAATTTTTGCAATTTTAAAGAGTAATAAGAGCAAGGGGTTGTCAAACAAAGGGCACCCACCATGATCTGAGCACTGCTATGGAGGACATTGGCTGCAACCCCTGATTTTTTTTAAAAAGGTAATATATCTTAACTGAACAGTATAAGTAGCAGCTACAACAAATTTAAAAGTTTGGCCAGCGGCAAAATCGTTTTATAATATAGTTTGGAAGCTTCCTTTTTTGCAGTAACACTTTATTTTCTTAAACGTTTAATACAATGGCAAAACATTGTGCACAAAAATACTTTAAAACCACAACCCCACATTCCCGGAATCCACTCCCATCCCGTAAGCCAAATTATTCACGAAATATTATATATATAGGCAGGGCCATCCTTAAGGCAGGGCAAATGGGTCAGCTGCCCTGGGCATTTTTATGGAGCCCTTAGCAGCTGCCTCGTACTTGCCAACTATTCCAGTTTACATTTCTTTGTCCCTTGAAGTTTTAGTCCCGTACTGTGTCCTGATATCTCAGTGTGAAGTTATGTTACTAATGCTGCTTAGCTCTGCCCTATTGCTGTGCACAGATGACTCACCTGTAGACTCTGTGTGTGTATGTGTAAAGTGTAAATAATCTGCATTGTTATGTAAATAGCGGCAGCTTTAATAGCTGCGGACCAGCGGCATTAATATGTAAATAGAGGTGGCATTCATATGTACAGTATCTCACAAAACTGAGTACACCCCTCACATTTTTGTAAATATTTTACTATCTCTTTTAATGTGACAACACTGAAGAAATGACACATTGCTACAATAGTGAATGTACAGCTTGTATAACAGTGTAAATTTGCTGTCCCCTCAAAATAACTCAACACACAGCCATTAATATCTAAACCACTAGCAACAAAAGTGAGTACACCCCTAAGTGAAAATGTCCAAATTGGGACCAAAGTTTCAATATTTTGTGTGGCCAACATTATATTTCAGCACTGACTTAACACTCTTGGGCATGGAGTTCATCAGAGCTTTGCAGGTTGCCATTGGTGTCCTCTTCCACTCCTCCATGACGACATCACAAAGCTGGTGGATGTTAGAGACCTTGTACTCCTCCACCTTCTGTTTGAGGATACCCCACAGATGCTCAATAGGGTTTAGGTCTTGAGACGTGCTTGGCCAGTCCATCACCTTTACCCTCAGCTTCTTTAGCAAGGCAGTGGTCATCTTGGAGGTGTGTTTGGGGTCATTATGGAAAACTGCCCTGTAGCCCAGTCTTTGAGGGGAGGGGATCATGCTCTGCTTCAGTATGTCATGGTACATGTTGGCATTCATGGTTCCCTCAGTGAACTGTAGCTCCCCAGTGTCGGCAGCACTCATGCAGCCCCAGACCATGACACTCCCACCACCATGCTTGACTGTAGGCAAGACACACTTATCTTTGTACTCACCAGCTGACACCATCTGAACCAAATCTGTTTATCTTGGTCTCATCAGACCACAGGACATGGTTCCAGTAATCCATGTCCTTAGTCTGCTTGTCTTCAGCAAACTGTTTGTGGGCTTTCTTGTGCAGCATCTTTAGAAGAGGCTTCCTTCTGGGATGACAGCCATGCAGACCAATTTGATGCTGTGTGTGGCGTATGGTTTGAGCACTGACAGGCTGACCCCTCACCCCTTCAACCTCTGCAGCAATGCTGGCAGCACTCATATGTCTATTTCCCAAAGACAACCTCTGGATATGACGCTGAGCACATGCACTCAACTTCTTTAGTCGACCATGGCGAGGCCTGTTCTGAGTGGCACCTGTCCTGTTAAACCGATTTATGGTCATGGCCACCATGCTGCAGCTTAGTTTCAGGGTCTTGGCAATCTACTTATAGCCTAGGCATGAGCGTCCACAGGTAGGGGCAAGTAATGTCAAGTGCCTCCCCTTGGCAGGGCTGGTGCTACCTATAGGCATGTAAGCGTATCAATCGGGGGGCGCCACGCTGCATGTCCTAGGGCCGGGAGTCACAAGCACAACATGCAGTGTGTGTCAGGAGTGATGGTGTTTGTGGCCCCTGAGCTGGGGGAGGCAGCTCGACCAGTAGCTGGAAATACAAAGCTCTCCCTCAGCTGCCTGTTACCTTTCACATGCAACAGACAACGTTTGCTAATGCTTAGCCCGGCCAGATGACTAATGATTTATCTCCTCTCCTCGTCCTCGGCTCGGACTGCCGGCTGTCTGTGCTCTGCCTAGACATGTGTGAGAGGCCCAGCGCTCCCTTCTAGATAGGGGCCCCGAGAACACCGACTTCATGGGGTGTAATGTATCTGTGTGTATGGGGGTGTATCATCTGAGCTGCTTGGCATGTGCAGCAGTTGTTGGAGCCTTCCATCTGTCTTTTCTGGGGTTAGTAATTCATTTAATTCTCTCTAATGTCATCTGAAGCTTGCAATATAGAAAATGATTGGAGGGAAGTTCTCCATACCAATGATTGTGTGTGTGTATGGGGGTGTAATGTATCTGTGTGTAATCTGTGTGTATGGGGTGTGTCATGTATCTGGGTGTAATCTGTGTGTATGGGGGTGTAATGTATCTGTGTGTAATCTGTGTATGGGGGTGTAATGAATATGTGTGTAATCTGTACGTATGGGGGTGTAATGTATCTGGGTGTATTCTGTGTGTAATGGGGGGTGTAATGTATCTGGGTGTAATATGTGTGTATGGGAGTGTAATATATCTGTGTGAATTGGGGTGTGATGTATCTGGGTGTAATCTGAGCGTATAGGGGTGTAATGTGTATGTGTGTAATCTGTGTATGGGGGTGTAATGTATTTGTGCGTAATCTGTGTTTATGGGGTAGTGATGTGTATGGGGGTGTAATGTGTATGTGTGTAATCTGTGTATGGGGGGGTAATGTGTATATGTGTAATCTGTGTATGGGGGTGTAATGTATATGTGTGTAATCTGTATGTATGGGGGGGTGTAATGTATCTGGGTGTAATCTGTGTGTATGGGGGGTATAATGCATCTGGGTGTAATATGTGTGTATGGGAGTGTAATGTATCTGGGTGTAATATGTGTGTATAGGGGTGTAGTGTATCTGGGTGTAATATGTGTGTATGGGGGTGTAATGTATCTGTGTATAATCTGTGTGTATGGGGGTGTAATGTATCTGGGTGTAATCTGTGTGTATGGCGGTGTAATGTGTATGTGTGTAATCTGTGTGTATGGGGGGTGTAATGTATCTGGGTGTAATCTATGTGTATGGGGGGTATAATGCATCTGGGTGTAATATGTGTGTATGGGAGTGTAATGTATCTGGGTGTAATATGTGTGTATGGGGGTGTAATGCATCTGGGTGTAATATGTGTGTATGGGGGGTGTGATGTATCTGTGTGTAGTGTGTGTGTATGGGGGGTGTAATGTATCTGGGTGTAATCTGTGTGTATGGGGGGGTGTAATGTATCTGGCTGTAATATGTGTATATGGGGGTGTAATGTATCTGTGTATGGGTTTGTAATGTATCTGTGTGTATGGGGGTGTAATGTGTGTGTGTATGGGGATGTAATGTATCTGGGGGTAAACTGTGTGTATGGGGGTGTAATGTGTGTGTGTATGGGGATGTAATGCATCTGGGTGTAAACTGTGTGTATGGGGGTGTAATGTATATGTACTTTGTCTGCAGTCTCTGACCGTCTTCTGTACTACGTCTGCAGTCTCTGACCGTCTCCTGTAGTATGTCTGCAGTCTCTGACTGTGATGACATTGTCAAAAAGATACGGAGCATGGGGGTGACCTTAAAATGATGCCCCCCTGAAAAAAGTTCTGAGGACGCCCATGAGCCTAGGCCATCTTTATGTAGAGCAACAATTCTTTTTTTCAGATCCTCAGAGAGTTCTTTGCCATGAGGTGCCATGTTTAACTTTCAGTGACCAGTGTGAGAGAGTGAGAGCGATAACACCAATTTAACACACCTGCTCCCCCTTTCACACCTGAGATGTTGTAACACCAATGAGTCACATAACACCGGGGAGGGAAAATGGCTAATTGGGCCACATTTGGACATTTTCACTTAGGGGTGTACTCATTCTTGTTGCCAGCAGTTTAGACATTAATGGCTGTGTGTTGAGTTATTTTGAGGGGACAGCAAATGTACACTGTAATGCCATGTACACCCGACTGATGAGAGTTTCTCGTTGGAAAATGCAACCGTGTTTATGCTCCATCGGACTTTTGCTGGCCGAATACCAGCCAGCAGATCGTCTGTGGCAATTCAGACGCGCAAAATTCCTACGCATGCTCAGAAATAATTTGACGCATGCTCGGGAGCATTGAACTTCATGTTCTCAGCTCGTCGTAGGGTTGTACACCACCGCGTTCTTGGCGGTCGTAAGTTCAGCGAACTTTTGTGTGACCGTGTGTATGCAAGGCAAACTTGAGCGGAATCCCGTTGGAAAAGCCGTCATATCTTTTTCCAACGAGAAGTCTGATCGTGTGTACGCGGCATTATACCAGCTGTACACTCACTACTTTACATTGTAGCAAAGTGTCATTTCTTCAGTGTCACATGAAAAGATATAATAACATTTTTACAAAAATGTGAGGGGTGTACTCACTTTTGTGAGATACTGTATATCATGCCCCCCTGAAGCCATATCCACCATCACTTCTGCTGAATGCTGCCCACTGTGGAGGTAAAGGGGCATGCTTGCAAGTCTTGCCTACAACTGTGGTCATTAAGCCTTACATTAGCCTGTTGTGCAAAGGTAAGCAAATTGGAGGTAGAACCCTCTTTCAAAATAACATGGTGCCACAGCGCTGTGAATTTTGGTGCATGTGAATACGCACATCTCAGCAGTGAGGGTCTCATTAACAGTTAATGGAACGGCTGTGTATCTGCCAAAGGGCAGCATGTTTCTGTGATTTTGCATGCATTCCCGACACACACAAATGTGAATGCAGGCTAAATGTCTCAGTTACATTGGTGGTCAGTGTCAAACTTCTCATTACATTGGGGCTTGGTGTACAATCCTTTCATTCACACTAGTGGCCAATGTAAAGTCCCCCTTACATTAGTGGTCAGTGTAAATCCCCATTACATTGGTGGCCAATGTAGAAACTCCTCTTTATATTGGTAATCAGTAAACAAATCCAAAATCCAAACTTGCATTTGTGGTCAGTTTCGAATCCTCACTTACATTAGTGGTCCATGTAGAAACCCCCTTTAAATTGGTGGTGAGTGTAAACCCCCCTTTACACTGGTGGCCAGTGTAGAAATCCCCCTTTATTGGTTGTTGATGTAAAATCCCTCATTATATTGGTTGTCAGTGTAAATTCTTCATTACATAGGTAATCGGTGTACATTTCCCTTTACATTGGTGGTAAGTGCAGAATTGCCCTTACACTGGTGGTCAATGTAAATCCCCATTTACATTGGTGGTCATTGTAAATCCCCCCTAACATTGATGGTCGGTGTAAAAGTGTCACCTTTCATTGGTGGTCAGTACGAATCTCCTTGACAATAGTTGTCAGTGTAAATTCCCCCTTACAGGGAGCTCATTGTATATTCCCCCTTACACTGGTAGTTGGTGTAAATGCTCTTACTACATTGGTGTCAGTATAGAAATCCCTCTTTATATTGGTGTGGGGCATAAAATCCCCCGTTACATTGTGGTCAGTGTAAATCCCCCCTCAAGTCAACAGCAAAAGGCATGCGCTTCTCTACCAGGGTGCAGGGTAGCCACTTTCTTTTAGAGTGCGGCTAATGGGCCCCTTTCCTCCTCCTCAAAGGCTCAGAGCAGAAGTAGTTTTACTTTGAGGGTTGCTAATGTACCCTTTCCCCCCTGATCCTTCTCAAGAGCACATAGCAACCATTTTTTTTTTGGAGAACTGCCTGTCCTTTTCCTCTTCCATTGCTTCTACTAATTCTACCATAGTAGGTGAGCAGGAGGGTTGTGGTACTGGCATTGAGGAGTAAGAGTGTAGCAAAAAAAAAGGCTGCCCGCCTTTCCACAACACAGGGGATGGGTAGGCAGAAGCAAATGGGGGGGGGGGGGGGGATGTTATGGCCAGGGGAAAGGGCAGGCAGCAGCAAGAAAATAAGCATTTAGTCCTACAGCTAAAGGCTGCTTGTCCCATCCCTAAATTCTCTTTGGAGGTTGCACTTATCAGAGAGAAAATCTGTATTGGCTGGGAGTGTTGATGCACCCCTTTTTGTACCTCCTCAAGGACAAATAGCCCTTTTCTCCTCCCCTCATCTAATTTTGCCATAGGTGAAGGAGGGTTGGGGTGCTGGAGGCGAGGAGGAGGTTTGTGGTGCTTATATGGGCAGGAGGAGGGACAGGCAGCAACAAAAAATAAGCATTTAATCCTGCTGCCAGAGACTTCAGACCCTTCCCAAAATTTGTAGGTTATACATATCAGAAAAGTTCTTTGCAGTGGCTCTGAAGAGCCAGTAGTGAATCATGCAGAAAGTAAGGAAATGGATGATAATATTTTCCCTTCTTACTACTCAAAATTAGTGATGAGCAAAATATACCTGGGTTCAATTCGAACAGGGTTCAGTAAACACTACTAGAGCTCAGTTGCTGAATGCAAACCTCATTAAAATCAATGGTAACTGCATGTTAAAAAGAAAACACTATTAAACACTTTCTACTCTTCTAAAAAGCAAGGGATCATGTACCAAAAACTTTTTCTTTTTTGCTTGGCGGGGAGTTGCTATTTTAGAAATGCGTAAAGTGTACCAAAAAAAATTCAAAACTTTATTAAACACTTCCCGCCCAGCTTATTGTCAATTGACGGCTGGGCAGGAGATTCATTGATCTGGCCACGATCTGTCACCGGCTGTGTCCTTAACTGATCAGCGTAACGGCTCGCTGCCGGTACCATGTGATTGCTGTGATCAATCACAGCAGATCACGTGACAATTGTAAACAACGGGTGGCTTTCTTTCATGCCATCCATTATGTACAATTGTGTTGCTAGCTGCGATTGGTCACACTGATCACATGGGATCGATAGGGCCAATCACAGCCCATCTGGACCATGTGATTATCTATGACTAATCACAGCTAATCACAACAAAACACACTGGATTGAATCAGTTTCATTCAATAAAAAATGTTTGCTTATACCAGTGAAATTCACTGTTATAAACAATCAAAATGTGTAAAAAAAAATTACAAATCTGATCACTTCCCAAGTAGTATTGCTCTGGTCACAGTGTGTAAAAAAAAATTGTAAAAAAAGAAATATCATATGATACTGCTGTACTGCACTGGAATGTAAAACAATTGTATTTATTTTTTTTCTTAATTTTCCCAAAAATTATGACAAACAATTACAACCCAAGAAGGGGTCATTTGGGGGATATCTGTACTGTCCTGGTGTTTTCAGGCCTCAAGAATTGAGGCCGTCACTACAGACTAAATAATATACACTGATTTGGGTTATTTTCACCAAAAAATGTAGCAGACTACATGTTGGCATACATTTATGGAGAAATATTATATATTTGCAAAATTTTATAACAGGTAATTTTAGCAAAAATAAAAAACCCAGTGGTGATTAAATACCACCAAAAGAAAGCTCTAGTTGTGTGAAAAAAAATATAAAACTCATATGGGTCCAGTGTTGCATGACTGCACAATTGTAATTTAAAGTGTGACAGCGCTGAAAGCTGAAAAATGTAAATAAGAGCCCGGTGGTCAAGCAGTTAAATAACATTCCTAGAAAATGTATACAACCTGCTACAGCACAACTTTTTGGAATTGTGTGCCTTTATTTATTATTTACTATTTTTTTGTTTTCTTTTGTAGATAAGTAGAGGTAGCCCTCCGCCTGCAGACCACCATAACCACTAAGTTATTTAGTTCATATTTTTCCTCTTTTTTTTGTTTGTGTATGCCCTAGTGGGATTATACTTCCCTTCTTTCTGTGAATCTAACTTTGCGATCACATACACCACTCTGAACCTCTTGCCGCAACTTTTTAGCTCGCTGGCCCGCCCGTGGGTGCATCTCACGTCTCCCCCTTTTTTTAAATTTTTTTTCTCATTTCCCTTCTTTTATTCCAGTAGGGTTAAGTTTTTATGATATGGCATATCTTCTTGATGCTGACATTGACCGAGAAATTCAGTCTGCCTTTTCCTCTCAACAACCGACTTTGAGTAACTGTGAGGACTTTCTCCAAACCCTGTTCAGGAACCATAAAAAATTAACTATTAAGTTTCTGAACAGAAAATGGGATATTTCCTCACTAAAATCCCATATTGAGAATGGGATTATTCCCAGGGGTCTGAGAGAGCGGGTCACCCCAGCAGGGCACCTTCACACACCTCGCTTTATTGAGGCTTGGAAAGCCAGCTGTGTGAAACGTGGCCTTGAAATTATGCAGTTGATTGTCAATGAGGAACAGGCTCCACTAGATGAAATTAAAGCTGAAATAGATACTAGTGTAGGTCTAGTAGAACCCTTCAATACAGATCCCTGCTTTAAAAAACATAATGAGCTTCTCGAAAAAGAAGTAGAGAAAACACAAAGAAATTTAAAAATCCATAAACAAGACAAATTTAAACAAAATCTATTGGATCTTGAACGTGGTGACCTTTTTAATCCCACAATCTATAAAGGAAGGAGTCGATCGCGTAGGAATAGAAGAAGAAGCAATAGTTCAGCTAACACTAAGGTTAATCGTAAACAATATTCATCTACTGATAGTGATAGTGAACGCAGAGATTTATCTGTGACTTTTTTAGAGAGGGATCAGTCACCCACAGACAACCCTGCAATAACGACAGGGAAAACCAAACCAAGTGTAAAGGGCAAAACACCCTCAGACTCACCCCCAAACCATCAGGGAAGACAAAGAGAAACTCGAAAAAGTCAGCGACAACTGAGGAAGAGGACAAACAGAACATAAACTGGTCTAATCCCCCAGATCAATCTGAGCACAGTTCCCCCACAAACATGAAGGTTGTTAACCTCACCAAATTTCCATTGAATAAACATCACCTCTCACTG
The DNA here is from genome assembly GCA_037952925.1 of Lithobates clamitans. NCBI lineage: Eukaryota > Metazoa > Chordata > Amphibia > Anura > Ranidae > Lithobates > Lithobates clamitans. The sequence goes on from JBBGZY010001371.1 coordinate 3,395,681, forward strand.
CTCAGCAGGGGACTCTCCTTCTCTCCTAAGTCAGGGATGAATGAGTTTGAAGTATATAAGTATATCTCTCTTTACCTTAGAAAGGTAATCTTTAGATACTGGCATTTATCTAGAGATACTAAAATCAATCTAAGCACACAAAATAAGGAGAAAAGGGAGGCCTTAGATGCACTTGTCTCCCTTTTACAGGAGAATGCGGACTCTGATTCAGATATAGAGGCATCTTCTGAGCAGTCTATATCAATACGCTCTGCTAACTTACCCATCAGATCAGTTAAAATGCCTCCACTGTCTAAACATAAATCTATTGAATTCTTCCTGGCGCAAGTCAGGAGGGATTTATCTAAGGTTAATTGGAAATATAGGGGTATTGACAATCTCACAAGAGAGGAGAGAAAAGCCCTTAAGGAACTTGAGGAGACCCCAGGTATCGTTATCAAGGGAAGTGATAAGGTAGGTAACTTGGTCCTTCTGACTGAGGACCAATATGAAAATGAAGTACTTAGACTATTGGGCTATAAATCCACTTATCACAAACTTGATTCAAATCCATTCCCTGATATCGTCAATGCATTAAACTATCTACTGAGCCTAGCTCTAGAGGAGAAATTGATTACCAGGAGGGAGTTCAACTTTCTACGGGTATCTCAGTTTAATACTCCAACCTTTTACATTATAACTAAACTTCATAAATCTTTACATAATCCAGCCGACAGACCCATTGTGTCGGCTGTCAATTGTCCCCTCGAAAAAACTGGCAAACTCATTGATGCACTAATTAAGGAGTTAGTTTATGATCTACCCTCCTACGTGCAGGATACAAGGGATGTACTGCTACAACTGGACGCCATGGTCCTGCCAGAGGGATCTCTTATGGTAGGTATAGACGTAGAGTCTTTATACACGTCGATTCCCTACGCATGGGGGCTTAAGGCTGTTCAATTTTTCCTTGAAAAGAAATTTGCACTCCTGGCACAGCAAAATGAGTTTATGGGTGATGTCCTAACCTTCTTACTGAAACACAATTGTTTCCAGTTTCTGGGTACCTACTACCAGCAAACCAGGGGAACCTCAATGGGGGCACCCTGGGCTTCCTCATATGCATGCCTTCATCTGGGCATGTGGGAGGAGGAATCTGTCTATCCGTCGCCAATGTACCTCCGCCACAGTCGCATGTGGCTAAGGTACATTGATGACGTGCTGATGGTTTGGGTTGGCACTAAGCAGGAACTGTCTCTATTCATGGATGAACTTAACACTAATGATTGTAACATCAAACTTACGTACATTGCCCATCACCATACCCTTTCTTTTCTTGATTTTACTTTGATAGCTGACGGGGGGAAGATTAGCACCAAAACCCATAGGAAGCCCACAGCTGCGAACACACTTCTCCAGGCCACTAGTGACCATCCAAGATCCCTGATTAAGGGTATACCAGTAGGCCAGTTCCTCAGAATCCGCAGAACTGTTCTAGACAACAAGACTTTGACATGGAAGCGAGGGACCTATATGGTAGGTTCAGGGAAAGAGGTTATTCCCATTCATTTATTAGGGTGGCTAAGAAAAAAGTTCTGCAGACAGACCGTCGGCAACTCCTCATCAGAAGTGACTCCATGGCTTCAAAAGACAGACGTGAACCCCCCAGGATTATTACCAAATATGGCGCCCAATGGGAACAGATTAGGGCCATTCTAAATAATCACTGGCATATCCTTTCTGATTTCCCTGTCCTTGGTGAAATTGTGGGTGAACGTCCTCTTCTCACTGCTCGTCACTCTCGGAATCTTAGGGATCATTTAATTCACTCAGAATACCAAAGATCTCCTGCCCACAACTGGCTCACCCACCTTCCACCTTTAAAGGGTATGTTTAGATGTGGTAGATGCGCTGTATGCAGGTTTGTTGAGCGCACGGACGTGTTCGCCGACTCTGATGGTAAAAGAAAGTTTAAAAATCTATAATTTTATCAACTGTAACACTACGCGAGTAATTTACATGCTCACCTGCCCCTGTGGTAAAAACTATGTGGGTAAGACAAAAAGGAAACTTAAAACCAGAATCGGCGAGCACGTCCAAAGTATTTTAAGTAAGGATGATGAGCGCCCCATCCCTTTACACTTTCTCAAATTCCATGGTGGGGATCCAACTGGACTTACTTTCAAGGGTATTTACAGGTTAAACCTCCCCCTGAGAAGGGGTGATTTTGACAGAATTCTCTGTCAGAAGGAAAAAATGTGGATATATACCCTTGATAGTATGTCCCCCCACGAGTTAAACAATGAGTGTAATTTATCAGTGTTCCTTACACCCTAAATCATTTCATTGAGATCTCTCGCTTTGTCCTTTCCCTGTAGCGCTGTTTGTATGTGAATCCATATCCAATCTAGCTGACTATTCAATCTCATTATTCTTTTATTGAATTTGTTTTGTTTTCAATTCTAAATATTTTTTTATCTCTGTTTATTCTTTAATTACTTTGGAGGGTTGATGCACCTACGGACGGGCTAGCTGTATCAATAATCTGTGTTGTCTTCTGGTATGTATGACAGTCTCTTGATTGCGCGGTTGCCTGGACAACTAGAAGCCTCTGTATTTGTGTATCTCAGCACTGAGGGCTATATAAGTCGTCTATCCAGGCTGCTGCGCATGCTCTGAAGAAATCCCTGTGATGGATGAAACGCATCAGCATGACGCCATCACGCCGCATCTAGCGTGCACACAGACCCACCCACCAGCCTCGGGAATTCCGCTCGTCTGCTGGCGAAGCCCTCTTTACAGACTCAGGAAGTGGATCCATACCGCTTCTATGCGGCACTCTACAATCTTACACCACTACTCCCGACTGTCACTGCATATACCCCGCCAACAGATGAATGCTTAACTGCATGGAGATGGTCCGAGGAGGATTCAGCTGTCCTGCATGGTATGAGACGGTCTGAGAAGGACCGAAGTGTCTTGTATGCCGGTCGCATATCGGAGTCTATGAAGTGGTGAGACTGAATCTGCTTATTGCCCTTATGGGACTGTCGTATTCATACTTAAAAAGTGTGTGTCTCCCTCCCCGAATTAGCATCAATGCTGTGACAGATTATAAGCATCTATTCAGGCATACTCCTGTCTCTAACCACATACAGCTCTCTACATAGGACATTAACCCCACATCATTGGCCACTTGGTTCTCTATATCTAAATTGCATTTATTGCAGTCAATCACCACTGTGATCTCGGCTATGGGACATTTGTTTACTTTGATGCTAGCATTCTACGGGCAGATCCCCATTACTTATGACTGCACACACCTACCCCCTTGTCAATATACAGTAATCATATGTATACACTGAGAAGATCTGTCTCTTCATCCCATATTAGTAGTGTGTATGTGTGTGTCAGTGGTGGCCATCTGTTTTTTGTCTTTAGACAACATTGTCTATTTTATCTTATGGTGAAGGCTTTTGGTTCATTATTTATCACATTGTTTGATTTTTGATTGGTGTATATGTAAATCTTTTTCTATTAAATTTATTTATATTTTTGCTATATTGCTCGTTCCTCATTGAAGAATTCTTCTTTGGGCGGAATCGGTATCCAATCCCGTTCCTTTCCCTTGCTGTTTTTTTGATATGCCTGTTTAATTCAGAGGGACACACCCATCGGTATGCCCTAGAGCCAATGGGTGTTTGCAATTAGCTCTATATTAATACAGGTGTTGTTAACTAGTTGTTTTCACTTGTTATCACTAATATTGAATTAAGCTAAGTTATTTGGTTCATATTTTTCCTCTTTTTTTGTTTGTGTACACCATAACCACTGGGCCTGGTTAAGGGCACCCAGCTAACAATATAATAATATATATATGTAGTGCCCACATTTTTGCTCAATAATCTAATGTTATGTTATCCTATGTACAGTGTTATAGCTTAGTATATAGCACCATCTAGCATTCAAAATATGGAATGGACTTGGTTTAATTGTTGTTGTTTATTTGGCTAAACTGGAAAAGATATCACAGGAAGTAATTGTTTATTTACATTTCACAAGAACTGACTTTTCCATAATGCCGAGTGTTTTTACCCAGCAAGACTGAGTGATGAAATGCATGCTGGGTAGGCTATAAATAAACTCGGCGCGGCCATCTTAGGTCTCTTGGGAACGCATGGCCTGCCTGTGAGGATCTGTGTGGAGGTCGCCAGCGGAGCGCGGCCTACACCCATTGCAGAGCGATCCGATCAGCGACCCTGCAGCATATCAGTGAGCTGAACTGACGGCAAGGCAGAACTGAGAAGGATCCACTGAAGCCTGTCGGAGCCATCTGAGGGTCTCAGAACAACTCGCTGATCAGAGCGTAGCGGCGTAGCAGTGTCGGCCGGCTGGAAACAGGATAACTTCAGAGTTATTGTGATATAAAGCAGTGGGAGCTCCCTAGGAATTGTGCTATGTTTTATTGAAATAGCAATTGTCTCTTTTACATAAACAGAGAGAGTGGGACAGTGCTCATAGTGAAGTCAGTTTCACTCTGCCATTGGTCTCATTTTATAGACACATTTCTAGGAGGTTAATTTACACAACCTTTATTTGTATAGTACTGTTGTAAATTAAATCTGTTGGCTGTCACACTACGTTGGTCTGACAGCACTACTGTTATAATCACTATCTTAAAGCAGATACAGTAAAATCTTGTTCTTGTTTAAGTATTATGCCCCGTACACACGGTCGGACATTGATCGGACATTCCGACAACAAAATCCTAGGATTTTTTCCGACGGATGTTGGCTCAAACTTGTTTTGCATACACACGGTCGCACAAAGTTGTCGGAATTTCCGATCGCCAAGAACGCGGTGACGTACACCACGTACGACGAGACTAGAAAAGGCCAGTTCAGAACCAAGCGCGGCACTCTTTGGGCTCCTTTTGCTAATCTCGTGTTAGTAAAAGTTTGGTGAGAGATGATTCGCACTTTTTCAGACTCGTGGTTTTCAGATCGTTTTCTGCTGTTCAGTTTGTGCTTGTGGGTTTGTATCTGCTCTTCAGTGCGTGCAGTCAGTTCCTATTGTACTACTCAGTGCGATCTTGTCCGCTTGTTACTGTTTTTCATGTCGCTCTTCACAGGCCTTGCTGTTCTTCAGTGCGTTCTGTTACTCCGTTCTGAGCAGCCGACCGTTTTCTAGCCATGTTGCATATACGTACTCCTCGTAGAGTTCGTGCTGTGCGGGGGCTTGGTGTTGGGGTCCTGACCTTGACACAAGTCCAGTCTATGAACAGGGTGGGGAGGAGTTCATGGACCAAGAATTGGTTGCTTCAGCGTGACCAGTTCTGTCATATGCCTTTGCTCCGTGAGATCCATGAGAATAATCCTGATGATTTCAGGAACTTTCTCTGGATGACGGACCCTGTATTTCACCATTTGTTGGCTTTGCTGACCCCCTATATTAGCAGGCAGGATACCTGCATGAGGCAAGCCACCACTCCGCAGCAGAGTCATAAAACAAAGGGATTTGGAGGGGTTTTAAACTCTCCCCAAAACATCAGTGATGTTCTTATTTTTTTGAAGAACATCATTGATTTTTTTCTTGATGTTTTCCAAGTCCCTACTACACCCCATGATCTCCCCAATCAGGATCTGTGCACTTTCCGAGGTGAAAGGATCTGGATCCACAACATCACGATCACCTAAAAAGATAGAAACCAAAAAAAAAACATGTATTATAAATATGCCGGCATCCATCTGTTACCTGAGCCTGTGGTCACAGACACTCACCTGTTGTGGTGCCAATTTCCACCACATCCTCCTCCTCCTGTTCTTCTTGTCTTGGTTGGATTTCCCCTTCTTCCAGAGGTGGGGGGTCTCTGGTCTCCTCGGATGAGGGGTGTGCTCCGAGTCTTTTCTCCTCTATGTAAAAAAAAAATTGTATACTTAGCACACAGATATTTGAGGGAAGAACTATAAATATGAAACATTGCTTTGAAGTGGGGTACAATTGTCTATTTTGGTTGAGTTCCAAGATGTAGAATTTTTAGTGTCCTTTGTCAAGCTTCAATACTTTATTGGTTTTGTACAAGCTTCACAGATGGAGACACCCCTATAGTTTACACTCGAGCACCTGTGTGGGCCCCCTAATAAAAAGGGTGTTCTTGTGTCCCACACTAGTGCTCCAACGTCCAGATGTGTAACCAGCTGCTGAGTGTCCTCTCCTTACACAGAATCTAGTTTGCATTTCATTCTATTAACAAACACATCTACACAACCAAATTATTTTCAGACAAGTAGGCCCTAAAAAATGTTGGCAAATGCATATGGCCCAAACAATGGTATTTTATAGGCCGAAAGAAAAATGTTTGATACGAACGAATAATGTGCCCATGAACATGAAAGTTGACATTTTAAACTGGATTAACTGGATGTTTCTGTACTGCTCGTGTTCTCCTAATTTCAGGTCCGACCACCGCTTCCTGAGCTGATCTTTCGATCAACGTACCCCGAAATTCCGGTGCAGACTTTTGACCACTTTCGCCATGATCTTGGCCTTTCGGACATTGGGGTTGGGGTAAGGTCCATACTTCCCATCATAGTCGGCCCTCTTCATTATGTCGACCATCTCCAACATCTCCCCAAAGGACATATTTGATGCCTTATATCGTCTCCTTCTGGATCAGGACGTTTCAGGCTCCGGGCTTTCCTCCTCCTCGTTGGTGCAATTATCAGACACCTGCTCTGACTCCGCCATGTGCTCTTCCCCCACTGCGCCGAACGAGAAGGGGTGGGGAATAGACCAGAAAGAATGTCAGGGGCGGGCGGAGTTTCACGCATGCACAGTGTCCATAAAGCGTAACAAGCGTGCGTAGTACATACGATCTGTGAGCAGAGGAAGGAGTATCGGAGGCGCCGATTGTGATTGCGAAGGTAAGATTTAACATTGGGCCTATACTGCTTCTAGATTGAGGCCTGTATTTGCACAAGTTTAGAAGACTTTAGGCTGACATTACTGAAAATGCAGTGAAAATGGATATCTTGAAAGATAAGGACTTTATGCCAATCTTCATTGATATGTTCAAGGAGCTGCCCTGTCTGTGGGAGATAAACCACCCTGAATATAAGAACCAAACAAAGAGGAAGGCAGCGCTGAAAAATTTGTTGGAATTTGTGAAGACGGTGATCCCCATGGCAGACATCACCTATTTGAAGATCCTAATTGGTGGCATTAGAAGCACTTATCTAAGGGAGCACAAGAAGGTCCAGGATTCCCAGAGATCCAGAGCTGCAGATGACATTTATGTCCCCAGGCTGTGGTACTATGACAGACTGCATTTTCTGCCAGGTCAGACTGAACCAAGGCCAGAACTCTCCACTCTTCCTTCCACGCTTCCTTCCCCCCCAGCTGAGGCTTCTGACGCCCAACCTGGGCCTTCCAGACAGCAACATGTGGAGGAGCCTAGCTTGAGCCAGGTATAGCATTCCTCTAAATATTTCTGGTTGTCCAATCAATGATGTTAACTAGATGTTAGTTTGGGGTACTAATTTATGATTGTGATTGATGATGCACAAACTAAAACCATGTCCCTTTTTCATACACAGGGAAGTCTCAGCCAGGAGGTGGCCAGGCCAAGCAGGCTGCCTGATATCCAGGTCCCTCCCCTCCACCTTCAAAGACAAAGTGGCAGGATGAGGAATAACCTGGAGGAGGCTGCCATAGGTCTCTTTTGGAAGGCTACAGAGGCCCTGAGAAGCCCCCACAGTGTGGAGGAGGACTTTGCTTGCACAACTGCCTGCAAAATGCTGCAGATGGAGGAGGGCCAACGACTCCTGTGTGAGTCCTTAATTTTGGAAGCTCTCAATAAGGGGTTGAGGGGCCAAATAACATCTGCTACCCACATTTGTGACCTCACACATAGTCCTCCTCCTCCTCCAGGTCCTACTCCTCCTCCTCCTCCTCCTCCTCCAGGTCCTACTACTCCCCCTCCTCCTCCTCCTCCAGGTCCTCCTCCTGCCACATCTCCAACACCAGAGCCACAGCGTGGAAGGAAGCGTGGAAAGAAGACCAGAGAGTGATGACCCTGGGTCCAGTCTGGTCTGGCAAAAGATGCAGGCTCTTGTAGTACCACAGCCTGGGGACACAGATGTCATCTGCTGCTTTCAGGATCTCTGGGACTTCTGGACCAGACTGCACTCCCTTAGATAAGGACTCCTCAGGCCACCAATTTTGATGTTAAATAATTGATGTGTGTCCAAGGCTTTGCCAATTTCTGATTTTTCTCCAGCGTTGCCTCCCTCTTTGTTTGGTTCTGAGCTCTTAATAAAGGATTTTTTGTTTCAATTATACTTGCCTATGTGTGTTTTCCTTAAAGAGGACAGTTTGTTTGTGAGGAGGCAGGTACATTTCAAAAATACAATGTGAAATTAACAAGGGACACCAACACCAAGCAACCTTCTTGAGATTAAATAATATAAGATATCAATGGTGTTGTGGTAACTTGACACACAAAACACACACAAAAATATTAGGGAGTAAAACTAAAAATAAAATAAAACAAAGATTAGCCTGGAAAACAATACACCCCCCCCCCAAAAAAAAACAGCCTTTAAAAAATAAATAAACAAATAAAACAACCAAAAAAAAAATTTGTCAGATGTGACAAATCAAAATATATTGAGGGAATCACGATAAATAATAAAGAAAGAAGTTTGAGAGAAGTCTGTGTGAATATGAGCAGCAAAACTACTTCATTCTTCTCACATTATAAAGAAGAAGAGAGTGCGCTTTATTAAACCATTTTTTACATTGCAGCGTGACGAAAGTGCTGTATCCATTGCGAGCGCTAATTTTACCAGACCGAGCTGTTCCGTCTCGGAATTTCTTCTGAGCATGCATGGCACTTTGTGCGTCGGAACTGGCCACACACGGTCGGAATTGACACGATCGGATTTTGTTGTCGGAAAATTTTATAGCCTGCTTTCAAACTTTGTGTGTCGCAAAATCTGATGGAAAAAGTCCGATGGAGCCCACACACGGTCAGAATGTCCGACAACACGCTCCGATCGGACATTTTGCATCGGAAAATCCGACCGTGTGTACGGGGCATTACTGTGTGGAGTGCTGTTTTCCTTTAAATTGCTATCAGGTGGAGAGCTGGAGGTTAAAGGTAAAGACAAAAAGGTATATTATATTATATTATATTATATTATATATTGTGGAATTGTCTTTAAGTTCTTTTTGCACACTAACATTACTCCACAGCTGTGTCAAGGGGACTGAGTCAAAATAAGGGGGCGTGATAGCAGAGTACAGGCCAAATCAAACATCAGCAGCTACTTCGGGGGTCAGTGCTACACGATACAGGCAGTCCCCGGGTTACAAACAAGATAGGGTCTGTAGGTTTGTTCTAAAGTTGAATCTGTTTGTAAGTCAGGACAGGTACATTTTTTAAGTGTAGCTCCAGCCAAAACAACAATTTTTAAGTTTTTTCAATAGCATAATGTGTGTTTTGCTGTCTGTGCCCCATGTTCAGAAGATTTCACCTCACTTTCTGTCCCAATCACAATTGGATTTTGAAAATTTTGGGTTGTTGTGGAAACAGGGATTGGTGATAAAGCATCAGTGGAGACACATTTTTCCAATAATAACTATTTCAGGAGTGAATTTCCCTTCCTATTGGTAAATTTCCTCTCACTTCCTGTTGTCTCCCTCCGTTTGTAAGTAGGAGTCGTTTGTAAGTCGGATGTTTGTAACTAGGGGTCTGCCTGTATATATATATATTGTTTGTTTCTGGGTTCAGAATCGGTAGCCTTCATTGTAGGGTTGGCTGCTACTGTTTGTATATACTATGTGGTTTTTTTACTTTTATATTTTAATGGAGACATTTATGTATTAACTACTACACTATATACCATACTTCTCGGGCTTCGTGTGGTGGGTATCTTTTAATTAGGGCTCCCCCTGGCTGTGTGACATATATCTGGAAGAGCGATCAGTGAAGATTCCAGGAGGCTGGAATATTATATATTGTCATTGATTATGTTGTATCGTCTGGTGAGGGCATAGTGATGAAGGGCTTGCACTGGAGATATATCATGTTTTGTTTTCACTGCATTGAGAGGTGTCACTATCGGCAGATCTTCAAATGGACATTTAATATACACTGACAATTTTGTTGAATGACATGGACACTTTGTTATCACATGAATGGTGTCTATCGGCAGATCTTCAAATGGACATTTAATATACACTGACAATTTTTTTGAATGACATGGACACTTTGTTATCACATGAATGGTGTTTATTATAATTAATTATTGCATGCTGTTTTAACTTTACACAGCTTATATTCAGTACAATATGTTGTATTTTTACCTTATTGTGGTTGTAACCTCAGTCATGAAATCTGAACAAAGCATATACAGTATATATCTGTAGTGTTTACTTGTCCTGTGTGTCTTGTTCTCCAAAGCGCTAAGTGCCGTTTCTCTCTGGTGTTGTTTCTCTGTTATCAGCACTTCTGACAAGTTTTCCCAACAAATGAGATAAAATTTGTATTGTGGAGGAGAGCTCAGCAAACAACTTGTCTATTCACAGCACATGTCCTGTGTCATGTGTGAAGCAGGGGGTGTCCCTTTTCTCCAATCAGCTCTCACGGAGCTCTAACTGCAGCTCACTGCCCCCTCCTCTGTGATACTGAGAGATGCAGAAGGATTATACCTAAAATTAGCCCTTTTGAAGGGTTTTACAAAAGTGAAGACTGCAGATAAACAAGTACAGCTTATCTAGGAGGATTTTATTTCACTTCTGTGTATCATCTGAGGCTGTTCACTTCATTGGGTGTATGAGAGGGTTTACATTCACTTTAGCTGTACCCCCCCTCCTTAAATACTTATCCAAGTCCTGTATCAATCCAGTGCTATGTCCAGCTTTAGGTCTTCTCTCCCCTTTCTCTACTGTCACAGACGTGGCTCCTATTTTTGTCTTATGCGCCCTTTCACCCTTACCCCTCTTTTTGTTTGTTTGTTTTGCCCTTGGAAAAGAAGGAAGAGTCTTAACTGAAGTTTATGTTTTCCTTTTTCCAGGGCTTCCTGGTTTTAAAGGGGTTGTAAAGGTAAAAGTTTTTTCACCTTAATGCATTCTATGCATTAAGGTGAAAAAACTTCTGACAATACCGGCCCCCCCAGCCCCCCCGTTTTACTTACCTGACCCCTCGAAAGTCCCACGCTCGCCCCAGACATCCTCTTTCCGCTCAGCCTGGCCGTTGATTGGTTACAGTGGATGGATTGAAAGCAGGGGGCGAGGCCGAGTGATACAGTGATCGGCTATGGCCGCCGGCTGTATCACAGGAGTGCGCCCGCAAGCACTCAACACCATGCGAGGGAGCTCACATGAAGGTGTTGAGTCCTTGCGGGGGGAGCCGAGACAGCCGCCAAGGGACCCCAGATGTGTGTGGGGCCACTCTGTGCAAAACGAGCTGCACAGTGGAGGTAAGTATAACATGTTTGTTATTTAAAAAAAATATATATATATCTTTAGTGATCCTTTAAGGGCATATACCAGAGATAGTATGTTATAATATGTTGATCCAATAGGGATACCAGCTCATCCACATTCTTGGGTCTGTATGTCTAATGTGCCAATGTATCCTAACCAAAAAGGCTCTGATGTAAAGGTTGTAGACCACATGATTCACAATCTGATCAATAAAAACAAACAGAAGAATGGTAGTTGCGTTGTGATAAAGAGGGGAAAGGGAAGTGGAATGTGGGAGGGACTGAGTAAAAAGTGAATGTGATGGAGAGGTGAAAACAGCCCAAAAGGGGTCACAAATACAATAAAAAAGGAGATAACGATATACAAAATGATAAAATCAAGTGTAGTATGTATATAATAAATGTGGCAACTGTGTAGCATATAGTAAATATCTCAAAAAATGAATCTCTCAAAAAATTTATATACAATAAATAAATAAAGTTGAACAAACTTAGATGAAAACACTCATCAAAACGTCTAAGTGGTCTAGTCTCCAAACTAGCACAAATTGACTAACATAACAATGATAGCTGAATACAGTGAGTCCATGTAGATTAGGGATGAGCTTCGTGTTCGAGTCGAATCCATGTTCGACTCGAACATCGGCTGTTCGGTCGTTCGCCGAATTGCGAACGATATGGGCCGTTCGCGCCAAATTCGTGTGGCGCGTCACGGCCCATAATTCACTGCGGCATCGCAGTGCATTGCTGGCTGATTATTGGCCAAGCATGCACTATGACCCGCATGCTTGGCCAATCACAGCGCCGTCAGTAGAGAGAGCTGTAATTGGCCAAAGCCAGGGTGGCTTTGGCCAATTATGGCTCAGGGGATTTAGTACACACCCCACACTATATAAGGCCGCCTGCACGGCGGCCCTGTGTAGTGTGTGTTCCGGTGTGCTGAGAGATAGAGAGAGAGAGAGACAGTGTCATTTGATTTGAGTTAGATAGATTAGGCAGAACAGTCAGTCAGTTAGCTGCACTTACAGTGTATTGTGTATATATATGCATCCCAGGTGTTGCATATATATATATACACTGTATTCAGTTTAGCTAGATCCGTTCCTGTTATCTTCTATCTAGACTATTTACATTTAGTGCAGTGTGTCCTGCTCACAGTGTTCAGCTAGATCCGTTCCTGCTATTTACATTTAGTGCAGTGCGTCCTGCTCACAGTGTTCAGCTAGATCCGTTCCTGCTATTTACATTCAGTGCAGTGCGTCCTGCTCACAGTGTTCAGCTAGATCCGTTCCTGGTATTTACATTTAGTGCAGTGCGTCCTGCTCACAGTGTTCAGCTAGATCCGTTCCTGCTATTTACATTCAGTGCAGTGCGTCCTGCTCACAGTGTTCAGCTAGATCCGTTCCTGCTATTTACATTCAGTGCAGTGCGTCCTGCTCACAGTGTTCAGCTAGATCCGTTCCTGGTATTTACATTTAGTGCAGTGCGTCCTGCTCACAGTGTTCAGCTAGATCCGTTCCTGCTATTTACATTCAGTGCAGTGCGTCCTGCTCACAGTGTTCAGCTAGATCCGTTCCTGGTATTTACATTTAGTGCAGTGCGTCCTGCTCACAGTGTTCAGCTAGATCCGTTCCTGGTATTTACATTTAGTGCAGTGCGTCCTGCTCACAGTGTTCAGCTAGATCCGTTCCTGGTATTTACATTTAGTGCAGTGCGTCCTGCTCACAGTGTTCAGCTAGATCCGTTCCTGCTATTTACATTCAGTGCAGTGCGTCCTGCTCACAGTGTTCAGCTAGATCCGTTCCTGGTATTTACATTTAGTGCAGTGCGTCCTGCTCACAGTGTTCAGCTAGATCCGTTCCTGCTATTTACATTCAGTGCAGTGCGTCCTGCTCACAGTGTTCAGCTAGATCCGTTCCTGCTATTTACATTCAGTGCAGTGCGTCCTGCTCACAGTGTTCAGCTAGATCCGTTCCTGGTATTTACATTTAGTGCAGTGCGTCCTGCTCACAGTGTTCAGCTAGATCCGTTCCTGCTATTTACATTCAGTGCAGTGCGTCCTGCTCACAGTGTTCAGCTAGATCCGTTCCTGGTATTTACATTTAGTGCAGTGCGTCCTGCTCACAGTGTTCAGCTACATCCGTTCCTGCTATTTACATTCAGTGCAGTGCGTCCTGCTCACAGTGTTCAGCTAGATCCGTTCCTGCTATTTACATTCAGTGCAGTGCGTCCTGCTCACAGTGTTCAGCTAGATCCGTTCCTGGTATTTACATTTAGTGCAGTGCGTCCTGCTCACAGTGTTCAGCTACATCCGTTCCTGCTATTTACATTCAGTGCAGTGCGTCCTGCTCACAGTGTTCAGCTAGATCCGTTCCTGCTATTTACATTCAGTGCAGTGCGTCCTGCTCACAGTGTTCAGCTAGATCCGTTCCTGGTATTTACATTTAGTGCAGTGCGTCCTGCTCACAGTGTTCAGCTAGATCCGTTCCTGCTATTTACATTCAGTGCAGTGCGTCCTGCTCACAGTGTTCAGCTAGATCCGTTCCTGCTATATACATTTAGTGCAGTACGTCCTGTTCACAGTGTTCAGCTAGATCCGTTCCTGTTATCTTCCTACTGACAGGCAGGCTTGTCTGGTTACAGTATATAAAGCTACCTGAAGAAAATTACAGGTGTTCTTTTTGATCCTATTAGTACCACGGTCAGGCAGCTAGACTATTTACATTCAGTGCAGTGCGTCCTGCTCACAGTGTTCAGCTAGATCTGTTCCTGGTATTTACATTTAGTGCAGTGCGTCCTGCTCACAGTGTTCAGCTAGATCCGTTCCTGCTATTTACATTCAGTGCAGTGCGTCCTGCTCACAGTGTTCAGCTAGATCCGTTCCTGGTATTTACATTTAGTGCAGTGCGTCCTGCTCACAGTGTTCAGCTAGATCCGTTCCTGTTATCTTCCTACTGACAGGCAGGCTTGTCTGGTTACAGTATATAAAGCTACCTTAAGAAAATTACAGGTGTTCTTTTTGATCCTATTAGTACCACGGTCAGGCAGCTAGACTATTTACATTTAGTACAGTGCGTCCTGCTCACAGTGTTCAGCTAGATCCGTTCCTGCTATTTACATTCAGTGCAGTGCGTCCTGCTCACAGTGTTCAGCTAGATCCGTTCCTGCTATTTACATTCAGTGCAGTGCGTCCTGCTCACAGTGTTCAGCTAGATCCGTTCCTGGTATTTACATTTAGTGCAGTGCGTCCTGCTCACAGTGTTCAGCTAGATCCGTTCCTGCTATTTACATTCAGTGCAGTGCGTCCTGCTCACAGTGTTCAGCTAGATCCGTTCCTGGTATTTACATTTAGTGCAGTGCGTCCTGCTCACAGTGTTCAGCTACATCCGTTCCTGCTATTTACATTCAGTGCAGTGCGTCCTGCTCACAGTGTTCAGCTAGATCCGTTCCTGCTATTTACATTCAGTGCAGTGCGTCCTGCTCACAGTGTTCAGCTAGATCCGTTCCTGGTATTTACATTTAGTGCAGTGCGTCCTGCTCACAGTGTTCAGCTAGATCCGTTCCTGCTATTTACATTCAGTGCAGTGCGTCCTGCTCACAGTGTTCAGCTAGATCCGTTCCTGCTATTTACATTCAGTGCAGTACGTCCTGCTCACAGTGTTCAGCTAGATCCGTTCCTGTTATCTTCCTACTGACAGGCAGGCTTGTCTGGTTACAGTATATAAAGCTACCTTAAGAAAATTACAGGTGTTCTTTTTGATCCTATTAGTACCACGGTCAGGCAGCTAGACTATTTACATTTAGTACAGTGCGTCCTGCTCACAGTGTTCAGCTAGATCCGTTCCTGTTATCTTCCTACTGACAGGCAGGCTTGTCTGGTTACAGTATATAAAGCTACCTTAAGAAAATTACAGGTGTTCTGTTTGATCCTATTAGTACCACGGTCAGGCAGCTAGACTATTTACATTTAGTACAGTGCGTCCTGCTCACAGTGTTCAGCTAGATCCGTTCCTGTTATCTTCCTACTGACAGGCAGGCTTGTCTGGTTACAGTATATAAAGCTACCTTAAGAAAATTACAGGTGTTCTATCCCAGCTTAGTGCAGCTACAGGCCATTAGTATGTCTGGAAGGCCAAGAAGGAGAGGCAGACAGTCACAAGCCAATAAGAGAGGGCAAGCAGGCTCTGTGTCTAGTGCTGGTCGTGGAGACGGTGCATCCTCATCAGCACGTGGCCATGGGACACGCTTGGCCTTTTTTTCGGCAGCTGGCCGTGTTGAGCCGCAACATGCGGAAGACTTGGTCGAGTGGATGACCAAGCCGTCCTCATCCTCCTCATCCTCTCTCACCCATGCCCAGGGTGCTTTGTCTGGCAAAGCAGCGGCCTCTTCCCTCAGCTCAATGTCATCAGTGACTCCTTCCCTAGCTCCACCATGTCCTCATGAGGATTCCCTCGAACTGTTTGACCACAGTGTTGGGTACATGCTCCAGGAGGATGCCCAGCGTTTGGAAGGCTCTGATGATGATACTGAGCTCAATGAAGGCAGTAACATGAGCACGGACAGAGGGGGTGCCCAAGAAGGACAGCAATCTGGCAGTCATGCTCCCCCTGCTGCAGCATACTGCCAGGTTTGCTCCAGTGATGAGGAGGGAGGGGATGATGAGGTCACTGACTCAACGTGGGTGCCTGATAGGAGAGAGGAGGAGGAGGAGGAGGAGGAGGAGGTGGCACATCACCAACTAGGCAGGATGCCCTCCAGGGGCCAGCCTAAGGGCAGCACATTGACTGCATCACACCCCAAAGCTCCACATGTGCAGGGCGCTGCAGTCTCTGCGCGTTATTCAAAAAGTTCTTTGGTGTGGGCCTTTTTTGAGACGAGTGCATCAGATCGCACCGCTGCTATTTGCAACATATGTCTCAAGCGTATCTCGCGTGGCCAAAACATCTCCCGCTTGGGTACCACATGCTTGACCAGACATATGTTGACCTGCCATGCAGTTCGTTGGCAAGCGTATCTAAAAGACCCACACCAAAGAACAAAGACTATCTCTCCTTGCTCCTCATCAGCTGAGATTTCCAACCCCACTAGACCTTCAGTCCTCTCTGAGACCTGCAGTGAGAGGAATGAAGGTGTAGAATTAGGTGTGTCACAGCCAAGTACTTGTGGGCAATCTGCTTTTGGTACACCGACGTCAGATTGTACCAGGCAAATTTCCCTGCCCCAGCTGCTGCACCGCCGAAAGAAGTTTGCTCCCAGCCATCCACATGCCCAGCGGTTGAATGCTAGCTTGGCAAAATTGCTAGCACTTCAACTGCTGCCTTTTCAGTTGGTAGACTCTGCCCCCTTCCGTGAGTTTGTGGAATGTGCGGTTCCTCAGTGGCAGGTACCCAAACGCCACTTTTTCTCACGGAAGGCGATTCCGGCTCTCTACCGGCATGTGGAAGGCAATGTCCATGCCTCGCTGGACAGGGCGGTCAGCGGTAAGGTGCATATTACCGCTGACTCATGGTCCAGCAGGCATGGACAGGGACGTTACTTAAGTTTCACGGCGCATTGGGTGACTCTGCTGGCAGCTGGGAAGGATGCAGGACAAGGTGCAGTAGTGTTGGAGGTTGTTCCGCCACCACGCCTCCAAAATGCTGATTGTGACACACCTCTCTCCTCCACCCCCTCCTCTTCTTCTTCCTCCATGGCCTCTTCCTCGGAACCAGCGGTGCTCCGTAGGCGTTCAAGGGGCTACGCAAGTACGCAGGCCAAAAGATGCCATGCGGTGCTTGAGCTGGTGTGCTTGGGGGACAGGAGCCACACTGGGGCAGAGGTTCTGTCAGCTCTGCAGGGGCAGGTTCAGAGGTGGTTGACGCCACGCCAACTTAAGGCAGGAATGGTGGTTTGCGACAATGGCACCAACCTCCTCTCTGCCCTCCGACAGGGACAACTGACCCATGTGCCCTGTTTGGCTCACGTCCTTAACTTGGTGGTGCAGCGGTTCTTGGGCAGGTACCCGGGCTTACAGGATGTCCTGAGGCAGGCCAGGAAAGTCTCTGTGCATTTCCGCCGGTCATATAATGCCAGTGCTCGGCTGACGGACCTCCAAAAGGAGTTTAACCTGCCCAAGAACCGCCTAATCTGTGACATGCCCACCAGGTGGAACTCGACGTTGGCCATGCTGCAGCGGCTGCACACGCAGCAGAGGGCCATCAATGAGTACCTGTGCGACTATGGCACCAGGACAGGGTCAGGGGACCTTGGTTTTTTTTCCCCACACCAGTGGGCCATGATCAGGGATGCATGCACTGTCCTGTCACCATTCGAGGAGGCCACGAGGATGGTGAGCACTGACAGTGCATGCATCAGTGACACTGTCCCCCTTGTCCACCTGTTGGAGCACACGCTGCGTGGAATAATGGACAGGGCACTTGAGGCAGAACAGAGGCAGGAAGAGGAGGACTTCCTTAGCTCTCAAGGCCCCCTTTATCCAGACAGTGTTCCTGCGTGCCCGCCGATCACACAGGAAGAGGACGAGGAGGAGGAGGAGGAGGAGGAAGATTGTGTCAGTATGGAGGTGGAGCCTGGCACTCAGCATCAGCAGTCTTTAAGGGATCAGTCCCAAGGAACACATGGACTTGTACGTGGCTGGGAGGAGGTGGCTGCGGACGTTGTTGTCCTTAGTGACCCAGAGGACTCCGGACCGAATGCCTCAGCAAACCTACGCTGCATGGCCTCCCTGATCCTGCAAAGCCTGCGTAAGGATCCTCGTATTCGTGGTATCAAGGAGAAGGACCAATACTGGCTGGCAACTCTCCTTGATTCACGTTACAAGGGTAAGGTTGCGGACCTTATCTTGCCATCGCAGAGGGAGCAGAGGATGAAACAACTTCGGGAGGCCTTGCAGAAAGGTCTGTGCAACGCGTTCCCAGAGACTGGGAGGTTACAAACTCCTGTTTCTGGACAACGTGTTGCTGAGGCTTCGGTCAGTCAAAGAAGGAGCGGTGGAGAAGGTGGCCGTCTGACCGATGCGTTCAGACAATTTTTTGGTCCGCAGCCCCAAGGTATGATCGGTTCCAGCAACCATCGCCAGCGTCTGTTTTACATGGTGCAGGAATACCTAGGGGCAAGATCAGACTTGGACACCTTTCCCACCGAAAATCCTCTGGGTTACTGGGTCTTGAGGATGGATCACTGGCCAGAGCTTGCACAGTATGCAATTGAGCTACTGGCCTGTCCTGCATCCAGCGTTCTTTCGGAACGCACATTCAGTGCTGCTGGAGGCGTGGTAACCGATCACAGGGTGCGTCTGTCCACCGACTCGGTCGATCGGCTGACCTTCATAAAAATGAATCAGTCTTGGATCACCACCAGCTACCAAGCACCTGATGCAGATGTAACCGAATAATTTTTTTTGAAATCTCAGATCCCTTCAAAGACTGCCTATGCTGATGCTGAGTGACTATCCCTGAGTAATTATCCTCTTCCTCCTCAATCATCACGCTGATAGCTTGTAAGAACATTTTTGGTTCTGGGCGCCACCACCAGTGCCTAAGGCACAATTTTTCAGCCCCTGTTTAACAGGGGCGTGTAATTACAATTTTTGATGTAATACTTTGCAGCAGGGCTCGTTCCTGCATTCCAACTAGAGTGTCTGTGAGGGGTTGCAGTGTTGTGGCACCAGCACCAGTGCCTAAGACCCAATTTTTCAGCCCCTGTCTAACAGGGGCGTGTAATTACAATTTTTGATGCAATACTTTGCAGCAGGGCTTGTTCCTGCGTTTCAACTAGAGTGTCTGTGAGGGGTTGCAGTGTTGTGGCACCAGCACCAGTGCCTAAGACCCAATTTTTCTGCCCCTGTCTAACAGGGGCGTGTAATTACAATTTTTGATGCAATACTTTGCAGCAGGGCTCGTTCCTGCGTTCCAACTAGAGTGTCTGTGAGGGGTTGCAGTGTTGTGGCACCAGCACCAGTGCCTAAGGCCCAATTTTTCTGCCCCTGTCTAACAGGGGCGTGTAATTACAATTTTTGATGCAATACTTTGCAGCAGGGCTCGTTCCTGCGTTCCAACTAGAGTGTCTGTGAGGGGTTGCAGTGTTGTGGCACCAGCACCAGTGCCTAAGGCCTAATTTTTCAGCTCCTGTTCAACAGGGGCATGTAATTACAATTCTTGATCTAATATTTCACAGCAGGGCCCTGTGAGGGCTTACAGTGTTTTGGCCACAGCAACACCTAAGGCCCAAATTTCTGCTGAGTATATAGGGCAGGACCCTACTTTCAAACATCTAACTTACAAACGACTCCTACTTGCAAACGGAAGGAGACAACAGGAAGTGAGATGAAATCTACCCCTAAGGAAGGGAAATTCTCTCCTGTAAGAGTTAATATGGGAAAACAATTTCTCCTTTCCACTGATGCTTTCCAATCCTTGTTCCACAAAAAAACCCAAATTTTCAAAAAACATTTTTCATTGGGACAAAAAAGTGAGGTGAAATCTTCTGAAGAGGAGGAAAGACGCAAAACAAATGTCACAGGGGTGATAACCCTTCCCTATGTTTTCCAAAAAGCTTAGAAAAGATTTTTTGGCTGGAGCTAAACACATTAAAAATGTTCAAAATTACAAACAGATTCTACTTAACAACAAACCTACAGTCCCTGTCTTCTTTGCACCGCCTGTATACTGCTGTTCAGAGTATATAGGGACCTTTCCTTATTTTAATTTGGGTGCGGGGTTCCCCTTAATATCCATACAAGACCCAAAGGGCCTGGTAATGGACTGGGGGGTACCCATGCCGTTTGTCTCACTGATTTTCATCCATATTGCCATGACCCGACATGACATTAAACCCGCAAGCAGTTTTAAATGAGATTTTTTCCTTTAAAAATGACATTTGGTGCAGGGACTGTTCTAAACATGGGAAACACGCGTCACTTTACAGGCATACTATAGACACCCCCCAGGTACGATATTTAAAGGAATATTTCACTTTTTTTTTTTTACTTTAAGCATCATTAAAATCACTGCTCCCGAAAAAACGGCCGTTTTTAAAAGTTTTTTTTGCATTGATACATGTCCCCTGGGGTAGGACCCGGGTCCCCAAACCCTTTTTAGGACAATACCATGCAAATTAGCCTTTAAAATGAGCACTTTTGATTTCGAACGTTCGAGTCCCATAGACGTCAATGGGGTTCTAACGTTCGTGCGAACTTGCGGTCCGTTCGCGGGTTCTGGTGCGAACCGAACCGGGGGGTGTTCGGCTCATCCCTAATGTAGATGAATAAATAGCAGTCCCGCCACCAAACAGCATACAAATCTTCAGTGTGAACACCTCCGTGTCTTTAAGCAGCTCACCTTACTGCTGTAAGGTATACAGCATGTGCTTAGTTACAGACCATGTGCGGACATGGATATCCCATCCAGTGTTTAAAATGGTTCCAATGATGGATATATAGAATGTTTTTATAAAGTGAGCCTGCTCATCTTTGAGCTTGCTGGAACTCTGTCCAAGTGGAACTGGACTAAGTGACGAGCATTGCGGAGCTGGGACCAACTGAGGACATCTACTAAGGCATACAAACTCCGCGTCCGTAGATTGATGCCCACACTCACTTTATAAAAACATTCTATATATCCATCATTGGAACCATTTGAAACACGGGATGGGATGTCCATGTCCACCCGTGGTCTGTAACTAAGCACATGCTGTATACCTTACAGCAGTAAGGTGAGCTGCTTAAAGATACGGAGGTGTTCACACTGAAGGTTTGTATGCTGTTTGGTGGCGGGACTGCTATTTATTCACCTACAAGTACTCACTGTATTCAGCTTTCATATTTATGTTAGTCAATTTGTGCTAGTTTGGAGACTAGACCACTTAGACGTTTTGCTGAGTGTTTTCACCTAAGTTTGTTCAACTTTATTTATTGTATATTCATTTTTTGAGAGATTCATTTTTTGAGATATTTACTATGTGCTACACAGTTGCCACATTTATTATATACATACTACACTTGATTTTATCATTTTGTATATCGTTATCTCCTTTTTTAGTGTATTTGTGGCCCCTTTTGGGCTGTTTTCACCTCTCCATCACATTCACTTTTTACTCAGTCCCTCCCGCATTCCACTTCCCTTTCCCCTCTTTATCACAGCGCAACTACCATTCTTCTGTTTGTTTTTATTTTATCTGTTGGGATCAGTCACACAGGTGTTGCAGCAGTGCCCCTTAGTATAGGTCCTTTGTGACAGCGTGGGAGTTACTCATATTTAATCTGATCAATACTGAGTTTCAACCGCTTGCTTGTAAAGTGGAACAAATTATACATCTCAGACCTTGAAGGCTTCCCTGGGTTATATTCCCATGTGAGCAAATGCTATACTTGTACAGACACACCAAGCCTGGCTAAGATTTTTCCCCTGAGTTTAGGATTCTCCTTTAGGATTCTCAGAGCACATGACATTGAGGCACAGCACACCGGGGCACAGGACATCAGGGCACATCAGGGAACAGGACATCGGGGCAAAGCACATCGGGGCACAAGGCACATCATGGCGCATCAGGGCACGTGGCACATCAGGGCACGTGGCACATCAGAGCACGGGGAACAGCGGGGCACGGGGCACATCGGGGCACATTGCACATCAGGGCACGGGCACATCAGGGCACGGGGCACGTCAGGGTATGGGGCACGTCAGGGCACGGGGCACATCAGGGCACATCAGGGCACATTATGGCACATCAGGGCACATGGCACATCAGGCCACATGGCACATCAGGGCACAGGGCACATAAGGGCACATTATGGCTCATCAGGGCACATTATGGCACATCAGAGCACATGATAGGGCACATGGCACATTATGGTGCACATCAGGGCATGGGGCACATCAGGGCATGGGGCACATCAGGCCACATGGTACATCAAGGCACAGGGCATGGGGCACATGGCACATCAGGGCACATGATGGGGCGCATTATGGGGCACAGAGCACATCAGGGCACGGGGCACATCAGGCCACATGGCACATTAGGGCACGGGGCACATGGCACATCAGGGCACATTATGGCACATGATGGGGCACATCAGGGCACATTAGGGCACATCAGGCCACATGGCACATTAGGGCACGTGGCACATCGGGGCACATCAGGGCACATAGTACATTAGGGCACATCAGGCTACATGGCACATTAGGGCACGTGGCACATCAGGGCACGGGGCACATGATGGGGCACATAGCACATCGGGGGAAACATGATGAGGCACATAGCACATCGAGGCACATGATGGGGCACATAGCACATCGGGGGAAACATGATGGGGCACATAGCACATCGGGGGAAACATGATGGGGCACATAGCACATCGGGGGAAACATGATGGGGCACATAGCACATCGGGGCACATGATGGGGCACATAGCACATCGGGGCACATGATGGAGCACATAGCACATCGGGGCACATGATGGGGCACATAGCACATCGGGGCACATGATGGGGCACATAGCACATCGGGGCACATAGCACATCGGGGCACATGATGGGGCACATAGCACATCGGGGGAAACATGGGGCACATAGCACATCGGGGCACATGATGGGGCACATAGCACATCGGGGCACATGATGGGGCACATAGCACATCGGGGCACATGATGGGGCACATGATGGGGCACATAGCACATCGGGGCACATGATGGGGCACATAGCACATCGGGGCACATGATGGGGCACATAGCACATCGGGGGAAACATCATCAGGGCACATTGTGAGATCTTACTAGCCAGCATGCACAGTAGCGCAGGGAGCTTCTGTAGTAATAAGTTCTCTCTCTCTCGTGTCATCACGCTGTTCCCCGGCGGCCCCTCCTCTCTTCTTGTCTATACCAGATGATCGTACAAGCCAATTGGTATAGACGAGAAGAGAGGAGGGGCCGCCGGGGAACAGCGTGATGACACGAGAGAGAAATTACTACTACAGAAGCTCCCTGCGCTACTCTGCATGCTGGCTAATCTCAATCTACCCGTCAGGCGCCAGCTGTCGGCGGGTAGATCGATGCGCGATGCGCGGCCGAAAGTGAAACTGGCCCAGACTGAGCCATCGGCCCACCGGGAATCTCCCGGTAGTCCCAATGGCCAGCCCAGCCCTGTACAGTAATGCCAGTTGTGTGACTCACTCACAACCTCTCAGGATCAAGGTCAATGAGCTGCTTTTTGTCTTGACCAGTGACACTGTTAGTTTGGAACACCACATCAATAACTTTTGTAGGGGAACTGTACAAAATTCATGCTGTGCTTTCACCCTCATTCCATTCTTCCATCTTGAGAGGGTTAACCTCTATAGCAGCCAGTGCGCATTTGAATACGAGCTGTTCTGAAGACCCTCCCTCTGGCACAGCAAAAATAGTGTCCACCTCACGGTTTAAACACAAAAGCTTTTTCTATCATAACAAGCTTTTTGCCCAACTGTTCCAATCTAAGTCATCTGTGTTACCATCAGAAGTAGTGCTGCTCCATCTGTCCAAGGAGACACAGGAGTGGCTCAGCAGCAGACAAATTGCAGAAGTCACCTTTACCTATACCAGACTGTGGTAATATATTTCAACCATAGCAGGCTGCAAAACAACACTCTCATCACTGTGAACTGGTGGTGCTTCACTGACCACATGAACACTTTTTTATTATCAAAGGAAAATTGGCCTAAAATAGTAAAAAAAAAAGTTTTTTTTTTTTTTTTTAATGTAGCTGTATATTTCTGCTACTACCATAACCTACCACCAAAGAAACACCCAAACCAAATTCTCCTGCTCGTGATGATTTCAGCAAAACCACATATGTGTATGTTAGTTGTTGTATGTACCCGTAGTGCAGCCCAGAAACAATAGTGCACATTTTGCTTTTTTTTTCTTATCCTACCTAAAACACACTGGCACTGACACTAACACTAATTAAAAAAAAATCCTGTCCAAAAAATACTGACCTTGACCTTGCCTTTTTGACCCTGACCCAAACACTAACCCTGGCTTTGACCTAGATCAAACCTTGATCTAGGTATTTTTTAAATTGTTTTAATATTTTTTTTAATTATTATTATAATTATTTTTTTCCTACATACTTTTTTTCTATCTCTGCAAGAGCCAAGGACAGAGAAAAATACAACGTATCTTTCTTGTCCATTCGCAGATACAGAAAACACGGGGGCGGGCTTCACAGTGACTGATCACTGTGATAGCCAATCAGAGGCTATCACATCACAGCAATCAGGTGACCCGGAATTGGATATTCCAGGTCCCGATTATGAGAACGGGGCCTGGGACTCTCGGTGAGACCCCGATCACTGTGCAGTGTGCTCCCAGCACAAAGAGAGGTACGCAAATATGTGGTCCCAAGGCAAAAAGCCTGTGCAGTGTGGCCGCATATTTGTGTTATGTTGGAACCAAGGGGTTAACACCCTATCAACGTGAATCTGTGACTCATTTAGAACATGTACATTTACCTCTATCTTTGAGGAAACACTCTTATTCATGAGAGTGGCACCACAGTTGTCCAGGGAAACCTCGGACTCCAGCAAACTAAGCTTCTGGGAGGTTTCAGGGAACGTCTCTGCTGCCATAACCACTGTTGCTAGGGGATACAACATACTTTGCTTAGTGGTCACCCCTATCACATTTAATTCAGTATTTTGTTCAAATAACACAGGTGTTTTCCCAACAGCAGCACATTTTTCATCATTACACAGTATATCATTTTTGAGCTTCATTTCAACCCTTGCCTCCCCACTGTGCAGGGCCCTGCACAGAGGCAATTCTCTCTCAAAAGTACACTCAATGGTCCTCCCAACTGGGGTCACTCCCACTTCAAGGTGGACAGTCTGCTAACCAGTCCTTTTCATTATGACATTAGAAGTCCCACCATTTTTTCCAGCAAAGATTGTCTTTTATTATTATTTTTTTTTTTTTGGCAATTCCTTTTTTTTCTCTTTTCAATATATCTACATATACAAAAAACATTCCCCATTCCCTTCCTTTAGGGATATACATTATTTAATATAACTTTATTTCCAGTAACGTGTCCCCTCCTTCCCCCCCTCCCTCCCCACCCCACTGCACCATCCCTCCAGCAAAGATTGTCTTAGTCACTTCCCAGTAAGTGTCACCACTGCATAACACAAACAAAAACTGGCAAGAACTCACTGCGAAGATCTGGAAAAAGGAAGACGGGGGCTGAGGAAAGAAAAAAAATACCATGCTGTTAGGCTCACAGCCTAAAAGAAAAGCAGAATGACATCAATATTACATAAACAATGCCTGAAATGTAGCAAACAAAAGAATAAATAGAACAAAGGTAGGAATAAGACCTATCAGACCATCAGGTTGGATAGTAAATCCAATTCCTGGCAATGGACTCAATATACACCGCTCAAATAATTAAAGGAACACTTTGAAGACACATCAGATCTCAATGGAAAAAAATAGTATGCTGGATATCTTTACTGATATGGACTGGGTAATGTGTTAAGAACAAAAGGATGCCACATCGTTTGATGGAAATTAAAATTATCAACCTACAGAGGGCTGAATTCAAAGACACTCCAAAAATCAAAGTGAAAAAAATGATACAGCAGACTAGTCCATTTTGCTGAAATCTCATTGCAGCAACTCAAAATGGTACTCAGTAGTTTGTATGGCCCCCACGTGCTTGTATGCATGCCTGGCAAAGTCGGGGCATGTCCTAATGAGACGATGGATGGTGTCCTGGGGTATTTCATCACTGAGCTCCTGAACAGACTGAGATGCAACCTGGCAGCGTTGTATGGACCAAAACATAATGTCCCAGAGGTGTTCTATTGGATTTAGGTCAGGTGAGCGTGGGGTCCATTTAATGATATCATATGATATTCAATGATATATCCTCCAACTGGCTTCATACTCTCACCACATGCATTGTCATGCACCAGGAGGAACTGAGGACCAACTGCACCAGCATTGGGTCTGACAATGGGTCCAACGATTTCATCCCGATACCTACTGGCATTTAGGGTGCCATTGTCTAGCCTTTCTGGTGTTCAATGGCAAATGCCAATCGAGCTCCACTGTGCCAAGCAGTGAGCCCAGGGCCAACTAGAGGACGGCCTACCCTCAGGCCACCCTCATGAAGTCTGTTTCTGATTGTTTGGTCAGAGAGATTCACACCAGTGACCTGATGGAGGTAATTTTGTAGGGCTCTGGCAGTGCTCATCCTGTTCCTCCTTGCATAAAGGAGCAGATACTGGTCCTGCTGATGGGTTAAGGACCTACTACGGCCCTGTCCAGCTCTCCTAGAGTAACTGCCTGTCTCCTGGAATTTCCTCCATGCTCTTGAGACTGTGGTGGTAGACACAGCGAAGCTTCTGGCAATGGCACACATTGATGTGCCATCCTGGAGGCCTTGGACTGCCTATGCAACCTCTATAGGTTCCAGGTATCGCCTCATGCTACCAGTAGTGACAATGACCCTAGCCAAATGCAAAACTAGTAAAAACAGTCAGAAAAGATGAACAGGAGAAAAAAAGGTCAGTAGCCTCCACCTGTAAAACCATTCCTGTTTTGGAGGTCAGCTCATTGTTGTCCATCTAGTGCACCTGTTGTTTCATTTCCATCAAATGATGTGGCATCCTTTCATTCCTAACATATTACCCAGTCCATATCAGTATAGATATCCAGCATGATATTTTTGACCATTGAGATCTGATGTGTTTTCGAAGTGTTCCTTTAATTTTTTAAGCAGCGTATATTGGGAGACTTAGCTTGAATTAAAAAAAAGGCAAATATTACATGACAATTACAGGTTATTAAAAAAACAATATCAGAACACACAATGCATCATGCTTTTAACTGTGTTGGGTAAGACAACATGTCTATGTTAAATTGGTGCAAAGCATTCCCCTGATCTTAGAGAGTACTGGACTGTTCATGGCTGGAAAAACATTGTCTAGGCCAAAAATACTGGTTCCATCATGATAAAACCTTTTATAGAATTAAGCTTTCACCCATCAACCTTCGGGAAGCTGGGCAAGTAAAGAAACCTGAATTGGCATTATTACTGAGACAATACCTTTTTGGAGTCTAGTGGTGTCGATAAATCCAGGTCTCTAGGACATGTACAGAGACTCCTGTGTAGTGCCCCTGGTCAGCAATGCCCAATTTACATGGTGAATTAATCTCCTGTCTGACAGTTCCTGCATAGTTCCAGTGCTAACACCACTCAGCAGTTATATTTAGTTATATAATATATGTAGCACTAACTCACGGTGGAGCTGCTGGTTTAAGCGGGTCTGTTACCTTCACTCTGCTTCCCTCTGTTTCACCGACACCGGGTCTAGGGTTCCGTTTAGTTTACTCCTGGACAACACACGCACCAACACTGGAGTACATTTTCAATGCTTTATTAAACAAATGACTTAGGAAGTAGCAGGAAAGAGGTAGAAAGGAAACTTGCAGAAGAAACTCAAATATTCTCTGGTAGGGTTCTCTTGACAAAATGTCCTGGTAGAATTCAAATACTATTTGAATTGTGCTCCCCTCGTGGGACACACTCCTTGCTTGTCTGGATAGGCCTCTCTCACCGGTCTAGCAGCCAGCATACAGCACGAATCAAAGTCTCTGCCACAGACTTGTTTGGGAACAAAATCCATACAATCCTCTGCCACAGGATGTATAGGTTTTTCTGTAGTAAAAGTCAGTCACAGTGCTTGAACCTCCAACTGAGTCACCAGGCCCCTCTATAGACCAGCACGCCGCGTGATCTCTCCAAGACGGGTCCTCCCCTGGGATCTCCCCGGTTGTCCAGCTTCGTCACACAGGACTGACAGCTCAGGACCATTCCTCGGCCTCGGTGGTAGGCTCCAGACAAGCCTCTGGACCCACCCCTGCGCCGCTGTATCGTGGGCCTTCCGAATGGAGGACCACGAGGTAGCTCCTTAACGCATACCTGTCGGCCAGGAGGGCCAGCAGGTGGCTGTAAAACGAACCCCAAAATATGGCGTCTGTCCCATAAATACCCTCGCCCAGAATGCAACTCGGAGCACCACCTCCACCGAGCGTGCCTCCGGGACAGAGGAGCCTCCATACGCTTCAACACGTTGCCTTTCCAACCCTGACCAGTGGCGACAGCGACACCCACCGGTCAGCACGGAAACACACACAACGTCAGCCAAGCTGGAACAGAGGCAAACTTTAACCTTCCTAACGCACAATTTACTAAATTTACCTAACATGCGGTAGATTGCAAATCTACCAGCGCTACATACTCCCCCCACTACAATAGACGTTGTCCCCAACATCTGTCCCAGTAACAGTAACAATAACTCTGAAGCCTGAGAGTAAGCATTTGAGTTTCTTATAACTTTGGATAGACAAAGGGAGAGAAAGGACAGTTTAAAGACACTATGAGACTTATATCTATAAAACATTATGTTCACAGCCGCAAACAAAACCACAGTATAATGGTACACAACCTCACTAACTAACTAGCTGAAAAGCCTCCCAGCTCTATATATGATCCGATAATCCCTGAATAAGAAACATAGTTAGACACACACATATACATCCTATACAACAGTAGGAGCGGTACACAGGAATTTAGTGACTTTCTCACCAGCCGGTGTCTGTAGTGAACTAGTAGCCTTTGGCAAAGTCTCAGCAACAGTACTGTGTGTTTCCACACAGGGTGACGTCTTCCCAGAACTCAGGCCAGTCCATTCAGGAAAAGTCATTGTGGAGGCAACATCTTCGCCTTGTGACCACAATAGCTCTTGCGACATGGTTTCAAATAAGTCATCATCACCGGAAAGATCAGACATGGATTCTATTTCCGAGTCTCTCAATTCTTCTGCTGGCAAATATTTATTTACAGTCCCCAACAGTGGCTTACCCGTTCCAAGTGTATACTCTGGTAGCTCCAGCTCAGGCATCCTTTGGGGTAGGCCTCGACCACGGCAGCAGGAAGCCTTTACATAGCCCACCTTCTTCTGAGTATGCACCATAGGAGTAGGCGTAGTGGACTCAGGAACTAAAGTAATGTCTCCGGGCGAGACAACAGTAACAATGTCTCTTTCTGGAACATTGTCAGTAACAACAGGCAAAGTGGCGGCCCGTCGCTCCCTCTCTGTAGCGATAGCAGCTTCCACTGTAGTGATACCTGTCACCCAATCCATCCGATAGGCACGGGGCGACATGGTAGGTTGCTCCACCACAAACAGGTATTCTCCACACTGTGGACATCGGCCAAATGGACGAAGATGCACGGCCAATCCTTCGCATCGATGGCAGGTCATGCCCAGTCCCTCAACATCTCCCGAGGTATACAGGACAAATCTCCCCTGCGGCTTCAATCGAACTCCAGTATCTGTGAGCAGAGTCCCAGATTGCACAGTATTCATCACGGTGCTTGCAGGGAACACTCTGGGTCCCACAACCTATTGCAACGCCGAAAAAGACATGGCCGCACTCTGATCTTCTCAGCACGATCATGAGGCCTCTCTTTTCCTCTGGCGCCAAATACATACACGCGTCCCACGCGGTAGCAAGTAGAGTAACTCCTCCCACTTGTTCTTTCAGTCACATAACTCCTGGGCCTTTTTCTGGCGCCCAGCGTCTACGCACTTAGAAGCAAAGTCCTGCAATGTAACCTTTCCTCTTCCTGAAAAAGATTTTTTTTTTCAAAGTCCAGCTCTCTCTGTAAAACACTCCACTGGGTTGCAATAATTGACGGTCAACAAATCCCGGACGACGCCCCCACATGAAGCACTAACTCACGGTGGAGCTGCTGGTTTAAGCGGGTCTGTTACCTTCACTCTGCTTCCCTCTGTTTCACCGGCACCGGGTCTAGGGTTCCGTTGAGTTTACTCCTGGACAACACACGCACCAACACTGGAGTACATTTTCAATGCTTTATTAAACAAATGACTTAGGAAGTAGCAGGAGAGAGGTAGAAAGGAAACTTGCAGAAGAAACTCAAATATTCTCTAAGGGTTCTCTTGACAAAATGTCCTGGTAGAATTCAAATACTATTTGAATTGTGCTCCCCTCGTGGGACACACTCCTTGCTTGTCTGGATAGGCCTCTCTCACCGGTCTAGCAGCCAGCATACAGCACGAATCAAAGTCTCTGCCACAGACTTGTTTGGGAACAAAATCCATACAATCCTCTGCCACAGGATGTATAGGTTTTTCTGTAGTAAAAGTCAGTCACAGTGCTTGAACCTCCAACTGAGTCACCAGGCCCCTCTATAGACCAGCACGCCGCGTGATCTCTCCAAGACGGGTCCTCCCCTGGGATCTCCCCGGTTGTCCAGCATCGTCACACAGGACTGACAGCTCAGGACCATTCCTCGGCTGCGGTGGTAGGCTCCAGACAAGCCTCTGGACCCACCCCTGCGCCGCTGTATCGTGGGCCTCCCGAATGGAGGACCACGAGGTAGCTCCTTAACGCATACCTGTCGGCCAGGAGGGCCAGCAGGTGGCTGTAAAACGAACCCCAAAATATGGCGTCTGTCCCATAAATACCCTCGCCCAGAATGCAACTCGGAGGACCACCTCCACCGAGCTTGCCTCCGGGACAGAGGAGCCTCCATACGCTTCAACACGTTGCCTTTCCAACCCTGACCAGCGGTGACAGCGACACCCACCGGTCAGCATGGAAACACACACAACGTCAGCCAAGCTGGAACAGAGGCAAACTTTAACCTTCCTAACGCACAGTTTACTAAATTTACCTAACATGCGGTAGATTGCAAATCTACCAGCGCTACATATATAATATATAAATATAGTTATATTTATTTATTTTTGATAGCTATAAAATTACTAACTATGACATATACCAAAAACATCTAAAATGGAGAATATGTCATAGTTAGTAATCTTTTAGCTTTCAAAAAAATTTGTTCTTTACTCTCGTACTAATATTGAGTGCCAGCAACCCAATGTAAAGTCTATTTCACTAGGGATGTGGGTTTGCTGACACAATAGTTTCATATAGGGTTGAAACATCCCTCCACAATTAGAAGAAACATAGAAGTCACTTTCAAAGTGATTTCAGGTATGCATACCAATTGAAATACCTTTGAAATGAAAAGGTCTTCATTCTAATAAAAAAAAATGGTTATCTGTATAAAATGAAAATGCAGTACAATATTAATCATTGCTGCTTAAAAGGATTATGTTTTATGAGTGTACAGTTAATTCCCTATTAATGGTCCTTCTTATAACCTAATCCTGAACTCAGTCATGCACATTTAAAAAGTTCTAATCCTCATCTTAATTGTAACATGCATGAATGTCAAAAAACGTTATGCACCATTTATTGCAAATTGTAATAAGAGGAAAGTAATTTAGGATATTTAATAGCGCAGGGATATAGTTTTTTGCTGGGCATTCAGTTTTTTATGTTTTCAGATATGTACAATCTATTAAAAGAAAAGTCAACTTAGTCGATTTACAAAAAGGTACACTTTGCAAAGGGAATGTTTACTAATTGAATAAGGTGAAGCTGTGTTCACTTCAATGATTATATCATACAAACACAAATCATAGTTTTTCAACTTGGTTTGAACATGATTGTGTATTTACCGCAAACATAGCTGCACTCAACAAGATAAGTAAGCATTCACTTTGTAGGGTGAATATTCACTTTAGTAAGTAGATATTCCTTACTCCTTTAGTAAATCAACTAAAGTTTGTTTAGCCACAAAAGCTAGTATATGGGAAATTGGACTTCAAATGAAAAATGGAACCCCTTTGTAGGTGCCATGGGTTATTAAACAGAGGGTTCCCAAATCCCTACAGATCCTTAAATTAGTTTGGCAACCAGGTAGATCTGTTTCTGCCATATTAGTTCTCATGTATACTAATTTAAAGTCTCGTTTGAGTTCTATACCGCTGACCAACAGTAAGAGTATGGTGTTACCTTAAAACTGTGGTAGGCAACCTGGGGCCCACCAGCTGTTGCGGAACTACAAGTCCCATCATGCCTCTGGGAGTAATTGTAACTGCCAGCCTTGCAATGTCTCATGAGAAATGCAGTTCTACAACAGCTGGAGGGCCCCAGGTTGCCTACTCCTGCCTTAAAGTGTATCTGAGTGGCGACAGGTCTTGCTACAAGGCGGTTAGCAGAACCTACTTGGACATTATGGCAAACTTACCTCCTCTATTGCTGCCATCTTTTCTGCTGCTTCTTCGAGCCTGGTGATTTCTATCTTTGGATTTCTATCTTTGGCCATTGGGCTGCAGCTGATGATTTAACCCCTTCTTTAGGTGCCACCGCTGGTGGGAGATTCTGTTACTTTCAATACTATACCAGCAGCAGAATCATTAAAATTTAATCAGGGCAAAGATGTGGCAAAATATTTCTGGTTTGGGCAGCAGGTAAAGACTTTGTAGGATAAAGTAAGTTGCTTTTAAGCAATTCTGTTGTTAGAGAAGTATCAAGATCGCCCATCTATTATGCACTTAAACGCCACTATTTTCAAGGACCGAACAGATTACAGGTTCATGTACAGTACACATCACCGATAGGTGACATTTATAATGAGATTCCGGTTGGACGCTATCCGCAACCTCTCCACTTTTTATTTTCTCATGTTCTCAGTATTTGTATCCTGTATTTTTTAACTTGAAAGGCAGATATTCCTCTTTGTAGGAGATGATTATGCTCTGAAATACTGAAGAATTTTTATAGCAAGTTGTACATTTGTGACTGCATGTTCTAGATTTTATTACCAGATGTTTTCACAAAATAGTATGAGCAAAGTATAGGGGTATAAGGTTTACTACAGTCCTATTAGCTGTCATTACAATGTAAATGCTACTTTTAAAGTTTAATTGTGTTTAGGTAAAGCACTTTACATGTACTCACATAAGGATAAACATCTGGTGTGTTAAAGTGTCATATATCTAAATGTTCACCAACATTGTTTAACAGTATTATAATCAAATATTTAGTGAACAAGTAATTATCTGTTAATCCAGTCAGTAGCGTATTGTGGTAAACCAACTCTCATGTAATCTAACCCCACATACCTGAAACAATTTCAGACCACCAGTCAATGATTTTCTGAAAGCCTGTTCTGGTTAGCAGGGCAAAAGCCCCAATTGTTCCACTTTTATAGAATATCTTTTGCAGTAACACAACTGTACTTAAAAAAAAATAGCCAAATAGCCAAAAGTCAATATCTTTACAATGAATGGATAAGCACTTAATAGAAACTGGAGTCACTTCCCCTCAGCCACCAGTCATCAGACCTGCCTCACCTGATTGCAGACTGTGGAGAGATACTGACATAGTAAGAACACGTTAATACATAATATTCTATTTGGTAAAAGTAGTAAATGCACAGCTGACATCTATTTGTAATTTCCAAGTACAATCCTAGGAAAGTCCCTGAAATTGTTTGCCCTTGGAAATGACCCTTGTTACCGATCGGCTTCAAAATAAAATGCATCTTGCCCTTAGGATTGTTTTTACAATACAACCTATGAACGACATTATAGCACCATGAAAACCCTATGATGTTGATGATATGGTTGGCAATTTTGGGAACACAGCAGATGGACTGCATGAGTGATTTGAAGGTGTAAAATGACAAATGTAGCCCAAAACAATGATAATAGTACTGCTCAAATGCCCTCCAAACCTGTATCAACATGTGGATAGACTGGTGAAAGACAGACAGCATCGGCCTTTCAGGCTCCAGCAGACTTCAACAAAATAGAGACCGTCTGCACACAAACACTAACTTCCTGTTTCATGAATGTCAATGTAATGGGTAAAAGATGGTTTTAGCTCCTGATCTCTACCTGTATAGAACTCACCATTTTGCAAAGCATAGCTGAGGAGTTCTCTACAGGTGAATAAGAGTAGAAGCCATCTATTACCCATTTTATTCATATTTATGCAACTGGGAGTTAGAGTCCGTGTGCAGAGTTTAATATAGTGTTATTGGGTCTGAAGTGAAATGGATGGGTGTGTTGACAATGAATAATATTATTTTAAACTTTGTGTGGGTGCACAGCCCCAATGCACATGCAAATGCACAGATGTCAGATTGGGAGCAACATCTGTGCAGCCACTGCATCCCAATTGACATAAATAGGACTGCCCGCAAGGAGATGCACCGATCACCCGTGCATCCCCATGCACATAAACCTGACCCTCAGACAGGCATGTCTTGTAGTATCAAACAAACAAATGGTCACCGCTCCCACCTTTAACTGGCCTTCAAAGCAGGGAGCACATGGAAGGGCAACATATGCAAAACAAAACCAGAGGAAATTTCCAGCTCAATTCACCAACAGATAATCAAAATCAATGAATGAGATTTAGAGAATAAGCATCCTAAGCATTTTTTTTTTGTTTCTGTAAGTCTACAGCCTAGCATTTCGAAGACCTTTTATGAGCAAACAATATCCAAATAACAAAATTCTTAGATAACACAAGTAAAATATTCCTGCCATTATTTTCGAACTGTGCTTTGGTGCATGGATTAAGGTCCATCACTAAAGGTTCTAGGAAGACAGTGATGCTCTACATAAATAGCATGAGTGAAACTACCTTTGCTGTGTTAGAACACACAGAGCTTTTTTTAGTGATGTAACCGTTTGGTTGTCCCATTACAGAGGGGTGGTGTGAATGAGGGAGAAGGAGCCAGAGTTTTCAATAAAGAAAAAGCTAATGTAGATGTTGATTGCGTAACCCTTTTTGACCTTGACTGTACTACTGTACAACTTTGATGTATGTTTCAAAATACCTATAAAGAGATATGTAAGTGTTTACTGTGTACAAGCTATTTTTTTTTCAAATTCATAGTTTGAATCAAAGATTAAACACATATGCAACATAGGCAAAGAATAAGAACAAAAGAATACCAATTCTACTGAGGTGGGAATAATTTTGTCCCTAGTATCCATCATTTTTTTCTGACCTGGGAGTTGTTAACCACTGTATTAAAATTGAATCTATACATAGCTAGCAGAAGACAGAAGAAAAGAAGGACTGCCTCTTTAAACGCAAAGGCCTTGCATTTTATTGTTATTGTAATATAACAGAGAGCCAAAATGGGGATCTGTGTATGTAAACAAACAGATGGCCAGGGTTTATGGGAAGAGGCTCTTGTCCCCATGGGGACCCCAATGCACCCTTCCCATGTTGAGGGCATGTGGCTTGGTATGGTTCAGGAGGGGGGGCGCTCACTCTTCCCCCATATCCTGACCTCCAGGCTACATGCTCGGATAAAGGTCTAGTATGGATTTTGGGGGGACCCCCACGCCATTTTTTTTTTAAATCTTGGCGTTGAGATCCCCTTTAAATCCATACCAGACACAAAGGGCCTGGTATGGACTGGGGGGAGGACCGCATGCTGTCTTTTTCCTTGATTTTATCTATATTGCCGGGAGCCAGCAATACATTACAGCCGCAAACAAGTTTACATTACATTTTTTCCTTTAAAAAATTTCATTTAGCTGTGGCACTGTTCTACACATCACACATATGTGCCACTTTACAGGCAGACTAAGGGGACCCCCCAGGCATGATATTTAAAGGAATATTTCATTTTTATTTTTTCACTTTAACCTCCCTGACGGTGTTCCCGAGTGTGGCTCAGGGTTAAATTTCAGTACCATTAGCGGTAACCCCGAGCCACACTCGGGATTGCATTGCAGGATCCTGGAGCGGTGTACTTACCTTGTCCCCAGGATCTTGCGATGTCCCCCTGCGGTGTCTGTGGGCTCTGTCCTCCGCCCCAAGCCTCTCTGTGCCAGGCTCTGTTCCCTGCGAACGTCGCGACGTGCGGAGGCGGAGCCTGGCGGCAAATTAAAATAATGTAAAAAATCATAACACATACAGTACTGTAATCTTACAGATTACAGTACTGTATGAAATTATTTCACATCCCTTTTGTCCCCAATGCTTTGTCCAATGCCCTGCATGCAGTTTTATATTATATATACTGTTCTTTCTGTCTGGAAACTGGAGATTGTCCATAGCAACCAAAAAGTGTCCCTTTACGCCAAAAGTGGCTTTAGACCAGCTAGAAAACAGCGATAGTAAATTAGAACACTTGCAGAATTGAGCGATAGAGAATCATGGGGAAATTTATTTTATTATTATATTATTATTTTTAAAATTATTTATATTTATTTATTATATTATAATTTATGATTTTGTGTTTCAAACTTCATCATACCCGGGATACCTACTAGACTCTTGGTGGACAGATTTAAGTGTGATATTGTTAAGAATTACAGGCCTACAATATAAAACGCCAAATTTCTATGCAAAATAATTGTACCGCTTTGAGACGTAAAAATCTGAAATAATAATACCGCCAGGGAGGTTAAGCATTATTAAAATCACTGCTCCTGAAAAAACGGTTGTTTTAAAAACTGTTTTTTTTGCATTGATACATGTCTCCTAGGGCAGTACCCGGGTTCCCATACACTTTTTATGGCAATAACTAGCATACAAGCCTTTAAAATTAGCACTTTTGATTTTTCATGTTCGTGTTCCCATAGACTTTAATAGGGTTTGCATGTTCGCTAGAACTTTTTGCCTGTTCATTTTCTGGTGCGAACCGAACGGGGGGTGTTCGGCCCACCCCTAACATCTAAGCATATTGGGCAGAGGAGGGGAGGGAGGAACTAGGGGTGCCAGCACAGAGAACATGCTTAGTAATTTTCAGTAAGGTTTTAATAGATAAAATACTGTAAATTCAGTGGTTTTATGTATAGAATACATTTTCTCTGGAAATCGCACTATTTTGTAATTGATGTATATGAAAATTGGTATATTTTATTCACAGACAGAAGAAGAATGTTTGTCCATAATTGACACACTACTTTTCAGAGATAATTTTACCAATTGGGGTCCCCAGGGCTCTTGCCATAATGTGCAAGTATGCATAGTGTATTTCCACATTATGACACATTTTCAGTAAATGTTACTGCTGATCTGTTACTTGTGGTTCCAGAGACCAGCAGGCAAGCTGTTACTTGTAATCCCACAGACCATCAGGCAAGCCAATATATGACTTATAGTTCCATAACATGTGCTCTGCTCTTACCTTGTTCCTGAACAGGACTGAGTGCTCTAGGCATCAACTAGTCTCACCTGATGATTATTACAATAACCTACAGGGCTGTTCCCAGCCCAGCCTAGCTATCTGACTCTCAGACATGCTGCAGCCAATCGGAGCTACACCTATCCCCTCTTATCAGGCTGAAGTCAGTCAGAAAGGCTTCCTCCTTTTTCAGTCTATTTAAAGCGGGGTTCCACCCAAATTTTGAACAATATCTGTATGTATTCTCTTCCTTGCCTAGATGCTGACATGCTTAAAAAATGTTTAAAAAAATTTAAATCGCCGTAATTACCTTTTATTTTTCTATTCTTTTTTGCACTTCCTGGTTCTCCTCCCGTGGGAGTAGGCGTGTTTCTAGCCTCTCCCAGACTCCTGGGAGCTAGTCTCAGGCTTCCCAGGATGCCACTGAGCATGTGCGGGAACGAGCGGTGAATGCTGGGAGCACAGCATTCACCACATCCAGGAAATACATGCTTGTGGGCTTCAAATGCCCACAATGAAGATGGAAACC
Source organism: Lithobates clamitans (assembly GCA_037952925.1). Taxonomy (NCBI): domain Eukaryota; kingdom Metazoa; phylum Chordata; class Amphibia; order Anura; family Ranidae; genus Lithobates; species Lithobates clamitans. The sequence continues at coordinate 3,433,762 of JBBGZY010001371.1, forward strand.
GCCTGCTGTGAATAATATAAGTTATTCTTTCCAACGAAATCTGACACAGGCGGACATATTACACACAATATGTGAGTATGTAATGCTGAGAAGAAAAGTTTGTGAATAAACTCAAAAAAAAAAACCGATAGATAGGTGGACCCCCGCTTTAATATCAGTGCAGCTCATGGCTTGCTGCCTAAGTAATGTTTTTGCAAGCTAGTTGCTGTCTGAGTGTTATCCAGCCCACTTTCCTTCATCTATCCCTGTGTACTGACGTCTGGCTTTGTTTCCTAGCACCTGAGTCCCCTACCTGCCCTGACCTTTGGCTTTGGTTCTGTCTGCTTGGGTATGTTTCCTGCCCTGACTTTTGGCTTGGTTCCTTGCTATCTGAGTTTACTACCTGACCTGACCCATGGCTTCATTCCTATCTATGAGCGTTTAATACCTGTCCTGACCCTTGGCTTTGTTCCTGTCTACTCGGGTATGCTACCTGCCCTGACCCTTGGCTTGGTTCTTGGCTATCTGAGTTTACTACCTACCCTGACCCTTGGCTTCATTCCTGGTTAACTGAGTCCACTGCCTGACCTGAACTCTGACCTCTACCTTCCCTGTTGTGTCTTTAACCACTGTACACTGTACTGTCACTGCAGTGTTCCTGGTTCAGGCCTACTTCCTAGTACCTTCTTGTTTCCAAGTCCCTAGTCTTAAGGGGGGTAGTGACCTGGGGTAATATTATAGAGGTTAAAAGATAATTAAAAAAAGGTTAAGTCTTTTTGGCTACTTGCTGTGTATAAGGCCTATCACAGTATTTGTTGTCTCCAGTTCTTATAGAAGAAGTTCTGTCTGCAATATGAATAGTGCATTTTCAGTTTTTCCATGCTAACCAGTGAACTGCTGTCCTAGTGAATTTTTCTCTAATAACTTTTCATTTATTCCCTTTGTAGACTTAGATCTTTTTACCTCCACTATATGCCTCTATGTCCATCACTACAATGATCTTTCTAGACCCCTAGTTTTCTATAAGCTCAAATTGTAGATAATTGAAGGGTAACTGTGTAAGAAAGGGGAGCACTGCTGTTTTCTGCAGGAAGTTGAATGTGAATTGGGAAATAAAGTGGAGCAATGGCTATGGTTGGACCTACTGACCTCATGGGTTTAGGAGCAGCTGACCTCTGTTTAGGTTCAATAAAGTTAATTAATCATACATTTTAAAGTAGTTGTAAACCCAAGCTGGATGACATTTAGCATGGTAAAACACTGTGCTTAATAAATTATCACTTTGTCTGTTTTCATAAAATACTGTTTTCATCTTTTTTGTGCTTTTTTTAGTGCTTTTAATCTCTTTCATCCTTACTCAAACACCTCCTGCCTACATGCACTTGCTTCTTAACTGGCTGTACATTATTGCTCAGGGTGAGTTTCCTTTCTAGACCTTTCCTGTGCAGTATGTATTGGCATGGCCATTGGTAGTCTCCATCAGGGGTGCTTGTGATTGGGTCACTACAGAGGAGCACAACTAAAAAACAGTTGTCACCTCATGCACGACCATGGACCTTCATGGCAGATGCCCAGGTATTATTTTATTGAAAAATGTTGACATTTAAAAAGAATGAAAAGAGTATTTCAAAGAACATTAGCATGGTAAAGCCTAACTCCAAGAATTAGGCACAATCTACCCTTGCAGTGGTGGTTAAATCTAGGGGAGATGAAAATGCTGTAACACTTAACTTACCCTCACTCTGACTGGGTCCAGCACTCTTCTCCATTTCCTTCAGTGTTCCAGGCCATGGTCAGACCTTTGGCATCATTGCAGGCAATGTATGGATGAGTGCCTTAGGAGGAGGCTTCGCTGGACCAGTTGCATCACTGGAGGGTTCTTGATGGAGTGAGGTACAAGGTAAGTATTGCTCTTTATTGCTGCACCTCTAGACCAAACAAGCCGTTAACCCTTGCAGTGCAGGAGATGCCATTGCAATTGTAGATTTTGTCTAGTTTCTAGATTTGGGTTTGAAAGCTTATATGTGATTATAGTGATTGGGTTTACATGTACTTGAATCAAAACTAGTTTATTTGCTAATATACCTGTATGTTATTTGATGGCATATAAATTACTAAAGAACACAGCAATGACTCATAAATCATAATGCAATCCATCAAGCTTAAAAAATGTACACTGTACGCTGTCATTGCCCTAACTTGCTGTAAAAATATTAGAATAATGGATGTATTTAACAGTATAATATACTTGATACCAGATGCCAATATCTACAATTACTTCTCACAACATTGCCTTTCTTTAAATACTATTGGTATTAATCACAGTACACTTCAGCATTGTGCTTGAATCCTAGAAGGAGATTAAAATGCATTAGTGGGCACAATTCTTGGACTGGATTGCAAATATGCTTGCTCTTTTAACTAATCCTTTTTAAAAGCTTTATTTTCCTAGTGCTAAAAAGTAACACTTAGTATATGTTATACAGATCTCTGCTGCCATACTACAATACATGCTTAAACAACACCCTACCTGTCAGGCATCTGAAAGTTAAACGCTGTAATAAAATGCAGCTCATAAGATACAGATCATAACTTGTTTCACAACTTTAGTGCTTGCAGTCATGGAGACCAGACATGTGCAAAATATTTTCCTTAAAGGGAAAAGTATACCCCCGTTGATTGACTGGTAAAGGAGCCAAAAAATAAATGTGCAGATCTGTAAGCACATATATAGTTACATATAGTTACCTAGTAGGTAAGGTTGAATAAACACAAAAGCACATTCAGTTCAACCTATGTAGGTGTACGTGTGTCAGTGTCTATAATCATTTCTCATATCCCTGTATGTTGTGTTCTTTAAGATGCAAGTCCAAGAGTCTTTTAAAAATATCAATACTCCCCTTTGCCACCACCAATTGTGGAAGAGCATTCCACATCCTTATTGCCCTGACAGTAGCTGTTTAGTGCTATACACATGCAATATTACACATTTGCATGCACAGAATTCTCAAGTTAGAGCAAGCCTTAATTAATATATATTAAAGGGATTGTAAAGTCAGAAGGTTTTTTATCATTATAATTAAGATAAAACGCCTTCTGTGTGCAGCAGAAGGGTCCAAAAGCAATTCTTTAAAAAGGAACCGGCAATTCAGTAAAAAGATTATAAAAGTATTTATTACAAAATTCACTTTACACTAATCAAAAATAGAACATACCTGCACCAAAATACCTAGAATTAGACAACGTTGTCTAAAAACAGATGGCCACCACACTCAGACATACACCCCTCTTAAGAATCACTAAATACTTGTAGAATCACTAGCAATAACTATGTTGGTATAAAAATGTCAAAGTATTGAACTTGAATCAGATGAATACAAAACATAAATTGGGTATCCCATCCATAGGTAAAAAAAAAACATTGCAGTATACCATGGTATATTTGATTCTAATGGCATTGAATGGAAAGTTCATGAGTAATTAAATGAAAAAGTCACTGGGGGTATAACTTAGAGAGTAGATAGGAGGTAATTATTCAAAATTCCTTTACAGGGATCATGTATCTGGTGGCTAATCAGGCTACTATGCAACACATGCAGGCAGGTTAGTATATCTCTAGGGGGCAGGTGAGTATGTGTGTGTGTAAACTCCCCCCAGCCAGGTGGTAGGAAACAATACAGCTCACCGCTCTCCACTCTCCCGATAACCACCTCTGCCACTGCACTAGTGTAAAGCCGAAGTTCTGTCCCTCCAAATCACTTGTTTGTAGCCGGTATAGATGAAGGTCTCTCTGGTTGTTTATACGGGCATGCGTATGGCCCAAGAACTCCAGTGGCTCCTTCGGATCTCCCTGGAATTGCTGAGGGGAGTTCATCAGCTGATGGGCGGAACTGAGTCAGCGTAACAGGGAGCGTGATGGCATCACGCTGATGCATTTCACTCGTGACCCGAGTTTCTTCAGTGCATGCAGCCACTGTGCCCATCAAATGCAGCCACTTGTGCCCATCATATGCAGCCATTTGTGTCCATCATATGCAGCCACTGTGCCCATCATATGCAGCCACTGTGCCCATCATATGCAGCCACTGTGCCCCATCATATGCAGCCACTTGTGCCCATCATATGCAGCCACTTGTGCCCCATCATATGCAGCCACTTGTGCCCATCATTTGCAGCCACTTGTACTCATCATATGCAGCCACTTGTGCCCATCAATTGCAGCCACTTGTGCCAAGTATATGCAGCCACTTGTGCCCATCATATGCAGCCACTTGTGCCCATCATATGCAGCCACTGTGCCCATCATATGCAGCCACTGTGCCCCATCATATGCAGCCACTTGTACCCATCATATGCAGCCACTTGTGCCCATCATATGCAGCCACTGTGCCCATCATATGCAGCCACTGTGCCCCATCATATGCAGCCACTTGTACCCATCATATGCAGCCACTTGTGCCCATCATATGCAGCCACTTGTGTTCATCACATGCAGCCACTTGTGCCCATCAAATGCAGCCACTTGTGCCCATCAAATGCAGTCACTTGTGCCCAGTATATGCAGCCACTTGTGCTAATCAAATGCAGCTACTTGTGCCAATCAAATGCAGCCACTTGTGCCCATCATATTCATCTATTTGTACCCATAAAATGCAGCCACTTGTGCCAGTCAAATTCAGCCACTTGTGCCCATCAAATGCAGCCATTTGTGCCCATTGAATGCAGCCACTTGTGCCCAGTATATGCAGCCAGGCACGGCTGTCACTTCACTACCCCCCTGCAGCCGCTCCGGCGGCACTTACTGCTAGTGTGGCGGGGCTCTGCTCCTCACCCGGAGTGACGGGGGTCCCCTCCTCAGTGGGAAGCGGTGGCTGTGGCTCCTGTGTCTGCTCGGCTCATCCTCAGGCTTCCTTCGCTGTGTCTCCTCTTCCGACAAAGCGTTAGGCATCCAATAGGATTGCCTAATGCTTTGGCAAATCGGGAGACAGGTCTCACTGACCTGCCTGCTGATTGGCTGGGAGGAACCTTATTGTGCAAATAGCGAAAATTCATTCGCTATGCCAAACAACATGGTGGGATTGGGATGCAGTGCTCTGCGCCCCGAGCCCACCCTATTTTGAAGCCTATTAGGCTTCTAATCACGTGCTTCAAAATACACTCCCCTCGCCTATTCCCGCCATAGCATTTCATGTGTCCGGCGTCCTGAAAGGGACTGGGCACATGAATAGGGATGGCAGCGGAAGTGTCGGGGGCGGCGCCCTTGCGCCCTTGCGCCCACAATGCACGGGCTGCCACTGTTCCAACTCGAACAGCAGCTTGCAAACCTTCCACTGTAAGCACAAAGCAGATGTTTCTAAGTTTTTAGAAACTGACTGAAAAACAACTATGTTTTGTTGTGATCTTCAAAGATCTTTAAAGTGGAGTTCCACCCAAAAATGGAACTTCCGCTTTAGGGAGGTGACCCCCTGACATGCCACATTTGGAATGTAATTTTTTAGGGGGGGAGTGGATACCCTCTTTTTAGAGGGTCCCAGCTCCCACTTCCTCCGGCACAACGCGGCACCAGAAGGGAGATCACATCTCCCCACTCCCTCTTGGCAATCATCTGGGACACGTCACAGGTCCCAGATGATTGCCCGGCCAGTCGCGGTGCACTGCGCAGCACTCATATGCGCAGGGTGTGCCCGGCTGTGAAGCCACAGCCGGGCACCCACAGTTACAATGCCGGCGCCGCAGAGAGGAGGGGGAGATGAGCGGGGCTTCTTTTCCCCAAATCGCTGGACCCTGGGACAGGTAAGTGTCTGACTATTAAAAGTCAGTATTTGTAGCTGCTGACTTAATAAACTATTCTCAGTACATGCAACTATTTAAGTCAGGAACGCCTTGTTTTAAAACTCTTTTACTGCTTATTATTTGGCAAGGTGTTTTTTCTTTTTTAAATGTATCTACAAAAAGTGGCAATGCCTATACTGTTATTGAGAGCTTCCATTATTTTCTCCATAAATACATGTAAGCAATTATCTCCATGGGAGTGGACTTTTTGGCATTTAATCTAAGAGGAAACTATATAAGCTTTCCAAAGACAGCAACAGCAGAACATTGCAGTTCTCAAGATATGTAAAACAGAGGAAACATGTTGATGTAATATATGTAGATCCAGTAAAGTTTTTCTGCCAAAGAGTAGATATTTAATACGGATAATTTAATATATATTTGCGAACATAACAATGTGTCTCTTTTACTGAAGAGTATGTGTGGATTGTGCTAGTGTTGCCAACTTATGAAATATAATAACTGCATAATTAGATGCATAATTATTATTATTTTAAATACTGGTGTGTATTATGGCATTGACTTATTTTTCATGCCATATTTTTGGGTGTTTAGTTTGCATTATGCGTCATATTACAATATAATGAAAGCCCACTATTTTAATAATATAAATACAATTATGATAATATTTAGTGTGCCAAATGTTCTTTCTGCTGCCAAAAGTTTTGAAAAACATTTAGTATAATATTCCGTACCTGCTTCTCACCTGGTTGCTTCTTTTAAACAGCATTTTGGAAGGGATGGAGGGAAAATGTGCAGCAGTGTAATAATCGTAAGTGAACCCGGCAGGCTGATTGTTCCCAATTTGATCGATCAATTCTTGCTAAACCAGCCGTGATTCGAACTGTGTATGGCCAGCCTAATGCCGCGTACACACGGTCGGACTTTTCGTCTACAAAAGTCCAACGGACGCTGACGGACTAAAGCTGGCTGGTAATCCGATCGTGTGTGGGCTTCTCCGGACTTTCAACTGACTTTTTTTGCCTCAAATCCGACGTACTTTAGATTTGAAACATGCTTTAAATCTTTCCGACGGACTCGAGTACGGTCGAAAAATCCGCTCGTCTGTATGCTAGTCCGACGGACAAAAACCCACGCTAGGGCAGCTATTGGCTACTGGCTATCAACTTCCTTATTTTAGTCCGGTGTACGTCATCACGTAAGAATTCGACGGACTTTTGTGTGATCGTGTGTAGGCAAGTCTGTTCGTTAGAAAGTCCGCCGCAAGTCCGTCGAAAGTCCGCCGCAAGTCCGTCGAAAGTCTGTCGGACAGGCTGTCGGACTTTTGTAGACGAAAAGTCCGACCGTGTGTACGCGGCATAAGGGATATGCCATTACAGCAACCATACAATACTAACAATCGCTTCCACACCTTATCTCCTAAAATGTAGAGCATAGCTTATTCACTTCAGTTGCTTTTATAATAGACCAGCCATTTACTACACAGTCATTATTAATGTGTTTTTGTATACTGTAAATAGCTTATTTTGTACTCCTTCACCCTCTAACTTCCTCACTTCTGGCGGCGATGAACCCTCAGCTGCCTGCAGCCTTCTGGGATATTCATGTCACACATCCCTGCAGGCTGTAGGTCAGCAAGTCCTGAGGTATTGCTTAGATGACATCTTGATATGACATTTGTTTAGGCTTGAAATCTTGTGAAACTTTGGAACTTGGTGAACTGCAGCCTTCTGGGGTATGTAACATGAATATCCCAGGTGGCTAGGGAAGTCATTGCTAGAAATGAGGAAGCAATAGGGTGGAAGAACAAAAATACGCCGTATACAGTATATGAGACATGAAAATGGTTATTCATGTGTAATAGAGGTGGAAGGAAGAAAATAACAAAGTGCAATGAGTGATGAATGAGTTTAAGAGCAAATATTTTCTGAGTAATTATTTTCACTTGCAGAATTCAAAGTTAACCATTTGAGTCCCACGGGTTTTTTCCTCCTTAAATCCACTTTTTTGTTTTGGCAATGTCTTGATTCCACACATTATATCTTTCAATTTTGTAGTCTACCCTAAAATTATTATATGTTTTTTGGACATATAAGGCTTAAATGTGGTTGCAATTTTTGAAAGGCATATTTTTATTCCCTTCTTTTTGCCCCCTTGTATTTATATAATACAAAAATATAATTAACAAAGCCTGCTGGATAAATTTACATCACATTAGTGCAAATTTTATTTAATATAGTGGAATGGTAAGCTGAAAGTAAATGCATGTGGAGAGTTTTATTACCCTTAATATGCTACATTTTGCAGGGTAAAAAAAAGTTTGCATAAATTGTTAGCATAATATTAACATTAGATTAAGTTGGGTTGACAAGAGGACAGATTAGCTTGATGGCAACTTTTTTCACGGATTTAAAGAGTCCACCAGCATACAATTGTCTCCCAAGCAGCCAAATAGACCACCAGATCAGTTCAAAAATTGAAGAGAATGTCCAGGACTTTAGGAACAATTATAAAAGGTGAGTATTATACTGCAGATGACTTCCCAGGCCTCTTACTAGGTTTCCATACCACTTATGCCAAATGGGTCCAATAAACTGTCAAAATCACCAACTGTGTGTCTTCTTTTTTATTCACCTTTGCTTCCCAAATATATTCAACTCACCACTTGTGAAGCCCAAAGGAATCTCATATAGTGCAGTATTTTATAAATAAATGGAAACAAACATATCTATATTGTGCTCACATGTGAATATACCAACATCAGTGCACCACCAGTGATAAAGTTCTCCACATGCCACTTGTGCAGCCTCTTACTAATAATCCGATTAAAACTGCATATCATTCCATTCCAGGTAGGTCAGTGGATCAATATCCCTTAGTATTCCTACTCTTGGTATAACTCATAAGAAAATGACTCAAAATATGTATTACTGTAAAGATTAACACTACAAACCATATGATGATTCCCACACCACATGCCAGCTTAATGTGTACTAACCCCCTTATCAGAGGTAGGTCCTTTAAGTAGTTGAAGTACTTTCGTACGAAACATGTCGGGTACTTAGCCTGCTCTTAACTTTGTATACCACACTTTTTAATTTGTTTTGTGATCACTCTTTGTACACATCAGAAGCGATGGTTGTACTTTTGTTTAAATATTTTTTTACATTTTGGATTGATCTGCACTATGTGGAGGCCTTCTTTTTTCCATATGATCTATGCTGTTCCTCTGAAGTACCACATATACCAGGAACATCATCATTGAGGCTCAAGTGTTCATGCTACCTCTGGTCTGATGTATGTGGATGCATGCCAGTCCATTTGAAGGAGTTCAAGCTGGAGAGCGACTTTGGAGAGCTTGCTTGGCTCACCGCCGCTGGTGTGTGGGTCCACATTTTCGGGTAAGAGTACCCACCCCCTTTCCCTGGTGTTGGAGGCACGTTCCATGTTCAAGGGATCGCATATGATATGATGAACTTTATTTTTATTTTCATTTGAGTGACTTTTATGTTGCTATTTTGGACTTTACTCTTCACATAGATGGTATCATTTATGAAATATTGTGTGGCTATCACAGGTCTTTATATTTTGGTTTGAGTACCATATTAGGTTTTATTGCCTATACACTGGTATGAGTACTCCTTGATCATATATATAATTAGCACTGTATACATGGTTATGTCACCATTTTGAATATTTTATTCTCAGTTCACTTACTGATTGTATATGCACTTGGCACTGTTTTCTGAGCTTGTTATAGTTTGGGTCACATCCCCGAATCACATTCCAAGGTTTATATATACATTTAGCACTTCATCTTTTCTGTTTTTTAATCTTCTCAGTGCTCAACATTAATACCAACCATAAAGTGCAAATTCATGATTCCCACACCGCCTTCAACCTTTATATGTGCTAAACACCTTACCAAAATGGATCCTTTAAGGTGCAGGGTATGGTAATCTAAGTGGCATTAGACATCGGACACTTAATTACCCAGGCAGCCATTTTGAATGTTGGATGTTTGTATACCTTTTTACATTTAAGCATATTGGTGGTGAATAAAGCTGTTTTAATGGGATTTCCTGCACTATGAGCTCTTTTTGCTTTCTCGTCCCCTTTAACTATTGCTCTAAGGGGAGGCTTAGTACTGAGAAGACCAGAAGATATTGCCATACCCTATATGGCATGATGAATAAGTATCTGCCTCAGCAATGTATTTCTCAGTATTGAGGACACCATTGATCCTGACCAAATCTCCAACTCCATTTGTAGAAATGCAGCCCCAAACTTACAAGGAACCTCCATCATGCTTCCCTGTTGCCTGAATATTGACTCATCAGTCCAGAGCACCTTCTGCCATTTTCCTGCACCCCAGTTCCTATGTTTTTATGCATATAAGTCGCTTAGCCTCGATTTCTACGTCGGAACTATGGCTTTTTGGCCTCAATTATTCCATGAAGACCACTTTTGGCCACACTTGTCCAAAGAGTAGATGGGTGTATATGGGTCCCACTGGTTTCTGCCAGTTCTGTGCTGATGGCACTGCTAGATATCTTCCAATGTTGAAAGGAAGTATGCATCATGGGGCTGATTTACTAAAACTGGAGGCCTTAGAATCTGGTGCAGCTGTGCATAGAAACCAATCAGCTTCCAGGTTTAATTGTCAAACCTTAATTGAACGAACTGATGTTAGAAGCTGACTGGTTACTATGTACACCTGCACAAGATTCTGTGTGTGCTGGTTTTAGTAAGTCTCCCCCGATGTGTCATCTGCTGCATTGGGTTTCCTTGGCCAACCACTGTGTATATAGTCCTCAAGATTGCCCATTTCTTTGTGCTTCTTCAAAAGAGCTTGAACAGAACATCTTGAAACCCCAGTCTGCGTTGAAATCTTTTCCTGGGAGAGATGCAATATAATTACCTTGTGTTTTATCATTGTGTTTCACAACCTCACCTTAGCAGCAGAATTTGGCTGTTCCTCGCTGTCAGAGAATGCCTATGAGACATTTGGCCCGCAGAGATGCACATACGGGTGGCATTCTTAGCAGAATAGTTACCAGGCACGCGCATGCAAACATGAATGCACATGGGCACGTGCGCATGGGAACACGCTCAAGGGCTATTTAAGGATACTCCTGCTTATGCTTAAGTGCTGACTGGGCTTTCAGCTATTGCCTGCATCCTGCTCTACTCTGCTTGTCCCCTTGTTGCTGACCTGACTTGCCTATGATTTGTGCTTAGCGCCTGCTTATGCCTTTTCGCCAGTTCCTGACCCCGGCTCTGGTCTTGACCACGTCTCTGCCTTATGATACTAAGGTCAGCAGCCTGCCTGCTGCTAACCTCGGCTATTCCTGTGACCATACTTCTGTTCCTGGCTTGGTTTCCACATCCTGTTCAAGTGCCTTCCTGATTGTCATCTGCACCAGCTCTGCTCATTACAGTGAGTTTCTGTCTCAAGTCTACTGGGAGCTCTGACAAGCCTCGCATCCAGACTCTGTAGCCCAGGTGGAGTGCTTCTTTTAACTTCAGCTGGATCTCCATGCACAGTTACTGTTCCTGACCTCATGTTCTGCCATCCTGCCTCAGACCGCATCACCTGCTGCAAGCGCTCCCATCAACACCTGCCAACACTTGTGTTCCTCTTGTCCCTTGGTATCCTCTGTCCCATCCTCAGCGGGTCCTGGGCTGGAGATACAAGAGAGGCCAGCGTCATCATTTCAGTCTCCGATCAGGTACTTGCCGAGTTTTAAGCCTCCTAAACAGCTGTTTCAGGTAATGGCTGTTTCAACCTACATATGAAATTGGTTATAATTAGAGTCAAACAAAATCCCTGACTTTGTGCAAGTGTACAAAGTGTGCAAGTGTAAGAATTGATGCTGGTTTGCACCCAAAAGTAGTCACACCAAATATTGGTGACCATGGGAGGGGGTATAAACAGTCCTCTACCACTGAGGATAGACCAAATCCTGTGCCAGAACAAACACACAAATGGCTATAACAATGTAACGTGAATAAACAAACATTGGCCCTTACTGCAAAGGTCCACTACAATGCCCCTCTCTCACCTGCCACGTTTCCCCTTCAGAAAAGTAAATACAGTTCCGAGCTGAACACCGCCACAACTGCCTGTCTAAGTGGCCTCCATATATACCTCCAAGGTGCTTCAAGACGCTCCAGCCGCCACCATTTAGGTGCAGCCAGATGACATTATTGCACCATGTGAATGTCATCACTGCACAAGATGATGCCTATCCAAGTGTGTTATCCAGGGTAACTCACCCCACCATCCCTTCCCAGGACTACCAACACCACCCACAAGGGAGGAGCCAGGCAGTAGGATCCACCTCAGGAGTGAAGAAAGGACAAGACCAAATCGCCCTTTGGGCTCTGCATTTCACCTCCCTCCATAGGGGACCCAAACACCCGATTCTGTAGAAAAAGGAATGATATGCATATGCCCGCCCAAGAGACTAACACCAATGCCCCTAACACCCAAAGACAAGAGAATACCCTGGTTATAGGGATCCCATCATAATTCTGTATACTACAAAATATCGTAACAAATAGTTCCATGCATAAACAGATCAACAAGGACAAAAAAGGAATAAAAAAGTAAATCCAAAATAAATCAAACAATACCTAGTCACATGGTGGTAATATATGATGGGAAATAGAAACGAAGACCTACAAAGAACTTCCAGGGTGATGCACACAATGACCCCACAGATGTAGAGCAAAAAAATAAAAATCACAAAAACAGCTTAAAACTTCGCGTATCACTCAGTCCTGGGGATGAAGTTGCCTTTATTTGATCCATTTTGCTTCATGTTACAAGATTTTCTCATCCAAATCCCTCCCCCCAGGGTCCTTAAATATCCTATCAAGGGCTGCAAGCCTAATCACATCAGCATCATAATTATGATGCATGCCAACATGTCTCCCAATTGGTGTAGATAATATACCGTTCCTAATATAATAAATGTGATCCTTAATTCTGCGCCAAAAGCAACATTTAGTTTTCCCAATATAAAATGCTCTGCATCTGTAGACCATTATGTACACCACCCCTTTGGTCTGACGGTTTACAGAGTTTCTCAATGTGTATGCTCTACCACCAGGAAGGGTTAGCGTATGATTTTCCAGAATCCATCCACAAAACTTGCAAGACCCACATTTATGGGTACCACCACCACCTAAGCGCTTTTCCTGAGATAGCTCCCCTGTCCCGGAAATGACTATTAGTTAGTCTATCCTGAATAAAGCATGCCCATCTGTAAGTAATATTGGGTCATTCCCTGACATACAAAATATGCAAAGACTAATGCGCAAAAACCACAACCTCCTATATAAAATATAAACCTGAGTAAAATATTAAATATTGTGGTACCAGATAGAAAGCAGCCAACATAAATGGGTGCACTCAACACCCCAGAACCTAAATGCTAAAACAGAATGATATGTGGCGCTGCTCTATCCTCCCGTACCAGACTGCAGGGAAGCAAGGTTAGCACTAATAGATCAATCAACATCCAGGTGAACCTCCTAGTTACAGGTACCAAGTATATGACTGAAAGGTCTTAGCCACTGAACCAATATTCCTAATGGATAGCCTGCTTGTCAAATAAATAAATAAATACACAACTAGTGCAAAAGTGCAATCCCTAGTGCAATAAACCAACCTCCACACTATAATCAATAATATTGATTAATCAATAATAGTCAAAAATCCTAATGAGTATCCTGCATAACAAAATAAATACATAAATAAATAGATAAAGTGACTTGTGCACAAGTGCAGTCCCTGGTACAATGACCAATCTCCACAATGTAAACAGTAATCAGAGTGACCTAATAATGACTCTAAAGTACAATCCAAATATTGTAAAAGTGCAAATAGTGCATAACAAGTGCAAAAATATTGAATTGTGCAAAAAATTAAATTTCTAATGTGGCCTCGTTTTCTCTAAAGTGCAGTGACTAAACCAGTGTAGAAAATATCCTGAATAATGTGCGACTACGGATGCCAAAGAAATGCTCCGCAGTAATAAAATTAGAGGTAAAGCAAAAAAATGCTAGCATAAGTGCAATAAATGATATTAATGGTAATAAAATCGCATCCGTTAAATATGAGATGCAAATGGGGCAAACACAAAAAAAGAAAAAAGAAAACACTAAAAATAGTTGTAATATAGTCCAAAATGTGACAATGGTGCAATGCAATCCACACCAATATCATGCAATCTGTGACTTCCAGTGTTCAAACAGTCTTTTAAAGACGTGCAGATAGCAGTGACTTGTGATGTTCTTTGCTTCTGGTGCACACACCAATTATTCCCCCCAGCCTCTCACCTCCAGTAGCTGCCCCCAGTGGGCCGAGTCAAGCAGATGGATGATGTTATTATCACGGGGATGTATTTCATGCAGCAGCACCGTCAGCATTCGCCTTCCCTGTGGGGTGACTGTAGATATAGCTCTCCGCTTCAACTCCGGCCACTCACAGTAGTCCCAAGGCAATAGTTAAAAAGAAGGAATAGCTCCCATAGTGTAGTACTTTAAAATTCAGGTTTATTGTAACAAATGTAGTAACTTACATAAAAATTCACAACGAGCAGTGAGAAAAGTGTATGGCTTCCGGGTTCGGCTGTCCCCGAGAAGCGTCGGCACCTGGCTCCTCCTACTCTGACGCGTGATTTTTCAATATTTTTGCACTTGTTATGCACTATTTGCACTTTTACAATATTTGGATTGTACTTTAGAGTCATTATTAGGTCACTGTGATTACTGTTTACATTGTGGAGATTGGTCATTGTACCAGGGACTGCACTTGTGCACAAGTCACTTTATTTATTTATTTATGTGTTTATTTTGTTATGCAGGATACTCATTAGGATTTTTGACTATTGATTATAGTGTGGAGGTTGGTTTATTGCATTAGGGATTGCACTTTTGCACTAGTTGTGTATTTATTTATTTATTTGACAAGCAGGCTATCCATTAGGAATATTGGTTCAGTGGCTAAGACCTTTCAGTCATATACTTGGTACCTGTAACTAGGAGGTTCACCTGGATGTTGATTGATCTATTAGTGCTAACCTTGCTTCCCTGCAGTCTGGTACGGGAGGATAGAGCAGCGCCACATATCATTCTGTTTTAGCATTCCCTGACATAGTTCTTGACAATAGGATCATTTGTCAACAGGTACCACTATTGGATGTCGACTTGTATTATGCAGCACTATATGCTTTGGAGTGATAGTTTATGTGCAGCTTATATTTTTCACTATTTGGATACTTAGAGATTTCACTGCAGCTGCTTTATATGCACATAGTTTTTTTTGAGGGAATGCAGGAGATTATGACATTTTTCACTATGCAGAAGTGCAGTGTTTACAATGGAGCAACCTGTTGACGCATCAGAAGCTCAGGGCCTAAAAATTTCACTGGTTAGTGCTGGATGCTTGGCTTTAACTGACACTTGGCGGTTTAAAAGAGAAGTATGGGAATACTTTTTTCCCCCCAATTATACTTACCTAGCTAGATGCAGCATCGGTCTGATGCTGAATCTGTCCCCCGGTGGCTCTAACACTAAGAATTGAGCGATCTAACACCTCTGATTACTCAGTTCTCAGAACTCCCTGAGCAGAGAGCTGCTGACTGTTAGCTCTCTGCTCTGCCCCCCCCCCGCGCTCACTGGAGTGTTTGGCAGTGGAGTGGGCAGGAGTGGCTGGCTCAGGCTCTCAGTGGCTCAATGAGAGGCTGAGCTGGGATCTGGCCCAGGCATGTGGGCAGAGCCCAACTTCATTGTCTGAGTCTGGACCAGCTCTGTGACGTCAGCAGACAGCAGACT
The DNA here is from genome assembly GCA_037952925.1 of Lithobates clamitans. NCBI lineage: Eukaryota > Metazoa > Chordata > Amphibia > Anura > Ranidae > Lithobates > Lithobates clamitans. The sequence continues at coordinate 3,449,380 of JBBGZY010001371.1, forward strand.
TCAGCGCGCTGTCTGCTAAAAACAGGTCACAGGGGTGCAGAATGAACTGCACTCCTGTGATCCACAGGAGAAGTACAGCCAAATGAGCTTTGGCTGTACTTCTCTTTTAAAGTGGATGTAAACCCTCACATATACCCAATGAAGTGAACAGCCTCAGATGATACACAGAGAGGAAACAAATCTCCCTACATAAGTTTTACATGTATATCTGCTGTCTTCAGCTTTATATACTATTTAGAAAGTGCACATCATGTTAGGAGATTTGTTCTTCCTGGTTAATAATGCAGTGAAGCCTGGGCATACAACCAACCAAGACAGCTGATTGGAGGAAAGGAACACACCCCATCTCCTCATAGGTAGAGACTATCAGAGCTGCTCGTTGAAAAGTTCAGGGCTCTGCTAATCAATTTATAGCATCCTCCCCAACACAAAACTCAGGCTGCTTTTATCATATGTGACGGATGAGAACTTGTCAGAAGTTATCGGGCTGATAACAGAAGAACAGAGCAGGAGACAGCTATGGGACAGAGAGATAACAAAACACTATAGATATATGTGCCCAGCTCAAATTTCACGAATCGGGTTTACATCCACTTTAAGTCTTCACTCTGCTAGGACCTGCAGGAGCTGCTGAGCCCAGGCACCATTTTTAAACAGCGCTGGGGTGAATAACTGAAATCTCCATGCTGTTTTAAAATGGAGAATGGGACTCAAGAGGTTAACCAGACTCCAGTGCCCAAGCACCAATGTAAAAATATTTAGCTATACAAAATGTATTGCTATCACTGTCAAATGACCACATTTGTAACTAATTTAATCTATAAAAAAAGAGTTAATTACCTACAAATCCTAAGTGCATTGAATAGCTCCCAATATTATTAATGGAACAATACATCCAGAAATGGCTCTATGTGAATTTAATTTAAAAAATCTAAATATATAGGAAGGTTCATTACTGCTTTAACTTTTTTTATCTTTTTTTGCCATCTTCTTTTCTAAATTTAGCAAAATCTAAATGAAATAACTCTAAACCTTACTGTTTGGTTTTATATCCTTTTCACAAAATAAGTAATACAAGTGTTAAACTGAATGACATAAATACATTTTCTTTTTATTTGAAATGCTTGCCAAGCCTTTGAAGCAGCCACTTTAAGTCATTTGTTTTGGAAGATTATAACTGCTGTTCAACAATTTTAGTTTAATCTAAAGGTGTGCCTCGGTCTAGATAACCTAAAAATGGGGGTGGGTACCTTCATCCACAATTGTTAGTATTGGAAAGAAACACCTGGGGCTCCCCCAAACATGCACTGTCAAAAACAGAGAAGGTTGGACTATCTCGGTACCCAAGGATTAGGCAGAAAGTATACTTAAAATATAACAATTTATTAATAGAAATACATGATTAAAATGAGGGGAAGAAGCAATTTTACAAACAAGCTGTATACAATCAATAGTTACAGCCGTGTATAAATCTTTCAAAGAAATCAAGAGTTCTTTTTAGGCTTTCTTTCTTGTATTTACATCTGGTGATCCAGCCAGCACGTCTGTTGTTTTTCAACCGAACAAGCTGTTCTGAAAATGTAGCAGTTAGAGGGCCGTGACAAACCATTTACCTCTGGCAGGGGTGCTTATAATGATCAGCTTTTATTTTTTTTATGTAAAACTTTTATCCCAAAAGGAACAAAACTGTTGCTGTAACTACTTACAAAGTGTCAACTGAAGTTTGGCTTGAATTTATTAGTGTATCTAAATCAGCAAATGCTAATCTGCTATCTAACATTACCCTATCCCCAGATTGACAATTTTGCTTTCCAAAGGTGTCTCTGTCTCCCTCATCCAGAGTGGGGCACTCTTATGGGGCGTACACACGGTCGCACTTTTTGGCTACAAAAGTCGGACAGCCTGTCCGACAGACTTTCGACAGACTTTCGACAGACTTTCGACGGACTTTTGGCGGACTTTAAACTGATTTTCTAACGACCGGACTTGCCTACGAACGATCACATCAAAGTCTGACGGATTCGTACGTGATGACGTACACTGGACTAAAATAAGGAAGTTGATAGCCAGTAGCCAATAGCTGTCCTAGCGACGGTTTTTGTCCGTCGGACTAGCATACAGACGAGCGGATTTCTGGGTCCGGCGGAGTTACGACGTAAAGATTTGAAGCAAGTTGCAAATCTAAAGTCCATCAGATTTGCGACTGGAAAAGTCCGCTGAAAGTCCGGGGAAGCCCACACACGATCGGATTGTCCGCCGGATTTAGTCCGTCGGCGTCCTTCGGACTTTTGTATCCGAAAAGTCTGACCGTGCGTACGCCCCATAATACAGGAGGTATATTACTGGCTGGATCACCAGGTGAAAACAGAAGGAAGAAAACTAAAAAAGAAAACTGATGCAGCCACCACATCTGAGGAATGGTAAGCTGCACTATATTACATTTTTGGTTTAGTACCACTTGAAGTAAAAAAACAGCTACTCAGCAACTTGACAGAATTTGTTGTCAGTTATGTATATTTTTGCTGTTGTGTTTTCTATTATGAGCGTATTCTTCTAGCGTGTATTGTAAACCTATTATATGTATTGTACTGTGACAAACTAATTTCCAGTACTTATTCTGCTCCCTCTTTATGATGGTGATATCATACTCTGTGGGTTGCTTGATTGGACTCCTTATAATGATTCACCTGTACCTGGCTGTTGTATATTCCCACCATACTTTAGTCCAAGCACTGCGAATGCTTGGGCGCCCCCACAGCAAGCTACTTGCTGTGGGGGCACCCGGCAGGAGAGAGGGACCAGGAGCGCCAGCGTGGGACCCGAGAAGAGGAGGATCCGGGCTGCTCTATGCAAAACCATTGCAAATCCATTGCACAGAGCAGGTAAGTATAACATGTTTGTTATTTAAAAAAAAAAAAGACAAAAAAAAAAACCTAATGCTTTAATATCACTTTAATCATACAAGTGCTTTTTTTACCACTATTATCCCTTTATACTGGCTTTTGGAATTATGGCCTGTTATCTTTAGTGCTCTCTAGTTAGTCTGTTTCTGAAGTGAGAATTTTTCTCTGTTTAGCCAGCCATCCTTTATTACCTCCTGATTAGATAATTGTAATGCACCCACCCCTATTCCTATCAGTATAAATCTAAGCCTATTTTGGGAACGGTACATTTGTAGGGGGCACACTTGCGGTTCTTTCTCAAAGTTTATTACTATTTCTATAAGTGGGAGCACTTCTGACTCTGCACTTCAGCGAATGCACAAAGCGAATATACACAAGAAAATATTTTGAAAAACACCACACAGGCTACAGTTGACCTTATTTACCCCTTCAGCTCTTTCTCCTTGTAACATGCACTCTCTACCACTGCTTCTGACAACTGTGTCCTCTATCCTTAAACTAACTCTCCTTCACCCCTCTTCTCCACCCCACAGCTTATATATATCACCCTCACTTCTGTCCTCTCCTTATTACTGTACTCACCAACTCCTGCTAATTATAAATCCACACTCACAAAAAACTCCAGGACACTGGGGCATGTCCCTTCATATAAATCACACTCCTACATTACCTCCCTCACCCTTCTGCGTCTTCTAACTTATGGAAATATATTGCCAAACCCTGGGCCTCCATTTAACTGTACTCACCCACTACCCTGCACCCTCTGGCTGCAGCCACAATTCACACAATTTAGTTCCCATTTCTCATCTTCTCAAGACCAGACTCCTTTCTCTTGTGCCCTTTGGAATGCCCACTCTGTCTGTAACAAAATCACCTCTCTCCATTACCTCTTTATTGCTAACTCATTTAATCTACTCGCCATTACTGAAACCTGGCTTCATGAATCCGACACTGCGTCTTCTGCTGCCCTATCGCATGGTGGTCTTCTCTGGACTCACTCCCCCAGATCCAGTTGATGCCAGGGAGGGGGTATCAGAATCTTTCTAGAACCACATAGCACCTTTCATGTACTTCCCCCACCTCCCTCTCTGTCACTCTCCTCATTTGAGGCATACTGCATTCGTCATTTCAATCAAGTTTCTCTATGGATAACTGTGATCTACTGGCCCCCTGGACCAGTATCAACCTTTCTTGATGACTTCTCAGCTTGGCTACCCTACTTTCTCTTCTGAAATTGTTAATCACTACAAACAGAAGATTGATAAAAATCGTGAGGAGATCTGTTCAGATACCCCCCACGCTTTACATTTCATGCCCACAGGTACAATCATTACTTCCCTCTTTCAACTCCACCACTATAGACGAGGTTGCTAAACTACTTGCTAATGTCCTTTGGTCCCCATGACTGTACTCTCGCTGGTTCTCTTCCCACTTATCCAACCACACTTTTAGCGTTACTTACAATTCTACTTCCTCCTCTCCTCTTCCTTTCTCTGTTGGGGTCCCCCAAGGTTCTGTTCTTGGACCTCTCCTATTTTCAATCTACACCTCCTCCCTGGAGCATCTGATAGCCTCCCATGACTTCCAACACCATCTGGCAAAACCCAAATCTATCTCTCTACCCCTCTGCTCACTCCCTCTGTCTCCTCACGTATTACTAATTTACTAACAGATATATCAATCTGGATGTCACTCCACTTCCTCAAACTCAATCTATCCAAAACCTAACTTATAATTTTTCCTCCCCCACATTCCACTTCCCTTGATCTCTCTGTCAAAATAAATGGCACAACTATAAGCCCATCCCTGCATGACAAGGTCCTAGGTGTAGTACTGGACTCGGAACTTTCCTTTAAGTCCTACGTTCAATCACTGTCCAAATCTTGCTGCCTCAACCTTCGCAACATCTCCAGAATATGCCCCTTTCTAACCAACAACACAACAAAGCTTCCCTGGTCATCTCTCGCCTTGACTACTGCAACTCACTTCTCATTGGCTTACCTCTACATAGTCTACCCCCCTTCAATCCATCATGAATGCTGCTGCCAGACTCATCCACCTTACTAATTGCTCTGTGCCTGCTACTCCTTTCTGTCAATCCCTCCACTGGCTTCCGCTCACCCAACAAATTTAATTCAAAATACTAACAACTATTTACAAAGCCACCCACATCTTAGCCCCCAGCTACATCACTATCCTAGTCTCAAAATACCAACCTAATCATTCTCTTAGTTTCTCTCAAGACCTCCTGCTCTCTAGCTCCCTCGTCACCTCCTGCCATGCTCGCCACCAGGAATTTTCCAGAGCCTCTCCAATCCTATGGAACTCCTTACCTCAATCTGTCTGATTATCTCCTACTCTATTAGCTTTTAGATGATCCCTGAAAACCCTTCTGTACAGAGAAGCCTATCCTACCCGCACCCAACAAAATTTTTTTCATTTTCTCCATTAGTTTCACTTGACCCTCTCTTCCAGATTGTAAGCTCTAACGAGCAGGGTCCTCTGATTCCTCCTGTTTTGAATTGTATTGTAACTGTACTGTCTGCCCTCATGTTGTAAAGCGCTGCGCAAACTGTTGGCACTATATAAATCCTGTATAATAATAATAACAAATGTAGCTATTTATAAATAGGATGAAAGGTTTAGCCCTGGGAAACACTTTTTGAAAGATAAAAAGTGTATTTTATATACAACTATATTAGGGCTGTTACTGATTAAAATTTTCGTGTTCGATTAATCGATTTTTTTTTAATCGATTGATCAACTAATTTCGATTAATTATAACGCACATACAGATCCAACTACTTTTAGCTGATCTCCTTGCATTGCAACTCTGCATTAGTCAGTGGTAAATGTAGTATACACTATTTACAATCAACCAACACTAGTTAGTTTCCACAATCCATGACTTAACACTTTTAAAAAAAAACTTTTTAAAAAATTTTAAGGAGTCTTTTAATGTTAAATTTGTTTTTAGGGTGGACCTCCACTTTAACAAGACATTTTCAAACTTGCAGCTCAATTGCTTGCTATCTGGGTAATGCCTCCAATGGGTATACCAGTCCTGTTGACAACCATCTAAAATGGGAATGCCATTTCACTTCCCATTGTGTCTCTGGGACAGGAAGTGGAATGAAAGCTCCACACTGGGATGCACAAGGCAAAGCCTAAACCGAGAGGTGTTTTCTCTCTGCATGACCTAATCTAAAACTAAAATACAGATTCAAGCTGTATATATACTTTAAATCACCACGATTCCTGCTCCACAATTGACCTCTCCAGTACAGACAACACACTCACCTTCATAATGCCTTCCAATGCTTGTTTATTCCCAGCAAGGGTCACGTATCATTAGCATGGGGCGTGTCCGGCAAATCACAAAACTGGCTCGCAGCCACACCTCTGCAATTCACGGACACGCCCACTCGGTAGAAGCCTTTCAGGCCATGATTGGATCGGTCAGGCGCCTGCTGTATTCCATTACTTTACCATTGTCCAGCGTGGGCACCGTCAATGACAGGGGAAGGGGGAGGAGTCCGGTGACGTTGATGTCCGTGACGTCACCGGATCTCCGACGGAACTCCCTGAAGACCCGGAAGCCGGCGGAGAGGTGAGTATCTAGCAAAAAAATTAACGATTAATCAAGGAATTAATCGTTAATTTCAGCAGCCCTAAATTATATAGATCAGACCAAATGAGAGACAAATAAGGAAGAAAGAGGGTCAGAGGGACTTTGTTCCAAATCAGGGACAGTCCTTTGAAATCAGGGACAGTTGGGAGCTATGGTATTTCTATTGTGTGTTGATTGTACTGGTAATTTACTATCTTCTGCCATTCAAATCATGTTATTATTTGTAACAGCATTATGCAATTTTGTAATTGTATTTGTTGCTGCTGCAATAATCTCTGGAACAATACTAATGCCTGCATCATCATTTAATCAATCACTGGACATAATTTAACGCCTTTTGAGCCTGCATCTCCCGACCCTTTAAGGGGTTTAGGATGCTGGGAGGCGGGGCAGGTTTATGATCATGTGATTGGCTGTCACTTTGGTCACATGATCGGAAAGCTCCCAATCACAAGCAGCGATTGTGAGCTTTCTGTTAGCAACCGGCAACTGTGGCGGCAGCGTGTAGGGTGTGATCTATTGGCACAGCTGCATTTGCACTAATGAACGAAAATATGCAGCCGCTAAGTGCAAAGGCCCACCTGCCAAGAGGCTGCATATTTTCGTGTGGCCGCTGCAAAGAGATAATACTACACCATATAAAGCTGTATGCAGGTACTTCCTGATAAAGAGTTTGTAACCTTCATAGCTGATTGTTCTGAAGTAATGAAACAGAAGGTTTATAAGCCACTGGGTATGTCACCCAATCCAGGAAATAATAATAATAACATATTGTTCCTAGCATTACTAAATTAGAAGTCCGCGCTTAGGAAAATATTATAGAAGGGCTGCAGCCTCCCCTTAATTAATTCCTAATAGGAGTTAATTGGAAGTATTAAAAGGAGAGATCTGGGGAATTGGCGCTGCCCTATTACCATTAGATGTTAATTAAAAATCACAGAAACATATAAATAAATGTATAAAACGAAAAGAGCTAAATGTGTATCCCTTAGGTGAATGTACCTCTACGCTTGTGCCAGAAATAAATAGAATTAGTGAAAAGGTGTGATTCTTTAAAGTGAGCGTGCAATTCCTCTGTATTGCGTAAGTGAATATTACAATATATGGGTTTGGTTTAAATTTGCCCCACCTCCAATGCAAAACTACACATTTACAACATATCAAATCATATCAAACTAACCAAAACTTTTGAAAAATTAATGTTAAGTAGCCCCCTATAATATTGTTGGGGTCCGTGACAAACCACACTATTTGGGGGCTAACAGTATCCGTGTGAGGTTACCACATATCCCTAATATATATGGTGACTAAAGTGCACTGTGCATAAAGTGAAACCAAAGTGCATTAGACCTCTATGATACAATCCCAAAATTCATATATAATAAATTCATATATAAAAAGTTCATAAAAATAGAAATCCAAACCATTAACACTCAAAATAAAAATTAACGAATATGAATACACATCTGTGAAAAAAGTCCCTGTGATGGACCCAAACAGGGTTAGAATGTCTTATTTTTAGAGACAAGGATATTGAAAATGTCAGGATCGGTTGACATGCATTTACAAATGCCCAAGGAGTGGTAAAAGGTGACTTCCGTGCATGTAGAAGCTGGTGACTCCAAGTGCTCCCCCCCGTGCTCCCCCACTCACCAGAATCCGTCACCCCCTAGGGGGTATTAGGCAGAGGAGTGGGTGTCTCAAGATGACTGCCTGTGATGAATGTCCCTCTTAGGCTTTACTGCTCCATGAGTTCCTTCTATTACACTGGTGGTGAGGGTCCCCTTCTGCTGATCCAGGTCTAGGTACCTCCACTACCATCCGCCACCATTAATGTTAAGGGAAACCGGCAGTGAAGCTTCACAGCCGGTACCCTACTGCACATGTGCAAAGCAAGCTGCACTTTCTGAATGGCCTGGCAGTGGAGGAAGGAGGAGGAGGGCCAAACTTCCAAGGAACGGCGCCATCTCCTGGAAGTGGGGAATGGTACCTGTCAAAAATGGGTACCTGGCCCCCCTCGCCCCTGAAAGGTGCTAAATGTGGCACCGGAGGGGGGGGATCAGATAAGAAGAGCTTCCATGTTTGGGTGGAACTCCACTTTAAACAGTCCACATTCAGTAAAAATTCATGTACTGCAAAGTGCTCTGTGCGATAATCAATACATAATTCATATACACTAATAAGCTGTGATATTATGAAACTGATGAGGCTGCACTGATTGCCACTAATGAGGCAGTGCTCTTACGCTGCACTGATACGTCAGCACTGATATGCTGCACTGATAGGCTGCACTGGTGGCCCCTGATGAGGCTGCACTGATAAGCTGCACCATTGGGCTGGGCACTGATGAGGCTGCACTGATGGCCACTGATAAGGCTGCACTGATGGGCACTGATATCCACTAATGAGGCAGCACTCTTAAGCGGCACTGATAAGCTGCACTGATGGCCACTGATGAGGTCATACTGATAGGCTGCACTGATAGGCTGTACTGATGTGCTGATAAGCTGCACCATTGGGCTGGGCACTGATAGGCTGCACTAATGGGCACTGATAGGCTGCACTGATGGCCACTGATAAGGCTGCACTGATGAGGCGGCACTCTTAATCTTCACTGAGAAAGCAGCACTGATCTAAGGCACTGAAGGGGTGTGGTTTACAGATGACAGGGTGGATCTTAAACAGGAAGGGGTTTAGCCTTGAGAGGAAGGGGTGGGTCATATTTAAATTAAGGGATGCATGCATTTAGTTAGGCCTAGGGCAGCATAAACCTAAATATACCACTGGGTTCTGATATACTGCTTTCTCACATTTTGAGTCTTCAGCTTGGTGCACCCCTTTGGTAATAACTATAAAAATAGCTTAAAAATATATCCAATCTGAAAATTCAGTAAACTTTCTCTTTAAGGCATAAATGACTTAAAGCAAAATGAACATATTTGTATTTGCTACATTTCAAACAAACTATGACTAGTTTATGTAATAGTGTACCGTATTTATCGGCGTATAACACGCACTTTTTCCCCTTAAAATGAGGGGAAAATCGCGGGTGCGTGTTATACGCCGATCCCCTGCGGTCCTCGGCTCTTCTCGGCCACTTTCGGCTTCACTCGAGCAACGCCCAAACCTAGCCGAGTGTACTCGGCTAGGTCCGGATAGCTCGGCTCACAGTCACGCCCATCCCGGGCGGGACTACAAGTGGAGCCGAAAGTGAACGAGAGCCGCCGAGAAGAGCCGGGGACCGGCTCTGTGTACTTCGGCGGCGCCATTTTCAAATCGCGGTAGGCGATTTTGAAGCTCAGGATCGCAGGGGATCACAGGGGAGCTGCAAGGCTGCACTGGGGCAAGGCTGCACTGGGATAAGGCTGCAATGGACACTGGGGAAGGCTGCACTGACAAGGCTGCACTGACATGGCTGCACTGACAAGGCTGCACTGACATGGCTGCACTGACAAGGCTGCACTGACAAGGCTGCACTGACAAGGCTGCACTGACATGGCTGCACTGACAAGGCTGCACTGACAAGGCTGCACTGGGGCAAGGCTGCACTGAGAAGGCTGCAATGATGGGCATTTAAATGTAAGTTTTTTTCCCTTCATATTCCCTCCTAAAAGTTTTTTTTTCCTTAAAATTCCCTCCTAAACTTGGGGTGCGTGTTATACGCCGGTGCGTGTTATACGCAGATAAATAGGTATTTAATACTTTACATTTTAAAGGAAATATCACAGTTCTGTTAGGACTATTTTTAAGGTGTAATGAAAATAAATGAATGGCTAAGCCGTGGTTTACACTATAACCTGCATGTGAGGTGCACTGGAATCACACTGCATTCCTGTGCAATTCACATGCAATTTGGTGCAGTGCAATTTTGGCTTATTCATTTCGGAGCCACACTGCAACCAGATTGCATGGTAGTTTTTGGCCATGTGATCCGGTCCAAGCAAACCATACTGCATTTGCAATGCATTTGGGGTGTCATTAAAAGCAGATTAAAACCCAGTGTGATTGCAATGCATGGTGTAAGAGACGCGCAGGATTTGCTGCGTTTCCCACACCGCATATGTGTGAAGTTAGGCTAAATGTTAATCGATTAAAAAAAAAAGCTATAGTTTTAAAACTATCACCTCATTTACGCATATTCCTGAAAGCTTCAGTAGTTGCAAATAGGAATATGAGAAATTGATAGCCTTTCTTTCCCTAAAATTTTGATGGAAATTGGAGGATTTCTGCAAAATGTTATCATTTTGGCAAAATGCATTAAAATAAATTAAAAAACTGAGGTTTTTGTATTTTTTTATTTTATATAGAAAATAAATTAAAAACCCAGTGGTGATTAAATACCACCAAAAAGAAATCTCTATCTATTTCAAAAAATTATGAAAAATCGATTTGGGTACAGTGTTGCATGATAAATTGTCATTCAAAGTGTGACAGTGGTGAAAACTAAAAATGGCCTAGACTGGAATGGATCGAAATAGTTCAGTCTTCAAGTTGTTAAAGAAATTATAAGCAGTCTAGGAAAGTCAAAGTTATTTGAGTATGATTATCCACCATATGAGAAAAATCAAAGGAAAATTAGCAAAAGTATACAAAAAAGTATGCAACAAAATCTCAGGTGTCTTAGTCACAGCCCAATAGCATGAGGTTTCTTAATTTTGTGCTATATAATTTGGATATGAATCCATCAACCATTCCTGTCTCTCTACCAAATTAATTCTGAATAAAATTGCTTAAGGCTATTTTGTAAAGAAATAAAACTCAATTAACATAAGAAAACCGGTTTATAAATATGTAAGTTTACTCTTTTAAATATTATTGTACAATGGATATTATTGCTCCAGACTCCCTACAGTATTCATTAATCCAGACATCAAGATTGCCTAAAGCTACACATAAGTTACAAATAATAAAATAGTTGGAGATTCAACTTAAACAATCAAATGAACTTGTCAAATCTTTAAATATCCATTACCTTCTGGCTATTAAATAAATGCATCTATGGAGTTCTTCTGAACTTTGTAAATATAAAAAGTCAGAGTACTTTGATATCAGTAAACCTGGAATTTAAAAGGCCTTCCAAGGTTATGGAGTGAAATTTAGCATAATTAAACATGTTTAAAGAAAAAGTAAACCTGTCCCTTAGTTAAAACCCAGCCCCATCCAAAACTTTTTTTTTTTTTTTTTAATTGAGCAGGGAAGGGTAGAGTTTGTGTCAGGGTTTTATTATCTTTATGTTCATACTGGATTTACTGTTACTCCTGTCAGGACAGGAATTGGTGGGAAATTTTTCCAACAGGGTCCCAGACAAAAACAAATATCTACTTTTTATGGTGTGAAAAAGAGTTTGAAATTCTTACAATAGTTACTACTGTTCTTCATGACTTTTTGTTCTGAGGATCACTGTTCCAACCATTTTTTGTAGAGGCCTCACAAGCACAAGAAGTGAACATAAATCCCCCCAATGGGTTCAAAGGCAGGAATTTAAAGCATCTAGAAATTCTATGTCTTTACCTCTTTTAGAAAATCTACCTCTTACCACTTTACTCAAAACAAAACAACAAACACAACGAATGCTGTGCACTAAACCGCCAATGTGATTGAAAGGGAAGCACCAAGAAGTGCCATCACATACCTTTAGAAGTCTCACACAACAAACTCTTACAACTTTTGATGAAATATGTTATACTGTTAAAACCCAATAACTTATTATAAAATTGTTAAAACATAACCAATTTCAGTTTGAGAGTACTAATTTCACAACCATATTACATAACATAAAGATTCTTAACATATGTTTCACAATTAAACATTTTTATTCCCCTCTCTTCCACAAAACTTGGCTCCCAGATGGCATTTGAAGTCCAATTAGGGAAAGCAATAAAATGAGTTACAATGTGTTTTGTGGGTTTCCACCCCCACTGCCTCGGGTTCTGTGAAACTATAGATAACAGTCAAAATACACATCAATGAATATTGTAAATGTATACATCTGCCTGGCTTTGTGTAAATATACATCAGGGATATGCAATTAGCGGACCTCCGGGTGTTGCAAACCATGCCTCTGCCTCTGGGTGTCATGCTTGTGGCTGTCAGAGTCTTGCTATGCCTCATGGAACTTGTAGTTCTGCAACAGCTGGAGGTCCGGTAATTGCATATCCCTGATATACATGATCAAGCTCATTATAGATCTCCCTACTTTTATCCACCATTTAAAAGTCAATACAACAAAAGAGATTTTGGACATTAAAAAATAATGTAGTACCATAGGCTTGTGCAGCGTGTGTGGCAGGTGTGCCTGGGCACACCCTAAATACCCTTATGTGGCGTAGATTCCCCCCACTAACCGGGCCCGTGTCATTTACCAGCCGCTTTCTTTTCTGATTGACCACAGTGAGTGATTGGTGCAGATCACTCACTGTGTTCATTCATAACTGAAGCCTAATAAACTGTGTTTACTAGGCTTCAGTTTGTGAATGAACAGGAAGCCGTTCATTACTGAGCATTTCCCATTCATTCACTGTCCAATGCAGCAGACACTGCAGATAAAAAGGCTGGGGAATCTCTGTCCTCAGCCCCTGTCTCTGTTGCAAAAGTGAGACGTCATATATATATTACACACGTATGTGTGTTTGAGCTTTGGGGTGCAAACCCTAATGCAATAGTCTGCACACACCAATGTATAGTACTGTAACAAACTAAGTGATTTATTTGTCAGATATTGTAGCTTTGGGCCCTCTGCATTAGTGGGAGCCACAGAAGTTGCATTGTCTGCTGCTGCATGGTTATGTCTGGTGTGTTATTCCTCATTGATGAACAACTGGTGCAGTAGTTCATAGTACAGGGCTTTTGGTAGAGGGAACAAGTTATAAATAAAGAGTGTCCTCAAGCATCCCTGACCAGAAACCTATATTTAATGGTGAACCTGACCCTAACTCCTAGATTTTCCTCTTGCTCGAATTCTAACATATAACATTAGCTGTCCAGAGTACTATACCCCCACTCCAGAAATTCCTTCAGCAAGCCTCAGTAGCATTCCCATCTAAGGCTGTGTAGGGAAGACATAGCAGTCTCAATGGGTGCCAGCTTTGTTCCCCTATTCTTTCATGTACCTAGTCTCTGTCTAGATGCCAGTGTCAAGTGAGGGCAATGTATGAGTCACCTGCTTCCTCTAACCCAGGCATGTCCAAAGTTTGGCCCACAGGCCAATTGCTGCCCGCATTCCACTTTAATACAGCCCCCCTGGCGATTTGGATTTGGCCCCAGGGCCACAAAAGATATATACCCTATTTATCGGCGCTGCCTCAGAGGGGACAGGGAGGGGGCGGGATGAGCACCATCAGATTACATACAGGAGAATCTCCTGTTTGCTCAGCGACATCTGTAATAGGAACTCCCGTCTCCTGGGCTGCCATTGGATGACTGTTCTGTCTATCATAGGAGGCGGGAATTTGTATTAAAGAGGCTGCCAAATAAACAGGAGATTCTCCTGTATGTAATCTGTTGGCACTCGTCCCACCCCCCTCCCTGTCCCCTTCGAGGCTGCAGATGGGTATTGATCAGTCTGCATTCTTGGCACATGTAAGGCTGCATTCATGGCACATGTCAGGCTACATTCATGGCATGCGTGAAGCTGCTTTCATGGCACTTGTGAGGCTGCATTGATTGCAATGGTAAGGCTGCATTCATGGCAATGGTAAGGCTGCATTGATTGCAATGGCAAGGCTGCATTCTTGGTAATGGTAAGGCTGCACTGATTGCAATGGTGAGGCTGCATTCATGGCAATGGTGAGGCTGCAGATGAGCACTGATTAGGTTGCATTGATGGGCACTTACCCTTTTTTTGTTTCACAGTTCTTTATTTAAAATGTAATTTTTTTCCTGAAACTTTCCTCTTAAAGTGAAGATGCATGTTATACGCCTGTGCGTGTTATACGGCGATAAATACGGTATATCCAAATAACATGCCCAAGCTCATCCTTAGTCCTGAGCGGCGCTCTGGGATTCGTTGGGGCCACAAAAGATTATTATATATCCAAATAACATGCCCAAGCTCATCTCTTCACCACACACAGCCACAAAGTTTAGAGAATTCTTGTTGGGCAGTGTATAAGTGTTTGGACGAACACACTTAGACCAAATTTTAATGGTTCAAAGAATGTCAGGCAAAATGATCGGTCCTCATGCATGTTCACTTCATCAAATCTGGCCCTCTTTGAAAAAAGTTTGGACACCCCTGCTCTAACCTATTCAGTAACCCTACTCCCTGCCTATTAATGAAATGTGACCAAAACCCAAGCATATACAACAATATCAGTCTGCTGCACCAAAAACAATCAAGGCAAAGGGGTCAAATAATGCAAAAGCCACCTATAAACTGTACTTCCATTACATACTGCTAATATAAGCATACCAGGTAGGTACCAATAGTAGAACACAGTTCCATTGCCCTATGGGGTTAGAAAAGGACAAGAAGGTTGTTGTATCCTGGGACTTTAAATATACCTGGAAACTCATTTCATTATCAACGTGGTTGAAAACCCTTATGCCCTGTACACACAACCGGCTTTACCGTCGGAATAAACTCCAAAGGTTTCTCCGACGGAACTCCGACGGAATTCCATTCAAGCAGTCTTGCCTACACACGGTCAAACCAAATACGACCAAAGTCCAACCGTCAAGAACGCAGTGACGTACAACATGTACAACGGGACTAGAAAAAGGAAGTTCAATAGCCAGTAGCCAGTAGCTTCCGTCTCGTACTTGCTTCAGAGCATGCGTCGTTTTTGGTCCATCGGAACAGCATACAGACAAGCGGTTTTCCCGATAGGAATTGGTTCCGTCGGAAATATTTAGAACATGTTCTATTTCTAGGGCCGTCAGAATTTTCTAAAAAAAAAGTCAGATGAGGCATACACACGACCGGAATATATGATGAAAAGCTTCCGTCTGACTTTTTCAGTCTGACTTTCCGCTCGTGTGTACGCGGCATTACATACACCCAGTGAAGTTACTAGCATCAGGCAATACACAGAGATTAAATAAATCCTCCTACATTAGTTGTGCCTGTTTATTCACAGCCACCTCTTTTGTAGATCATTCTAAAATACACAGATCAAAGGATTTTTTTTTCAGCTCTAGCAGCAGGGGGTTGGAATTTTTGGGGGGATTATAGATGTAGGCTGAAGTTCTCCATTGGTGGCACTTTTGTCAGTGTCTGGGCAAAGAGTTGTCATGCCCAGGCAGAGATGCTAAAGGGCTTCCCGCTTACACACACCTACACATACACACAGTTCTCTCGCAGTTCGATTAAAATCTCTTTCTTACTCATTCTATATATTTTAGGCTTCTATTGTGGTCCTCGTAAAAAACTTTTGACATTATATAACATATTTTGGAGTGCTCCCCTGCCTATCAGTCTCACTTGCATGCCAATGTTGGTAGTTCCATTACTGTTAGTGCTAACCAAAGTGCTGCAATAAATAAGTAACATGCATAAGTAACATACAACTTTTAAGTATCCATATGTTCTGCACATAAACCCAACGCAATGCTTATCATTATAATTTTTATTTTTCTTCTGCCTTGGTAAATTTGAATATATTATCCCACTGCTATATAAAATGTATACTATTTCTCTAGGAGTTTTTGTTTACTACAAAGAAGTTTAGCCAGCTTTGGTTTTTAAATCTACTTTAAAATTACACTAAAAATATTATTTTGGTACAAAGAATTGCAAAGATAATTATAAGTAAAGCAAAGGCCTTTTTTAATTTTGCTATTTTTTTAAATGTAACACTAAAACATTTAATGAACAAAATAAATACATACAAAAACAAAACAAGTTTAAATACTGATGGTTAGAAAACTAGAAATAAAAATATGTTTTAGCAATAAAATAATAACGGGGAGAAGGGGAAGAAAGAGTCATTTCTGACTGATTAGGGTAAACCTTGGGTTAATAATGGGTTAAATAAACCCATTTTACTTATCAGGTTGCTATAAAGAGTAACTCCACTTTTGTTGAGAAAAAAATCTGCCCCTCGGCGTGATCTATGTACATTACATGGATTTTAGCAAACTTTGTTGCAGAGTCCTATCTATTGTTATTCTGAAGAAATCCCTGTGTGTTTGTTTATGTCCATGTGGAAAAGTGAATCTAGTGGGAGTAGTTTCATAATTATCAATTAGTTTCTGCACCTACAGGGCTCTAATGAGGAGAATTGCAGGGTCTTCATCCCTTTAGCCATGATTTCCTATTGGGAGTATCTCACCAAAAATGACATTTTTGATGCCTGATATCTTACTTGTATCTTAGTGTAGACTTCTGGGAAAATCAATAAGCCAAACCCCCAATCAGGTAATGATGTTTCTGGGGGGCGTTCTGTACACATGCTGTGTACAGAACACCCTCAGATAGCTATATTGCATTGCGTTTTACAAAAATTTACAGAGATGCAGATATAAGGAAAGGTAATTTTTTTTTTTCAAATATAAAGTTTATTACACTCCAAACACAGGCGGGGAATCCACCAGTACAGATTGTTACATTTGAGGAACAAACCATGGTACACATATTATTCGTATAAGAGCGGTATACAGATCAGGATGGTGTAAATATGCAAGTGTAATGGTTATATACATATACATTAGCTACCATTAAGATATATTATATGGCATTCAAAGAAAGGTAATTTTTAATAACATTCAAATACTGATGTAAATGTACAATGTTTATGTAAAGCGCTAAGTAAATTGACGGCGCTATATAAGTACCTGAAATAAATAAATAAAAATAAATAAATAAAATAAAATATGACTTGAGTCGCAATTGTATATGCTATATTGCCGGTATTTTTTCTATTTGCTATTTTTTTTCCACGAAAGTGGAGTTACCCTTCAACTGAAATCATATGCAGATCCCTTCATTTGGCATCCCAATAGTCGTTATAAACTGTGCCACATGGTCTTTTTTTGATAGAAGCAGGTTTTACAGCTGCTGTATTTACACAGCAACTCCCGGCTGTCATTTTGACAGCTAAGAATTGGTAGCAAATATGAAGGGCAAACAGCAGCAGAGCAGAAGGATAGGAAGTACTACACATGCCCTGTATACTTCAAAATTTTAGGGGGGCAAGTGTAGTGTGTCCAATGTCCACAACCGGTTAAACTGACCATTTCAGAGGAACCCAGGTAAACTACAATGGGCATTAACACAATACTTGTATGAGATTGTAATAAGAATAAAAGAAAATGGGGGTATATGGCGCCTACCTATACGCTAAGGGCACTGCCAGTATGAAAAGGAAAAAGGGGCTATATTGAGGGTATGCTATGGACTGAGCCCTACATATACAATAACAACCATCCTAATATCCTGTGCCCAGTACCTAATGTGAAGAAAAAGAAGTAATATGAATAGTGATAAGCACTCAACCTAAAGAGTCATGTGAATAGTAAAAATTTAAAAAAAATTTGTTTCAATTATTTAATCCTAGGTTGCAAAAACACAGGATCTATCTAAAAGTGCATGTGCTATGTGTATCCAAATACATGGATAAAAAAGTATCCCTAAATATAATATCACAAGGGTACCCTTAAAAAGACATATTGCTAAGTGCATATATTGCGTAAATACCACAAGAGAAAAATACAAGACCTATATGTCTTAATAATTAGAGAATGAGAAGTGCATATGATGTGCTGTTGCACATTTGAATATAAATGTATAAGTGTCCACAATTGTTGCATCCAATAAGAATAAAAATAAAAAACCAAAATGAAAAATAAACTAAAAGTAAAAATAATTAATTAGTGTCCAGAACCCAAAGCACCATGTATATACAATTATTTATATAGGAATTTTTTTTTTACTATTCACATGACCCCTTAGGTTAGGTGCTTACCACTATTCATATTACTTCTTTTTCTTCACATTAGGTACTGGGCACAGGATATTAGGATGGTGGTTATTGTATATGTAGGCCTCAGCCCATAGCATACCCTCAATATAGCCCCTTTTTCTTTTTCAAACTGGTAGTGCCCTTAGCGTATAGGTAAGCGCGATATGCCCCCATTTTCTTTTATTCTTATTATTGTCTAGAGCTCTTCTTTTGGGAGCCCTATCAGGGGAGGCAGCTACCTTTAATTCCGTTTATTTTTAAGTTTTTAGTTTTTTATTTATTTTCTATTTTTTCCTAAGCGCGGCTTTCCTCTTTATTTTTCACTGTATAAGATTGTGTTTTTATCTGTTTTAACAAATATTACAAATCAAAGCAATACAATAGTTAAGACAAATATTATCAATAAGCTGTAACTTACAGTTTAGTACACACATTTCTGTTTCTATATTGATGGTGATTAGCAATCTACTCACACATTTGTACACATTTTCAAGCACCAGCCTCTGTGGAATAATGTGAAATATTTTGGTCATGCTTTGACCATAGACCAGGGGTGGGAAACGCACCACAGTCCACCTCTGATTTAAATGGTCCAAGTATTATCAACCAGAAGATCTTGAAGATGTTACAGGCTAAAAAACTAGGAGGAAAGTACTCTTTCTGCTAAGCATAATCCACGGAGATGCAAAAAATAGACATGCACAGAATAATTTAAGTTAAGTATTAACAGAATATCCTTTAATAAATATTGTGCTTTGAATATTCCTAGGAAATATAAGTCTTTCTAACAAATTCCACATACATTTTACCCATCCACTTTGTTAGCCAAACTAATAAAACAAAGTGGCCTTCGTGTGCCTTTTTATGTATTTCTGTGTAGCACTGGCAAAGTGTAACATTATGGAGCCCTCTGGTTTTCAAGACACTGAGGCCAAAACAAACTATTAATTTTGGATGAAAAAATATTTTGGCAAGCTAATTTCAAAACAAGTCAGCTAATTGCAAATTTTAAAAACATCCGGTGGGTGTTTTTTAAGCAATTTTAGTTGTGTTATGAAGCTTGGGCACATATGGAAATGTGGAAATATTTCCAACTTTACAGGCAAACAGAGAAAGTAAAGCTGGTAACAATTATACACTCGTGGATGGTCTTCCTATCTGGATATAGCACTATGCCTCATTGAACTAATTAACGGAAAGCTTCAATGACATGTGTTTATATTATTTTTTAGCAGGAAGACATACATTAAATAGGCACTCATTTTCAAGCATGTCCTTGATATTGTAGAATTACAATTCATTAAGATGTATATAATTTCAGCCTACACTTACATTTAATCAATTTGTTTACTTACTACAATGAATAGAGGGCATTTATCAAAACAGTATGCTGTATGAGCAATTATTCTTTTCTTAAATTAATTGCAATGGCATCTTAAACGTGCTGGGGTCCAAACCAATTGGTTAAAGTATATCTAAACCAAAAAACATACTTTGAATATATTGGAGCAATCCTTAAATGTAATGGCCACATTTTTTAGAGTTTTTTTTCCTTTTATTTTCAAATGATGATGGAGCCAGTAACACACCTACTGTAATGAGGATGAGAAAAATTCTGGACAGCCGCACTCCAAAAATTAGCCTTTATTCGTAGAAAATATGATCAAAAATAAATGCCACAGCAGAACGGACAGAAGAGTTGACGCATTTCACACTATCAAACAGTGCTTAATCATAGCTAACAATCACAAAAGTGAATTTCATATAAATACTTGTCTCTTTTGACCATGTGACCAAATAAGTGATTAATTGGGTTCAATCAACAAATTGACAAGTTCTGTGGACTCAATCAAAAATATTACTAACCTATGTGATTAAATAAAGTGCTCATGAACCTAAGTGAAAGAGTAAATATAAAAAATATATATATAAACCCAAAGGAAGGGTTTTTATTGAAAATATTAACACTTACTAATTCCTAAATCCATATCTGTGCAAAAAGAAGAACATATATGTGAATCTATAAAGGTGAAAATTAATAAATATATATATATTAAATCTATATAATATTTTTGTTTTTGTCATTTTTAGCAAATCCATATGTGTACAAGAACAATTTATATGTGAATATGTAAAAATCAAATAGTAGTAAATACATATATATATTGAATGTATATAATGTATATAATGTTTTAATTTTTATCATTATACTAATGTGAGGAAACCTCTCATATACATAAGTTAAATGTGATATGTGCAACAATAAAGTCCCATACACACTATTAGATTTTCTGCAGATTTTTGTCTTCAGATTTACCAAAACTATGTAGTGCAAGGGCCTGCCTGATTGCATACAAATTGAAACTCTTATGCCGCGTACACACGAGCGGACTTTATGGCAGACTTTGCCCGGCGGACTTTTCGCCGGACTTTGTTGGCTCCTTGTGCCGGACTTAAAAACGGACGGACTTGGCCACACACGCTCACTGCAAAAGTCCGCTGGTTTGGAACGCGGTGACGTATAGCACGTACGACGGGACTATAAAAAGGAAGTTCAAGCCCCACTACGGCACCCTTTGGGTTCCTTCTGCTAATCTCCTGTTTATCTCGTGCTAGTAGAAGTTTGGTTAGAGACGATTTGCGCTTTTCACACTTCAGCTTATTTCGATCGTTTTCTGCGGTTCAGTGTGTGCTTATGAGGTTTGTATCTGCTTTTCAGAGCGTTTGGTCAGTTCGTACCCTGCCTTGCAGGCCGTTCTGGTCCGCTCGATCCTGATTTTCAGGTCGTTCTTCATAGGCCTTGCTGTTCTTCAGTGAGTTTGTTATAAGTTTGTTTGTTTGACCAGCCGACCGTTTTGAAGCCATGTCGCGTGGACGTTCTCATTCTCGAGTTCGTGCTGTGTGGGGACTTGGTGTTGGGGTTAATACTTTGACCCAAGTCCAGTCCATGAACAGGGTGAGGAGGAGTTCATGGATGAAGAATTGGTTGCGCCAGCGTGACCAATTCTCTCATATGCCTTTGCTCCGTGAGCTCCGTGAGAATAATCCTGAGGATTTCAGGAATTTTCTCAGGATGACGGACCCTGTCTTTGACCGTCTGCTGGCTATGCTGACCACCTATATCAGCAGGCAGGATACCTGCATGAGGCAAGCCATCAGTGCGAAGCAGAGGCTAGTTGCCACGTTACGTTATTTGGCGACAGGGAGAAGTCTTCAGGACTTGAAGTTCTCGACAGGCATCTCCCCCCAGGCTCTGGGGATCATAATCCCAGAGACCTGTTCTGCTATTATTCAGGTACTGCAGAAGGACTATATGAAGGTAAGTTTTATCCTTTAACATTACATGATATGTATTAAATGTTTTTTGATGTATTGTATAACTGTCCTCCTTACCTAATTGCCATGCTTTCAATATGCTGTGAATGTCCCCTTTATCTTCATGCATGACTGTTTTTGGACATTAATCATTTATTGACCTACATGCATATTTTCCTTCATTAACCTCCCCACCATGCAATCCTGGGTCCATTTATATCTCTAGCCTATATAGTCCCTTGAACAATGTATATTGTCTGCTCCATTGTCTTGTTTGACCCTCCCCCACCCCACAAATGTTTGAACCAGTCAGGTGTGTTTGTTAACCTAATTAGAACCCCTCCCCCACCCCACAAATGTTTGAACCAGTCAGGTGTGTTTGTTAACCTAATTAGAACCCCTCCCCCACCCCACAAATGTTTCAACCAGTCAGGTGTGTTTGTTAACCTAATTACAACCCCTCCCCCACCCCACAAATGTTTCAACCAGTCAAGTGTGTTTGTTAACCTAATTAGAACCCCTCCCCCACCCCACAAATGTTTCAACCAGTCAGGTGTGTTTCGGGCCCTAATTAGAACCCCTCCCCCCACTTTCAAATGTATCAATGGGCCATCAGAGGGGGTGAATAATGTTAAATGTTTTTGAACATTTCAATTACAAACACACATATTAATAATGTTTGACTGCTATTGTTCACTAATGTTTGGGTGTAATCTGATATACAATTTAGGTTTTAAAGTCCTTATCTTAATTTTTTTTCTTTTTTGCACTCCACAGTTTCCTTCAAGTACACAGGAATGGCAGACTGTGGCCTCCCAGTTCGCTGACCGTTAGGATTTTCCCAACTGTGTCGGGGCGATTGATGGGAAGCATGTCCGGATTGTGCCACCACCGCAATCGGGGTCTTATTTCTATAACTACAAAGGGTTCCATAGTGTAGTTTTGATGGCGGTGGTCTCGGCACATTTGGACTTTCTGTTTGTGGATGTGGGGAAGAATGGCCGGATGTCTGATGGAGGAGTCTTTGCACAGACCGAGCTGTGCCATCGTCTCCAGACCGGTGGCCTGGAATTGCCACCTGATGACGAGAATGTGGATGGACTCCCCTCAGTTTTTATTGCTGATGAAGCGTTTGCTCTCAGTGAGCACTTGATGAAGCCGTTCCCCCAAAGGACACTCACCCCTGAGAGGAGGGTATTTAATTACCGGCTGGCCAGAGCAAGAAGAGTTGTGGAGAATGCCTTTGGGATTCTGGCCAGCCGGTTCCGTTTATTCCTTTCTTCAATTCATTTGGCGGACTATAAACTAAACTACGTCATCCTTGCTTGCTGCATCTTGCATAACTTTTTAAGGAGACATTCAGCAACATATATATCCTCTGTTGGGCCTGAGGCCGGACTGGAACAGGATACCACTTTGACAGGCCTAGAAATTGGCCGTATTGGCTTGGCCCCCCGAACCGCACGTCAAGTGCGTGACCATTATGTAAATTATTTTAATGGTCGGGGGGCCATTGCTATTCAGCAACAGCTGTAATTTTCGGGAAAAAAAAAAAATAATTTTTTTTTTCAAAAATATCTTGTTTTTATTCTTGTTTTTATTTAGTTATGTCTGTCTCCTAGTGCACTTGTAGTAGTGGCAAGTGCATTTAGCTTTATTTAATCAGGCCCCCCCCAAAAAAAATTTGTCTTCAATAATCAGCCACACACATTGTATTCTGAACAAAATTTTACTTTGTGCACATTGAAAGGTGCTTACGTAGGTGCTTGTGTAAATTTTTTTTTTTTTAAATTATTAAAGGCATATTTTAGCAAAAATAGAGCTTTCTAAAAAGATTTACATACACAACGGTGTTTTTATAAACAGAACAAAACATTAAAGAACTTACAAAGTTCAACATTTATAGAACGGTGCATGTGATGTCACCCTTGGAAATCGTTCATTTAGAATATGCTCAAAATTGAGATTTACAAAAGGGTCAAGTCAACATGTGCTAACTCCCATCAGGGGTGAGCAATGTACGTGTTTTGTGTGTGCAATCCATTTTTTGGTTCCTATCACCACCAAAGAATTTTCAGGATGAAGGGGTTGCAAACACAAAACAAGTACATTGATAACCCATGATGGAAGATAGCAAATGATGACACACCATGTGCATCAGAATGTAAATTTTGGGATCCCAAAAAAATTCGAAAAACATTTTTGAAAAAAAAAAACTTCACAAGGAAATGAAGAACATGATTGATGTTTTTAGGCCAAACGTTATTATATTCTGCCCAAAACATCAATCATGTTCTTCATTTCCTGTTGCATGGAGTCCAGGCGAAGTTGCATGCTGTGAATTTGTTCACGCATTTTATCTATTTGGCCATTCCACAGCATTATCTGGCCAATCAGTCTTTGCGCACTGTCTGTGGTGAATGGCTCTGGCGCTTGGCCTTCCACAACCAGAAACTCATCTAAAATGAGTGAATAAAAACAAGGTTTACAATATGCACGCCAAAATACATTAACTCAAGCTGGGGTGTCAGTCACTCACTTGGTGGGCTTGAAACCTCGCACACTTCCTCCACCTCTCCTTCCTCCAGGTTGTCGGGTGGGCGTGGTCTTGGGCTGGGGCTTGGGGCTTGGGGTATCTTCTGCCTCAGGCTGGTGACTTGGGGGGGTCCTGGGACTCTTGGACTGTTGTCTGAGTCTTTTCTCCCCTATGAGAATTGAACAAAAGGTATAGTTAAAAGACAGTGATATTTTAGATTGTATTAAATAAACTTAAACGTTGGTTATGAGTTGTGGCCAATTGCCTTTTTTCATCATAAAAAATTTTGAAGACAGGATGAACATTCCCTCTGAACAACAATTATAAACAATGCACATTTTCTGGCAAGTTTCACAGATGCAGACACCTCAATGCTCTCCTATGTGTATTACCCCTCTAAAATGTATTTATGGTCACATAGTACACTATAGTGCTCGTGAGTCCAGATGTGGAAACAGCTGCTGTGTCCTGTCCCTACATTACACTGAATCATTTTGGAAGAAGCATTATATTTTCCAACACATCTACACCACATCAACAAATTGTGGGAATTTAACAAATTATCAAGACATAAATGTATGTCCAACCCTGTCCCATCGTATTTGGCGAAAAAATAAAAAATAATGTCATTTTCTAAAGTATCATATGTATTTTACAAAGAACGGTCTTTAGGAGCGATGCTGTATAAAGTCCAAAAATAAGGTTCAGCATGCAAGTTAAGTATCTCAATAGTAAAACACAACAAGTACTTACTTTTTTTAAGCAGCTTCTTTATTCGCCAATATTGTTCTGGCTCCCGACTTTTGATGTCAGACCACCGCTTCCTCAATTGTTCTTTCGAACGTTTTGTGCCAAATTTGATTTCTAGAGCAGTGACAACTAAGGACATTATTTTGTCCATCCGCATATTCGGTCGTGTGTACGGTCCTTTTTTCCCATCGTAGTCCTCCCTTCTCAATATGGACACCATCTCCACCATCTCTTCAAAAGCCATGTTGGTGGCCTTATATCTCCTCCGGGATGTGGATGCTTGGAGCTCCGGGCTTTCCTTCACGCTACTTCCACTGATTCTCTCCGCCATCTTTTGCTATCTACTCCCACTGCGCAACGAAGAGTGAAGGGGCGGGGCAAAATCGTACTAAAGAACGTCAGGGGTGGGCGACGCAGGCGGAGCATGACACATGCGCAGTGTATATAAAGCTATTACGATGGCCTACGTATTTCCGTGCGGAAGTAGCGAGCGTCAGAAACGAAGGTAAGATTAAAGTGGCTGTGTGTGTGTATGTGTGTATGTGTGTATGTATGTATGTGTCCCCTAGATTACAACAAAAAATAATCCTGTGATTTGTGACTGACATTAGTTTGGATCTTGTGTCTTGTCTTTCAGAAAAAATGAATCCCTTTAAAGAGGAAGAATTTTTGTGCCAATTTATTGAGCTCTATCAGGAACATAAAAACCTGTGGGAGGTCAAACACCCCCTATATTATAATAGGGATGTTAGGAAGGCAACACTGGGCACACTTTTAGAGTTTGTGAAGACTCGAGTCCCCCAGACAGACCTCAAGTTTGTGGACAAGAAAATTGGTATCTTGCGAAACATGTATAAGCGGGAACACAATAAAATCCAGGAGTCGCTCAGATCCGGTGCAGCAGCTGACCAAGTATATGTACCCAAGTTGTGGTACTACAACAAAATGTGATTCCTGGATGACCAGACCGAAGCCAGGCAATCACTTTCCACCCTTCCCCCCACCCTTCCCTCCAGACTTCCCTCCACTCTTCCCTCCAGCCTTCCATCCACCTCCACCCCAGCTGAGGAGTCCCAGGATGAACTGGGCCTTTTCAGCATTGATGAAGTTGATGCGCCCAGCTTCAGCCAGGTATCCTTTTTTTTGTAATTTGTGATTGTGTAAATGTTATTAATGATGTTAACGTGTTAATTTTTAAAGTGCTTACAAAAAAATGACTTCTGCACAAAGATTAATATGTAGACATATCACTAGACAGTAGTGGCCAAAAATATACTTAACTTCAGATATTGTTGATCAGCTGAAATAATGGTGGTGTCAAATAGATAGCTTTTACTATTTTGTGTAATTATATTTGAAAGTCATGAGCTGAAAATTGTGTGTGATTGCATAACACAAAATTACAACTATGTCCCTTTTTTTGGACACAGGATGACCTCAGCCAGGAGGAGGCCTTGCCCAGTGGGAGAGAGGAGGAGGCCTTGCCCAGTGGGAGAGAGGAGGAGGCTGTGGCTGGGCCAAGTCAAAGCCGCACAGAGTGTCACTTGCCTCCCCTCCGCATTCTCCACAAAAGGCCCAGGAGAATGACACCAACTGAGCAGGAATCCCTAGCCCTCATACGGGAAGCAAGCCTCATCCTGAGCAAACCACCCAATGCAGAGGAGGCGTATGGCACCTATATAGCCAGCAGATTGCTGGAGTTGGAAAAGGGCCAACGCCTCCTCTGTGAGGGTCTGATTTGAGGCTTACCAGAAGGGCTTGAGAGGGGAGCTTACTGCTACCACATATCTGGCAGATGAAGCCACTCCTCCTCCTCCTCCTCCTGCCCCAAGTACACCACCAGAGGCACAACCTCCGAGGAAGGCTGCAGAGAAGCGTGGAGGGAAGGCTGCAGAGAAGCGTGCAGGGAAGGCTCCACGGAAGAGTCGAAAGTGATTGCCTGGCTTCTGCCTTGTCTGACTGTGCTCCCTGTGCTCCCTGTGCTCTCTATAGTCGCAAGATACCAATTTTCTGGTCCTCAAACTTGATGTGTGTCCTGGGAGACGAAAGGCTTTCCAGATTCTAAAAGTGTCTCCAGTGTTGCCTTCCTAATTTTTTTTATAAAAAAAATTAATTTATTTTTTGGTTACCTTACATTATTGCCTATGTGTTTTGATTAAAAAATGCCATTTTGTTTGGGAGTAGGCAGGTACAGGTCAAAAAGACTATGGGGTTGATTTGAGAAACGCAAATAGATTGTGCACTTTGCAGAGGGCAGTTGCCCTCTGCAAGTGCAATTGCTCCAGAGCATCAGAAATTAGTTAAAAGCTTGACTTTGCAAAGAGTACCCAATCCTGTGCAAGGAAAATGATAAAAACAGCATTTTTGCTTGCACATGATTGGACGATGGAAGTCAGCAGAGCTTCTGCTCATTTACTAAGCTTTGGAGCAACTGCTCTTGCAGAGGGCAACTGCACTTTACAAAGTGCACAGTCTTTTTCCCTTTAGTAAATCAACCCCTATGTGTGTTTTTGACAAAAGGCTAAATCATTTTGAATATCAAATGAAAAGTACTAGTGAAAAGTTCACTTGAGAAATTGCACAGCAAGTGCACTTGTTGTAAGTGCAGTCGCTGTAAATCTGAAGGGAAGAGCTGAAATTAGGGGAAGCTCTCCTGATTTTTTCATAAAATCATGTGCAAAAAAAATTAATTTCATTTTTTGGGCTTCCTTGCATGTGCCCCTCGGATGCACAGTGAAGGCACTTCAAAATGTTCTTTCTGTATAATTTAAAGTAGAATTAGCACTTGTAGTGAAAAATGATTTTGCCTTTGTTAAATACACCCCCCTATGTCTAATGAAAAAGGGACAACAACCTAATTAAGGTTCATTAAAACAACACAAAATATGAAGGTTATTGTGGTAACTTGAAAATACACACAAAAAACACCAAAAAATGGTGGTTATTATTTAACACACATTGTAAAATAGATAAGTGTTGAAATAAAAAAAAAAAAGAAAAAGATGAGTCCAAAATCGAATTTAATTTTTTGAATTTATGGAGATCTGGCTTTTTCAAAATATTATATTAGTCATGGCAGGAGGATAAATCATGAAGAAAGTAGTTTGTGAGAACTCTGTGTGAATATAAAGCAGAAAAACAACTTCATTCCTCTCGCATTATCAATCCTAAAAAAAGCGCTGTATTAAAAGACCACAGAAGAGGAATGTGCTAGCACCAAGACGAAGGCTAGTTTTACCAGACCGAGCGCTTCCATCTTGTAATTGCTTCAGAGCATGCGTCAGTTTGAGTTCGTCGGACTAGCACACAGACGACCGGTTTGTCCGCTAGAAAGAAGAGTCTGTCGGATAGATTTAAAACATGTTTCAAATCTAAGTCCGTCCAACTTTTGAGCAAACAAAGTCCGCTGGAGCCCACACACGATCGAATTGTCCGACGAAATCCAGTCCGCCGGGCAAAGTCTGACGTAAAGTCCGCTCGTGTGTACGCGGCATTAAAGTTTGACCTCATATTATATGGTTTTGGTAAATCTGAAGACAAAAATCTGCAGAAAATCTAATAGTGTGTATGGGGCTTTAGGAGTAGTCTGAAGCAAGTGTACTAATAATGATAATGTTGGAGCGTGTTCATAATCTGGTGGACCTGACCTAAACAGAAACAGAAATATATGAGGAAAGAAGAATGTGTGCTTGTGTAAATGTTTGAAAGCAATACAGGTTAACCCCGATAGACTTAATTAAATAAATTGACATAATAATTAATAAATAATTAATTAACATATCTTTGTTCCAAAAGAAAATCATTACGAAAATTGATGTAAAAGAAACTGTTACATTAAAACACATATTATCTTCAAAAACATAAAACATAAGATACGCACAAGATTTGTAATGTGCACTAATGAACACCTATATCCTCTTATTCCTATCTAAAGCATACTGTAAATAGTTAAATGATATAATTACAATATACAGATAATATAGATAATATTATTATTATGAGCAAAGGGTGCAGAAGAACAAGAGGGAAAGGTGGTCATATAAAATTGAAGCAGAACCCTCACTTGATATGTAAAGCCCAAAACTAGATTTACATATTCCATAATAACAGAATATTACATCAAGGGCTAAATAAAAAAGCTTTACTTTTTAAACACACAGAATTTAACAGAGCTCTAAGACACAATAGGCTAGAGGTATAGATGAATATACATTCAGCTGAACTACATACAATCAATACACTCACCTATATAACCAAAGATGTCTGCAAGCATGTGTATGCCCATCAAAAACCCAACAATCGACCAGGTCCGACCTTGGACGATGTTGGCCAACATACACACAGCAATGCAAGGCATTGAACTCCCAGGTGGTAAAGAGTGATAAAGACAATATGGATAGTATCCCGAACAGCAACACCGATGGATAATGGGGTCAACCATAGTAGTGGGAAACATCCCACTCAAAGTTTAACCCCAACAGGATCCTTGTATGTAGAGAGAATATCCAGAACACTTTGCATTTGCAAAGTGTTCTGATTTGTCCCCTCCTCTTTTAGGGGTCACTATCTTCTCCACACCCTGGATTGAGAGGCTTGTAACATCTTTAGAGTGAACAAGGTTTGGCCACATTGGTAGATTTGTTCTTTTCGATATCATGCAAGTGGTCGTACAATCGATCTTTTAATCTGCGTGTGGTATGACCCACATATTGAATGTGGCATAACTCACGTGATCAAATACACTAAGAAATTGGTATTACAGTTAATGAATGATGAGATATCAAAAGTTTTGCCATTAGTGCTAGAGTTCACACATTTGCCCTTTTTGATAAAGCGACAATGGTCACATTCTTTAATGCCACATTTAAAGTTACCCTTAAAATGCAACCAGTTAGAGCCCAAAGGTTGACTTGAAAATAGACTTGGTGAAAGAGAACCCCCCAATGTAGGTGCTCTTCGGGACACTGACTTGATACCCTTTGAAAGAATTTCACTGTAGATGGGATCATTAAATAAAATCCGAAGGTACTTAATAACTGTGTTTTTGATTTTCGTGAATTCTGAGCTATAGGGTGTGAAGAAGACAGGAACATTGCAAGAAGACGGGGAATATTTCTTGTTTCTATTATTAGTATTTTCCAGCAATAAGGTGTTTCTAGAAATTCTGCTGGCAGCAAGGAAAGCCCTGTTAACAATTTTATCTGGGTTTCCTCTGTCCTTCAAACTTTGGGTCATGTCTTTGGCTTCCCTCTTGAAATTATCTGGTGCACTACATAAGCATTTCAGTCTAAGAAACTGGCCATAAGGCATGCCTTTGATGCTGTATCCTGGATGGGCAGAGTCAGCTATTAGAAGTGCATTGCCTGCTGTGGAATTTCTATGTAAGCCTGTGACCACTGTACCATCTATGCCTGTCAACTGCACATCTAAAAATTCTATGGAGACCTCACGGCGATCCCCAGTGAATTTCAGATTCAAAGAATTGTCATTCAAATAGGGAAGCCACAGATCTAGATCAACCTTGTCGTCCGATATGACAAACAGGAGATCGTCAATATAGCGACAGAAAAATCTGGTGTCCAAACAGCAGGGGCTATCATGTACAAAGATGCGGGTCCTCTCCTACCAACCCATATAGAGGTTGGCCAATGAGGGCAAAAATTTCGCCCCCATTGAGGCCCCGCATCTCTGGAGATAATAGCCTTCGTCAAACATAAAAATATTATGTGTTAACAAATAGTCCAAGGACTGTAAAATAAACTCCTGAAGCACCAATGAAAATCTACCTGACTCTTTTAAAAAAAGATGCGACTGCCTGTATACCCAGACTGTGTGGAATACTGGAATACAGGCTTGTGACATCACAGCTAATCCGCCTGTAGTTGTTCTTCCATTGGAAGTCCTGTAGTTTAATAAGCAGTTGTTTTGTGTCCCTAAGAAACCCAGGGAGACCAAAAACTAGAGGCTGTAGCTGGCTATCCATCCATTCACCAAGACGCTCATTTAATGAACCTATTCCCGCAACAATCGGTCTACCCACAAGGGGACTTAACCTCTTGTGGACCTTCGATAAATGATGGAATACAGGCATTATTGGGCATTGGGGAATAAACAATTCCTTTTCTTTCTGAGAAAAGATGCCAGCATGAACTGCCCTATCTAAAAGAGAGGACAGTTCTTTTATATAGGGGGACGTGGGGTCTGCTCTGAGTTTTTGGTAAGTATTGATATCAGATAAGTGATGAAACGCTTCATTTTTGTACATCTCTGAGTCTAATACAACCACAGTACCCCCTTTATCAGATTTCCTAATCACAACACTGCTATCAAACGCTAAAACTTTAAGGGCTTGTCTCTCTGTAACAGACAGGTTACTTGATACCGGACCTTTTTGACCTTTATGACAATCCAGGTGAGTCAGATCCCTTTCTACCATTTTTTGGAACAAGTCGAGATCCCTGCCTCTCGATGCCACCGGATAGAAATCCAATCTAAGTTTAAATTATATATTATTTGAAATATCAGCGGGATCCGTGAGGCATGGACTAGACTCAGAAGCCAGGTCAATGAGATCTTGTAAAGCACAGACCTCTGTAAATAAATGGGGAGAGAGAGGTGACTCACCTGTGTCCATAGTGTTTGGAAGAGTCTCCTTTCTTTCAGACAGAAATTCAAAATAGTGCTTCTTAAGGGTAAGGCTACGAGAAAACTTATTGACATCTAACAATGTCCCTAAGAGATCGAAATGTCTACTAGGGAAAAAGTTAAATCCCTTTGAAAGCAAATTCACTTCTTCATCATTTAAAATCCTATTTGAGATTTCATTACATTGGAGATTACCGCTTTGTATTGCCTCGTAATGCGTAATGGGTATTCCTTGAAGCCTTTGTGTCTCCTTCCTCCTCTCCTTGTTTTTTTGTGGTTGGTTTCAGAACAACGAAGTATTCTGGATATTCTCTCTACATATGAGGAGCCCATTGGGGTTAAACTTTGAGTGGGATGTTTCCCACTACTATCATTGACCCCATTATCCATCAGTGTTGCTGTTCGGGATACTATCCATATTGTCTTTATCACTCTTTACCAAGTAGGAGTTCGATGCCTTGCATTGCTGTGTGTATGTTGGCAAACATTGTCCAAGGTTGGACCTGGTTGATTGTTGGGTTTTTGACGGACATAGACATGCTTGCAGACATCTTTGGTAATATAGGTGAGTGTATTGATTGTATGTAGTTCAGCTGAACGTATATTCATCTATACCTGTAGCCTATTGTGTCTTATGCCCCGTACACACGGTCGGATTTTCCGACGGAAAATGTGTGATAGGACCTTGTTGTTGAAAATTCCGACCGTGTGTAGGCTCCATCACACATTTTCCATCAGATTTTCCGACACACAAAGTTTGAGAGCAGGCTATAAAATTTTCCGACAACAAAATCCGTTGTCGGAAATTCCGATCGTGTGTACACAAATCCGGCGCACAAAGTGCCACGCATGCTCAGAATAAATAAAGAGATGAAAGCTATCTGCCACTGCCCCGTTTATAGTTCCGACGTACGTGTTTTACGTCACCGTGTTCAGAATGATCGGATTTTCCGACAACTTTGTGTGACCGTGTGTATGCAAGACAAGTTTGAGCCAACATCCGTTGGAAGAAATCCTAGGATTTTGTTGTCGGAATGTCCGAACAAAGTCCGACCGTGTGTATGGGGCATTAGAGCTCTGTTACATTCTGTGTGTTTAAATGGCCAAGTAAAGCTTTTTTATTAAGGCCTTGATGTAATATTCTGTTATTATGGAATATGTAAATCTAGTTTTGGGCTTTACATATCGAGTGAGGGTTCTGCTTCAATTTTATATGACCATCTTTCCCTCTTGTTCTTCTGCACCCTTTGCTCATAATAATAATATTATCTATATTATCTGTATATTGTAATTAAATAATTTACCTATTTACACTACGATAGATTGAGCTTGCTTTAGAAAGGGATAAGAGGATATAGGTGTTCATTAGTGCACATTACAAATCTTGTGCGTATCTTATGTTTTATGTTTTTGATGATAATATGTGTTTTAATGTAACAGTTTCTTTTACATCAATTTTAGTAATGATTTTCTTTTGGAACAAAGATATGTTAATTACCGTATATACTCGAGTATAAGTCGAATTTTTCAGCACATTTTTTAGTGCTGAAAGTGCCCCCCTCGACTTATACTCGAGTCAAGCACTTTTCTGCAGCAAAAAATTTCATTTTTCCGAACCGACTTTGGGGCCCCGTATCTCAGGGCCACTTGGTGCTAGAAACTCCAAATTTGGTGTGCAAACCAAGTGGACCTGGTTCCACAACATATCCAAAGCTGAAGTTCCTAGCACTAAGCGGCCCCGAGATACAGGGCCCCAAAATCGGTTCGGAAAATGTCATTCTCTGCTGCAGAAAAGTGCTTGACATTTTCTGAACCGACTTTGGGGCCTTATATCTCAGGGCCACTTGATGCTAGGAACCCCCAATTTGGTGTGCAAACCCAGTGGAACTGGTACCACAACATATCCAAAGCTGAAGTTCGGAAAATGTCATTCTCTGCTGCAGAAAAGTGCTTGACATTTTCTGAACTGATATTTGGGGCCCTGTATCTCGGGGCCACTTGGTGCTAGAAACCCCAGCTTTGGAAATTTTATGGTGCTAGTTCCACTGGGTTTGCACACCAAATTTGGGGTTCTTAGCACTAAGTGGCCCTGAGATAGAGGGCCCCAAATTCGGTCAACTGCAGCAATGTCATTTCGGGACCCTTTGGGTTCAGAGACCCCAAATTTTAGCTGCAGCTAGGGGGCATCTAGGAACCCTTAACTACCAAGTTTGAAGTTCAGGGGACCTATGGCTGGCTCTTTTCCACTTACAGTAGCTGTGCATTTCTCACCCTCGTCTTATACTCGGGTCAATAAGTTTTTCACATTTTTTTGTGGTAAATTAGGGCCTCGACTTATACTCGGAACGACTTATACTCGAGTATATACGGTAATTTATTAATTATTATGTCAGTTTATTTAATTAAGTCTATCGGGGTTAACCTGTATTTTTGGTCTATACACACAGCCATATGTATGATGGTCGTGTTTTGTGCTAATATTTACAGCTTTGTGACAAACAGTGGAGGCTTTTGCCTTTATTGCTTTCAAACACTTACACAAGCACACATTCTTCTTTTCTCTCTTTTTTACATATTTCTGTTTAAGTCAGGTCCACCAGTTTATGAACACGTTCCAACATTATCATTATTAGTACACTTACTTCAGACTACTTCTAATTGTTGCACATATCACATTTAACTTATGTATATGAGAGGTTTCCTCACATTATTAAAATGATAAAAACTAAAACATTGTATACATTATATACATTCAATATACAGTGGGGACGGAAAGTATTCAGACACCCTTAAATTTTTCACTCTTTGTTATATTGCAGCCATTTGCTAAAATCATTTAGGTCCATTTTTTTCCTCATTAATGTGCACACAGCACCCCATATTGACATAAAAACACAGAATTGTTGACATTTTTGCAGATTTATTAAAAAAGAAAAACTGAAATATCACTTGGTCCTAAGTATTCAGACCCTTTGCTCAGTATTTAGTAGAAGCACCCTTCTGATCTAATACAGCCATGAGTCTTTTTGGGAAAGATGCAACAAGTTTTTCACACCTGGATTTGGGGATCTTCTACCATTCCTCCTTGCAGATCCTCTCCAATTCTGTCAGGTTGGATGGTAAACGTTGGTGGACAGCCATTTTTAGGTCTCTCCAGAGATACTCATTGGCCGTTTATGGCGATCTGTGACAGCCAGTCACAGATCGCCATAAACGGCCAATGACAGCGGCCGTTTACAGTGCGATCGACGGTGCCAATGAGAGAGGATCTCATATGTAAACATATGAGATCATCTCTCATCGCCGGCTCTCCCTCCTCACACAGAGACAGCGCGTGAGGAGGGAGAGCGAACCGCTGAAGAGGTGAGTGCAAAAAAAAAAGAAAACAGAAATAAAAGTCGTCAGTGTCATCTGTCATCCCTTCCCACAGTCATCTGTCCTCACTGTCATCCCTCCCCAGTGTCCTCTGTCATCCGTCCCCAGTGCCATCTGTCCCCAGTGCTGTCCCTCCCCAGTGCCATCCGTCCCCAGTGCCATCCGTCCCCACTGCCATCCATCCCCAGTGCCATCCCTCCCCAGTGCCATCCCTCCCTACTGCCATCCCTCCCCAGTGCCATCCGTCCCCAGTGACATCCGTCATCAGTGCCACATATTAGTGCCATCTGTCATCAGTGCCACGTATCAGTGGCATCTGTCATCAGTGCCATGTATTAGTGCCATCTGTCATGAGTGCCATGTATTAGTGCCATCTGTCATCAGTGCCACGTATTAGTGCCATCTGTCATCAGTGCCACGTGCCATCAGTGCCACGTATTAGTGCCATCTGTCATCACTGCCACATGTCATTAGTGCCAAATATTAGTGCCATCTGTCATAAGTGTCACGTGTCATTAGTGCCACATATTAGTGCCATCTGTCATCACTGCCACGTGTCATCAGTGCCATGTATTAGTGCCACCTGTCAGTGCCACGTATTAGTGCCAAATGTCATCAGTGCCACGTATTAGTGCCATCTGTCATCAGTGTCATCAGTGCCACATATTAGTGCCAGCTGTCATCAATGCCATGTCAGTGTCATCAGTGTCACGTATCAGTGCCATCTGTCATCAGTGCCACGTCAGTGTCATCAGTGCCACGTATCAGTGTCATCTGTCATCAGTGTCACATGTCATTATCCTGGTGCTCCAGGGCCTTCAAAAGTGTAATAGGTAGTCAACAAGTTAGATGTGTAATTTATGCTCCTAGAACACGTGATGGTGCTCCCTGCATGTTGGGTCTCTGTATGTGGCCAGGCTGTGAAAAAGTCCCACACATGTGGTATCCCCATACTCAGGAGGAGTAGCATAATGTATTTTGGGGCGTTATTTGTGGTATACACATGCCATGTGAGAGAAATAACCTGGGATAAAATGACAACATCAAAAACCTCACCATGCCCCTTACTAAATACCTTGGAATGTCTACTTTCAAAAAAGGGGTCATTTGGGGGGTATTTGTACTTTCCTGACTTGTTCGAGTCGCAAGAAATGAGATAGGCCGTCAGTACTTCAGGTGTGATCAATTTTTTATGATTTGCACCACAACTTGTAGACTCTCTAACTTTCACAAAGACCAAATAATATCCACTAATTTGGGTTATTTTTTACCAAAGATATGTAGCAGTATAAATTGTGGCCAAAATTTATGAAGAAAAATTAATAATTTGCAAAATGTTATCACAGAAACTAAGAAAAATGCGTTTTTTTTTCAAAATGTTCAGTCTTTTTTTATTTATAGCGCAAAAAATAAAAAACCCAGAGGTGATCAAATACCACCAAATGAAAGCTCTATTTGTATGAAAAAAAGGACAAAAAAGTCATTTGGGTACAGTATTACATGACTGAGTAATTGTCATTCAAAGTGTGAGAGCACCGAAAGCTGAAAATTGGTCTGGGCAGGAGGGGGGTTTAAGTGCCCAGTAGGCCAGTGGTTAAGCACTGTTTGATAGTGTGAAACACGTCAGCTCTTCTGTCCGTTCTGCTGTGGCATGTATTTTTGATTATATTTTCTACGAATAAAGGATCATTTTTGGAGTACGGCTGTCCAGAATTTTTCTCATCCTCATTGCTTGCTATACGTATTGCCAGCACCTGTGGCTTCTAATCCAGAGGAGAGGTTTATTCCAATTTGATCTACCTGGAGTGGCGATATCCCTTTCCCTAACACCCCTACTGTCTTTGGGAAGCTCCACTCTATAAAGGGCAATGGAGCAACCCTTAGACAGCAGCACTGTCAACCTCAATGAATTAAAGCCAAACTCCAGCTAACATTTTTTAAGCAACATTTTGGGGGGGATAATGTTTTAGATAAATGAATAACCATTCTAAGCACTTCTGCCAGTGTTTTGCCCCTTTGTGGACAGCTTGGTCTGTTAACCCTTTCATGGTCAGAGCTGTTTTTGTGTTGTTTTGCACACTTCTTAAACTAAATATTGGCACTAAAATTATTGCTCTCACTCCAGCTGAATACCTCATATGTGTTAGCAAAATGGAAAGGAGATCTATGGAAATGGAAATTATTTGACCCCTAGTGTCACCTTTTTACACCATTGCAACTAATCAAGTACATATTTGTGCTTCGTTAGCTTCTTCCCTTCCCTTCTTTCAAGAGCTTTCCTTTCCCAACTGCTGTGGCAGCAGTCAGGAAAGGAAAGCTCTTGAAACTGGAATTGACAAACTGTTTCTAGCATCATTTAATGCAGGGACAATAAACAAATGGATGTTTACTATGGTTCACAGCTCTCCCAGTTGACACCCACCAGTTGACACCCACAATAGATGTTCCAGGTGTCCAGGTGGGTCACACATGATGGGAAGTTAGGCATGGGCACAGCACCTTCTAGCATGTGTGGAAATGATTGCACTGAAATTTCACCATAAACCAGACTTCTAGCTACAATAGCAGCCAGGAGTCAGATTACAAGGCTGTACTGCCAGTGGGCAATACATCAGCAATGAGATATTTCTGATTCACTGTCCAGCGAGTGGATTTGAGGCAATACATTTGGCACAAAATAGGGTTCTTTTTCTTGTACAAATTCGCAAAAAGTAACATTGGTATCATGAGCCAACAGTCCCTCTCATTTCTTAGTTAATTTTTAAATTCATGGTTGTCCAACTAAATTAAGAACTCTGGAGAAGAAAACCACTAAAAGCAGACATAAAAAAATAGTTGTTAGTCCAACATCTGCCCATCTAAAAGAAGAAATTACAACCTAGACAAAAAATAATATGTTTAACAATTATTAAAATAGACAATACATTTACCAGGCTAATATGTCCCACTTATCCAATTATATACAAGCCCTTTCTCTCATTATCCCCAGCTTCTTCCTTCAAGGGTCAGACAAGTTAGACAGATGGGGTCGATTTCATGTGATAAGGAGTTTCCCATGTTACAAATAATCAATGGCAAATATAGTACTGTTTGTACTACTCAAAAAAGATATGCAAAACATAAGTACAAAATTCAACAATAAACAATGAAAAGTGTTTGTTCACCAATGCCAGAAGTCTGCCAAGCAAAATATGAGAGTTGGAAGCTTTGGTGCATGAAAGAACTATAATTGAATTAGTATTGCTTAAAGAGGAACTGCAGTCTGCTCACATAATTTGTAATAAAAACATCTTTGCCATTCTGAAGCTTCCCTCAAACCACTTTGCATATTATTTTATATATACTGTGATTCTGTACTTGCCAAATAAGTTGCAGAAATCTCCCTCCACTGAGTCTGGCTGCAACCAATTTAACTGTGGGTAGCTGAAGCTGCTGCCTGTTCACTTCCTGGATTTACACAGACACACAGAGACACACCTCCAGCTCTGCAGCCCTGCAGCTCTCATTGGCCCCCTTTGACTCATCCTCCCTCCCTTCCTGGCAAACTCTCACAAGAGTGAGGGAGAGAGCTGTGCATGATGTCATAAGCCTAGGCTTTTTACCAGACAAGAAACAGAAAGTGGACTGTGTAAGGTTATTACTGGCAGAAAAAAAAGGTTTTACTATCCAAAGTTAAAACAACAAGGACAGAAGATTTAGTAGATGGATTTAAAAAAGATGAAAAAATGACTAAAGGTCCACTTTAGTGTAATGCTATATTTAAAAAGGGATCAAAGTCTTTACAAAGTAACTACACACTGGTTAGGGTAACTTCTAGAATCAGTAAGATAATTGAAAGACCAAAGATTGGCTGAACTTAATATTCTCTGTGGACAAGAGGCGATTAAGGGGGGGGGGGGGGGTATGATCAACATGTATAAATACAAAGATGGTCCATTTAGTGAACTTGGAGTTATATGTGGAATGAACTTCCCAAGAACTAGTTCTGGCTAGCTCAGTAGATTATTTTATAAAAGAGCTGGATGCATTCATAAATGCAAAAAATGTCACCGAATACTAACATTTTAGGTAATAACACCAGGAATGGTTGATCCAGGGAATATCTGATTGCCTCCTGAGGGATCAGGAACGTTTTTTTTTTCTATCACTGCAGCTAATTGGATCATCGCTCTCCTCCCTCTCTGTCCCTCTCATCATTTCAA
Organism: Lithobates clamitans; assembly: GCA_037952925.1. Lineage (NCBI taxonomy): Eukaryota > Metazoa > Chordata > Amphibia > Anura > Ranidae > Lithobates > Lithobates clamitans. The sequence continues at coordinate 3,488,637 of JBBGZY010001371.1, forward strand.
GCTCACTGTATATCATCTATTTTCTTCAATTTCCTTAAGAATTGCTGTAAACTACACGCCCACTGGACCGGTATCAAGTTTCCTTGACTTCTTTGCCTGGCTACCCCACTTTCTCGCTTCTGAAATTCCCACTATCATTTTTGGCGACTACATCTTGCTAATATTAACACTCCTGCTATTTCTAAACTTCTTAGTCTAACCTCCTCATTTGACCTTAAGCAATGGGTACATACTTCTATTCACTCTGATGGCAACATTCCTTGTATTCTCCTACCCATGCACCTCATGCAACCTCTCAAACAATACTTTTCCTCTCTCTGATCACCATAGGTGTGTGCAGCCCATTGCATTAGGGTGTGCACCCCAAAGCTCAAACACACATACCTTTCTCTGCAGCCTCAGCTGCACTTGACAATAAATGGGAAGTGCTCTGCGCTGAGCGGCTTCCTGTTCATTCACAAAATCCAGCATAGTGAACACAGGGAAGCCAGCAGCATGCGGGGCGTGGGGGAGGTGGGGGCCAACAGAGGGAGGCCCAGGCAATAGGGGGAATCGGCACTGCACAAATTGTTTAGGGTGTGCCAACGCTGTATCCAGCACTTTGCAGGGTGGTAAGCACGGAAAGAGTCCCCGGAAAGAGTCCTCCGGCTTGCACTACACTATTATGCCCCATACACAGGGTCGGATTTTCCAACGATCGGAGCGTGTTGTCGGAAATTCCGACCGTGTGGGGGCTCCATCGGACTTTTTCCATCAGATTTTCCGACACACAAAGTTTGAGAGCAGGCTATAAAATTTTCCAACAACAAATCCGTCAATTCCGACCGTGTGTGGACAATTCCGACGCACAAAGTGCCACGCATGCTCAGAAGAAATTCCGAGACGGAACAACTCGTTCTGGTAAAATTAGCGTTCGGAATGAATAGAGCACTTTCATCACGCTGCAATGTAAAAAATGGTTTAATACAGCGCACTCTCTTCTTCTTTATAATGTGAGAAGAATGAAGTAGTTTTGCTGCTCATATTCACACAGACTTCTCACGAACTTCTTTCTTTATTATTTATTGTGATTCCCTCAATATATTTTGATTTGTCACATCTGACCAAATTTGTTTTTTGTTGGTTTTTTTTTGTTTTGTATTTTTTTCAAGGCTGATTTTTTATTTTTATTTTTTGGATTTTTTTCAAGGCTGATGTTTTTTTGTTTTTTTAATTGGTTTTACTCCATAATATTTTTGTGTGTGTTTTGTGTGTCAAGTTACCACAACACCATTATTATCTTGTATTATTTAATCTCAAGGAGGTTGCTTGGTGTTGGTGTCCCTTGTTAATTTCACATTGTATTTTTGAAATGTACCTGCCTCCTCACAAACAAACTGTCCTTTTTGAAGGAAAACACACATAGGCAAGTATAATTGAACCAAAAATTCCTTTATTAAGGGCTGAGAACCAAACAAAGAGGGAGGTAATGCTGGATAAACATCATAAATTGGCGAAGCCTTGGACCCCCAGGGCACACATCAATTATTTTACAGCAAAATTGGTGGCCTGAGGAGTCCATATATAAGGGAGTGCAATCTGGTCCAGAAGTCCCAGAGATCTGGAAAGCAGCAGATGACATCTGTGTCCCCAGGCTGTGGTACTACAAGAGGCTGCATCTTTTGCCAGACCAGACTGAACCCAGGGTCATCACTCTCTGGTCTTCCTTCCACGCTTCCTTCCCGGCTGTGGCTCTGGTGTTGGAGATGTGGCAGGAGGAGGAGTAGGACCTGGAGGGGGAGGAGGAGGAGTAGGACCTGGAGAAGGAGGAGGAGGACTGTGTGAGGTCACAAATGTGGGTAGCACATGTTATTTGGCCCCTCAACCCTTTATTGAGAGCTTCCAAAATTAAGAACTCACACAGGAGTCGTTGGCCCTCCTCCATCTGCATCATTTTGCAGGCAGTTATGCCAGCAAAGTCCTCCTCCACAGTGTGGGGGGTTCTCAGGGCCTCTGTAGCCTTCCAAAAGAGGCCTATGGCAGCCCCCTCCAGGTTACTCCTCTTCCTGACACTTTTTCTTTGAAAGTGTAGGGGAGGGACCTGGGTATCAGGCAGTCTTCTTGGCACGGCCACGCTGAGACTTCCCTGTGTATGAAAAAGGGACATGGTTTTAGTTTTTACTTCATCAATCACAATCATAAATTAGCAATCCAAACTAACATCTATTTAACATCATTAACTGGACAACCAGCAATATTTAGAAGAATGCTATACCTGGCTCAAGCTGGGCTCCTCCACATGTTGCTGCCTGGAAGGCCCAGGTTGGGCGTCAGAAGCCTCAGCTGGGGGGGAAGGAATCATGGAAGGAAGAGTGGAGAGTGCTGGCCTGGATTCAGTCTAACCTGCCAGAAAATGCAGCCTGTCATATTACCACAGCCTGGGGACATAAATGTCATCTATAGCTCCTGATCTCTGGGAATCCTGGACCTTCTTGTGCTCCCTTAGATAAGTGCTCCTCAGGCCACCAATTAGGATCTTCAAATAGGTGATGTCTGCCGTGGGGATCACCGTCTTCACAAATTCCAACAAATTATCCAGCGCTGCCTTCCTCTTTGTTTGGTTCTTATAATCAGGGTGGTTTATCTGCCATAGACAGGGCAGCTCCCTGAACATATCAATGAAGATTGGCATAAGGTCCTTATCTTTCAAGATATCCATTTTTACTGCAAGACACAACACAAGACAAACCCTAATGTCAGCCTAAAGTCTTCTAAACTTGTGCAAATACAGGCCTCAATCTAGAAGCAGTATAGGTCCAATGTTAAATCTTACCTTCGCAATCATGATCGGTGCCTCCGTTACTCCTTCCTCAGCTCACAAATCGTACGTACTACGCACGAGTGTTACGCTTTATAGACACTGCGCATGCGTGAAACTCTGCCCGCCCCTGACGTTCTTTCTAGTCTATTCCCCGCCCCTTCCCGTTCGGCGTAGTGGGGGAAGAGCACATGGCGGAGTCAGAGCAGGTGTCTGATAATTACACCAACGAGGAGGAGGAAAGGCCGGAGGCAGAAATGTCCCGATCCAGAAGGAGACGATTTAAGGCCTCAAATATGTCCTTTGTGGAGATGGTCGACATCCTGAAGAGGGCCGACTATGAAGGGAAGTATGGACCTTACCCCAACCCCAATGTCAGAAAGGCCAAGATCATGGCGAAAGTGGTCAAGAGTCTGCACCGGATTTTCGGGGTATGACGATCGAAAGATCGAAAGATCAGCTCAGGAAACGGTGGTCGGACCTCAAATTAAGAGAGCACAAGCAGTACAGAAAGATCCGGAGAGTGCTGCAAAAAAGTAAGTAGTTGTGCTGTGTTCCTATTCTTTATGTTCGTGCTGCTCCATGTGCTTTTCTTAACTGTTATCCAGTTTAAAATGGCAACTTTCATGTTCATGGGCACATTATTCGTTCGTATAAAACATTGTTCGTTCGGCCTAGAAAACACCATTGTTTTGGCCATATGCATTTGCCCACATTTTTTATGGCCTACTTGTCTGCAAATAATTTGGTTGTGTAGATGGGTTTGTAACTAGAATGAAATGCAAACTAGATTTTGTGTAAGGAGAGGACACTCAGTAGCTGTTTACACATCTGGATGCTGGAGCTCTAGTGTGGGACACAAGAACACCCTTTTTATTAGGGGGCCCACACAGGTGCTCCAGTGTATACCATAGGGGTGTCTCCATCTGTGAAGCTTGTACAAAACAGTTTAAAGTATTGAAGCTTGACAAAGGACACCAAAAATTCTACATCTTGGAACTCTGCCAAAATAGACAATTGTACCCCACTTCCAAGCAATGTTTCATATTCCTATTTCTGCCATGAAATATCTGTGTGCTAAGCATACCTATTTTTTTTACATAGGGGATAAAAGACTCGGAGGACACCCCTCATCCGAGGAGACCCCAGACCCTCCACCTCTGGAAGAAGGGGAAATCCACTCAAACCAAGCAGAGCAGGAGGAGGAAGGAGATGTGGTGGAAATTGGCACCACAACAGGTGAGTGTCTGCGACCACAGGCTCAGGTAAGAGATGGATGCCGGCATATTTACAATACATGGTGTGTTTTTGTTTCTATCTTTTTAGGTGATCGTGATGTCGTGGATCCAGGGCATTTCACCTCGGAAAGTGCACAGATTCTGATCGGGGAGATCATGGGGTGTAATAGGGACTTGGAAAACATCCAGAAAAGCATCAATGATGTTAAAAAAAAATGAAGAACATCATTGATGTTTTAGGGAGAGTTTAAAACCCCTCAAAATCCCTATTTTTTTGCGCTTTTTGTGAGCTAAAAATTTTTACCATTTTTTGACATATTTGCGAAAAGCCAAATTTTGTAGAGGCACACAGTGTCTACTATCTGCCATCACGGGAGATCAATGGATGCGTTTTGGGGGTGCAACCCCTTCCTCAATAATAAAGTAGCTGTGAGGAAGGGGTTGCACCCACAAAACACGTCCCTTGATCCCCTATGAGTTTCAACTGCACTTGTAGTGCAAAGTGTCTTTGCCTTTAGTAAATAACACCCAACAATGCTTTGTAATGTTACACAATCACGCCATTTTCAGGACTCACCACATTTCTGTCAGGGTCAGCTAAAAGAAACACAAGCAGTAAATGTCACCAAAGATTTTAGTAGTTAAATTCTTTTTTTTATTTGAAAAAGGTTTCAGACATTGTCTGGCATATTGATAGCCCCCCTACCCGCAAAGTATTCAAGGTAACTTAGACGGACATCACGGGCACTCAGGGGGGGCAAGCCAGGACGGCCACTTCATTTTGAATTCCAGCCTCAGGCCCAACTGAGCCAGCATAGTTGGCAGAATGTTGCCGTAAAAAGTTGTGTAGAACACAGCACGCCAGGATAATATGATTCAGTTTTTACTCTGCCATGTATGGTTGTAAGAAATAGGCGGAACCGGCTGGCCATGATTCCAAATGTGTTCTCAGCCACTCTTCTGGCTCTGGCCAGCTGGTAATTGAAAACCCTCTGGTCCGGGGTGAGGGTCCTCATCGGGAATGGCCGCATAAGATGGTCCCCCAGCGCAAACGCTTTATCTGTAATGAAGACAAATGGGAGTCCTTCCACATTGTCTTCTGAAGGTGGCAAGTCCAAGCTGCCATTCTGGAGACGCCTGTAGAACTCCGTCTGGGCGATGACTCCACCATCTGACATCCGGCCATTCTTCCCCACGTCCACATACAGGAACTCGTAAGTAGCCGACACCACTGCCAACATCACAATACTATTGAACCCCTTATAGTTGTAATAGTATGACCCCGAGTTGGGTGGTGGGATGATATGGACGTGTTTTCCATCAATTGCCCCTCCGCAGTTAGGAAAGTCCCACCGCTGGGCAAAGTGGGAGGCCACAGTCTGCCATTCCTGTGGCGTGTAAGGAAACTGTGGAGTCAAACAAGAAAAAAAAAATTGTCATTTTGCACATAAGGGAAAGCAGATTAGACACAAACATTCTTGGCCAACATCAAGATAACATTTATTTGAGGGAGTTTTTAAAGACCAAAGTATATGGTACACCTATCAGATTCCCCCTCCCCCACCCCATCTCATGGGCCATTTCTAACATTATAGGGGGGGGGGGGACTCTTGGACAGGTGAATGCCTAAATAATGGGTATTACTTTGGCCAGCCCCTCCTTAGTTACACTATTGGCAGCCCACTGGACAGGTAAGAAGTGTCATAATACAAAGATATAAATACACATTGTACACATTTGAGCACATTTGGACATTCTGCTATTTCCTATCAAGATAATAATAGTATACAAAAACTTTAAACAGTACCATTTGAAAGTATACAGGCAGGCCCTTGCAATACATGCTTTGGGGAATTCATCCATAAATCTGACCACAAAAGAGATGGGTATAGTGCGTATGGGTTTGGCAAAGTTAGCAGATAGATGATTGAGGATAGATAGAGAATTGGTATCAGCTGACTTAGCAGTTGGGGGGAGGGAGGGTTCCAAATAATTTGGGGACCCCCCAAAAAAAGCCTCTGGCAACCTGCCTGAATTTAAAGCACAAATCACATTTAAAAACATTTTAGGGGGTGTTTGGGGTAAAGCACTACTATGGAGCTGATAAAATACATTGTTAAGTGACTACATGAGGTGAATATAGGACCAGGAGACCATGCTGGGGAGGTTAGTGAAGGCAAATATGTATGAAGTACAAAAAAAATAATTACAGAAAAATCCAGCATGCATGAGAACAAAGGGGACATTCACAGCATATTCCAATCATGGTAATTAGGGAATGAGGAAAGAAATACAATATATTAGCAAACATTAAATACAATAAAATTTGATATTAAAGGATACAAATCTTACCTTAATATACTCCTTCTGCAGGACCTGTAAGATGGCAGAACAAGTCTCTGGGATAATAATCCCCAGAGCCTGGGGGGAGATGTCTGTCGAGAACTTCAAGTCCTGCAGACTTCTCCCCGTCGCCAAGTACCGCAGGGTGGCGACGAGCCTCTGCTCCGGAGTGATGGCTTGCCTCATGCAGGTATCCTGCCTGCTGATATAGGGGGTCAGCAAAGCCAACAAACGGTGAAATACGGGGTCCGTCATCCGGAGAAAGTTCCTGAAATCATCAGGATTATTCTCACAGATCTCATGGAGCAAAGGCATGTGACAGAACTGGTCACGCTAAAGCAACCAATTCTTGGTCCATGAACTCCTCCCCACCCTGTTCATGGACTGGACTTGTGTCAAGGTCAGGACCCCAACACCAAGCCCCCACACAGCACGAACTCTACGAGGAGTACGTATACGCAACATGGCTAGAAAACGGTCGGCTGCTCAGAACGAAGTAACAGAACGCACTGAAGAACAGCAAGGCCTGTGAAGAGCGACCTGAAAAACAGTAACAATTGACCAAGAACACAAGGACAAGAGTCACGCGTCACTCACTGCATGCACTGAAGAGCAGATACAAACCCACAAGCACAAACTGAACAGCAGAAAACGATCTGAAAACCACGAGTCTGAAAAAGCACGAATCGTCTCTCACCAAACTTTTACTAACACGAGATTAGCAAAAGGAGCCCAAAGGGTGCCGCGCTTGGTTCTGAACTGGCCTTTTCTAGTCTTGTCGTACGTGGTGTACGTCACCGCGTTCTTGGTGATCGGAAATTCCGACAACTTTGTGCCACCGTGTGTACGCAAAACAAGTTTGAGCCAACATCCGTCGGAAAAAATCCATGGATTTTGTTGTTGGAATGTCCGATCAATGTCCGATCGTGTGTACGGGGCATAAGTGTAGCGTCAGTCTTATGGAGCGGACTGGGCTGAGAGGCAAATTTAGTCTAGCGCCCCCATAAAGCGGCCGCACTGCTTCCGGTATGTGGGCGGCTGGCATTCCGCAACTGTGGGGGGGGGCGCAATTCTAATTTTGACTGTTCTATCATCCTGGACCACAAACCTTCCTCGCTGTGCTATGTTTTCAGTTGCACCATTGGCATGGTTATATCTGCTTAGTCCTCTCCATAAAAAAATTGTGCTTAAAGTAGAACTATAGGCAACATTTTTTTTTTACATTTTGGATAGAATAAGGGAGGGTTATAGCCCCTGTCAGTTTATTTTTTACCATCCCTGTCCCATTGCAGAGATTTCCCTTCACTTCCTGCCCCATAGCAAAACAGGAAGTGAGAGGAAATCTATGCAAATGAAGGGAATCCATTGCTCCCCCCTCCACCAGGCGCTCAGAACTAGTGTCCCCACTTAAAAATTTCAGGGCGGATCTTAAACAGCAAGGGGTGTGGCCTTGACAGGAAGGGGTGGGTCATATTTAAATTAGGGGGTGCACAAGTTTAGTCAGGCCTAGATCAGCACAAAACCTAAATACACTACTGGGGTTTGCCCAGGCACACCTGGCACACCCCCTGCGCACGCCTATGCTGATCACCACCTTATTGGTTTCACTCTCTCCCTGTCTTCCACCAACCTTCCCTCCAACCACCTAACAATTACCCATAGAAACCTTTGCCACTTCAACCATTCTCTATTCTGTTACTCTATGACAAAATCTCACCTCTGTCCTGCCACAATCTAGCCACTGCTCTCTACAATAGATCCCAGTCATCCACCCTGGACAAGTTTGTCCCCATCACTACACACAGAATCAGGCCTGACCCCTACAACCCTGCCAAACAGATGACTCCAGAAGTCTCAAAAAACAAGACTAAGTTTCACTTCAACCAATATAAATCTGCCCTCTAAAAATACAATTCTTGCCTTTACACTACCAAGCAGACCTATTTTAACACTCTCATTAACACATTCTCATCCAGTTCCCATTAACTCTTCTCTACCTTTAACTCTACTTCATCCTCCATTGCCTCCACCCACTAACTCACTTACTGCCCAGGAGATCGCCAATTGCTTGAAAAATAAGATTGACTCAATTTGTGATGAAATCTCCACTCTACAGATATCCCCCCACTTAACACCCCACGTCCACAGGTACAATCAACAGTCCCCTTATTCAACCCTGCTAATATAGACGAGGTTACTAAACTTACTTCTAACACCCGCCTAACCACCTGTCCCTTGGACCCAGTTCCCTCTCAAATACTGTCGCCCCCTGACTCTATTCTACACTTTGTAACCCACATCTTCAGTCCCTCCCTCTCTTCTGGCATCTTCCCCAACTCTCTAAACATTCACTAGTCACCCCATACTTAAAAAGACTGCCACCCCTGACCTGAAAAAAGAAAAAAGCTCAACTCCTGACAAAGGCTCGCACCATCTGCCAGCTCTGCCAAAGTTTTTAAATAACTAAGAGGCGGTGCCTCCTGGTGATGTCACTGACCAGGAGCATGATGGGTCATTGGTCATTGGATGACTCATTGGTTGTTAAGGACGCGGTGGCTGCCCGCTCCTTAACAACCATGTTGTTTATTGTAGTACACATTCCATAAATAGGTGTGCCTCGATCACTACTTAATTATAGCATGCATTTAGTTATCTACAGTGGAACCTCGGATTGTGAGTAATGCGATTAACGAGTGTTTTGCAAAACGAGCTATTAGAGCTATTATTTTTTAAAAATCCTTACTCGGTTTGCAAGTGTTGTCTCGCAAAATGAGCAGGATTCAAGCCTCTGTGGTGTGCAGTAACACATTTGGCCAGAGGTGCGGGGGCGCCGGTGAGCCATTCGGAGCCCTTCAGAGCCATTTGGAGCTGTTCAGAGCCATTTGGAGCCGCTCAGAAATACTTGGAACCACTCGGAAATACTTGGAAACACTCCGAAATACTCCCAAGTGTTTCCGAGCCTTTCCGAGGGTTTCCGAGTGCATCCGAGTGGTCTCCGAGTATTTCCAAAACTCTCCGGCGCCCCCCACCTCTGGCCACATGCGGTATTGCATGCAATAGAAGTCAATGTGGAACAAATTATCTTCATTTCCATTAACTTCTATGGGGAAACTCGCTTTGATATTCGAGTGCTTTGGATTTCAAGCATTCTCCTGGAATGGATTATGCTCGTAATTCAAGGTTCCACTGTATTTCCTTCTATGAGTTGTGTTTAACGCCTGTTCGTGTGGTATTTACTGAGTGTTTTGTGGTAAATACCGCAGCATGATTTGGTGAATTGACAGTTTCAGGATCGCATGCGGTATTTAGGGAAAATGTGTCTAGACACCTACATACCGCATGCGAGATGCTTTTGTGAATGGAGCCCAATATTTTAAAACTTTTTTACTGTGCTTTTTAATAGCTTTTGATTTTGTTACAGGTTATTTTAATGACTTGTGGGTATGGGAAATTAGCTGTGAAATTGTAGGGCAAAAAGTATGGAATTAATGCTAAAATAATTTGAAGCAAGTGTAATGGATTTGCTATCAGCTATAATGTACAGACAGGAGACTATGCACAAACACAGTTTCTAAAAGTCATGTTGTAGCTTACTATCTGTGTTAAATAAATGTTAAATATGTTCACTGGTGACAATTTGCCTAAATATGTTGCACTCTTTACACATTAAAATAAAATTAGAGGACAGCAAAAACATAATGGAAAGTGTCATGCACCAAAGATAATAAGCATCTCACTGCTGGTTGGCACTATAGAAAATAACTTTCAGATGTCTCAGACTAAAAAAGTACTACTAGTTAATTTAGCAAAAAATTGAAGTCATCAGTGAACAATTAGCAATCAGCTGAAAAATGACATATTATTGAAACAATGACATAATAATGAAGCAAATTCAGTCTGGGAAGCCATTTGCACAACTTCAAGCAGCCAGTTCGGGTAGAAAATTATTGGTGGCTTTATCCTGTGCATTGAATGAGAATTGAATAACTGAGGGAAGTACATAAAACATTGCTTAAGGAGAACCTGTCCCCAACCCAAGAAAAGAGACTAACCACAGGAAAAACTGTGCAAAAGGATCAGAAGATCCAGAGATATAGACATCTAAAATTACATGTTAAAGAGGAAATAAACTTTCATTCCTTTTTTACCTATTGGTAAGCCTATAATAAGGCTTGTAAACAACAATTTGCTTCGCTTAGGATTGATCAAATCCATGTAAACATGCAGAACACACAGAACATTAATAAAGTCCCATTAGGTGAACCAAAGTGCTCGTGCATGACTTAACATCTCCTGTGCAATGGTGCTCAGACTGGGTGCCCCACATAGATGTACACTCACCCTGGATGTTGACCAACTATCGCTAGTATGGTCTCTTAAGCATGTGGGGATACCCCTAGGGAGCCTGTTGGGATGACTTCTCATGCAAGAATGTACCTCATAGGGATGGATGGAAATGACAAAGGAAAACCTTCATTGTGCAATGCCATGAACCACTTCAGCCCCAGAAGAATTTACCCCCCTTCCTGACCAGAGCACTTTCTTTGCGATTTGGCACTGCATAGCTTTAACTGAAAACTGCACAGTCGTGCGACGTTGTACTCAAACAAAATTGATGTCCTTTTTTCCCCATAAATAGAGCTTTTTTTGGTGGTATTTGATCGTCTCTGTGGTTTTTATTTTTTTGCGCTATAAACAAAAAAGAGCGACAGTTTTGAAATAAAACGCATTATTTTTGACTTTTTACTATAAAAAATATCCCCTAAAAATATAAAAAAAACAATTTTTTTCCTCAGTTTAGGCCGATATGTATTCTTCTACATATTTTTGGTAAAAAAAAAAATCGAAATAAGCGTATATTGATTGGTTTGCGCAAAAGTTTTAGCATCTACAAAATAGGGGATAGATTTATAGCATTTTTATTATTATTATTTTTTTTACTAGTAATGGCGGCGATCTGCGATTTTTATCATGACTCGACATTATGGCGGATACATCGGAGGACAATTTTGACACATTTTTGGAACCGTTGGCATTAATACAGTGATCAGTGCGATTAAAAATGCATTGATTACTGTAAAAATGTCACTGGCAGTGAAGGGGTTAACACTATGGGGGCGGTGCAGAGGTTTACTGTGTTCCCTGGGAGGTGATTCTAACTTAAGGGGGAGGGACTAACTACAGGAAATGATAGATCGTGGTTCCTAGCTGTGTCTCCAGGTCATGATCGCTCGTGGATGGTGGTCATCGCGACCATCTGCCACGAGCTTTGCAGCGGGCGCGTGCATGCCTGCTATCCGGACCCCGCGAGATCATGTCCAGTAACATGGTTTTGCACAGGGGAGCCAACCTGCCGCACTAAAAGTGCGGCGGCTAGTCCGGAAGCGGTTGAAAGGGTTTATTGAGTACACAAATTAAAATAATTCCACTCACATTTATAAGTGCCTTATACTCCTGGCACCCAGCGTGTATAGCAGGTGATTATTAAGGGTAATCGACCCTGATAAGGGAAGCCGCCGCTTGCTCGATTCTCGGGTAGTTTCGTATGGGCAGAAGTGACGCTATGACGCGGTATAAGGTTCAATGTTTCGGCCTATCACAAAGTCATCATCAGGAAGTAGTCTTACCTAAAGGGAAGTGTAAATATCTCCTAAACGTGCACCATTTAGGAGATATTTACATCACTGACACATGTTCTCTGAAGGAATGGTCACCCATGTCATTCATTCCGAGCCCTGTGCTGTGAACGGCGGCTCCCGTGTGCATGCGTCATTGTGGCTTTGGCCAGTCACAGAGCCGGAGCCTATGAGCCTGGAAGCAAGAGGGGTGAAGATGGAAGTGGCTGCAGCGCTGACATTGGGGCGCTGGAACAGCTTAGTTTTAAAGTAAGTTTCACATAATGTGCTAGTATGCGTTGCCCTTAGCTATATAACAGCCATCAAAGCGAAAAGCCTGCAGTCGGCGGGAGCCTCCCATGGAGGCGGAGTTGTTGCGTTGTTTTTCTTCTTTCTGTCCGTTGGGTGGCCTGATTGACGATGGAGCTCCATCGTGGGGCATTTTTATTTTTCAATAAAGGATTTGTCCCAAACTGTCTACTGTCATTTTTACCATTTTGACACTTTTTTTGGTGAATTGGTAATGTACCTGATACCCATTCACATAGGGGGGGTGGGATCTGGTGGTCCCCTTGTTAAAGGGGGCTTCCAGATTCCGATAAGCCCCCTACCGGCAGACCCCCACAACCACCGGGCAAGGGTTGTGGGGATGAGGCCCTTGTCCCCATCAACATGGGGACAAGGTGTTTTGGGGGGGGACCCCAAAGCACCCTCTCCATGTTGAGGGCATGTGGCCTGGTACAGATCAGGGGGGCTCTCTCGCCCTCCCCTTTTCCTCTGGCCTGCCAGGTTGCGTGCTTGGTTAAGGGTCTGGTATAGATTTTGAGGGGGGACCCACCCCATTTTTTTATTAATTTTGGCAAGGGGTTCCTATTAACATCCATACCAGACCTGAGGGGCCTAATATAGATTTTGGGGGGACCCCTATGCCATTGTTGTTTAAATTTTGGTGCAGGGTTTCCCTTATTATCCATACCAGACCTGAAGGACCTGAAGGGCCTGGTATGGATTTTGGGGGGACCCCCACGTAATTTTTTTTAAAATCTTGGTGCGGGGTTCCCCTTAATATTCATACCAGACCCAAAAGGCCTGGTAATGGACTGGGGGGGAACCCATGCCATTTTTTTGAAGTTTTGAATTAATTTTTTTCCTTTAGAAATGCAATTTTGCTGTGGTAATGTTCTAAACACGGGAAATATGCGCTACTTTACAGGCATACTAAGGACAACCCCAGGCACAATATTTAAAGGAATATTTCATTTTTATTGTTTCACTTTAAGCATTATTAAAATCACTGCTCCTGAAAAAACGGCCATTTTTAAAACTTATTTTTGCATTGATACATGTCCCCTGGGGCAGGAGCCAGGTCCCCATACACGTGTTATGGCAATAACTTACATATAAGCCTTTAAAATTAACACTTTTGGCTTTTCATGTTAGTGTCACGTAGACTTTAATGGCATTCTGCTGCTTTCAAATTTGCCGCGAACGCCGAATAATGTTCGCTGTTCGGCGAACGGGTGAACACGTGATGTTCGAGTTGAACTTACGTGCGACTCGAACATCTGGCTCATCCCTACTGTATATGTGTTTTATTATATAAGTTAACACATTTTTTTAATGCTGTTGTTAGATAAAATATTTAATATGCTGCTACAGGAGAGATCAGGCTCTACATTCCTCAATCACATCTCAGGTGTTTGCTCATGTTGTCTCCATTAATGCAATCAATTGTAATAGCAACAGGAATACCTTCCACCGAGATGCAAATGACTATTCCTCCTTTATTAAAATAGCCAGCAGGAACAGGTTCTATTATCACATGTTTTGCACTAGGTACATCGCTATCTCAAAGATTCTTTGAGAAAGCGATGTGCCTAGCGCAAAAACATATCAGAATAAGCCTGTTCCCGCTGTCTATTTTAATAAAGGGAGAATATTATTCTACTTGTACACATTTATTGCTTGCATACTGTTATACTTTTACCCATCCATTTAGCATCAATTTAGAATAACATATTCAACACCACAGAATGAAAATTAAATCAACATTATCACAAGCATAATACGCTTTTATAATGTTCATACAGTCCTCAGCTATTTGTTCTTGATAAAGTTTAAATGTTATTTCAATGTTTTAACTAAATGACAACTGCAAAGGTTTCACATGTGATTACCGTATATTGTGGGTTGATATGAAGACAGTTTATGCAGTGAAGCCAACGTTTGAATTCTTATCCCTAATTTGGAGTAGTTGTCTGACAGAAGTCCATGTCAAATTGCTAACATCTTCATTGAGAGCATTCCAGACAATTAGCTGTGTCAAACAGTGTGTGCCTGTGAAAGGCGAATCTAACCTAGTTAATACATTTCAAACTGCAGGACAAGTCTACCAAGCATGTATAATAATCAATGAACCATTGTAATTAATAGAAATGTTAAAAAATCTTTTAGTTCATTAGCATTACATAAAGCATGTGCAAATCTGTTAATACAAATGTAATTAATCTATTATTAAAGATGATGATCTTGTATTTGCATCAAGCTGTTTGATTTTCTAATATCAACTATAAAGCAAAAAAAGTTAAGTTCTTGTTTATGAAACAAACAAAAAAAAAGTTCTGTGGTGATGTAGAGGTTGGAGGTTGAAAGTACAGCTTGTAGTTTAGGACACGTGTAACTGACCCTTCTGAACAGATTGAATGCCTAAGCGATTGACAGAGACTGCAACACAAATAATACAGACAGAATGCAGAAAAGATGGTCTTTGGAGAGGTGAGTAAAGGAGCTCCTCATTTGCAGGAGACTTTATGTGACAGGGTTACTTTAAAAGTCTTATATATTATGGTATATTTCCTAAGTATCGTTTTAAAGATTTTGGCAGAATTGCCTACTCATTACACTATTTAGCACCAAGTTAAAGAAAACTTGTGTGGATATAAAGAGGGTGCCTTTGGTGAACAATCCTTACAACAAACAGTATTTCCCTAGCTGTTATGCTGATCCAATGGTTTCAGGACCTCCTACGTAGAGATGAGCCGAACCCCCCCCCCCCCACAGTTCGGTTCGCACCAGAGCTTGCGAGAAAAAACAAAAATTTGTGCGAACATATGCACACCGTTAAAGTCTATGGGACACGAACGTGAAAAATCAAAAGTGCTCATTTTAAAAGGGTGATGCGCAAGTTATTGCCGTTAACAGTGTTTGGGGACCCGGGTCCTGCCCCAGGGGACATGTATCAATGCAAAAAAAGTTTTTAAAATGCCTGTTTTTTTCAGGAGCAGTGATTTTAAGAATACTTAAAGTGAAACAATAAAAATTAAATATTCCTTTAAATATCATGCCTGAGGGGTCCCCTTAGTCTGCCTGTAAAGTAACGCATTTTCCCCATTTTTAGAAAAGTACCACAGCAAAATTACATTTATAAAGGAAAAAATGTAATTTAGCCCTGGTTCACACTGGAGTGTTTTGACATGCGATTTGACATGCATCAATTGCAGTCAATGGCACCGTCCTAATCGGTGCGATGCTGCATTTGTGGCGCTGCACCGATTTCAAAAAGTAGTTTCTGTACTACTTTTTGCAATTTAAATAGACATCTGTGCAGAAAGCTGCACAGATGTCACTGAAATCGCCGCCAAAATGGGGACTGACATGTGGGAGTGAAATCCTGCAAGTTCAGCTGAACTCGCACGGCTTCATTCCCGCAACTCAGTGTGAACCTGGGCTCAAAATTGCTCACGGCTGTAACGTATTGCCAGATCCCGGCAATATACATAAAAAATCATTTTAAAAAAAAACAGCGTGAGTTCCCCCCCCCAAGTCCATACCAGGCCCTTCGGGTCTGGTATGGATATTAGGGTGAACTACTCCACGGCAAAAAATTTTTTTAAATGGCGTGGGGGGTCCCCTCCCAAAATCCATACCAGACCCAAAGGGCCTGGTATGGACAGGAGGGAACCCATGCCATTTTTTTCTTAATTCTGTCAAAGGGCTCCCCTTAGCCACTTCAATACACTATATTACATATTGTACACTGCACTATATATCCTGCACTGTATTATAAATACTACACTGAGTGCACTATATACTCTCAACTGCAGTATATATAGACTATACGGACTGCACTATATACTCTGAACTGCAGTATATTAAACTATACAGACTACACTATATATACTGACACTAGAGCTATTTTGAGGCTGAAAATCATGTCAAGAATTTATAATCAATAGATTTACTGGACTTTCTTTTGGACATATATAATTCAAGTTATTTAAATAGGTTTCGATATGATTTTAACATTTAGATATTATAATATATGATGTCACCTCCGACTCAGCGCATACTGTATAGTGTATGTGTACATATTAGTCATTGTACTCCCTTTTAGTGGCTATTGTTATAAATATGTGTGTGTGTGTGTGTGTATATATATATATATTTATATATACACACACACAAGAAGCAGCACATTGAGTAGTGCATCCCTCTGCTCTTTTCTTCTGTCAGCATGTCCCCTGTCAGTATACCTATATGTAGCAGAGCCTAATTGTTGCTCTCCCAGTCTGAGTGTTACTGTACTGTAGAAGAGGCTAATACAAATTCAAATTCAGCCATATACACTAGTGACATTTTAAATAAATGTAGTGTTTTGTTAACAGGGACATAACTGTACTTATATTTATCTGAAATTCGGACTTAAACCCATCTCCAGGCATGAGAACTCACCTCCTTTCATTTCCTCCCACCCTGCACAGTGCCACAATTTTTTTTTTTTTAATGAAAGCTTTTTTAGATGCTTTACTACCTGGCTCCACTTCTGGGAGTCACAACCCAGTAGACTGGCCACATATCACACTGCTGCAGTCTTCCAAAGACCCCACCACTGGGCAACCAATGGGTAAAGGACATGTCACCCAGGCAATGACGTGAACTCCCAAAGTAGGCCCCTTCTCCTTTTCAGGAAAAAAGATGAAATAAATGGAAGCTGAAGTGTCACATTAACACAGAATTATGTAAGCATGCTGGCCATTTACAAACTAAAAAAAACCCCAAAAAGACCTGATGCAGCAATTAATGTGTGCATGGGGAAAGGGGTTGGGGTTTAATATTTGGGTGCCAGATTTAATCTGAATTCTCCGCAAGTACAGTCAGACAAAAAAGACAGATACGCCCCAATAGGGTACTGCAGGGGTTTCAGCTGGAGCACTGTCAAGCTTAATAGTTCTAGCATGATAAGCCTTGTTTTTCATAGCTCCGCTTTGGTATGTAAGAATGTATGTATGTTAAAAGGGTGACAATAATTATAATAATAACATTGTATATAATTATGGTATCATTAAATAATCTCTTTCAGATGGCATTTAACAATATAGTCAACTTAAAAAAAACAGTAATATATACTGACTTTGGCCTTTAAGAAATGGATATATTAACCCCAAGCTATTGATATTTATGGCTCTCCTGAGCACTGGAAAAAATGACTTGATAGTTTCTCAGAATACATGGTAAAAACAGAACAGATGTCACTCTTCTTATGCTTATCAGGATTAAGTGGCTCTTTCCTCGTGACCTGGCACAATACTTCATTCACCAATGAAACTAATTAGTTACAGATTCTTCTGCATTAGGACCATGTCCAGTCTTTAGATGTTTCCTTCAATACCAAATCTTATGCAACTAAAACACAAAAATATGTTGTATAAGCTAATAAAATAAGGGATTACAAATTGTACAAAAACACAAAGAACTTTAGTTTTATGCTAGAGGTCATAAAAAGATCTATGCAAAGCTTTAAACTGAAAATGGGGTTTGCAAAATTATACTTGAAGGAGAAATCTAGACTCTAGAGCTTAGTAAAATGGCATTAGCATTAGTCCAAAGACAAATGTCCAAATATGAAAGTTATGGAATAAATGCATTTCAAATCATTGCTGTCATGTGTGTCAGCAAACATCAATTACATCAAGTTCTTCGTCAACCACCAACAAACCAGTAACACCCAGTGCAACAGGGAAGATTTACAACACAAGAGCAGTCAACAAGTAGAAGGGGAAATAATTGCATATTTGGCTGCCTTTGCTGCCTCTCAAGGCTTTGGGGTCTTTGTATAAATATGATGAACCAATTGGATTGAGAAACTGCTCGAATGCTTGAATTGATTCTGGAAGATACCTGTTACAGGCATGGATCTCAAAGATGAGCTGTATTTGGGAAATTAATGTATGCCAAATAGCTGTAGTTTCTAGTGGACAAATCATTTGTAGGATTGATTTACTAAAACTGGAGAGTGCAAAATCTGCAGCTCTGCAAAGAAACGGCTTCCAGTTTGTTTTTTTGTCAAAGATGAATTGAACAAGCTGAAGTTAGAAGCTGATTGGCTACCAAGCACAGCTGCACCAGATTTTGTACTCTCCAGTTTTAGTAAATCAAGCCCATACGGGTAGTGACTAGTGAAAGAGACATTAACCACTTCAGCCCCAGAAGGACCAGAGCATTTTTTGCGATTTTGTACTGCGTCTCTTTAGCTTACAATTGCGCGGTGGTGCAACGTTTTACCCAAACAAAATTGACATCCTTTTTTTCCAACAAATAGAGCTTTCTTTTGGTGGTATTTGATCACCTCTGCGGTTTTTATTTTTTGCGCTATAAACAAAAAAAGAGCGACAATTTAAAAAAAAAAGGAATATATTTTTTTCCTTTTTGCTATAATAATTATCCCCCAAAAATATATAAAAAAACACATTTTTTCCACAGTTTAGGCCGATTCTACATATTTTTGATGAAAAAAATTGCAATAAGTGTATATTGATTGATTTGTGCAAAAGTTATAGCGTCTACAAAATAGGGGATAGATTTATGGCATTTTTATTATTTTTTTTTTACTAGTAATGGCGGCAAAGTTTTTATCGGGACTGCAGCATTATGGCGGACACATAGGACACTTTTGACACTATTTTGGGACCATTGTCATTTATACAGTGATCAGAGCTATAAATAGCCACTGATTACTGTATAAATGATACTGGCAGGGAAGGGGTTAAACACTAGGGGGCGATCAAGGGGTTAAGTGTGTCCTAGGGGGTGATTCTAACTGTGGGGGGGAATGGGCTCACTACAACATGACAGACATCTCCCGATGACAGGGAGCAGTAAATCCCTGTCATGTTGCTAGGCAGAATGGAAATGCCTTGTTTACATAGGCATCTCCCCGTTCTGCCTCTCCTCACTGTAATCGCGGGCCGGCGGCGAACATCAAGTTTGCGGGACCCGCAGGCACGATCCCTTAGCGTGCGGCTGGGCGCGTGCCCGAAATGGTGGCAAATTCAAAGGGAGGTACAGGTACGCCCATTTGCCTGCCTGTGCCATTCTGCCGACATATATGTGTGTGTTGGCAAGTGGTTAAAGAGACAGAAACCAAAGTGAAAAGAGTGTTCAAAATTTGATGGCCAAAGACAGAGCAGTCATGATCCCTGATGTATATGGGAATATATGGATAGGGTTTACAAATTACAATTGCATAAAAAAAGTGAAAAATGATTGTTAATATAAATTTTAGCCTAATGCCCCGTACACACGGTCGGATTTTCCGACGGAAAATGTGTGATAGGACCTTGTTGTCGGAAATTCCAACAGTGTGTAGGCTCCATCACACATTTTCCATCGGATTTTCCGACACACAAAGTTTGAGAGCAGGATATAAAATTTTCCGACAACAAAATCCGTTGTCGGAAATTCCGATCGTGTGTACACAAATCCGACGGACAAAGTGCCACGCATGCTCAGAATAAATAAAGAGATGAAAGCTATTGGCCACTGCCCCATTTATAGTCCAGACGTACGTGTTTTACGTCACCACGTTTAGAACGATCGGATTTTCCGACAACTTTGTGTGACCGTGTGTATGCAAGACAAGTTTGAGCCAACATCAGTCGGAAAAAATCCTAGGATTTTGTTGTCGGAATGTCCGAACAAAGTCCGACCGTGTGTACGGGGCATTAGACTGGTAGAAATTTGGAGGTCAAAATACATAGTTTTTATAAATTTATAGTTATTTGTATGATTATGTATATGCAAAAGCAGTCAGGTACTTAAAACCAAAAAACAATAATGTAATATATTACAGCTTACCAGTCCCTAGATGAGGTGGCTGCATTAGTTGTCTTTTTAAAGTTTTTTTCCACTTTATCGTCACCTGGTAATCCTGCAAATATAACATTTCCTGTCCTTTTGTTACATAGTTACATAGTTACATAGTAGGTGAGGTTGAAAAAAGACACACGACCATCAAGTCCAACCTATGTGTGTGATTATGTGTCAGTATTACCTTACATATCCCTGTATGTTGCGGTCATTCAGGTGATTATCTAATAGTTTCTTGAAGCTATCAATGCTCCCCGCTGAGACCACCGCCTGTGGAAGGGAATTCCACATCCTTACCGCTCTTACAGTAAAGAACCCTCTACGTAGTTTAAGGTTAAACCTCTTTTCTTCTAATTGTAATGAGTGGCCCCGAGTCTTATTAAACTCTCTTCTGCGAAAAAGTTTTATCCCTATTGTGGGGTCACCAGTACAGTATTTGTAAATTGAAATCATATCCCCTCTCAAGCGTCTCTTCTCCAGAGAGAATAAGTTCAACGCTCGCAACCTTTCCTCATAACTAAGATCCTCCAGACCCTTTATTAGCTTTGTTGCCCTTCTTTGTACTCGCTCCATTTCCAGTACATCCTTCCTGAGGACTGGTGCCCAGAACTGGACAGCATACTCCAGGTGCGGCCGGACCAGAGTCTTGTAGAGCGGGAGAATTATCGTTTTATCTCTGGAGTTGATCCCCCTTTTAATACATGCCAATATTCTGTTTGCCTTATTAACAGCAGCTTGGCATTGCATGCCATTGCTGAGCCTATCATCTACTAGGACCCCCAGGTCCTTTTCCATCCTAGATTCCCCCAGAGGTTCTCCTCCCAGTGTATAGATTGCATTCATATTTTTGCCACCCAAATGCATTATTTTACATTTTTCTACATTGAACCTCATTTGCCATGTAGTCGCCCACCCCATTAATTTGTTCAGGTCTTTTTGCAAGGTTTCCACATCCTGCGGAGAAGTTATTGCCCTGCTTAGCTTAGTATCGTCTGCAAATACAGAGATTGAACTGTTTATCCCATCCTTCAGATCGTTTATAAACAAATTAAATAGGATTGGTCCCAGCACAGAACCCTGGGGAACCCCACTACCCACCCCTGACCATTCTGAGTACTCCCCATTTATCACCACCCTCTGAACACGCCCTTGTAGAGAGTTTTCAATCCAGGTACTCACCCTATGGTCCATGCCAACGGACCCTATTTTGTACAGTAAACGTTTATGGGGAACTGTGTCAAATGCTTTTGCAAAATCCAGATACACCACGTCTACGGGCCTTCCTTTATCTAGATGGCAACTCACCTCCTCATAGAAGGTTAATAGATTGGTTTGGCAAGAACGATTCTTCATGAATCCATGCTGATTACTGCTAATGATATCGTTCTTATTACTAAAATCTTGTATATAGTCCCTTATCATCCCCTCCAAGATTTTACATACTATTGATGTTAGGCTAACTGGTCTGTAATTCCCAGGGATGTTTTTTGGGCCCTTTTTAAATATTGGTGCTACATTGGCTTTTCTCCAATCAGCTGGTACCATTCCAGTCAATAGACTGTCTGTAAAAATTAGGAACAACCGTCTGGCAATCACCTTACTGAGTTCCCTAAGTACCCTCGGATGCAAGCCATCTGGTCCCGGTGATTTATTAATGTTAAGTTTCTCAAGTCTAATTTTAATTGCGTCCTCTGTTAACCATGGAGGTGCTTCCTGTGTTGTGTCATGAGAATAAACACTGCAGTTTTGGTTACTGAAGCCCCCCGATTCACTCGTAAAGACTGAGGAGAAGAATAAATTCAATACCTTTGCCATCTCCCCATCCTTTGTAACCAGATGTCCTTCCTCATTCTTTATGGGGCTAATATGGTCTGTCCTCCCTTTTTTACTGTGTACATACTTAAAGAATTTCTTGGGATTTTTTTTGCTCTCCTCCGCTATGTGTCTTTCATGTTCTATCTTAGCTGTCCTAATTGCACCCTTACATTTCTTATTGCATTCTTTATAAAGTCTGAATGCTGAGGATGATCCCTCAACCTTGTATTTTTTGAAGGCCTTCTCCTTTGCTTTTATATGCATTTTTACATTGGAGTTAAGCCATCCAGGATTTTTGTTCGCTCTTTTAAATTTATTACCCAATGGGATACATTGGCTAATGCCCTTATTTAATATGCTCTTAAAGCAAACCCATCTCTCCTCCGTATTCTTTGTTCCTAATATTTTATCCCAATTTATGCCTTTTAGCAAGGTTTGTAGTTTAGGGAAGTTGGCTCTTTTGAAATTCAGTGTCTTTGTATTCCCTTTATGTTTCCTATTTGTGTGATTTATACTGAAACTAATTGACCTGTGATCGCTGTTACCTGAATTGCCCCGTATTTCCACATCTGTGATCAGGTCTGTATTGTTGGTAATCAGTAGATCCAGTAATGTTTTATTTCTAGTTGGTGCGTCTACCATCTGACCCATAAAATTGTCCTGCAAGACATTAAGGAACTGGCGAGCCTTAAATGAATGCGCGGTTCCCTCCGCCCAGTCTATATCTGGATAATTAAAATCCCCCATTATGATAACACTTCCCATCCTTGCTGCTAATCCAATTTGTGATAGGAGATCCGTCTCCACTTCCTCCTTCAGGTTAGGGGGCCTATAGCATACTCCCAGTATTATTTTCCCCTTAGCTTCATCCCTTTGGAGCTCTACCCATAAGGATTCCACCTCCTCTCTAGCTCCCTCAGTGATGTCATCTCTCACATTTGCTTGTACATTATTCTTGATATATAGGCATACCCCTCCCCCTTATTTACCCTCTCTATCCTTGCGGTATAGGGTATACCCTTGAATGTTTGCCAGCCAATCATGAGAGCTGTTGAACCAGGTCTCTGAAATTCCCACAAAATCCAAATCCTCCTTGTACAACAGTATCTCTAGTTCACCCATCTTGTCTGCCATGCTCCTGGCATTGGTGAACATGCCATATAGTTTAGACCGGTCGCATATTGTCTCCATATTGGGTGTTTCAAAATTGCAACTAGGACTTGCTACTATACTCACCTTGTGTTATTGTGCTTTGGTTAACCTACCACTAATGCCCCCAACACTACCCTCTGGAATATCATCCGCGCTGGCTATCACTGTCTCTGGACCCTCCCCCCCATCGCCTAGTTTAAAAACCCTCTAACTTTTTGGCCATTGCTATGTCACTTTCTCCACTGTATCTTTGGAAGCAGCCATGGTTGTCATCCATGCTTCAAACTTATCAGATTTCAAGCATATCTGCCTTTGATCACCTCCGTTACATGCCAAGTAGGGATGGGCCGAATGGACCCCTGTTTGGTTCGCACCAGAACTTTAGAACATCACAAAAGTTTGGACCAGAATAATGAACCCCATTAAAGTCAATGAGGCCCGAACGTCAAAAATCAGTGCTCATTTTGAAGGCTTATATGCAAGTAACTTGCCCTGGGGGACAAGTATCAATAAAAAAAAAAGTTTATTAAAAATTTCATTTTTAAATGAGCAGTGATTTTTTTTATTTTTAAAGTGAAAGCATAAAAATAAAAAATTCCTTCCACTATAGTGCCTGGGGGGTCCCCTTAGTCTACCTGTAAAGTGTCAGATCTGTACCATGTCTAGAATCTGCTGCAGCAATAATTGCATTTATAAAGCCCAAAAAAATGACATTTTCCCTGCAAGCTGCCTTTATTTTGCTTGGCAACAGCTGGGGAGCCAATGTGTATGATGAGGCCACAATGTAGTGCACTTGGAACAAGATTAGAGATTTTTTGGATACATTCTGGTGTCACTTTGACTTTGGATAGAAGTAACGGGTGCATAAAAATTGGTCTTTGGGTGTTCGTGGTGCCTTCCCACCGTAACCCTATACAGGTACTTTTGATGAAAGCAAGAATTGGCCTTGCTGTAAAAAATTGCAATGATATGCACCTGTCAAACAGGTGCAGAAAAATTGGTCTTCGGGTGTCGGAGGCGCCTTCCCACCGTAACCCTATAGAGGTACTCTTGATGAAAGCAAGAATTGGCTTTGCTGTAAAAAATTGAAATGATATGCACCTGTCAAACAGGTGCAGAAAAATTACTCTTTGGGTGTGGCAACAAACTTTTACCCTTAAAAATCTCCATGTGCGACGTTTAAAAAATTCTACAGGTTGCATGTTTTGAGTTACAGAGTTGGTCTAGGGCTAGAATTATTGCTCTCGCTCTAACAATCGCGGCAATACCTCACATGTGTGGTTTGAACACCGTTTTCATATGCAGGCGCTACTCACGTATGCGTTCGCTTCTGCTTCTTCAAACAGCTGATGTATAACAACAGCGGGCGGTCCGTAAGTGGTTAAATACACTTTAAGCTGGGATACACTGACTTGTATTGCCAGTTAGCATTGAATGTTTTTTTTTGTTGTTTTTTGTTTTTTTACATAAACGTTTTATTGAAAATATTTGAATAGTACATAGATATAAATTACTCTATGAGCCCCAAATAGTTACATAGGTAGACATCAGCAGAACAGAAATATAACATATCTAAACATCTCTAAACAGTAAGCCTATGCTCAAATGGGGTAACGATGTATAGATGTACATACCCTAGGAGAGGGAAAGAAGAACTCCAGAACACAAACAAAAAAATAAAAAAAGGGGGGGGGGGATAGGGAGGATGGAAGAATGAGCTTTATTAGTCCTGGACTATAGAGGAACCACTTTCTCTATCAATCTCATCATAACTTATTGTGTTAAAGAGGACATGCATGGATGAGATGCCATGGATCTAATGCTAATAAACCATGTTTAGCAAGTGGCTCCAAATCTTCCAATCTCCTCTGGCCATGTCCTCTCAGAACACTAAAGTGTGTCATACCAGTAGCACAAGCCCGATTCTGCCCTTAAGGTCGGGGGTAGTATTACCCCAGTTGAAAATCAGTTTGCATTATTTATAATGCAAACTGATGGTATAGTTGTGAGCTTTTAAAGGCTGTCCAGGCTTCCCATATAGCAGTGAATTTGGAAATGTTATCCAAGGCAGTATAGATCAGTTCCTCCATGTCAACGACACGATTATAAAAGGCGGGATGAAGACCGCCAATGGACTGCTATACACATCCTAGCAGCATTATTCTTTCAATAAATTTTTAATATTAATAATAAAAATATATCAGACACAACATTTGCATCAAACATTACATGGGATAAAGGTAGAAGGGAATTAGAAGTACAAATAAATCCGAGGCTTAGCCTCCTAATGCAGGGCTTACAAGCGAGATAAATAAAATAAAGTAACGTTAGTGCAAAACCATAGAACATGTCGAACGAATCAGCTTGGGTTGTCATGTCTCAGTTGCTAGAGCGAGATAAGAAGAGCATACAGCAAGGTCAGAAGACAGGAGGAGGCAGGGTTATAGCAAAGCTGGGGAGGGAGGAGTGCTGGTATGGAAAAGAAGGGTCTGTCTTGTATTCACAAAGGTTCAGGGAGCAGGCGAGGTATCCGCCGCCCACCCCAAATGGGAACACACTGCAGGCGTAGGACCCCCCCATCCCCCCAAACCCCCAATCTCAATCACAGCCTCCCCCACCAGGGGCGTTCAATAATCTCGTTCCAGTATAGGAACATTGTATTCCCTGCCTCGCTGATCTCTATTATCAAGTGGTCTAACCACCTTAGCTACATATCCTCAAACTGAAGGAGAGCTATTTTCAACAGAAAAGCCCTAGCCTCGTGAAGCCCAGGGTTCCTTAAGGCATTACCTAAACTCTCCAAGTAAATATGAATAGGTAAGAGTCAAGGTCAAACTTCTTTCAGATACTTTAAACCATGAATCTGAGGGAATGTAAGGAAGGGGAAGGAAGACCAGGAGAAGGGGAAGGGAGAAGGGTGAGAGGAGAATCACAAGAGAGGAGGAGTATCAGTGAAGTCACTCAGAGAGCCTGTTGCCCTGATAATCTTACGCCAGGGCATAAGGAAATATGGCAAAAGTTGGCTTAGCAACATTATTCATATATATAGCAACAACATTGAATGTTTTAGTTAAAGCTAAGATTTAATATCAGATTATATCTACATAGTTTGAACGCTGAATGATGCACCTGATCTTGCTGGCATCCTTGCAACTTTTGTTCTGGAATCTCCAGATTTACTGAGAGCCAAAACGTTCTTATACATTGGCAACAGTTCATGAGAACAGTATCTTACCTATTTTTTATACATCTCACATCATATAAAAACATGGTTAACAATAGCATTATTATTTTTGAGCTTAAATAGAAGAAAATGAAAAGGACTTGAACAATTCAGGATTAATAGCTGTAGAAGCTTGTTTATGCATACTATCTAATAATACCTTTTTTGAGTAGGCCCTAACCAATTTGTAACCAACAATGTTATGCTTTATAAAGAAAATTAAAGCAAAATGTCCTGTTTGGGGTATAATACATTATGTTTTTTTATTATTATTTTATCTCCCACTCTAGAATACAGTTCACTAAACATCGGTTATTTGATCTATTCAGAGCCTGAGAACCCAGGAAGGAAGCCCTGTCAGTGGTGACAACATGCCGCTGGAGGGCTTCATTTTAAGGTAAGTCTTTCATGATGTAGTAGTATGCAATGCATATTAGCACATTATGACATTGACTTGCAGGGGGGAGTTTTTTTGTTTTTTTAAGCTTTTATTACTGCTTTAAGGAAGTCTGCAGCTGAAATGTAAGACTTGATCCACAATTATTCTTTTACTCTTTTATACAACTACATACAACTCATTCTGCCCAGAAGCATACCAGAATTATAGCAAGCTATTACAAACTGGTCTTCCTGTAAAATGGCAGGAATGTATTTAGGCAGACTTGTAAAGTTACAGAAAGGTCCATTTTAAAGTTTCACCTTTTCTCTTGCAGTCTTCTAGCTGGTCTGATGAATTCATGGAAATGTCCTCTTCTTCCTCTAGCAGCAGTGGGAAGGGGGCATTTTCTTTCAGGACTGAGCAGTGCTCATATAATAACATGTGAGAGCTTCTCAGTTCTGGAGTATTGTGTGACAAGCTTGCATGATGATGTGTCCCGTAGAGGGTGTGCAAATGACAGGTTGCTCTTGTAGGAAATGGAACAAATGACATGACTGTCTTCTGCCTGAAGAGGACCACCTGCACTGAATCAAGGAGGAAGCCAGGTACAGTGCTGGAGCATAGAGAGGGTAAGTAGGACTTGAAACTTAGCTTTTTTTATAACACACGAGGAGGGAACTAAAATAAATACATAAATAAATAAATAAATAAATAACAGGAGTTCCACTAAAACATGTAATAGGTTTTTACACTGTATTTGTGTAATAGATTGGTTAACAGAAATCATATTTTCACTTGATTTTTGTAAATATTTATTATAATTTATAATCTATTCAGGGCAGACTTAATTTGGAATATGCATAGCTTTTAACAATACAGTACTGAAGGAATAAGGAAAGGGATGGTCGACGACACTCAGGATGAGATCCAAAAAATAGTATTCCTTTATTAAGTATACATGTACAATGTGACAAAACTAAGAACTAACGTCTGAAACACATAGACTATTTTTACAGCATTGTACATATTTACTTAAGAAAGGAATATTTGTTTTTGTGGATGCCAAAAAAATGCACAGTACACTACTATAACAAAGAATGCCA
Organism: Lithobates clamitans; assembly: GCA_037952925.1. Taxonomy (NCBI): domain Eukaryota; kingdom Metazoa; phylum Chordata; class Amphibia; order Anura; family Ranidae; genus Lithobates; species Lithobates clamitans. Next base: position 3,516,447 of record JBBGZY010001371.1, read on the forward strand.
AAAAAGTGCAGGGACAGCAAAAACCTTTATAGCATACAATTTAGAATATTATACCGTGTGGTGGCTGTGAGCTGCCCTTGGTAGCCATTAGAGATGAGCTCCTGGTTCAGTCTAAATCTGTTGCTGGTTCCAACAGAATATTATGTATAGTAGCATGTTTTTTCCCCACTACTACATATGAGAGCTTTCTTTCTCAGCTGTCAAGATTATTGACAGCTGCTGATGAAGTCCCGCCCCTTAGGGATGTAACGCGTAGGAAACCACGTGACCTCTATCGTGACGTCACCTGCGTAATACACGCTGATCCTCGTGGATACACATTGTTACCTTTTGTCATCCATCCTTAGCACTGGGGCAGAGTGCGTGGTTTGTAAGTGCTTTTATATATTTTATTGCTTTTATTCTATGTACCTGTCCTGGAGTTGATGATAAATACCATGTGAAATAGCCAAGTACCGGCATCTCATCCGATACAAGTGTGTGATCTTGCTGACTTACACCCTTAAAGGGAGCTGTTTTACCTGACTGATTTACTCAGGGGTCCTTCGCTTGAGGTGAGCGGCCATTTCTCTTGGTAGTGGAGGTTGTCACTAAAGTCGCCTTATATGATTAATATATCATCTATTCCACTGGATATTCGCTGGTTTTTCCGATCAACTAAAGATTATTTATGAGGAAGAACTTGGACTGTCCCTGCATTTGATTTTTTACTTCAGTTTCAATTTTAGGATTGTGTTATTTTTATCTGTCTGCACTGTACTGCTTTTTTATATTGACGTTTTGGGGATTTGATAATTTGACCCTCAGTATTTCAGCTGCTGTATTAGGTTTTATATTTTGCTCTGGTTGATTATTCTTTATTCAGTTTGGATACAACAACGGCCGCATTTGCTTGGCAACGGGAGCAGGATTGGTCAGTTTTGGCGGGCGACGTTTGCCTGGGCAGCGGGAGCCTTTATAAGGGCCATCCAGCAGCTCTGGGGTCAGTCGCCGCACTGAGCAGAGGACGAACCACGGCCGCCATCAGCATGAAGAGCCGCTCACCTGAGAGGCACCGCAGCCTCATTGAAAGGGTTGAAGGTTCCGAAGGAGAGGAGTGGCTCCAGTGCTGCCTAGCAGATGACACGAATGTTGCTCCCCCCATTGGGAAGAGGCAAGGGGACCCTGAAAAAATGGAGTAGTCGACCCGAGGCATCAGCCAGCCACCCAGAAGGAAGAGAAGGCAGAGAAAGGATTCTTCTCCTCAGCCAGGCAGCAGTAACCCTGCTCCCTGTCTCTCTCAGCAAGGTCTCCCTGGCTCATATGCAAATGCCGCTCAGCCAGCTGCAATACCTATTAACAGTGGGCAACACGTGCCCCCCTAGTGGTGATGAGACTCCTTATCAAATGTTAATGAATTTAGTATTCTGGTTAATTCACTGTCTAATATTATTGATAATTTTACATGGGGACAAACATCTGGTGCTTTGCTGGTCAATTTAAAGGGGCACAGAGTTCTGGTGCTGCACAAAAAGTTTATACTGTTCATCCTTCAGGGGAAATGGTGTTTCTTTTGCGGCTGGTGATGCCGTACCTCGGAATATTTTACACAACTCTTTTTCAGGTCAGAACATGCATAATATTAATACAGTTTGGCATGGTTCTACGAACACCTCTGTTACAGCTAACAAAGATGGTTTTGGTTTGTTTGTTAAATCAACACCTAATTTTTGAATTTGATCTCTGGTTAATCCATTTGTTTCGAAACTTTTGTGCCTATTCCTAGTGTTGCTTAAACTTGTCTTAAAGAGGCACTCCCATGTGAACTCTCCCCATTGGGTTATCATTTAACCACTGCTGTAAAAGAAAAGATTTAGAGGGGCGAGTTTGTTGACATTTTATCTTTACTTCTAGCATCAAAGGATTTCCTGTCGAAATCTGGGAGAAAAACGCGGATAGGTCTGAGGAAGAAAGAAGGAGGGCTATCCCTTGGACGTTCCAAAACTGGCTGCAAGCTTTCTGCATTTATGCAGCGGTTGTGGGCGAACGTTTTCTGGATAGGTGCTCTGGATTCAACATCTAGACATAATAGCGGAAGCTTTCAGGCATTTCGTGGTTTACATATGGTTTCCATATGATGAAAATTTTAGGCAAAAGCTAGCTTTCCGCCGATATCTGCGCTGGGGAGTGAAGGATGTGGGTTTGTGGATAAATTTGATGTTATCGCAGAAACCTCAGTTCACCTAAGCTGGTTATAAGTGTGTAGAACACCTTTTGTAAGGGATTCTGTTTTGCCTTTAATGAAGGACAGTGCAAATTTGCATCAAATTGCCGATATACGCATGAATGCTCATACTGTACGGGATCACATCCTGCCAGTAGATGTTATGCAAGCTTTCTGCATCCTCAAGTCAACCACAGTCTCAAGATATGGTTAACAAAATCCAGGACCCCAGTGAGTCTGGCAGAAATGTCCTCATGGTTAGATCGCTATCCAAACCGCAGGATGGCGGATCTTTCGCGTAGAGGTTTTAGTGAAGGGTTTTTGGTTCCACACTTTATGGGTGAAGGTTGTTCAATGGTTAAGAACTTATGTTCAATTCTTCTGCATTCGGAAAAAGTTGAAAGTAAACTTGCTAAAGAACTTAGGGAAGGTAATTTCTATCTCCCCCTTTTCCAGTTTCCGGCTCTCCACTTTAGGCCTGGTTTGCAAGAAAGAGCAGGGTACCTTCTGACTAATTCACCATCTTTCATACCCCTCAAGCGATTCGCTCAATGACGAAGTTGCAGATGTCAAAGCTTCAGTATCTTACACTTCTTTTGATGAGGCTCTGCTGTTATTGAGGCATTTTGGTAAGTCGGCCCTGTTATCAAAGGCTGATATCAAATCAGCTTTTCGTTTACTCCCAGTTCATCTGCAAGGATTTAATTCTCTGGGTTTCCCTTTCAACAACCTTTTTTATTTTGACAAGTGTCAGCCCATGTGCTTTTCCCTTTCCTGCTTTCATTTTGAAGCTTTTTCCAGTTTTCTTCAGTGGGTTTTCAGAGTCATTTCCTGATGGGGTTTGCTTGCACTATTTCGATTATTTTTTTGTTTGTAGGTCCCCCCAATTCACCAATTTGTGCACAGGCCTTGACTTGTTTTTTCATTTTTTGTGACTCTTTTGGGATACCACTTGCCCATGAGAAAATGGTGTTTCCATCGACAGTAATTGAATTCTTGGGGATCCTGATCGATTCATCATGAATTGAATTAAGGCTTCCCCCAAAAATGTTTATGCGCATGAGAAATATGATATCTTCCTTTTTTACCAAGCGTAAAACTTTACTGAAAGAAGTCCAATCTCTTTTGGGACTGTTTGCATTTGCAGCCAGGGTGATTCCGATTGTCAGCATATTTTATAGGCCCTTTGCCCTGGCCACAAGAGGTTTAAAGAACCCCTTTTCTCATATCCCCATTTCAAGGAGTGTTAAAGTCCTAAGAATGTGGGATGCCTTTCTCAGTAACATTAATGTCTCCACCATTTGACAGACAGATTTTTTTTGGTGACTTTCAGTTAAGTTTTATTTACGGATGCAGCTGGATCAGTTGGTTTTGGGGCCTATTTGAATGGTCATTGGTGTGCTTTGAGATGGCATGCAAGTTGGAGTATGCCTGACATTCTTCAGAACCTGGTATTACTGGAGCTTTTTCCAGTAATAGTATCAGTTGTTATTTGGAAGGATATTTTTCAGAATTGTCAGTCATTGTGCATACCGACAATAAAGGTTGTTTGCTATCAATTTATTATCATCTAAATGAGAATTTGTTATTAAGTTAAGTTTAGTGTTACATGGTAAGCGTTATAATATCTGGTTAAAAGTGAAACAAATATCCGCTGTACATAATAAGGTTGCCAATGCCTTGTCTTGTTCACAGTTCACCAAATTCCGGGAGTTGGCTCCAGATGCAGATTTAGTCGGCACGCCTTGCCCAGACTTCCTCTGGGGCTTGAACTGGGGTCAATTGCTATGAAACTAAAAAAATTCTGGTACAACTAGAATACTCTCTGAGTGGTGTAGATCTTTCTGTTGCCCCCTGGTTACCCCGAGCTTTTAGGAATATTACCCACACTGTTTCAGCACTCACCTCGTCCACATTGGATTTCTGGGATGTCATGCACAGGAAATTTTCCTGGAACTATGACTCTCCTCTGATGCCTCTTCTTAACCACCACTATTTCCTACCAGGTCTATTGGACCCAGGATTTAAATCCTGGTCTCCAGGAGAACCTCTTCTGTTGCATCACGTCTTAAATGCCAATGTAATTAAACCTCTTCTGGGGATCCTCTGCTCTAAACCTATCACATTTATGGATAAGTGGAGATATTATCAATTGCAACGCTTTATACGATCCCTTCCCCACCCATTACGAGGCTTACAGGATCTAAATAGCATAGAAGAAATACTCCACCCAAAAGACCCCCCTCTGCATGGTATCTCATTATTTTACAAAGCTCTTACTGATCTTTCTAATCCTTCATACCCACACTTCCTGGCTAAATGGGAGTTAGATTTAGACTCTCCCCTCACAGACACTCTGAAAGATAAAGTCTTACAACTCGCTCATGTCTCCTCACTCGCTTCAAAAATGGCAGAAGTCAACTACAAACTACTTTCCAGATGGTTCTATACCCCAGTTAAAATGCACCAAATGTTCCCCGACAGCTCCCCATTGTGCTGGAGGAGATGCGGGAACGAAGCCACACATGCTCATATTTAGTGGCACTGCCCATTCATTCGGCCCTTCTGGACCAATGTTCTTAATCTTATATTACAGATTACAGACATCAATCTCCCTCTAGATCCTTGGACCGTCCTCTTTCATGCTACTAAAGAAACAATTGGTACCTATAAACGTTCACTCCTTCCTCATTTACTGAATACTGCCAAGGCCCTAATCCCTACTCTGTGGGGTCAAGGTTCATCATTTGGAGGACATAACTCACAGCATTAGAGGTACTTCCCAGAGACACACTTTAACTTGGGCACCCTGGATAAAGTTCACATCCTCATCCCACTATAAGGAAATCATAACACAACCCGTATGAGCTTACATTTTTAACCATTGTATAGGACCCTTATGACTTAATTTCAGAGATTTCCCCTCTCCTGACTGTGGTTTATCCTACCTCCACATACTTTCATACTTATTGGTAATGTTACACTAAAATATGACGACACGCATGCCAACCCCCCCCCCCTTCCCCCCTCTTGATCCCACTCTTTAACCTCTCTTCCATTCTTACCTCCATATCTTCTTTTCCCTCACTTTTTCCTTCTACCTGTCTCTTGTTCTGTTTTCTTTTTCCAACTACTTACTCTATTTAGTTGCAATCTTATTTCTTGATTGTCTATTGTGCTCACATAAGTTATAAGCCTCTGTTTAGTCTATGGCTTTATTTGTCCATTCATCCTTATATGCACTTACAGTGGCATTTATTTAAATGTTGCGTTATGTTGAGATTAGGTGCACAACGCACCTTCTGTATTTCGCTCATAAGATTGTTTATAAAATGTTATTTGTTTATCTTATCTTTCTTTTGTAAAAATTCCTTAATAAACAATTATTAAACAAAAAAGAAACTAAAAAAATCTGTGTCACCCAAGACTTGGGAAGGCTATATTCATTCATGGCCCAGATGGTGCTCCTTCTGTTTAGTTAGGGATATTGATTGTATGAACGTTAGCGCTTATGTAGCTTTCGCCTTTGTTTTTTATTTAATTATTCTGAATCTTAGCCCGGCTTCAGTTCAGAAAATTTTAGCCGGTGTTTCATTTTTTCTTAAATTTTAGGGACATCCAGCTTTGTCTTATTTTTATAAGGTTAGCCAGGCCTTAAGGAATTTAGGAGATCCTGCCCAGCAGTGGAAAACAGGGACCAAATTCTTTCAATCTGTTGGGTAAACTACTGGCAGTTCTGGATCAGGTTTTTTTTCCCCATTTGAGTTGTTACTTTTCAGATCGGCCTTTTCAGTTGCATTTTTTGGAGCCTTGAGGACAGGTGAATTTACGGCTCCCAATAAGTCTTCCAGCTTCTCTCTTTTGTTTTCTCACATTATAGTGCATTTTAGCTCCCTTAGAGTATTCATTAGTAAATCAAAAACGAATGTCTTAGGTAACGGGCATGGTATTACTTTGTATGTATCTCCCAATTTAGAGCTGCCTTTTGCGCCATACCCAGAATTATTTATCAGTCAGACCCAATTTTAGCGTTTCCTTCTTCATTCATAAGGACCTATCTCCGTTAACAAGGTATCAATTCTCAACTGTCCTTTCCTCTTGTTTAAAAAAGCTTAATTTCAAAGGGTTCTCAGTTTTCTTCCCATTCTTTTCGGATAGGGGCAGCAACTATAGCCAATGCATTAGGTTTCTCCTCTGATGATCTTAAATAGGTGGGTCGCTGGGACAGTCATAGATACAAGCTATACGTTTGACCTAAATCAAATTGGAAAAATTCTGTGAGCCACAATGATCTTATGCCTTGCTTGTGCTACCTCCAGCTGCATGCGCTAATCACGCTTCATATAACGTGCATAGGATAAATTTACAAGTTATGCGCTGCGCTTGGGTGACCCCAAAAACAAAATTAATAATAACCAACTTTGTGCTTACTAGTGCGATAATATTAAATACAAATAATATGAATGTAGAATAAATAAACAAGGTGTGAAAAAACAAGTGCTTGTTACACCATAAATTAGTGCTTATTAGTGCTTTTTACACCATACATAGTGTCTTAATCAACATAAAAAGTGTGCTTCGTGCTCAATACACAGTAACCTACTTTTCTTAAATGAAAAAAAAAAAAAAAAGTTCTCTATGGCACAATGTCCAGCAGTGATAATAAAACAATGTGTGCAGGAGGTGTTCAGCTGTGACAACAATCCAACATCATGCCGAAGATATCCTGAGTGCTGCAAAACATGCTCCTGTGCTCCTTCGTGACCCCCTTAAGCTAATGTGCTCACCTCAGAGCGTGTGACTCAGCTTCTACCCTGAGTCCAAAATTGCTTTGGAGCCACCCCTGGGCTCAGTCTCAGTGTCTGCTCCACTCCTCCAGCTGGAAACAATGTGGCTCCATACATAGAATGAAAAGGAAACTATATAGTGTAATATAGTCAAAATGCTTTTATTAAAAGAAAACGCTCCCCACACCGGGATACTCACATGGCACTGGTGCGTCAGTGCACCATACTATAACGGCTTTCTATGCAAAATCAGTGGAAGTTTGGTGCGGTATGCTGTGCTGAGACAGCGCTGGTGTAAAGTCTGTGTCAGTTACTGTGTATTGAGCACGAAGCACACTTTGTATGTTGATTAAGACACTATGTATGGTGTAACAAGCACTTGTTTTTTCACACCTTGTTTATTTATTCTACATTCATATTATTTGTATTTAATATTATCGCACTAGTAAGCACAAAGTTGGTTATTATTAATTTTGTTTTTGGGGTCACCCAAGCGCAGCGCGTAACTTGCAAATTTATACGTTTGACCTAATTTGTTAATTATATTTATTTTTTCAGATTCACCTACAATCAGGATTTGGATAGTGGGTCATTCCTACATTTTTTGGGCAATAAAGCGAGCTGAATGTAAGACTTATTCAACTAATTTAGGTCTGGACACTAATAAATATGTCATTTTTTTTTTGCCCCCTCCATGTCTTAATCCTACATGCAGGGGCTAACAATATTGGGAAGGTTAGAACTTTGGAACTTCTTTGTGAGATTAAAAGAGATCTGTATTCAAATAAGCTTGTATTTCCCAACTCAGTGTTAGCCTTCTCGGAAATGGTTCCCAGACTTCTCAGGTCCCCCTTGGGCAGTCTTTTTTACGTAGACAGAATTCGGAGGCGCCTAATTAGGATGATTCACAATTTTTTGGTAACTTCAGTTAGGCCCCTTTCACACTGGGGCGGTTTGCAGGCGTTATTGCGCTGCAAATCGCCCCTAAACAGCCTCCGCTGTTTGTTCAGTGTGAAAGCCCGAGGGCTTTCACACTGAAGCGGTGCGCTGGCAGGAGAAGAAAGAATCTCCTGCAAGCCGCATCTTTGGAGCGGTGAAGGAGCGGTGTATTCACCGCTCCTTCACTGCTCCTGCCCATTGAAATCAATGGGACAGCGCGGCTATACCGCGGTAATACTGCGGCTATAGCCGCGCTATATGAGGGGTTTTAACCCTTTTTCGGCCGCACCGCTAGCAGCCGAATACCATGGTAAAACAGCGCTAAAAATAGCGCTGTTTTACCGCCGACGCCCCCTACCGCCCCAGTGTGAAAGGGGCCTTAGAGTGTCCTATAGACATATTTAGCTGGAGGGTTTTCTTCTAGACCTTTTTAGAACTGATTTAGTCCATCTTTCAGATATCTGTTTAGATGTCTTTAATATGGGCCTACAAAGCTTAATTGAATCAGCCACGGTTTTGGGTGTTTTACAGCCAGCAGGTTCCCTTCTGGCTCCGACTGTTGAGAGAAGTCATCCAGGATAATCTGGATGGACACCATGTCTTGAGTTACTGATATGTCGTTAACAACCAGAATGGCTTAATTTCATTTAAAGGATGTTTGAGATTTATTAAGGATATCCCTTGAATAAATACCGTGGCCATAATTGTAATATTAGATACAACACCTGCGGCATTTGCTCAGCAACGGGACAGGATTGGTCAGTTTTGGCTGGCAACATTTGCCCGTGCAGTGGGAGCATTTAAAAAGGCCAGCCAGCAGCTCTGGGGTCAGTATCCACACTGAGGAGAGGACCAAACCAAGGCCCCCGCCCACCCTCCCATATTAATGTTTATTTAATCAACATGGTGTTTTTCAGTGAGGAGTAGTTGTTCAGGATAATCTGGATGGACACCATGTCTTGAGTTACTGATATGTGGTTAATAGCCAGAATTGCTTAATTTCAGTTAAAGGTTGTTTGAGATTTATTAAGGTTACCCCTTGAATGAACACCGTGGCCAAAATTGTAATATTTACCAAAATAAATATTATTGGTTTATATGTTTGAATCTGTTTCTTTATTTGGTTGCATTGACTCCCTTTGTGCTATCCCATATATGTATACAGTATATAAAAAAGTATGATTTCCAGCCCCTGGCACAAATCTGTAATGCAGCTGTGGAAATCTGAATATTATGAAATAAAGTCTAGGATAAAATGAACATAAACTGTATGACTACATTCAACAGGTGCACATCATTTTGCTGTTCAAAATTGAATCCAGGCGAGTCATGAAAAAATCTTTTTACACAATCACTTTTAAATTATTAAGATGGATTGAACACCTGTATTTCTCTGGTGGATAAGATCTAATTACCTAGAAATGATGTACCATCAAGCTAATCTATTTAGTTTTCCAAAACATCCTGCAATATTTTGGCAGGCTGCCGCACATAACTTAAAGTTTATGTAGAGATTTTGGTGCTAAATTATCAATTCCGCTTAAGCTGGGAAAGTCAAACTCCCAGAGTCACCAAGTAGAAAAGTGCAGGCTGCCAAAGGTACCCATACGCACTGATGCATGTATAATATCAAAGAAGCGCTGCACTCCAATCCAGCCAACCAAGAGTAGACTTAAAATGGCCTCAGCCCATGAGTTTCCACCAAAGCTATGCCCCCTGACATGTTTCGCTCCGGGGGCGTGGTTTTGGCTGAGACTCATGGACTGAGCCAGTTTTCAGGTCTACACTAGGCTGGCTGGACAGGAGTACGTCGCTTCTTTGGTTTAATGTAGAGATTTGTTAAATGTACAGTATGTGTTTTAATAGATGATTACACATGTCTTGATGCATCACATTTGATTATCTTTGTTTCTCGCCTCCTAGATACCTTTATAGGGGTTGTAAAGGTAAAAGTTTTTTCACTTTAATGCATTCTATGCATTAAGGTGAAAAAACATCGGACAATACCGGCCCCCACAACCCCGCCCGTTTTACTTACCTGACCCCTGGAAAATCCTGTGCTCGCCCCCGACATCCTCTTCGCCACTCAGCCTGGCCATTGATTGGTTACAGTGGATGGATTGAAAGCAGCGCAGCCATTGGCTCGTGCTGCTGTCAATCACATTCAATGATGTGGCGCACTGGGGGGCGGGGCCGAGTGATACAGTGAGCGGCTATGGCCACCGGTTGTATCACGGGAGCACGCCCGCAAGCACTCAACACCATGTGAGGGAGCTCACATGAAGGTGTTGAGTCCTTGCGGGAGGGAGCCGAGACAGCCTCCGAGGGACCCCAGAAGACCAGCTTCGGGGGCCACTCTGTGCAAAATGAGCTGCACAGTGGAGGTAAATATTATTATTATTGTTATTTTAAAAAAAAATTATCTTTAGTGATCCTTGAAGAGTAATGATCTGTTTATCATATTTTTATTCTCATGGTTTGTTCAAGTAAATGGAACACTCTTTAGAAAACTGGTACCTGGTAGGCATAGGGTTCTTCAGCAGAAGGGGTGTCAGAGGTTATATGCAAACAACCTTCTGCCCCTTGCTATGAAAACTGGTAAAGTAGTCCTTAGAACATCCTACTAGTTCACTGAAACTAATGAAATGATGATGATACTTTGGGAACAAGTGGGGCAGAGGACACTACTCTATCTGGAGAAAAAAAAAACACTCAGAACTTCTCTCCCAGATGTTACTGATACTAAGAAAATCTCTTTGAAGCTAATATTTCATAGCAAGCATATTTCATAGCAAACATTCTTCTGAAGAAGTGAAAGGCTTTTGAGACAAGTTGTCTAAGAGTGGAGGCAGATCCCACTAGGAAAAAAAGCCTCTTCTCAGAGGATATATCTTTAACATTACTTTTAGGAATTGGTCAGCTCATTTGAATTTAATGACATCTGAAATACTGGATACCTGGACCGGGGTTGCAGAGTCGGGGTTGCAGAGATAGGATCAAAGTTATGACCTGTACCTAATGCCACAAACCTGTCCAAAATGCACATATATATTATTAGTAAACATTTTGAAAGACTATAAGAGTATTGAACTGAACTTAGTTTCTAAAATCTCTCCTTTACACATTTCAGGATCAAAGAGACAGCCTGTCTGGACCAGGATGCAGAAATTCTCCTTGAAGTAGGATTTATGGAAATGTTGGGAAAGGCAGATGCTCAATTGTATTGGTAGGGGAAGCCATGGCCTGCATGGCCAGTACATAAATATTGCAATGACAGTCAGTTCCGCAGGCTGCAGTTTAATTAAAAATAGGAGAGAGAGGATGAAAGGCATATACCAGACTGCAGGTCCATGGGCAGTTGAGTTCATTTACCCCTCTACTAGTTGGTGCGGAAGGAGCGGTTGAATCTGGGAAATCTCTGGTTGAACAGAGTAGGAAACAGATTGATCCGAGACCGACCCCACACACAAGTGATCTGATTGAAAATGTGGGATGAAACAGTGACTTGTTTGTGATGCAGAAAGTTTTTGAAATGGCAATCTGTTCTCATCTTTCAAAAGATATACCGCTCCTAGGTCTAGATGCGTTTTTTTCTGCCCAGGATGTAGTGGGCTTGTGGAGCAAATGTGGTCAGAGCCATAATAGACAGCTGGGTCTCCAACATGTTGGAAAATTTTCACCTGCCTTGCATTCTGGCCTTATTGCAAAGGACCACCAAACCCTTTGAGCTGGAATTTCTGGTAACAGTGATCCAAGGCAATAAAACTAATGGGTGCAACTGAGTGAGAGACCTCTTCTGCATCTGCCACCAGAGACTCTTGAGCATATGTGGTGAGACCCAGATAATCTGATACATGTTAATATAATCCACAACAGGTTCATACTCCAAGTCGCCATAATTTAGGAGGATGAGATTGTGCTCTGAACTTTATTACCCTCATAACAGGAACCTTCTGAAATGGCAAGGAGATTAAGCTGTTGAAGATGTCGAACTGGGCTCCCAGGTAATACATCTGCTGAGTGTAGTTCAGTCAGCTTTTCTTGTAGTTGATTACTGCACAAGCCCTACTCTCTGAAAGGAGCTAGAACTGCAAATGAGACTTTGGTGAAGGTCCTCAGGGAGGTGGAAACATCAAGCGACAGGCTCATGAATTGGAAGTGAGCTTCGCCTATTGCGAACCTACAAAAAGTTTGAAAGGCAGGTAAGATAGGAATGCGCAGATGCGCTTATTGCAAATTTACTGAAACCATACAGTCTACTGGCTGCATGGCTAGAATTATAGTCTGTAGAGATTCTCAAGATGAATGGAATTATTGAGTTTCTTCAAATCTGTTCCAAGCCTCTGATCACTATTTCTTATTAACTAAAAAAAAAGTGGAGCGCAAAAGGACTGATGACTTCTGAGGAGACATTAAAACATTAGTAGGAGTGAAAGAATATGTAGTAGAGAGCCATTTGAAAGTTGCTAAATTGCCAAACTTGATTATCAAGACCACCCATAGGCACACTTAACAGATAAAGGACTGGGACTATACCTGATAGAGGCTCAACCCAGGCGGTCACTGCACAAGTACATTTGTAAGGGCTTGTATTCACTGGTCTGCAGTTCAGAGGTCTGAAAACAAAAAGAACAACAGGAGGGTTTACACTCAGACTTTTAAATTAGTTACTGCTCCTGTAGGCAGGAACAAGGGAAGAGCTCTAAAAATAGTATGTTGCCATGTAAGCACAGGAAAAGGGAATTTACTTTGTATTGGAGTGATTTCTGCCCACTTCCTGTAACTAAAAGACAGTAAGTGAAGGGAAATCTCTAGAGGTAACAGATAGCAAAAAGGACAGCAATTTTATGCTTTCCCTACTAATCCAAACTGGGAAAAAAAGTGACTTTAGATATACTATAGTTAGACTCTCAATGAAAAAATGGAATACATTAATGTGTATGTACAGCCAAAACATTTTTTCTTGGATAGAGTAGTAGGGTTAAAACCCCTGTCAGGTTTTTACTGCTATCTAGGGTTTGGTTAGAGAAGTTTACTCCCACTTCCTGTCAATGTTTTACCAAACAGGAAGTGAAGAGTTATTCTCCAACAGCAACACAGACAGAAAAAAAAAGTTTTTCTTAGCAGAGAACTGACAGATGTTTACTCCTGTCTGTGTCCCTGTTGCAGATTTTCCTTAATTCCTGTCCTGTTTGTTAGTATAACAGGACGTGAGGGTAATGATGCCCCAAAGAGAAGTAAAACGTCTAACAGGAATCTTGTAAATGGATAAAAATGTTCTTACTTCATTAAGCAGTCTTTCACATTGTTTTAATGCATTAACACAGTCCATTTATTTTAACTGCCCTGTCAATGCATCAAAGTGCACTGAAAAATGCAACACAGTGTACCACAATGTACAGGTACATTTTACTTTACTGTACACCGATCAACCATAACTTATATACCTATGTGACAATGTGCACTGCAGTAACACATGGTATAACTTGGGTTTTTATTGCAATGCATCTACAGTGCATGAATTATGCCTAAAAATACCTAATTTTAGACCCTTGGATGCCATTACTAGAGCACTGTGCTTTTCTATGTAATGCAGGCAGACCATTGCTGGAGGAAAGGGCCTGCAGGGTGCTGTACACAGATTCCTGGACCCAGCACATCATCCTGCCTTAGTAATCCTCTCAAGTATCCTCGGCCCTAATGCAAGCAGTGGGCTGGCTCAATGGGGGAATTAGGTTGATACTATATTGCCTTGATGGGTGAATGTCAGTCTGGAGAAGCCAGCATTCCTAGGAAGTCCAGCATTGAATGCAGACTACCTTATGTAGCACCCACATGTGATGCTCAGTTTGACATCCAATGAATAAAAAAGGTTAGCCAGGGACAGTAAGGCTGGGTAGGAAAAGCTAGATGATGCTGGACATCCTCCATGCAGGAAATGAGGTGGGCTCTATCTGACTTGCTGCAGCTTCTGACGCATGCTGTGAGAAGCTCACAGTGTGCAGTGAATCAGAGTAAGCAATGTTAGTACAGAAAAAAGCCTGTACAACTATGCAAAATGAAAGGTAAGGCTGGAGTTTAGCTTTAAGCATTGACATGCATACAGGAAGCCCAGCCTACCGGCTTAAAGCTTCAATAATTCCCAAACAAAAACATGCTCAATGTTGTCAACAGCTGCTCTTTCTCAGATACAGTTGGTTCTAAAATCTATTAGAACTAAGGTTTTATCAAATTGCCTCACCATGGCCACCGAGACCATTTACTTTTATCTTTGAGGATTGAGTCTGATTGGCGGTTCATAAAGCAGAGACTAGGAACTTGCAAAGCAAGTCAAACTAAAAACTAAGTGTTGTAATTATGGGAAGGATAATATTGTCATACAAATGTATATTGCTATTACATGAGTTATTCCATATACACCAATAAGAAATCAGATTTTACCTGTTAAGTGTTAATGAATCTTAACTAATACTGTTTCCATGGGGTCCTGCAAAATGTCACTTATTGTTCCTTTTCATTAAGGAGAACCTGTGCAATGCTTTACTGGAGCAGAGAAATGGTTTACTTGAGAGCCAAGCCCATTAGTAGCTAAAAACACACCTTCTCCAAACTCCACCACCCTGTTTAACTGCAGAAGCCTTGAGAATATGTGTTGTGTGAATGCCAAGTCTGTCTGAGTTTCCATTTACACAGGGCTAAGGACCTTCTCTCTACCCCTATGGGGAAATTCTGAGGCCCAGTGATTAATCACTATGGAGCTGAACACTATATGGTTTTAGCATTTTATGATCTGTTACATCCAATACCTGCTTCGTTCTGATAGACCATATTTAATATCCTTCTTCTTGTAGTTATTTGGAATGAAAAGGATTCTAGATAGAACACTGTGTTTCATTGGAAAACTATTTAGACAACAGTCTTCCAGGAATTTAATCATAGTTAATAATATATAAGAAGAAACTTGATCTGGACAGTTAATCTCCTAGAGCTACATTTTTGCGGACAGGTGCTAGGTGACATTCAAAGACAAACAGTTTGTTGGAGGTCCTGTGCTTACACAAATACCTTCACACTAGAAAACACTTTGACAGCTTGGAGGCTTAAATTAGACCTGCTGTCTATGGACATACGACAGTTTTTATCTTGGTTGGAAATAATGTCTTGGTGGTGGAAAAAAAGCTTGGACAAAATTAGAGAATAATTGGAAACATAGAAGTTAATTCACTAAAGACAAATAAGCTGTTGACTTTGCAAGGGAATTTGCACAGTGCAGGTAGAATTTACCCAGAGTTTAGTGAATGTGGCGAAATTTCACTTTTCAAAGAATATCCAATCACATTCAAGGAAAACAAAAAAGAAGCTTACACATGTATGGATGAAAGGCGTCAACGGAGCTTTACTTCATTCACTAAGTTCTGGAGAAAATTTCCCTACAGCATGCAACTTTCCTTGCAAAGTTAACAGTCTATATGCCCTTAGTAGTAGTACCTTGCATTACAGAGTTATCTCTGATAGAATAAATAAACTTTTTTTTAGATTTGGGAATCTGTTCCATTGAGTGGGTTAGGAATTAATGCTTCTCTCCAGGCAAACATTTAAGTACATGGTACTTAGTATTGAGTAAGGATAAAGCACAAGGAGGTTTAGCTGTGCCAGATTTTAAAAGGTATTAAAATGCTGTACTGTTAACACAATTGGTGGAATCAAGTGAAAAAAGATGGGCAAAAGTGGAAAACACATCAAGTAAAGCACCTCTGGGTAAAGTTATATGGATTCCACATCAGTATCGAATGTTAGATAAGGGCACAAATGTTTTAACACAGAATGTATTAAGGATGTGGGATTTAATTTACAGACAGGCAAAATGGGATTTAATGGATTAGGGATTCTGTTTCATTGAGTGGGTTAGGGATTAATGCTGCACTCCAAGCATTTAAGTACATGGTAGAAATCCATATGTGTGAATTGTTTTACCTATCAAAAGATTTGTAATTATTGTAATTCAAGCACCCCTGACAAACAACCTAGTCAGATTCTGGACCATTATACAGACTACACTGCATATGAACAGTCCTCCTTGATCTGCAGACTACAATGCATTTAGCCAATATAACTTGGTGGAGGACCCACCCTAGCTAGTGACTGGATGTTTCTAGAGACTACAGTCCATATCAACCCAGTCAGTAACTGTTCAATAAATTAATGTCATATTCATATATGTATTGTGCAAAGCATTCAAGCTTTAAATGGCTCAAAGTGCTGATGCTCCGAAGTTAACTTACAGTTGGCACACATCAAGATAGGTTTAGTTATATATTATTATTAAATATTAATGTTGCATTTAAAAATACATTTAATGATTGCTTGCAATTAATATAGATACTGGTGTTTTTAAACCTGCCTGGAATTCTAATTTAATAGTAATTAGCCAGACTCTGGTCTCCTTGCCTTCTTGGATTTAGTTGTTTAGCCAGTTGTTGATGTGTTTTGTCATTTCATCCATACATTCTGTATGCTGCAGGTTTGGTGCAATAAGCAATGGTACTGCATAAAGTGATCTCACCTGTAACAGCCAATCGGCTTTAGGTTTACTGAGTACATTCAGCTAAGAGAGAGATTCTAACTACCTGCCTTGAGTTACTTTGGATTGCTTTACCCTACTTAATAAGATCCATAGGGGTTGGTTTACTAAAGGCAAATAGACTGTGCACTTTGCAAAGTGAGATTGCACTCTGCAAGTGCAGTTGCTCCAGAGCTTAGTAAATAAGGTAACGCTTCACTTTGCAAAGAATACCCAATCATGTGCAAGGAAAATTTAAAAAAAAAATGTATTTTTGCTTGCACATGATTGGATGATGGAAGTCAGCAGAGCTTCGGCTCATTTACTAGGCTCTGGAGCAACTGCACAGTCTATTTGCCTTTAGTAAACCAACCCCAGAGTGTTTAGCCAGTAGTATTTTTAAACAGAACTTCAAAAGATTTTGGTATTTAAAAAACAATGATTATAGTGATAGCAATAGTTATCCTGGTCCTAAATGTATCAGAGGCTCATATACAGGTGCATCTCAAAAAAATAGAATGCCATCAAAAAGTTAATTTATTTCAGTAATTATATTCAAAAAGTGAAACAAACTCATATATATTATATAGATTCATTACACACAGAGTTATATATTTCAAGCATTTCTTTCATTTAATTTTGATGATTATGGCTTACAGCTAGTAAAAACCCAAAATTCAGTATCTCAGAAAATTAGAATATAACATAAGACCAATAAAACAAAAGGGATTTTTAATACTGAAATGTTGGCTTACTGAAAAGTATGTCCATGTACAGTAGGCACTCAATACTTGGTCGGGGCTCCTTTAGCATGAATTACTGCATCAATGCGGCATGGAAGCGATCAGTCTGTGGCACTGCTAAGGTGTTATGGAAGCCCAGGCTGCTTTGATAGCGGCCTTCAGCTCATCTGCATTGTTGAGTCTGGTGTCTCTCATCTTCCTCTTGACAATACCCCACAGATTCTCTATGGGGTTTAGGTCAGGCAAGTTTGCTGGCCAATCAAGCACAGTGATACCATGATCATTAAACCAGGTATTGGTACTTTTGGCAAAGTAGGCAGGTGCCAAGTCCTGCTGGAAAATTAAATCAGCATCTCCATAAAGCTGGTCTGCAGAGGGAAGCATGAAGTGCTCTAGAATTTCCTGGTAAAGGGCTGCACTGACTTTGGGCTTGATAAAACACAGTGCACCAACACCCGCAGATGACATGGCTCCCCAAATCATCGCTAACTGTGGAAACTTCACACTGGACCTCATGCAACTTGGATTCTGTGCCTCTTCATTCTTCCTCCAGACTTTGGGACCTTGATTTCCAAATAAAATGCAAAATGTACTTTCTTCCAAAAAGAGGACTTTGAACCACTGAGCAACAGTCCAGTCCTTTTGCTCCTTAACCCAGGTAAGATGCTTCTGACGTTGTCTCTGGTTCAGGAGTGGCTTGACACAAGGAATGCAACATGTGTAGCCCATGTCCTGGACACCTCTGTGTGTCACGGCTCTTGAAGCACTGACAACAGCCGTAGTCCACCCCTTGTGAATCTCCCCCAAATATCTTGAATGGCCTTTGCTTCACAATCCTCTCAAGGCTGCGGTTATCCCTGTTGCTTGTGCACCTTTTTCTACCACACTTTTTCCTTCCACCCAATTTTCCATTAATGTGCTTGGATACAGCACTCTACAAACAGCCACCTTCTTTAGCAATGTCCTTTTGTGATTTACCCTCCTTATGGAGGGTGTCAATGACACTTCTTCTGAACAACTGTCAAGTCAGCAGTCTTCCCCATGATTGTGTAACCTTCTGAACCAGACTGAGAGACCATTTAAAGGCTCAGGAAACCTTTACAGGTGTTTTGAGTTAATTAGCTGTTTAGGGTGTGACACAATGAGTCTACGATATTGAACTTTTTCACAATATTCTGATTTTCTGAGATACTGAATTGTGGGTTTTCACTAGTTGTAAGCCATAATCAACACAATTAAAAAAAAGAAATGCTTGAAATATACCACTCTGTGTGTAATTAATCTATATAATATGAGTTTCACTCTTGAATTGAATTACTGAAATAAATTAACTTTTTGATGATATTTAACTTTTTGAGATGCACTTGCAAATTTTGCCTTGTTTTAAATTGTCCTTATGTCCTTTATTTTTTATTTTTTTTTCTTTTTTAAACATTTTTGCTCATATGTTCACTGTATAGCATCGGCGTAGGAAGTGTGGGGGACTAATCTTCAAACTATCCTAATTATTAAAACATTTTAAGCTTGCTGCACTTGCAGTATCTAAATAGAAATGAGAACACTCAGAACCACAAACCGAAAACATCAAATCTGGTTGCCATCTGAATATTTGATTAGCTCTGGAAGTTCAAAGAAATATATGCCAGCTAAGCAAAAACACTGACCACGGGTTTTTACATGAGTACTTAAATATAGAATTTACATGCATATTTTAAATTATTATATCAAATAAACTGCACATTACAATCAACTCAGCTATTTCCTTAAAATAAATCTGTCGTAAATTTGGGCAATTTTTACTGAGCTGATATAGTGAAAAAATGCATAAGCACAGGTTAGCTTTAGCCAAAATGACCAGTAGATCCAGAGATAGAGCAATTTTTGACACTCTTGGTAAAAGTTAGGCTTGGACCCACTCAGTCTTACCTCTAGGCTTCTTGCTCCCCGCATTCAATTTGCATAGCAGGAGATTGTGACCGGCTCTATATGTGTGAGACGGATGCGGCTCATATGTAAACTGAGCCTTAATGTGACAGGTGACTTCACTGGCCTAAGGGGAACTGTAGGTTTCCAAAGTGGAACCATGCTTGATTTTTTAAGTTGAGGCTTTCACATAAATTCATTTGTATATACCTATGGATTCATTTTGCTGCTCTAAACTTTGCTTATGTATTTTTTCATAGTATGCTTGTGTAGCTCTACCCCCGCAGGGGCCACTTGGTATTTTGGAATCTCTGTGCTGTGCTTTGTCTTAAGCAAACAACTTCAACCCCTTCAACACACCTGGTTAAGTAATGAGATGCTGCAAACACTCATATGAATTTAAGTATTAGTATACTACCCACAACTATACAGTACTTATTAAAGACACTTACTGTATATAGTGCCATCAATTTACACAGAGCTTTACATATATACTGTATATTCATGTCAGTCACTGCCCTCAAGTGTGAGGGGAAACCGGAGCACCCGGGGGAAACCAATGCAGGCAGGTAAAAGAATCTATATTAGAGACAATTCTGCACTATGGAATTATAAGGTAAATATATAGCAGTCACCCAATAATTTACCTTAGGGTAGAATATATGACTAAGTCAATGATGGTGTGGTGCTACAATATTCCTAATTTTACTATCAAAGCAATGGTAAAAATTTTAAGAAATGTGAATCTGAAGATGCAAACTACAAACACCTCCCACATCAATGATGATGATGCCTTATTGTTCACTTGCATCTATAGTGAATAAGTGTGTGACTATATTCTTATCAACCATAAAAAACATTAATAGTGCAAACTACAATGCACCTCCCCCTTTACTTAAAGGGTTAACTGCTAAAAAAACAAAAATGTATACCACTCCACTGTAAACTCCTTAGTGGATATATACAGTATATATATATATATATATATATATATAGTAGCTCACAAAAGTGAGTACACCCCTCACATTGTTGTAAATATTTTTTATATCTTTTCATGTGACAACACTAAACAAATGACACTGTGCTACAATGTAAAGTAGTGAGTGTACAGCTTGCATAACAGTGTAACTTTGCGGTCCCCTCAAAATAAATCTACACACACCCATTAATGTCTAAACCGCTGGCAACAAAAGTGAGTATACCCCTAAGTGAAAATGTCCTAATTGGGCTTAAAGTGTCAATATTTTGTGTGGCCACCATTATTTTCCAGCACCGCCTTAACCCTCTTGGTCATGGAGTTCACCAGAACTTCACGGGTTGCCACTGGAGTCCTCTTCCACTCCTCCATGACGACATCACGGAGCTGGTGGATGTTAGAGACCTTGCGCTCCTCCATCTTTCATTTGAGGATGCCCCACAGATGCTCAATAGGGTTTAGGTCTGGAGACATGCTTGGCCAGTCCATCACCTTTACTCTCAGCTTCTTTAGCAAGGCAGTGGTTTGGGGTCGTTATGTTGTTGGAATATTGCCCTGCGGCCCAGTCTCCAGAGGGAGAGGATTATGCTCTGCTTCAGTATGTCACAGTACATGTTGGCATTCATAGTTCCCTCAATGATCTGTAGCTCCCCAGTGCTGGCAGCACCAGACCATGACACTTCCACCGCCATGGTTGACTGTAGGCAAGACACAGTTGTCTTTGTACTCCTCACCTGGTTGCCGCCACACACGCTTGACACCATCTGAACCAAATAAGTTTATCTTGGTCTCATCAGACCACAGGACATGGTTCCATTAATCAATGTCCTTAGTCTGATTGTCTTCAGCAAACTGTTTTGCGTATCATCTTGTGTAAACTTTCTTGTGTATCATCTTTAGAAGAAGCTTCCTTCTGGGACGAAAGCCATGCAGACCAATTTGATGCAGTGTGCGGTGTATGGTCTAAGCAATGACAAGCTGACCCCCCCCTTTCAACCTCTGCAGCAATGCTGGCAGCACTCATAGGTCTATTTCCTAAAGACAACCTCTGGATATGATGGTGAGCACATGCACTCAACTTCTATGGTCGACCATGGCGAGGCCTGTTCTGAGTGGAACCTGTCCTGTTAAACTGCTGTATGGTCTTGACCACTGTGCTGCAGTTAAGTTTCAGGGTCTTGGCAATCTTCTTATAGTCTAGGCCATCTTAATGTAGAGCAACAATTTTTTTTTCAGATCCTCAGAGAGTTCTTTGCCATGAGGTGCCATGTTGATCTTCCAAAGACCAGCATGAGAGAGTGAGAACGATAACACCAAATTGAACACACCTGCTCCCCATTCACACCTGAGACTAATGAGTCACATGACACCGGGGAGGGAAAATGGATAATTGCGCCCAATTTGAACATTTTCACTTAGGGGTGTACTCACTTTTGTTGCCAGCGGTTTAGACATTAATGGCTGTGTGTTGAGTAATTTTGAGGGGACAGCAAACTTACACTGTTATACAAAAGCTGTACACTCACTACTTCACATTTTAGCAAAGTGTAATTTCTTCAGTGTTGTAAATATATAATAAAATATTTACAAAAATCAAAAATGTAAGGGTTATATTCACTTTTGTGAGATAATATATATATATATATATATATATATATATATATATATATATATATATCTAGATAGATAGATAGATAGATAGATAGATAGATAGATAGATAGATAGATAGATAGATAGATAGATAGATAGATAGATAGATAGATGTATATAATATATCTATCTATCTATCTATATATCTATATATAGATATATATATAGATATAATGAATAAATAGTGAAACTACAAAACACCTCCACACAAAGAATAAAAAATAATAAATAATTACACTTAGTCACAAATACACGTGTGATGTTGTGAGATTTAATCCACACTTAGTAACATATACTGTATCTATCAGTCTTTAAAGCAGTCTCTAAAATGAAACCCCCCCCCCCCTCCAAAACCGCACTCACCAGAAATATATGACTCCTTATTTCTAAGTCAGTTGAATACATGTTAACTCCTTTGGCTCTAGGTGGTGTCTGCGGACTCCTCCTGGTTCACCTTTAGGACCTCTTTCTCGCTCATCACACAGTGTGACCATGCAGAGCAAATGAACAAGGGCAACCCTCCATAGTGTTATATCATACATTTATAAAATGAAAAGAATGAAATTGTACGTAGTGTGCATTATGCAGGCAATGAAGCTTTACAATTTCCACTGTCCAGGATGCCTTGCATTCCACTGACCTATAATAGTGACAGGGACTTTGTGGAAAGAGACAACCTGCCCACATCCCTATATAGATACACAATGGGGAATTTTCCTCTAAGTGGGACTTTGTAGGGCAGGAGTCTCAAGACAATACATCAAAATTATAAACAATAATTTTTATTGGTCAAAAAGTTTAAAAGACATAGCAAATAGTAAAAAAGAGAAAAGTGGATGCCAAAGTTTCAAATGATGATGATACAGCGATTATACATGACAAATTTCAAAGATACACATAACCCTACAAAAGCTGTTTCAGCAAGAAAAATCTGTACAGTGAAACCCGACGCGTTTCGAGGTTTTATGAATGATGAGATCTCTTCTTAAGGGCTGATGGTGAGGTATATTATCTGTCTAAAGACATTTTATAAAACAAAAGAGAAAAAGAAGCAAAAAAGCAGAGTAAACAACACCGTATAAGCCAAGCATAATATAGTGTTTAAATGTATTTACATAGCATGAACATCATAGTGTAATACAGAAAAATGTTCTAACCGTGTTGTTCCTTGATCAGCGTCAAATAGCATCCAGTTTAAAAATAGAGGGGACGAAATGGTTTACCAGTGGGGTTCAGAACTAAAAGCCGCTGCTATCACTAAAGGACCGAATGCGTCCACAGCCCAGGACATGACACAAAGGGCGTCCTACCCACCAGCTTGTGACACTATAGATGTTAGTTGTTGTATAATATTATTATCCACTAGAGAAAAAAGAAAACAATATAATAGAAAAATATCCCATACAAGGAGAGAAAGACAAAATTGTGTCTTATTCAACACGCACCTGCTAGAAATTAACAGGGCTGAATGTGTGCATTTTATACATACCTGTCAGCGCATTTAGGGTAAATTACCCCTATGTCGGCTACAGTGGAGGCATCTCATGCGGCACTGTCTGGTCTATAGTACCGAAAAATGCATCGATGAAGCCCCTGCAGTCAGTGGCTACAATAGCAAAAAAAAAGGGTAAATAATGAGTGTGGACTCTGGGATAAAATTAAATTGAAAAACAAAAACAAAAACTAAGGCTAACTTGGGTTAGCATATGGAGAATCCTCCCTAAGCATAGACCAATGTACCTGTACTCAGCATGTAAATACACGCTGAGCTCCAAGAAACATTGTTACCCATGTAGTATGTAAGGGAGAGCTGCATGGCTTACCTCAGAGAGCTTAAATGGCTGCATGTCCAGTCTGACGCCCACACCGTCATGGAGTCAGGCGTCTTCACATGCAGCCTAAGTAGTACCGCTCATTGAGATCAGATACCTAACAGCTGATTAGGACAAGCGTCATCGCCGGTAGGAGGGGTCGCCCTCTGAGTCCCCGGCGCGCAGGCCAGCCCCCAAACCCCCACACACGATTCCAGTCCAGGAGAGGAAAACCTCACATCCTGGAACAGATAGACCCATTCCCGGAGGGAGCTGACGTCCGTGTCAGGGGCCCGTGGCGCGCTGATCGGTATGGTAACGGGATAAACATATCCCGGCCATCGACGATCATGAGGAAGGAGGCCAAACACTGCCAAATAAGGATGGCATTATTGGTCCCCGTGTGCATGAAGTATCCGGATGCAGACCAAATGATCCCTCAGATCTGCATTGGCTTGAAGTCCAGGACCACAGCGGCACCAATATTAATTACCAGGACTAAAAGGGGATGCACAAATGGAACTAAGCAATAACACAGAAAAACCTATAACAGTAAGGACCAGTGAAAAGAAGGAAGACATAAATGGATATCAATGATAACCTCTACATAAAAGAGGTGCACAATAACCGAACAATGCATCATCTTGTGCCTATCTCCACCAATTATCTCATCCTCGTCCAATAATGTTAATCAGGATTTGTCAGGATATAAATAAGGGGAGGAAGGAAAGAAGTTAGAGAGCCTCCAAGTCGCAGGAAGTACATGTGGCAATGTTAAACTACACCGACTGGTGGTTTTACAAAAAATGGGGGGTATTCACCCCGGGGGGATCCCACTCGGATATATGACTACTCATTTCTAAGTCAGTTGAATACATGTTAACTCCTTTGGCTCTAGGTGGTGTCTGCGGACTCCTCCTGGTTCACCTTTAGGACCTCTTTCTTGCTCATCACACAGTGTGACCATGCAGAGTAAATGTACAAGGGCAGCCCTCCATAGTGTTATATCATACATTTATAAAATGAGAAGAATGAAATTGTACGTATTGTGCATTATGCAGGCAATGAAACTTTACAATTTCCACTGTCCAGGATGCCCTGCATTCCACAGACCAGTAGTGACAAAACTGGAAGTGATGCAAGTGGCTCCACCAAACGCATTTTGTCATTGTCATCAGGCGTGGTAGAAGATCCTACATGCACACTGTAAACTAACTGATGTAGTTACTAGTCTATAGCTTAGCAGCCTAAATCACCATGATGCTAAGCTAGATTAACCTAGTAACAGCAGCATCAGTTATGAGCACTAAAAGCAGTGAACAATATAAGCAATGCACAGTGTAAACAATGAACAGGCGCAACAGTAAAGCCCCACAGTAACTCCTCTACAATAGATGATCAACAGGTGTCTCAAAGTACACTCTGTGTATATTCCCCTGATTGTTGGTATAAATTTATGTATGACAGCGGTATTCTGGGAGGCAGCTGTTCAGTATCTGGTGCCTGACCTGGAAATTCTAGCCAGCTAGGTTGTGGGGCCCAGTCTGTACGGTGGTGCACCTAATTACCTATGTCCCTTTAAGCCTACATGCAGGGAATTCATTTTCGAGCTACTAGGCAAAGATACAGTCTCCTCCTTTCCCAATCTGATAAACAGTGATAAAGTCAGCACATTCTCAGCAGCTCAATAGTCTTGGCCCCCAGTGCACCTTGTCCTGGACACTTGCCCTTCTCTGATTCTCCGAAACCCGGTTCGCAGTGAGTTAGTCCCGCACCACTCTGGTCCTTTAGTGGCGCTTTCTCTGGTCTCTGCACACCACGCACACAGTTGTGTACAGCTCATTGCTGCAAAGTGAGCAGTTTTCCCTATCACCCAGGAAAACTGCTCAACCTCCTTTCCTCTTAAAAGTCTCTCCCTGGGAACTGTAGTCCATTGACCCATTCACGACCATGGTAAGGTCCTTTCCCAACCTACATCTCCCATAATTGAGTGCATCCTGTAGTGAGTCATTTTAGTTTCTCAAGTCCCACCAGCGTTCCATTGTGAGAGGTGGCTGAACAGAGCTGAATCCGGCATAAGAATTCTGTTTAGGTATATAATGCGGCTGCAGCACAGTGTCCTTACAGCTGTTCTCCATCTCTGGGCAAGCACTTGACTACACTTAGCATTACCCAGGTACATTACAGGAGAAGACGCGTAAAACTGCCTCTAGCTTTGAAACAATGTAGAAATAACTTGTTATATGGAGGTAACTTAGGATTTTAATAAAATGCCTTTTTTTAAATTTTTCTAGAATTAGTGTATGGTGTGGCTTGAATGCCTCTAGAACTAGAATAAGTAGGACTCCCATGATGTATGGTATGTTCTGGTTGCTTGTGGCCATTGACATGGGCTCATTAAGTACCAGTCCATCTTCAACAAAGCACCCTTCAAGGGATGATGCCCAAGAACCCTAGCGGCCCCAAATTTCTTTGCTGCAAGCAGGCACCAGGTCACGGCCCCCAGGATTGTCCTACCAGGGGTTTGCAGGAACAGAGGAGCAACACCTGTGCATCCCCGTGCCAGGAAAACACAGACCTGTATGGGGCCCACAGTAAAGTGGTCTATGTAAATTGACCCTTACACAGCTCTGCAACACTTCACAGTCCTGCCTGGCAAGAGAGGAGACCTGTGTTTTTTTTGCTGGTGGTCAGAAACCCAGTAACCCTCAGCCTGAAGCAGCAGACTGATAATTTCACCTATCTGTAATTTTTCTCTCTCCTTTCGTCAGTATGCTACTTGCATTGCAGCAGAAGCGATTGGCTCATTGTGCTGCCTCTCCCTAACCCAGTCTGATCTCTGCTAGTTACTGACTGCAAATACCATGTCAAATTTAGGTACACTACAAAAATGGAAAAAAAAAAACTGCAGTAAAGCCTAACTCCATCTTTTCTTTCACTTTAAATAGTTTGTTTGGGCCAAACTGACCCAATCAAACTTTTTCTTATATTAACTGATGCAGCTCCTGTCAGCACTGCATAGGTGTGCGTAGCCTACTGCATTAGTGTGTGCACTCCAAAGCTCAAACACACATGTGCAGTAGAGCAGTGGATATGTCAGCAGGGTAGGGGCTGGTGTTAGTAGGACATTGGATGGTGTCAGTCAGTAGAGCAGTGTCAATAGAGCAATGGACTTTGTCAGTAGGGTAGAGGACGGTGTCAGTAGAGCAGTGGACGGTGTCAGTAGGACAGAGCCTGGTGTCAGTAGTGCAGTGGATGGTGTCAGTAGATTTTTATTATTTAATTTTGTTATTTTTTTTACAATTTCTTTAAAAATATTTTTTACAACTTTATTGTTTACAAAAATTTTTTACAATAATTTTTATTTATTATATTTATTTTATGGTTAAAAACACTCACAGGAATCAAATGGTAAATAAGTTCATCAATTTTCAATGCAAGATTTCCTGCAAAGGGATTTTCTTAGCACGATCATGTGTCCCACCACAGGCCAGCGGCGTGGATTGGAATGTCCGGAATGCAGAAAGAACCACTGCACTTCGGTGAATGAGGTCACATGGAGCGGTGTCACCCGGTGATGTCACTGGGTGACCCCACCACTCAGTTATTTAAAAACTGTCAGACGGGGAGCTTTGGACCCCCTATCAATACAATCACTGTCCCCCTAGGGGTAGAGGGGGTTATCCAGGCCAAAATAATTACAGAGGGGATTTTTAGAGGAGGGGATATGGTGGCCCCCCATGGAGAGCAAGAGGGGGACCCAATCCAAGGGGTCGTGGGAGAGACTAATATCCTCCGGATAGGAGGGAGGAGGAATGGAGACCATGGTGTCCCATGGCACCTCCTCCGCCACATCAGGAGGGAACAAGAAGAGAATGACCAGAGGATGTAGAGGAAGGAAAAGAGAAACCTACTGAAGGAATTTTCAATTTAAGCAATGCCATTTTTTGAGTAGATGAACTCAAGGTTTTAGAATTGGGTCTTAAATTTGCCATGGACAGAAATTTAAATAAGTTTGATGTTTTTATTGATTTTCAGAAGTTTATTAGGAAAATTTATATTAAAAAGTTTTATGTTAGGAACAATACAGTAGTGAGACAGACAAGAGAAAAAAAACAGCAACAGAAAAAAAATGTCATACTACTTTGAAAAATAATTCAGTTTTCAATCCAAAATTGCCTAACAATCATTTTGTGGAAGTAATTAAATTGGTGGTAGAACATGATTTAGAAAAATTAAAAGTTCACCCTAGTAGACTCAAAATGTAATTTTGTATATATATATGTATATAAATGTATATATGTATGAATATAGTTATCAGATCAGCTGACGGGGGGGGGGGAGGTAGTAATTTTGAACAAAAGTGATTATTTGGAGGAACTAAATAGATTGGTAGGAAAGCAACATAGGATGAACTTAGAGGAAATCCTAGTAATAAATTTAAGGTCAAACTTAAAATGTTGGTTAAAGAAGCACACAATGTTGGAATAGTCAACAAAAAAGAAGTGAGATACCGTATTTATTGGCATATAACACGCACTTTTTTCCCCTTAAAATCAGGGGAAAAACCCGGGTGCGTGTTATACGCCGATCCCCCCCTGACTGTGAGCGGAGCGATCGCCGGCCGCCGATGTACATAAATAGCCGAGTGTACTCGGCTAGGTTCGGCTAGCTCCACTCACAGTCACGCCCAGTCCCGCCCTATGATGGACACAGGGACTGGGCGTGACTGTGAGCAGAGCTAGCTGAACCTAGCCAAGTACACTCGGCTATCTATGTATATGGGTGGTGCTCGCTCCTCCGCTCACAGTCACGCCCATCCCGGGCGGAACTACGAGAGGAGCCGAAGCGGACGAGAGCCGATGAGATGCACAGGATCGGCTCTGTGTGTCTCGGCGGCGCCATTTTCAAACTGCAGTGACACTGACAAGTCAATGCAGTTTAACTGGAGCCTGGGCAAGGCTGCAAATGGACACTAACAAAGCTACAGATGGGCACTGACAAGGCTGCAAATGGACACTGATAAGGCTGCAAATGACACCAGGGCTGCAAATGACACCAAGACTGCAAGGCTGCAAATGACACCATGGCTGAAAGGCTGCAAATGACACCAAGGCTGCAAATGACAGTGTGGATGTTAATTTTCCTGTACACTAACATACAACATCATGCTTTGGATGCAGTTAAGTGGACCCTGGATAACACTAATGTCAAGCCTAAACAAAAAGATTTCTTATTACAGGCCCTGGATTTGGCAATGAGGCATAATTTTTTCTGGCACGAAAAGAAGTACTATAGGCAAAAAAGAGGTGTTGTCATGGGGGCTAAGTGTGCCCCATCAGTGGCAAACCTCTTTATGAGTTGGTGGGAGAGAAAAGCCATTTATGACAGAAATATACCACAATTGAATTTTTACAAACGATACATAGACGACATTTTCATAATTTGGGCAGGACCACGGGAATCATTTCTCAATTTCCTAAGGGAGATGGGAAGTAATCCATATGTTATCTCTTTTTCTGAGACATATGGCTATGAGTCAGGATATTTTTTGGATCTAGTCATATATTAACAAAATGGAAAGCTACTCACTCGTACCTTCTTTAAGGAAGTTGAAAGAAATGGATATATACCTTTGGGCAGCTGCCACCATCCAAGATGGTTGGGTTGTGTTCCCAAAAGTCAGATGTTGAGGGTAAGAAGAAACTGTAATAATATAGAAGACTATGATATTCAGTCACAAACTATTCTAGATAGGTTCTATGAAAAGGGGTATGATATCAGAGATTTGAAGAGAACTAAAGAAAATATAAGAGATATAGATAGGGAATCTCTCTTTAAAAAAAAAAATTGCATAAGAAGAAAAATTATGGTGTTGCATTTCTAACAGGTTTCCCCAGGCAACATAAACAATTTGAAAAAATAATAAAAGAACATAGGCCTTTGCTACCATTTCCCTACCCCAGTTGTTGAACCGTAAAATGAAATTTGGACACAGCCATCCACATGCTCAGCCACTAAATGAAAGCTTGGCCAAATTGCTAGCATTGCAACTGCTGCTTTTTCAGCTGGCAGACTCTGCCCCCTTACGTAAATTTGTGGAATGTGCTGTACCACAATGGCAGGTTCCAAAACGCCATTTCTTTTCATGGAAGGCCATTCCGGTTCTCTACCGGCATGTAAAAGGCAATGTTTTGGCCTCGTTGGACAGGGCGGTCAGCAGTAAGGTTCATATTACTGCTGACTCATGGTCCAGCAGGCATGGGCAGGGACCTTGCCTTTCCTTCAAGGCCCACTGGGTAACTCTGCTGGCAGCTGGAAAAGATACAGGACAGGGTTCAGTGTTGTTGGAGCTTGTTCCGCCACCATGATCCAAAAAGCTAGTGGTGATTCTGCCACAGCTCTCTCCTCCACTCCCTCCTCTTTTTCTTCCTCTATGGCCTCTTCTGCAGATTTGTCCTCTGAACTAGCAGTGCTCTGTAAGCGTTCAAGGGGCTATGCAAGCAGTCAGGCTGAAAGATGCCATGCGGTGCTTAAGTTGGTCTGCCTAGGGGACACACTGGGGCAGAGATTCTGTCAGCTCTGCAGGGGCAGGCACAGAGGTGGTTGATGCCACGCCAGCTTCAGCCAGGAATGGTTGTATGTGACAATGGCACCAACCTTCTCTCTGCCCTCCGACAGGGACACTTGAACCTTGTTCCATGTTTGGCACACGTCCTGATTTTGGTAGTGCAGCAGTTCTTGACCAGGTACCCAGACTTACAAGATCCCTGAGGTAGGCCAGAAAAGTCTGTGGTCATTTCTGCCGGTCATACAATGCCAGTGCTTGGCTGACTGACATTCAAAGTGAATGCAACCTGCCCACCAACTGCCTCATTTGTGACATGCCCACCAGGTGGAACTCAACGTTGGCAATGCTGCAGTGGCTGCACACACAGCAGAGGGCCATCAATGAGTACCTGTGCGAGTATGGCACCAGGACAGGGTCAGGGGAGCTTGGCTTATTTTCGCCATGCCAGTGGCTACTGATCAAGGATGCATGCACTCTCCTGTCACCATTTTAGGAGGCCACAAGGATGGTGAGCAGTGACAATGCATGCATCAGTGACACTGTCCCTCTAGTCTTTCTGCTGGAGCACACGCTTCGTAGAATCATGGACAGGGCACTTGAGGCAGAACAGCGGGAGGAAGAGGAGGACTTCCTTTCCTCTCAAGGCCCCCTTTATCCAGATAGCATTCCTGTGGACCCGCCAAACACACAGTAAGAAGAGGAGGAGGATTATGTCAACATGGATGTAGAGGATAACACTCAGCAGCAGTCTTAAAGGGATGGTTTTCAGTGCCCAGAAACCCAAAGAGTTGTACATGGCTGGGTGGAGGTATTTACGGATAATGTGTTCCTTAGTGACCCAGAGGACTGAGAATCGAATGCGTCTGCAAACTTACGCTGCATGTCCTCCCTGAATCTGCAAAGCCTGCAAAAGGACCCTAGGATTCGTGGTATCAAGGAGAGGGATCATTACTGGCTGGCAACAGTTCTTGATCCACGTTACAAGGGTAAAGTTGGAGAACTCATCCTGGCTTCGTAGAGGGAGCAGAGGATGAAACATTTTCAGGAAGCCTTGAGGAAAGGTTTGTGCAATGCATTTCCAGACCCTGGGAGGTTACCATTTCCTGGTGCTGGACAACGTGTTGCAGAGGCTTTGTTCGGTCAGAGGAAGAGCGGTGGAGAAGGTGGCCTGCTGACCAATGCCTTTAAATAATTTTTCAGTCCTCAGCGCCAAGGTCTGATCGGTTCAAGCAACCATCGCTAGCGTCTGCAATATATGGTGCAGGAATATCTAGGGGCAAGAGCAGACTTGGAGACCTTTCCAACATAGCACCCACTGGGTTACTGGGTTTTGAGGATGGACCACTGGCCAGAACTTGCTCAATATGCAATCAAGCTACTGGCCTGTCCTGCATCCAGCATGCTTTCTGAATGCACATTCAGTGCTGCTGGAGGGTTTGTAACAGATCAAACAGTGCGCCTGTCCACAGACTCCATTGATGGGCTCACATTTATAAAAATTAATAATTCCTGAATCAGCAGCTATCAAGCACCTGATGCTGATGTAACTGATTGAATTTCTTATGGATCTGGGATCCCTTGAAGACTGCCTATGCTGCCTATCCTATTCCTCCTCATATGTGATGATGCTATTTTCCAACAATATTTTTGGTTTAGGGCATCACCACCACCACCCAAGGCCCAATTTTTCGGACCCTGTTTAACACGGGCATGTTATTACAATTTGTTATATATTTTACAGCAGGGCCCGTTCCTGCACCCGGCAAAAGTATCTGTGAGGGGTTACAGTATTGTGGCACCACCACCACCCAAGGCCCAATTTTTCTGCCCCTGTTTAAAAGGGGCATGTAATTACAATTTTTGATATAATATTTCACAGCAGGGCCCGTTCCTGGGCCCAACAAGAGTATCTGTGTGGGGTTACAGTGTTGTGGAAACACCACCCAAGGCCCAATTTTTCATGCCCCTGTTTAACAGGGGCATGTAATTACAATTTTTGATATATTTCACAGCAGGGCCGTTCCTGCGCCCAACAAGAGTAACTGTGAGGGCTTACAGTGTTCTGGCACCACCCAAACCAAAGGCCCAATTTTTCTGCCCCTGTTTAACAGGGACATGTAATTACAATTTTTGATATAATATTTCACAGCAAGGCCCCTTCCTGTGCCCAACAAGAGTAACTGTGAGGGGTTACAGTGTTCTGGCACCACCAACACCACCAAGGCCCAATTTTTCTGCAGAGCATATAGTGCAGTCCGTATAGTATAGATACTGCAGTCCAGAGTATATAGTGCCTGGGGACCCCCACATTTAAAAAAAAAATGTTGGCGCTGGGTTCCCCTTAATATTCATACCAGACCCAAAGGGCCTGGTAATGAACTGGGGGGGAACCCTCGCCATTTTTTTTCAATGATTTTTATCTATATTGCCAGTATCCGACAATACATTACAGCCGCGAGCAGTTTTAAATGACATTTTTTTTTTTCTTTAGAAATTTAATTTTGCCGTGGTACTTTTATAAACATAAGAAAGATGTACTACTTTACAGGCCGACTAGGGAGACCCCCCGGGCATGATATTGAAAGGAATATTTCATTTTTATTGTTTCATTTTAAGCATTATTAAAATCACAGCTCCTGAAAAAACTGCAGTTTTTAAAACTTTTTTTTGCATTGATACATGTCCCCTGCGGCAGGACCCAGGTCCCCAAACACTTTCTTTGGCTATAACTTGCATATAAACCTTTAAAATAAGCACTTTTTATTTTTCACATTCGCGTCCCATAGACTTTAACGGTGTTCGTGTGTTCGCACAAATTTTTGGCCTGTCCGCATGTTCTGCTGCAAACTGAACCGGGGGGTGTTCATCTCATCCCTACTCTTGAACTTTA
The DNA here is from genome assembly GCA_037952925.1 of Lithobates clamitans. Taxonomy (NCBI): domain Eukaryota; kingdom Metazoa; phylum Chordata; class Amphibia; order Anura; family Ranidae; genus Lithobates; species Lithobates clamitans. The sequence continues at coordinate 3,549,501 of JBBGZY010001371.1, forward strand.
ACCTCTTTTAAAGAGATTTTTACCAGGATAAATTATCCTTAGTTAATCTTGGTTAGATGTTTAAAAATGCTATAATTGTTTAAGAAAAAAATATAGGACATCAGTGATAAGTTACCCTTAACATGATGATAGTTAAGGTAGGACTGTCAGTATGGAAAGAAAAGATAATATATTATAAGTACCGTATATGTGTCAGATCTACAAGTAGTTAAGTTGCTTCAGGTTTTGAGTTAAATCATTTCCATATATTAACATGCATGACTCCTTTGCTCTAAATCATAATTTTTAGACTTACTGTCACAATTTACATAGCTCACATACCATAGCATAATTTGGTAAATCCAGTACATTCTGATTTTCCAGTGTAAAAAATGTTACATGTAAAAAAAAAAAAAACATCTATTTTCACACTTAAAGAGGATCTTCAGGCTGTATGAAAAAAAATTTAAGTCAGCAGCTACAAATACTGTAGGTATTGTCTTTTAATAAAAGAACACTTACCTGTCTAAAGATCCAGCGCTGATCTAATTCAGGCTGGTTCTTCACCAGTCTGCATATCCCCGACACTGGCATGTTTACTAGGGGAAGCTGGCTGTGACTCCTTGCGGCTTCACAGCTGGATTCCTACTGCACATGCATGAGCCACTCTGCGATTTGTGAATGGTCCTGTTGCCTTTTGGGCCCTTTGAGATGTCCCAGAAGACAGCGGGCAAAAAGAGGGGGCGGAACTTCCGCTCAGATCACAGAAGTGGGAGTGGATACCTCTCAAAACCAGGTACCTGCTACCCCCCCCCCCCCCCCAAAAAAAAATAAATGTATCCAAAAGTAATTGAGGACAGGAGAGGCAGAAAAGCTTTAATGTTGTATGTAGTTTATCCAATCAGTGGAGATGTGACCTGCATTCATAAAAAACTTCACAGAATTGGAATGCAATATGGCCTGATCAAAAGAGATTTTTACAGAAACAGAAATATAATTTTAAAAACTCACACAGTAGGAAAATATTTCTAAGGGTTGAAGCCTCTATCTGGCAGATAGTTTACACATGAAAGAAATACAACACTGTTGGTACTTTTTCAGGAGTAAATATACTGCAAAGAAAGATACATAGATAGCCGGTCACAATCTCCTGTCATGCGAATTGGATGTGGGGAAACCCTCATCCAATTCGCACTAGTTTGAACCCAGCCTCAGGGTGGCATTGGCTGGTTCGATAAAAACTGGATGATATTCGGCCCGTGTGTACTGCAGCCGGCTCAACAGAAGACAGCCTTTCGGCCAGCTCCTGTAGTAGGGGACATGACTGAAAAAGGTCTGCCAATGGCTGAGAGCGCTGACCAGAGTGTTCTAGGGGGGGCGATCACTGTGCCATTGTTGGATAGTTAGTACAGCAGCTCCTTGTAAATGTCGGAATGAAAAAGTAGCGTGTACTAGGCTTTAGAGTGGTGATCATGGATACCATGCCAATGCCATAAGGCTGGCCATTTAGGCATGTCATTTGCAAAAATTTACATAATCTGAAATGGTTTTGTGTACAGTAACGTGACAAAAATGCCTCCTGACCATTGGAAACTTTAGTTCATTGGGTACAAAATGCATTTGGTTGATTTTATATTGCAGGAGGTTGTTATGGTTACTAAATGCACATGTTACACTTTATTACTGTGAGGCATATTTATACATTTTAGGTTTAACCCTGGCACTCATACCTATGACTGGCTCAACAAGATAAAGGTGTGCTGGCAACATTTTTTCATCAAATTGCTGTGGTGGCGCCATCCATTGGTTGCTGCAGTTCAGTGTGCAATGGAGATATATCTTTGGATCCAATCTCATTCATTGCAAGCTGCAGGTGACAAATGCCTGTATATGTAGGCAACAATTTGTATGGAGTCAAATATGTGCACAAAGAATTACTGTAAGTGAAATTAGGAGCATTGGGGTTGATTTACTAAGCCTGGAAAGTGCAACATCTGATGCAGCTGTGCAAGGAAGACAGTCAGCTTCTAACTTCAGCTTGTTCAATTAAGCTTAAACAAAAACTGGAAGCTGATTGGTTTCTATGCAGAGCTACACCAGATTTTGCTGTCTCCAGTTTTAGTAAATCAACCCAATTGAGTCTTTTATAGGAATCAGGAGTATAAAATATAGGAATGATAAAATCAATGGTTCCCCATTTGCAAATGACCAATGTTGAAAACTGATTGGGGCTGGAGCCTGACTCAAGTTATCTACAAATGTATGATATTGATCTTTAATAAATTCAATTAATAACTGTGTATACATACAGACATTGCCAAGCTTTTGCCTCTTGCAGCTAAGCCTCAAAAGCATTTTGTTATCAGGGGCATATACAGTATATTACCTGTGTTGCTGGGGCCCAAAGGACAGTGATGACCATTATGATGGATTCCCTATCCAGGGCCTTACCTTTTTATTGCTGATTTCGTCCACTTATTGGATGCAAAATATCTCATCTCAGTAGGAGCTTTTTCACACGCATGGTTGAGGGGCAGTAAAACCCCGTGGTTGAGCTGTGCTTTAGGCTTCATGTACACTAACCTAACCGTTTTTTTGCCAAAGCTCCTAAACTGAATTCCATGAAAGCTTATGTGTCAATGTACACATATGCCTTTAGCAGAGTTTAGAAGCGTCTGCGTTTAGGTGAACTTCAACCTCCCTCTCCTGAATGTGAAAGAATCGCGATTAGGATAGGAACGTTTTGACTGCCGGCTGCGGGAAAATGCAAAACATAGCAAAATGATGGCAAAATCGCTGCATAAATGCGGCACATTTTTTGCTGCAATTTTGCCACATATTGTGTTTTCCCACAGCCACGTTAAATGTAGGCTAGTATACATGAATCCTTAGAGTTAATATACAACAGAATGCATGCATGAAGGAAAGTTGTGTTAGCATGCAATTTATGATTTTCGACATGTTGAAATATGTGTTTCTACTGGCTTGAATAGCAAGGGGAACAACAATGGACCAAAAAAAAGGCATGCAGGACTTTGAAAAGCACAATTAAATAGTGGAAAAAGGGATATTAATGAATGTGAGTGTGTACCAGAAGTGGATGTTTTATGTAATTGAAAATGTAAAAACGCAGAAAAAAACATCTGTTTTGAAGGAGCCCTAATCACACAAAATCATTGCAGCAATACAAAACTAATAATCAGCCCCAGAAAAGCAGAATAAATGTTTTAACGAGGTTATGGTTTTAGACCATAGTCACAAGTGTGTTTAATATGCATGAAATAGGATAAAACTGGTGAAATTAAAGATAGAAAGGGATTTAGAAATATAAACAGACAGTAATCTGCAGACTGGATCTCAGTGCCAGACAGCAGAGAAAAGACTAATAATTCCGGCATGCATGAAAAACATCATAATAGAATGAGCACACTTAAGTATGTGTATAGTCAATGTTTTTCTTTTCATTTTAGTGAGGAAATGTTAAAACCCCTGCTAGGTTTTATTAAAGAATAAGTCCAGCCTAACACTAAAATCGCTACAGCTATAGGCATCCATGATCTAACACTAACCTATCTAGCCCTGTAAAGAAGAAATCGCTATACATACCTTTTCTGAAGCCAATCTGACCCTGTCCCATGCTGAGCTGTCAGCTGTGGATTTGCTGTGGAGGTGGGTGCAGAGGGCACAGCCGACAATGGAAGCCCCATAGTAAGTCTGAGGGTGATGTCACTTCCCATTCATTTCACAGCAGTTGTCAGCTGTGTCCTCTGCAGAGCTTCTGTAGAGGATATTATTATTATTATTATACGAGATTTATATAGCGCCAACAGTTTACTCAGCGCTTTACAATGTATAAGGGGGACAACACAATTACAGTACAGTTCAATACAAAAGGTACAGGAGGGCCCTGCTCGTAGAGCTTACATTCTAAAGGGAGGGGGTGGTGGTACAAAAGGTAATAGCTGCAAAGAATGATAATGATTTCTTCTTTACAGGACTAGATAGGTAAGTGTTAGATTGTGGATGCAGGGCTGTCTTTAATATTGATTGGACCCTGGGCAAACATTTTCTTGCCCGCCCCCCCCCTCTACACTGACCACCAATGTTAGGGGGGATTTACACTGACCACCATGGTAAGGGCAATTCTGCACTCACCACCAATGTAAAGGGAAATGTACACTGATCACCAATGTAATGAAGAATTTACACTGGCCACCAATGTAAGGGGGTTTTACACTCGCCACCAATTTTTGAGGGGGCGTCTACATGGACCACCAATGTAAGGGAGGATTTAAAACTGACCACAAATGCACGTTTGGATTTTTTTACCAATTACCAATATAAAGAGAAGTTTATACACTGGCCACCAATGTAATGGGGATTAACACTGACCACTAATGTAATAGGAACATTCACAGTAACCACCAATTTAAGGGGGGCCATCACACTGGCCACTATTGTGAATGAAGGATTGTACACCAAGCCCCAATGTAATGATGTTTACACTGTCCTCCAACGTAACTGAGACATTTAGCCTGCATTCACATTTGTATGTGTCAGGAACGCATGCAAAATTGCTTTCCTAACACCACAGAAACATGCTGCTCTTTAGCAGATACACAGCAGTGCCATCAATTGTTAATGACACCCTTGTGCATCTGCTGAGATGTGCATATTCACATGCACAAAAAATTAATGGTGCTTTGTGATGTTATTTTGAAAAAGGGTTCCACCTCCAATTTGCTTACCTTTGCAGAACAGGCTGATGTTAGGTTTAATGACTGCAGTTGTAGGCGGGACTTTCAGTTATGCCCCTTTACCTCCCCAGTGAGCAGCATTCAGCAGAAGTGATGGTGGATATGACCTCAGGGGGGCTTGATATACATATCAATGCCACCGTTATTTACATATCAATGCGATTAATTACATGTAAACACAGGGTCTGCAGGTGAGTCATCTGTACACAGCAATAGGGCAGAGCTGGGTAGCATTAGTAACAGCGACAAAAACAAAATAAGTGTAGCACTAAAAATTATAAGAAAAGTCCAATGTAGAAAACTTTACACCAGCAGTTCAAAGTGTAGTTGCCAAAGAAGGGACATCCTTGGGAAAAAGATGAGGAATCTTCAGGAACTGACCACTTCAAATATAAAAACCATCTGGAATGGAGACATGCACAACACCGCCAACACCGCCAAAAGTGAAGAGGCTTACCAGAATCGGTGGACCCAACGGGGCATACGCCGAGTAGGGTCAAACAGACTTGGGTGGTGATGGGCTACAGATGGCCCGGAGGGGCAATGTTGATGGAATGGCTCACACGTTGCTGTGTTCCTCAAAAACAATGCCAGAACCGAGGAGTATGAAGCAAATGATCCGTTGAATATATCCCTCAGAATGGTGTTAAAACGGATGGCAGTGGCGGATGGAAGAAAAGAAGGAATGGCCACATAGTGTAAATCCACATAAAAATGGAATTTATTAAAAACTAATATACACTCACATGTAGAAGCATAAAAGACAGCGCCGTAAAAAAGTGGCGACAGTGGGGTAGGACCATCCGCCACTGCCATCCGTTTAACACCATTCTGAGGGATATATTCAACGGATCGTTTGCTTCATACTCCTCGGTTCTGGCATCGTTTTTGAGGAACACAGTGTTTTTGTGTTTTCTTATTATCTTTATTAACAATCTTGACTTGGACTTTTCACCAAGATTCTGCTTACTGATAGTGGTTGGCCAACCTGCCAAGGTTTAATTCTTCGAAGACAAATCCCATTGAAGTCTATGGGTGGAGGTGGAGGGGTCTCACCCTTCATAGAGCTAATAGGCAAATGATTATAGAAAAAAAAGCATGGGCAGGTGGGCACTGCCATGGGGGACATGTACTTATGCAAAAAAGTAAAAAAAAAATACTGTATAAAGTAAATTTTAAATATAAAAGAAAAAAAAAACAAATGTCAATCCTAAAAACAAAAGACAACTTTTTTTAAAGCCTAAGTTTATGTAAAAATAAAAACATTCAAAGAAGCTGTAGTATGATTCGGCAGGAAAGAGCGGGCATATTCAGGCTCTCTTGGTGAGAGCTCCTGATGGTTCCTTAGCTGTATTAACCCCCTCCACACCAGAAGATTATGGTGGCGGGGCTCGGGGGGATAGTACAGAGAAAGATTTCTACTGAAAGGTGAATAATCAACACATGGAACACGATATACTCACTGTGTGTTTTGTCCTTTGTACTGATTTTTTTGTTTTTATTTTTAGCTAAACTTGGGCTTCTTTAAAGGGAAGACTCAGGACTGCATTTAACATAATGGCACTCATAGACCAGGGCCTAGGCAGGACTGTATTTATACTTTCTGCTTATAGACCTGTCTTTTGCCACTCCCACTTATTCAACTCATTAGCTAGCCTTAGGCCCCTTTCACACTGGGGCGGTGGGGGCGTCGGCGGTACAACAGCGCTATTTTTAGCGCTGCTGTACCGTCGTTCTTGCAGCGGTATTCGGCCGCTAGCGGTGCGGTTTTAACCCCCGCTGGCAGCCGAAAAAGGGTTAAAATCCCTCGTACAGCGCGGCTATAGCCGCGGTATTACCGCGGTATAGCCGCACTGTCCCATTGATTTCAATGGGCAGGAGCGGTGAAGGAGCGGTGAATACACCGCTCCTTCACCGCTCCAAAAAAGCGGTTTGCAGGACTTTTTTCATCGCCCTGCCTGCGCACCGCTTCAGTGTGAAAGCCCTCGGGCTTTCACACTGAACAAACAGCGGAGGCTTTTCAGGCGGTATTTTTAGCGCAATACCGCCTGAAAACCGCTCCAGTGGGAAAGGGGCCTTAGTGTCATACTAAACACACACTATAACACTACTATCACATTTTACCTACGCTGATAAGTTTCCTACCTTGTTTCCCTCTTCTGAGGACATCTATGACTAAACATATAACCTGTGCATAAGGGATATTCAGAGGAGTCACAAGCCTCATTATAGTTCAGAAAACACAAAACACTTCTTCTCTTTATGTTGGTCTGTACAATTAAAAAGTGCCAGTGAATACAAGTAGACCACAAGCTTCCTCTAACAGCACATTCTAGTTTTTACTATAATTCTCAAATGTTCCAATGGAAGAGCTTTGTAAAAGGGCATTGCCTTTTACAAAGGCCTGATCAAGCTGCCTGCTCTCTATTGGTAGTATATGGCAAAAATAATATGTCTGTTACTCTGAGTGATACTATAAAACCTGAATAATCTCATAACTAAACCCATTATCTTTAAAAGTGTGTGCAATACCAAACTTTTTTTTTTAAAGGTCAGAAGACTGCAAAGAACCTTTGATGTGCCATACACTTAAGGATTAGTTGACTCTATCTATTTTTATGCAATCAGATTTCCTATCCAGACCAATCAGAATTTTGGTGAAATCAAATCAAAAATATCCAAAGCAAAAAATAAAGGTTTAAGATATTCATACTTGAACATCTAAGCTATTAAAAGGGTGGTTGGACCAGTCTGCAGGTAAAAACACCCTGTAACTTCAGCAGTATAATTACAAAAAAATGCAAGGCAGCGTGGAATCCAAACTGCAACCCCAGTGAGCCATGATGGGAAATACGAGAACCTTGAGTGTTATTCCAGCTCTGTCAAATGTGTTCTATGTCCCACACAAAGCCAACAATGACATCATCCCTCTCTATGTCTGACGTAGTCAAAAACTGCTTCTTTCAATCCTTTATTTTTTTTTATTCTAATTAATTACATTTTTTACAGAATACAAGTTTATTAAGTTTCAATAGGGAGACATAGAACAGATGCAGGCATTAGGATTCAAGTCCTAATCTGATATCAATCAGAGTATTCATGATTTGAATTCTTCTTAATTCAGTAAAGTTCACCTTATTAATTTTCTTTTTTTACAGACATAAAGATATTAACCTGTCCCCAGATTGATAATGAGGTATGATACCACATACTGATATATCCGATTATAGAGGAGAGAAAATAATATACCACTTGTCTTTAACAATCAAGAACATATATTATCTATAACATACATTTTTATTCTCAACATCAATATTAAAAACATATATACTATATAAGTATATATATATATATATATATATATATATATATATATATATATATATATATATATATTTATATATATATATATATATATATTATATATATATATGTGCTTACATAGAGGTGTTGTGGTATCAAATAGGTCTCCAAACTCTTAAATATATGAATAAGTCATTCCTTTCATCCACTAGTGCTTAGAAGAGCCCCCCTTACATCCAGGATTGCCCCACAGTGTCCACTCCTTACATCCAGAATTACCCAGCAGAGCCCTCCCTTGCATCCAGGATTGTCCAGCAGAGTCCCTTGCTACATCCAGAATTGCCCAGCAGAGTCCCCCCTTATCAGGGCCGGAACAATGGGGGGGGCATGAGGAGCAGCTGCCCTGGGTACTTGTAGCATGTGAGGTAGAGTGGGGCACTGCTGGGAGAGTTTCTGCCACTACAAACTGACAGGAGTAGTGACAGCGGCATCACTACTCCTGTCAACTTAGTGTTGAATAAAATATGCCAAATCTGGAAAGGAGGAGGGAGCTGGGAGAAGGTGTGGGATGTGCTCTTCCTCCTCTCTAGCTTCACACTCCTGTCACTGTAGCGCTCTGGCATTGGGACTGTGAAATCAAGACTTTACAGCTTGCTTACCTGCTCCCATATCCTCCCAGCTAAGAATGTGGGCAGGGTAAACAAACTCTGTAAAATTCAGATCTCACATCCAGCAGTGTCCTCAAGCCGTGATCCTATTCCACTTCAGCAACGGCATCTCCCCCTCCAGCTACCTGCGCAAAAAACATAGACATCTGCTACTCCTAGGCTCCTCCTCCGCTCTGACGTGTCAAAATGAGGAGTAGCCTAATGCCGTGTACACACGGCCGGACTTTTCAACCAAACTTGTCCAACGGAACGGATCCGTCGGACAATTCGACCATGTGGGGGCTTCATCGGACCTGCAGCGGACCTTTTCTGTCGAAAATGTGACGGACTTTAGATTTAGAACATGTTTCAAATCTTTCAGACGGATTTGAGTCCGGTCGAAAAATCTGTTCGTCTGTATGCTAGTCTGACGAGTGAAAACCGACGCTAGGGCAGCTATTGGCTACTGGCTATGAATTTCCTTATTATAGTCTGGTCGTATGTCATCACCGTCAAATCCGTCGGACTTTGGTGTGATTGTGTGTAGACAAGTCTGATTCGACGGAAGTCCGTCGAAAGTCAGTTGAAAGTCAGTTGAAAAGTCCGACGTGATTCAGTCCATCGAAAGTCCGGTCGTGTGTACACGGCATAAGAAGAAAGCATCACACAGACATGTGCTGCTCTGTATCTGAGGAGTTTGTGTTTGAGGGAAAGGAGAACTGCACTGGGGTCAGGGTAGAGTAATTTGTGCTGAGGATAAAAGTATTTGTACTAGGAGGGGGAAGGTGATGGTTACTTCTAGGTGAGGGGATGGGGGGTATTTGTGCTATTGTGAAAGGAAGGGAAATCTGGGGGGAGGGTTTGTGTTGGGGGATAATTTGTGCTAGGAGGGGTAATTTGGGGGGTGATGGGGTAGGATTTGTTCTAGTACGGGTAATTTGGGGGAAGTGCTGGGGGGGTGATTTGTGCTGGGGGATGATTTGTTCTAGGAGGGGAAATGGAGTGGGATTTGTCCTGGGGGATGGGGGAAAGATGATATTTGCTAGGAGAGGGAATTTAGGGTGTTGTCCTAGAAGAGGTGATTTGGGAGGGGGGATTTGTGTCATGAGGGAAATATTGGGGACTTGGGGGTGCTGAAAAGAGGGTTTTGGAGGGGGTGTATTTGTGCTAGTAAGAATGAATGGGGGTATTTGTACTAGGCCAGGGAAATTTGAGAGGGATTAATTGTGCAGGGAGTGGGAATTTGGGGGATGACGGGGTAAGATTTGTTCTGGAAGGGGAAATTTGGTGGTTAAAGGAGGTTAGATTTATTCTATGAGGGGACATTTGGGGGGATGTGCTTGAAGGGGTGATCTGGTGTGTTTGTGCTGAGGAGATGAGGGGAAAGATTTGTGCTGGGATAAGGAGGAATTTTTGAATTTTTATTTGGCGAGAATTTGACAGAATCTTAGCAGTCACATCAACCAACCACAGAGGGGGGGGGGGGGGGGGAATCTGCGCTCAGAACTAGAGCAGGGTCATGGCTGGGTGACAGTGGATGCACCGATCTCCATATTACACAGACACAGAGGTGATGAGGGGAAAGATTTGTGCTGGGATGAGGGGGAATTTTTATTTGGTGAGAATTTTAGGTTGCAGAGGGAATTTATGCTTAGGGCTTAAGCATGCCGATTAGTGCTCAATTTTTTTTTTGTAGAGGGCGGATTTTTGCTGACACATGATGCTTATACATCTTGGGGGGGGGGGGCGCAGTTTGGCATATTGGGACTAGCTGTCCTTGTCCCGGCACTGCCCCTTACATCCAGAATTGCCCAGAAGAGTCCACTCCTTACACCCAGAAGTGCCCAGCAGAGTCCTACCTTACATTCAGGAGCACCCAATAAAGTCCCCCCTTTACATCCAGGAATGCCTATCAAAGATCCCCTTACATCCAGGAGTGCACATCAGATGCTTGGGATGAGGCAATCGTGTCATTGGTTGCCAGAACTTTAGCAGTCACATCAACCAACCCCAGTGGGGGGGGGGATCTGTGCTCAGAACTAGAGAAGGGTCATGGCTGGGCGACAGTGGATGCACCGACCTCCATATTACACAGACAGGGTTGTTTGTGGGTCAGATAAAATATTGTAGAGTGCTAGATGTCACCCTCTAATATGAAAAAAAGCTGCAATGCAAAAGCTAACAGCACAATAACACCCAGAACATAAAAGACAAAAAACAGAACAAAAAAAGAAAAGAAAAGGCGCAAAAGAGACACAGAAAAAAACTCTAAGGGAGCCCTGTTTTTAAGAAGGGGTTCAAAAAAATTTTTTTTAAACGAAATAAAACAATGGCACCCTCAAATTATGTGTTACACATAATGAACATGATAGCCATAGGAGAAGAATGAAATTGATAAATAGCACATGTGAAGCTAAAGATGAGCTATATAAGACAAATGGGAACTAACAACCCACATGTATCATATATTCCTAACCAATGTCACCACAAAGCTTCTAATCCACTCCCTGGTCATCTCCTGCCTCGACTACTGCAACTCCCTCCTCATTGGCTTACCTCTAAATAGGCTATCCCCACTTCAGTCCATCATGAATGCTGCTGCCAGGCTCATCCACCTCACAAACCGCTCAGCGTCTGCTATACCCCTCTGCCAATCCCTCCATTGGCTGCCAACAAATTAAATTCAAGATACTAACTACAACTTAGTAAGCCATCCACAACCTGGCCCCCAGCTACATCACTAACCTAGTCTCAAAATACCAACCTAATCGTTCTCTTCGCTCCTCCCAAGACCTCCTGCTCTCAAACTCCCTTGTCACCTCATCCCATTTTCGCCTTCAGGATTTCTCCAGAGCCTCTCCCATCCTCTGGAATGCTCTATTCCAATCTGTCCGATTTTCTCCTACTTTATCCACTTTCAGACAGTCCATGAAAACTCATCTCTTCAGAGAAGCCTATCTGGCCCCACCTAACAACTGTACATTTATCTTCTCCATCAGCACATCCCCCACAGTTATTATCCCTTGTATCTCTTGACCTTCCCACTTAGATTGTAAGCTCTAAGGAGCAGGGCCCTCCGATTCCGTGTATTGTATTTGTGCTGTTTACCCTCAAGTTGTAAAGCGCTGCGTAAACTGTTGGTGCTATATAAATCCTGTATAATATTAATAATAATAATAATAATAATAATAATAATAATAATAATAATAATAATATATCACACCATTCACATATATGAATATATGAATAAACATAAAAGCGTATATAGTTCTTCATAAAAATGGGAAACATCCCATTCAAAATTCATACCAGCTGGTTTCCTGGTATTGAAAAAAAAATACAATATACCTCTCTCTTACATAACCTCCTAAATGTATCCCTGCCCCTAATTGGCATAACAATTTTTTCTATTGCCTGAATAACTAGACTGGATACATTTTTCCGATGTCTATCATTCCAATGCCTAGCAACATTAGTTTTTTCTTTTTGTATCCAGTCTAGTTATTTAGACAATAGTAAAAATAGTTCTGCCAATTAGGGGCGGGGATAAATTTAGGAGGTTATGTAAGAGACAAGTATATTGGATATTTTATTTCAATACCAGGAAACCAGCTGCCATGAATTTTGAATGGGATGTTTCCCACTTTTATAAATAACTATATACGCTTTTATGTTTCCCTCAACTCTATTCTTAAGCAAAACCTGTACCACTCTGTGTGTGATTTGAGGCTAGGACGGAGGTTCACCTTCCAGGAGGACAATGCCCCCAAACACACTGCTAAAGCAACACTTGAATGGTTTAAGGGGAAACATGTAAATGTGTTAGAATGGCCTAGTCAAAGCCCAGACCTCAATCCAGTAGAAAATCTGTGGTCAGATTTAAAGATTGCTGTTCACAAGCGCAAACCATCCAACTTGAAGGAGCTGGAGCAGTTTTGCAAGGAGGAATGGGCAAAGATCCCAGTGGTAAGATGTGGCAAGCTCATAGAGACTTATTCAAATGACTTGGAGCTGTGATAGCCACAAAAGATGGCTCTACAAAGTATTGAATTTAGGGGGTGAAACGTTATGCACATTTACTTTTTCTGTTATTTTGTCCTATTTGTTGTTTGCTTCACAATAAAATAAAAAATCTTCAAATTTATGGACATGTTCTGTAAATTAAATGATGAAAATCCTCAAACAATCCATGTTAATTCCAGGTTGTGAGGCAACAAAACACGAAAAATGCCAAGGGGGGTGAATACTTTTGCAAGGCTCTGTATATCTGTAGAAGGTGTTATGCGATTATCTGTATCATATCTATGCATCTAATGAGGCTTTTTTAGATTTTTGCTTTATTTTAAATCTGTTTTCATTTCATGCAATGCCATTAAGGTGATTGTACACCCTGTACAACCACTTTTACCTATAGGTAAGCCTATATTAAAGCTTACCTGTAGGTGCTGGAAATATTTCCTAAACCTCCACGGTTTAAATATTTACGGAAAAGCCGAGCGCTGATGACTACAGCGCATGCGCACTTTAGAAAGGGCACGTCTAATAGGGCCATGCTGTAACTGGCGGCTCCCGCGCGCATGCGCGGGAGTGATGTCACGCGGCTCCGACCAGTCACAGAGCTGGAGTTCGCAGCCCCGGAAGGAAGAGGGGCGATGATGGATGCTCCCTGCTAGTGGGGACAATGGTGACATCGCAGGCTTCGGTTTCAGGTAAGTGACACACAATGGGCTACTATGCGATGCATAGAAGTCCATTATGCTTAACCTTTGCAGGGAAATAAAGAGGAAGTAAAACCCACAAGGGTTTACTTCCGCTTTAAAGTTCAGTACTAGCAGGGTAATTCCTTACAACCCCTTTTTCTATTAGAGATTTGGATGTACAATTAATCATGCTTATTTTGGAAGGAAGAGCAATTGCTGTTCAGTGATACAGAATGTATATGGTATATAGTAGAATGTAAAGGGTAGATTTAGGGTGTATATGTTGGATTGTACCTTGTACGATTTGATATCACAACAGTCTCATAGATGCGTGTATTTTATGCATGTGTTTTATCATGATGTTGAGAATAAAAATTGATGTTTTTGATAATTGATATTATCTTTATTGAGGACAAGTGACACCTTAAAAACCTCCTGGTACAACATTTTACATAGATATGCATACACTGTACATATAGCACTATATTACATTACTTTCTTATTATATAAATATAACATTATAATTTCTCCCTTGCAATACCCCACACATTCTTTTCATCTGAATTCATGTTAAATTCCTGCAGGTTTATTTATAACAAGTATATCATGCCATCAAATCTACCACTCTACTTTTATTCACTTTCTGGCAGTCTTTGGCAGTTCACATGCATTCAGTCTCATGACACTCAGCTTGTATTTAAAACATTAATATTCTAACAAAATGTTTGAGTAAATGTCGGATTTATAATATTATGGATATACATTTTTGTAGATCTTGAAATAGTTCATGTAATCGGTTACTGTGTAAGCGGGACAGATAGGTCAGGCACTGTATTACCCTATATGGGGAGCTGATCTTATGGGATGACAGATGATAGACGTGTCACCAAAGCACAGGTGGACAAACTTTAACACCAAGTCAGTCTGTTACAGAGATGCAAAAGTAAACCTTCCAAGCAGGATTATGCAGCATGTGGTTATACAGCTGTTGTGGCGAAACAAGCGCCCAGTCACTGTATGGCAGGGCATGCTGAGCATTATAGTCCCCCCAGGAGCTGTAGGTTACCCATGCCTGCTAAAGGAGGATAGATGACATAGGATCTGCCAGATATGTATGTCATATGGAGAGATGGGTACGTGTGTGAGACTGATGACATTATCAGTCTATGGGCAAAGAACTGTTTAGCATACTGGCTTGCAGAAGATCTGCCATAAGATAAGTAGCTGTCATTGCTAACCCCCCCCCACTGGGACATGATTATAGTTTGGCTGTCATGCTAATTCTCAGATTAGGCATTCTGATTTAATTCTGACTTCCCTTGCATACCTTATCCGGTTTGGTGGCCAAAAGTGTTTGCTATCAGTTTTCCATGACTCTAATGCCCCGTACACACGGTCGGACTTTGTTCGGACATTCCGACAACAAAATCCTAGGATTTTTTCCGACGGATGTTGGCTCAAACTTGTCTTGCATACACACGGTCACACAAAGTTGTCGGAAAATCCGATCATTCTGAACGCGGTGACGTAAAACATGTACGTCGGGACTATAAACGGGGCAGTGGCCAATAGCTTTCATCTCTTTATTTATTCTGAGCACGCGTGGCACTTTGTCCGTCGGATTTGTGTACACATGATCGGAATTTCTGACAACGGATTTTGTTGTCGGAAAATTTTATATCCTGCTCTCAAACTTTGTGTGTCGGAAAATCTGATGGAAAATGTGTGATGGAGCCTACACACGGTCGGTATTTCCGACAACAAGGTCCTATCACACATTTTCCGTCGGAAAATCTGACTGTGTGTACGGGGCATAAGAAGTTACTGAACTGGTATGCGCATGCACCTAGTTAAAGTGGAGTTCCACCCAAAAATAGAACTTCTGCTTTAAGTACTCATGACCCCCTGACATGCCACATTTGGCATGTCATTTTTTTTGGGAGGGGGGAGCCAGTACCTAGTTTTCACAGGCACCCAGCTCCCACTTCTGCTCATGGTGCCGTTGTGCCAGAAGGAAGTTCACCTCTCCCCCCTCCCACCCTGCAATCTTCTGGAACACGTCACAGGTCCCAGAAGATTGCCGGCCATTCATAATGCGCAGCGTGGCTCGCGCAGTGCATGCCCAGCTGTGAAGCCACAGCTGGGTGCCCACATCTGCAATGTCAGCGCCGCAGAGAGGAGGGGGAGAGAAGCGAGGCTTCGGGCGGCCGCATCGCTGGACCGTGGTGAGTGAGTGTTTGTTTATTAAAAGTCAGCAGCTATACTTTTTGTAGCTGCTGACTTTTAAATGGGTGGAACTCCGCTTTAAGGGAGAGTTAAAGTGACACTAAACCATATCCTCATATTAACAAAATACTTAAGACCCCTTTTACACTGGGGCGGTTTGCAGGAGCTATTGCACTAAAAATAGTGCCTGCAAACTGACCCGACACAGCCGCTGCTGTGTCTCCAGTGTGAAAGCTCGGGGGCTTTCACACTGGAGCGGTGCGCTAGCAGGATGGGAAAAAAAGTCCTGCTAGCAGCATCTTCAGAGCAGTGAAGGAGCGGTATATACACCGCTCCTTCACCGCTCCTGTCATTGAAATCAATGGGGCAGCGCAGCAATACCACTTTGCCGTGGTTTTTAACCCTTTCTCGGCCGCTAGCGGGGGGTAAAACCGCCCCGCTAGCGGCCGAATACCACAGCTAAAACTGCGGTAAAGCGCCACTAATAATAGCAGCGCTTTATTGCCGACGCACCTCCCGTCCCATGTGAAAGGGGCCTCAAAGGGAAGTATGTTTTTTTTTTTTATTCATACTTAACTGGGTGGATCATCAGATCGATGCTGCAGCCGTCCCCATCTCTGCACTGAGAACCGAGCCACCGAACACCGCCGATGGCTCGGTTCTCACTCCCTCCTGAGCAGAGCTATGCTGACTGTCAGCCAGCATCGCTCCTGGCCTGCTTCTCCACGCTCATTGGAGCGATGAGCTGTGAAGGGGCGGAGAGAGGCCATCTCAGTGTCTCAGCGGCTCGCTGAGACTGCCATCAATCAAGGCAGCTGGCGGATCCAGACTTGGGAAATCGGGATGACGTGCTGCCTTGCCTGATGGCAGCGATGTCAGCGCAGTGCGGACTTCAGACTGCTCTCCGCTAAAAACGGGTCACATTAGTGCAAAACAAATTGCACTCCTGTGACCCTTAGAAGAAGCCCAGCCTAACAAGCTCAGGTGGGACTTCACCTTTAAAAAACACACTTAATTAGCTCCTTACTATGAATTTTTGCATGCTTGTAATGTCCTCCATGAGCTCCCAAACCTCTCTTTTTCCCCTCACTTGTTTATTTGGATGGATCACTGCACATTAGTTGCAGTCATGTGCACTGCTTTATGCACACTAACATTCGCATAGTACATTGGGGTTATTTACTAAAGCTGGAGAGTGCAAAATCTGGTGCAACTCTGCATAGAAACCAATCAGCTTCCAGGCTTTATTACCTAAGCTTAAAGTGGGAGTAAACTCCCATTCATAATTTTTACCTATAGGTACATCATAATAAGGCTTACCTATAGGTACTGTAAATATCTCCTAAACGTGCACTATTTAGAAAATATTTACTGTACATGCAGCTGGTGATGTCACCATGAACAAACACCACCCGGGCCGTTCCTTTAGAGTCCTGTGCCATAAATGGTGACTCCTGTGCACATGTGTGGGAATGGCGTCATTGTGGCTCCAGCCCCTCACACAGCCAGAGTTTGCAAACCCAGAAAGGAAGACTGGGTGAAGATGGAAGCGCATTCAGCGGTGCATACTAACACATTATTCCCTTGCCTTGCAGGTTGCAAAAAAAAAAAACACAGCAGTTTATTACCACTTTAAATGAACAAGCTGAAGTTAGAAGCTGATTGGTTACTATGCACAGCTGCACCAGATTCTGAGTGCACCAGTTAGTAAATCTCCCCCATTGTCTCTAGTCCATCTTTTGGAGGGAGCAAGGAAGAGAGGGTGACTACTTTACTACATACAGAGTGACCATGGAGAACGTATGACGCCGCCCACTAACAAGAAGTCAGATCACAGCAGTAAAAGGAATTCAGAGACTTGGAGAAGTCTGAGAGCAATACAAGGTACTTTTTGAATTAAGACTATACAGTTTACTTAAATATAATTTTCTTTTTTTTTAAATCAGAGTTTACCGTCACTTTAAGGCAGAACTCTTGGTCGGCATACTTGTACTGTGTCAGTGATTTAGATTGCACTGAAGCCTTTGGAACATCAGAACAGCCAGGTAACTCAAAGCAAGTTCTAAAAAAGCAGGGTTCATCAATGGTGGCTCATGTCATTTCTCAGTACAGGATTTCTTTAAACATAGACTGCACTCTCATCCACAACGATGCTGCACTTTCTGCCTAATTTACCCTTCCACATGGGAAGCTATTAGGCTCAGTTTTCACTATTGCAACCCCAAAGTCACGCGATTTTACTTGAAGCAATGCCTGTGTATTCTTGAGGTCTATGGACCTCAAGTCGCATCACAGTGGGACCAAAGTAGTGCAGGGACTACTTTGAAGTTGCTGCGACTTGAAGTCACACAGATATGAAAGGCACTCATTGGAAATCATGGGGTACGACTTGTAATGCGACTTTTCAGTCCCAAGTCGCATGAAAAGTCGCACTAGTGGAAACCAAGCCTTAGAGTGTGCAATGACACAAGCAGCGTTATTCAGTAAGAACAGCATACACAAACACTTTACACATTACTGCAAAGTTTCTTTCTACACAATACTCCTTGCATCCTTAGATCTTAGGGGTTCATGCTGGGACTTGTAGTCCTTCACTTTTGGGTGGCCAGGTCCTTAGATCTCAGGGGTTCATGCTGGAACGTGTAGTCCTTCAATTTTGGGGGGTGACATCCTTAGATCTCAGGTGTTAATGCTGGGACCCTCCCAAAAGTGAAGAATTGCAAGTCCCAGCATGAACCCCACAGAGCTAAGGACATGACACCCCAACTAGTGAGGGACTATAAGTTCAAGCCTGAACTCCTGAGATCTTAGGATGTGACCCCTTAGATCTCAGGGCCAATGGTTATTCATGCTTGGACCACAAAGCCATCAGAGACCCCACATAGCCACCAGAGACCCCCACACAGCCACAAGAGACCCCCGCATAGCCACCAGAGATCCCACACAGCCACCAGAGACCACACACAGACAATAATGACCCCACATAGCCACCAGAGACCTCACACAGCCACCAGAGATGCCACACAGCCACCAGAGACCCTGTAGAGCCACCAGAGACCCCACACAGCCACCAGACACCCCACCAGAGACCCTGTACAGCCACCAGAGACCCTGTACAGCCACCAGAGACCTTACACAGCCACCAGAGACCTCACACAGCCACCAGAGACCCCACACAGCCACCAGAGACCCCACATAGCCACTTGAAAAGGAAAGGGTGGGACACATATAGATGGGGGGTGCCCAATTTTAGACTTGCCTAGGGCAGCATAAAACCAAAGTACACCACTGACCCCAGGGGCTATGTCCTTGATACCCTTGGCCCACAGGAAGTAGGTGAATGCCACTGGGCATCATTAAACCCAGAGAAGGACTGACCATGGATCACAAAGCGGTAAGTTACCAGGACAATGTCAGAGATAGGGTGAGCATTGCTGAGAAAGCAGGTTTTTATTTTAACTACTGTATGCAAATAGATTTCATAAAATTGATATCAATCTGCAATTGGGTATTAATTATTTTCTTGCGATTTCCACTGCGTGGAGTTTAGCTTTAGGCAAGCACGAAGTGAATTTCTATAAAATATAGTGCTAAAGGCTTGATCGCACCATACCTGTAGCTGCAGGGCATGTAGCAAATGATTGTTTTCTATGTGCCTTGATCACACGCAGACATGCAGCCTTTTTGTTTTTCACAGTGCAACTAACCGTACCACATGTTACTGCACCGCAGCTTGTTGCAACGCACTGCAGTTTGTAGAGTTAGAAGAAGTGTCATTTAGGCCCCTTTCACACTGGGGCGGTTTGCAGGCGTTATTGCGCTAAAAATACCGCCTGCAAACCGCCCCTAAACAGCCTCCGCTGTTTGTTCAGTGTGAAAGCCCGAGGGCTTTCACAATGAAGCGGTGCGCTGGTAGGAGAAGAAAAAATCTCCCGCGAGCCGCATCTTTGGAGCGGTGAAGGAGCGGTGTATTTACCGCTCCTAAACCGCTCCTGCCCATTGAAATCAATGGGACAGCGCGGCTATACCGCGGCAATACCATGGCTATAGCCGCGCTGTACGAGTAGTTTTAACCCTTTTTTGTCCGCCAGCGGGGGGTTAAAACCGCACCGCTAGCGGCCGAATACCGCGGTAAAACAGCGCTAAAAATAGTGCTGTTTTACCGCCGACGCCCCCTACCGCCCCAGTGTGAAAGGGGCCTTAGAGACATTTCAAGAAAGTGAAACAAAAGTAAACAATGTGAGGCATTGTAACAACACATAGCATCTCCCTCGCTACCCCTACATAAAACACACTAGCACACATGCGTTTTTAAACAGTGACAGAGCCCTTAAAGTTCCTGTCAAAAATATGCAGTCAACTGTCAGAAATGGACAACAGAGCTTGTCACTCTATGTACAGAATAAAAGTATAATAAGCCTACCCCACCCTGTTAGATTGTAAGCTCCTATGAGCAGGGCCCTTCTAACCGTCTTGTGTTTTATTGTAACTGTACTGTCTCCCTTTATATTGTAAAATGCTGCACAAACTGTTGGCACTACTTCAATCCTATATAATAATATTAGGAGTATTTGCTGATGGCTCTGTCTGCAGACCAGCATGAACTAATACAGCTGTTTGCTTACACTTGTTTAGGTCTACTGCATTAGGTTTGTTGGGATTGTCGTCATGCCTTAGGGAATTTCTCTCTGTCTGTCAGTCTGATCTGTCTATAAGATCAGTTCATAAATAAAAAAGTTCATAGCTCCTTCCAGCATCCACAGAAGTCCCTTGTGTTTGCATCAGGTCCTTTCCAGGAGCAGAGCCTCCCACCAGCAGAGCCTGAGCTGCGCCCTCCTCCCTCCCAACAAAAGAAGGAGGGAGCAGGCATCCGACCTTACTTTAAGGTTCATGCTTCCAGCATTGCTTATTCACTACTATTTTGGATCACTGCTCAGATTGTACTAAGTGGATGCTATGTGATTGGGAAATGAAATTCTGCTTTAAACTTTACACATTCTCTTATTAATATGCCCAACTGCCACTGCTAGCTGAGGATACCTATGCTTTGCATTGTGGATTCATTTTGCACAACTAACTTCAATGGATTTGGGGTTGTGTTTGCACTTATGATTTCTATACAGTGTTTCCATGTGGATGCAGTGACAGCATACCATACAAAACCTGCAGGACTGAAACTCTATCAGCAAAGGAGATAATAAAAATTACTCACTAACTTTTATTAACTCACTGATTTTGTTACATAGAAGATGGACTGTGACAGGCGTGTGTGATAATATTACCATCATACAGGTAATTTGTGATTTTTATTTCCAAACGTATTTGTTTTCCATTACTTGCACACTGAATGGGTTAGACTTAGCAATTTTGTACAGGTATTACAGTTATTTACTATATTTGGATATAATAATGAGCTGAGCTGTAAATACTGTAGATGATTGAGGTTTTCGTGGTTCATAAGATTTAAAACTATCTTCATTCATTCATTCAAAAAAATGTAATTAAAGATTGCATTTAATAAAGAAAAGTATTTCTGTGTAACAGGTACATTAATGCATCATGCTAAATATGTAATTCACTGTCTTTTGTTGCATTATATACCATTATATTATGTTATTATACATTGTTATATTATTTTTTATTTATTATTTTATTGCAATTTAATGTGATTCTAGTGTGTTTTTATTATTGTTAGTATAGGACACCTGCAGTAATAGTAATTTAGTAATATTACTATTTTATCAATATATCATACCTTTGTTATTGTACGTTATATTGTTTTTTGTTACAGTAATAGGTCTGCATGTGATACATATTGTAATTAAATTAAATTCTAGAGGGTTTTTTTATATATAGGAATAGAGAGCAGTAGCTTTAGTACTACTATCTTACTAATATATCATATAGTTGATATTGTACAATATATTATATTGTGTTACAGTAATAGGTCTACACGTGATACATATTATAATTGCATGTACAGGATGTTATTATTAGTAGTATGGAACATTTGCAGTATTGGTAGCTTTGGTGATATGACTATCTTTCTAACAATACCCCTATCACTACTGTACAGTAACCCATTAATCAGAAATCAGCGCCAATTAATTTGCTACCATAAAGCTCCTTAGAGCCTCTTTCTGAATATCTACTATCTAATATTTACCGCTTTATACTGCTATTTGAATTGTTATGTGCCATAAATTACTTTTTTACTATAGGAAGATAAAACCTTTCATTTAGGAAGAAATATTCTGTATAATCTGTTGAATGACAATTGCACAAAACATTTACATTTTTCTGTTTTGGCTTCTCTTTGTTTAAGGAAAGTGTTAGTGAAGAGCAGGGAAGGGTTAATAAAGTTCATTAGAGCCCAGTTAAGTAGCAAAGTTTGCTAATGGGAATCATGTGTCAGTGAGTGAGATGGCAGGCAGGGGGCAGGTGTGTCCACAGTCTACATGCTGACTCTATCCAGACAGAGAAATTGGACAGTAAAATGGGATAGTAGGAGGAAAAAACTTCTTCTGCTGCTTATGTAGCTGGTTAAGTCATCAGCATATCAATGTGCTGCTGTATTCTCTTTAGTTGGAAAACGTTCAGGAAACTCTTGCCAAATAATTCCGCCTCCTACTGTATTAAATCAAACGCCTCCTTGATGTGTCAGCAGAGGGAGGAAGATGACGGTACCCATGTGCAAGGTGAACGGACCTCTGCTTTTAATCACTAGACCTACAAAGCCTGAGCTGTGAAGTCAAGCCAAAGTAACCTGCAATCGGTATATTCATCAGTGTCTTTCAGCTAAGACCAGGAAACCCATTTTTATAGGAAGCATGTGTATACGTTTAAGGAATGATGATATCTCCTGGTGTGGAGGCTCACCAACCAAAATGACAAAATTATATATTTTTTTTTATTAGAAAGAATTAGCTTCTAAATATTTGCATGGTTTTAAATTTGGGTGCCCAACAGATATATGAAGACTCATTTTCAGTTATATAACACTAAATATATTAGACTCTTTGTAGACACCATCTAGGAACTGCTAAAATTCCTTCTCAGATAAGACATAAACGAAACAGTTTCCAATATTGGTTAATATTGACACTTTGATCCCCCCGTGTAGTTACCATGTGTTGGGTTCATGATGCTTTCAGACAACTATTGTGCAAAGCATGACCTAATACTTCTAGCAAGCACTAAGTGATGTGTATATATTCATACTGATCCTATTGCCAACTGCACCAAAGATGCTTCCAGATATATTTTAATGTCATTCAATGCATTTCGATGTCTTCAGAACTATAATGACCTAAAGGTAACATTTTGGCACCTGGTTGGCTTTTAAATATTTTATGTACCACAAATCTTTTTTTTTCTTCATATTATCGAATATTGTCATTGTAGAGTGGAAGGTAAAACGTAGTCAACATAATTGTTATTCAAATTCTTAGCAGTGTTTCTGTACATATAAATAGTCCATGCAGTTAAATGTTCCATGGAATAATGCCAGTTTCTAGAGGTGGATGCTAGAACCTCAAGACTGCAGTATCATCAGGACCATTCCCACAATTGAGGCATGCCTGGTCACCTCATGTATGGTTTGATGATCATTTTTCCTATTATATTAAACATAGGATATGTACAATTGACAAGCTTTGCACTGTCATATTAGTCAGTTTCTGAGATGGGACTATTATGTTGCTATAGTAATAACCCTAAAGCATCATAAAAACAATGCATGTTCATCTGATGCTAGGGTATAGTCTAATAGTAGAGGACTGCAGACTTAATGCAGAAGAACATATTCCAGATGTGATATGCACCAAAAACAGTTACTCTGGCCTATTGTGATATCTTTGACTCCTTGCGGGGGTCAGTTTTCTGAAAGGATGCTACAAATCATCATAGTATCACAAGGAAATGTGATTTAAATATATTTATTCTTCAAACAATAACACCAAATGCATTGTCCTGTTTATATCTGATACCTTTCTCTGTTGACCCACTACAGTTGTTGGTGTACAACTTCCCTCTGAACTTAGTTGAGGACCTGCTTGAGTATGATTTCAAGTGCAACCAGTCTTAAGTACAAACGATAGAGGGTCTGTACTGTAGGTTTGTTCATAAGTTGAATTTGTTTGTAAGTCTGAACAGGTACATTTTTTAAGTGTAGCTTCAACCAAAAATAATCATTTTTGAGTTCTTTGGATAGCATAGGAAAGGGTTAACACCTGTAACATTTGCTTTGCTGTCTGTGCCCCTGTTCAGAAGATTTCAGCTCACTTTCTGTCTCTGTGACAATTGGGTTTTGAAAAATTTGGGTTGTTGTGGAAAAACATGGATTGGTGATACAGCTTCAGAGGAGACACCTTTTTCCCATGATGACAGGAGTGAATTTCTCTTCCTAGGGGTAGATTTTCTCTCACTTCCTGTTGTCTGCCTCCGTTTGTAAGTAGGAGTCGTTTGTAAGTCAGATGTTTGTAACCCAGGGACCGCCTGTAATTGAATAGATGATTTAATTAAGCGGTATCACTTTTTTTTCAATGTTTCTTTAGGTTTAAATTAGAAGAATCATACTTTCTTTGGTAGTTGGACTGGGGAATTTATCAGCAAATGTAACAAAGTTAGAGGGAATCCCGAGTGTTCAAGGCTGTTGGATTATTTTACTACTGCATGCACTGTAAGTGCTACATTGCAGGTCAACAAGAGATATGGTGAAACCTGGCATTGTTCAAAGCAAGGTTTTGATAAGCCAAGGAAATGTGGATTTATTAGTTCACAAACCTTTGTGGATGCTATATGTGTTATGTGTTTGTTGTTATTATCAGAGATGAGAGAGGTTTAAAAAAAAAAACATCCACACATTGGTTAAACCAGATTGGAGCCACTGTCATCAAACCATTCCTATCATAAATAGCTTCCTTTTTAATGTTCCATTTATAATATCTCCTAGTGTCTTATAGCACACAGGCTGATAAACCTTTCCCAATATTAGTGCTATCCAGTTGGCTTAGGACCAGTGCTTCACTAGGGGAAGGAGACCACAAAAATCTTCTTCCCACTAAGCTTCTCTTTCGAAGATGCTAGCTGATGCGTAAGGTTCTTTTACTCCTCAAATAGCCACTCCCATGCCTGGCTACTTAAGCCATGGAATTTACAGAGTAACCAAGAGTTGCTTACATTTTATAGTAAGGCATGGGAACAGAGGTGCGGCGTGCCCTTATTGGTGATCGAGATTCTGAATGGGAGAAACCTCATACCATAACCATATAGGGAGAGCAGCAGCGAAGAGCCTTAACTACGATATATTGACTAATGCCAAGACATATAAGAACCCTTTACTATATAGTCTTGTCCACAGTTGGTGTGATTTTTTTGGTGTGATCCATGTACAGTATCTAACAAAAGTGAGTACACCCCTCACATTTTTGTAAATATTTTATTTTATTTTCATGTGACAATACTGAAGAAATGACACTTTGCTACAATGTAAAGTAGTGAGTGTACAGCTTGTATAACAGTGTAAATTTGCTGCCCCCCCAAAATAACTCAACACACAGCCATTAATGTCTAAACCACTGGCAACAAAAGTTAGTACACCCCTAAGTGAAAATGTTCAAATTGGGTCCAAAGTGTCATTATTTTGTGTGGCCACCATTATTTTCCAGCACTGCCTTAACCCTCTTGGGAATGAAGTCCACCAGAGCTTCACAAGTTGCCACTGAAGTCCTCTTCCCCTCCTCCATGACGACATCACGGAGCTGGTGAATGTTAGAGACCTTGTGCTCCTCCACCTTCTATTTGAGGATGCCCCACAGATGCTCAATAGGGTTTAGGTCTGGAGAAATGCTTGGCCAGTCCATCACCTTTACCCTCAGCTTCTTTAGCAAGGCAGTGGTCGTCTTGGAGGTGTGTTTGGGGTCGTTATCATGTTGGGATACTGCCCTGTGGCCCAATCTCCGAAGGGAGGGTATCATGCTCTGCTTCCATATGTCACAGTACATGTTGGCATTTATGGTTCCCTCAATGAACTGTAGCTCCCCAGTGCCGACAGCAGTCATGCAGCCCCAGACCATGACACTCCCACCAGCATGCTTGACTGTAGGCAAGACACATTTGTCTTTGTACTAATCACCTGGTTGCCACCACACACGCTTGACAACATCTGAACCAAATACGTTTATCTTGGTCTCATCAGACCACAGAACATGGTTCCAGTAATCCATATCCTTAGTCTGCTTGTCTTTAGCAAACTGTGGGCTTTCTTGTGCATCATCTTTAGAAGAGGCTTCCTTTTGGGACGACAGCCATGCAGACCAATTTAATGCAGTGAGCGGAGTATGGTCTGTACACTGACAGGCTGACCACTCACCCCTTCAACCTCTGTAGCAATGCGGGCAGCACTCATATGTTTATTTCCCAAAGACAACCTCTGGATATGATGCTGAGCACTCAACTTCTTTGGTCAACCATGGCCGGATTTGTTCTGAGTGGAACCTGTCCTGTTAAACTGCTGTATGGTCTTGGCCACTGTGCTGCGGATCAGTTTCAGGGTCTTGGCAATCTTCTTATAGCCTAGGCCATCTTTATGTAGAGCAACAATTCTTATTTTCAGATCCTCAGATCCTTCAGATCCTCAGAGTTATTTGCCATGAGGTGCCATGTTGAACTTCCAGTGACCAGTATGAGAGAGTGAGAGTGATAGCCCCAAATTTAAGACACCTGCACCCCATTCACACCTGAGACCTTGTAACACTAGCGAGTCACATGACATCGGGAGGGAAAATGGCTAATCGGGCCCAATTTGGACATTTTCACTTAGGGGTGTACTCACTTTTGTTGCCAGCGGTTTAGACATTAATGGCTCTGTGTTGCGTTATTTTGAGGGGACAGCATATTTACACTGTTATACAAGCTGTACAGTCACTACTTTACATTGTAGCAAAGTGTAATTTCTTCAGTGTTGTCACATGAAAAAATAGAATAAAATATTTACACAAATGTGAGGGGTGTACTCACTTTTGTGAGATACTGTATGTATATATATTGCTACTAATTAATTTTTTGGTGAACAATTAACAAGTGATTGACTGACTTTTTTTAACATATTTCAGAAGGCTTTTAGTGACCAGAAGTTATTTCAATCAGGAAGGCTGTATCAGAAAAAAACATGTTTCATTTTATTTATTTATTTATTACAGGTACTTATATAGCGACATCCATTTACACAGCACTTTACATATATATTGTACATTCACATCAGTCCCTAAGGTCCCTAACTCACATTCATACATAAATGTACTAAGGCCTTTCACTTGTTTTTTCATATTAACATGGTAAGTTTGGCTACATGTACATGGGCACATTTGCCCATGCAGCGCAAAGACACTGCTTACTTCTGTGTCTGTGTGTTTCTGTCCTAGAGCTGTGTACTGCTGCCAATTGACATGAATGGGTGAAGGCTGCTGTAGTCAGTTTTGCATCATTATTTGTGTAAAGTAGTACATGTGAACATATATCTGTGCAGTGCATTACTTTACACAAATAGCAGTTCAACAGCTCAATGACATCCAGGACACTAACAAATATGCATATTTGTTCATATAACAATGTGCATATAGCCTTTGACAATCACTGAAGTCCTTTATGTTAGTTCCATTCCACATGTGTTTTCTTGATGTGGTCTGGCAAGGAACTTATACAGTGGTAGAAATTTACATCTTTTTCTTGATTCTATTTCGCTTTTAGTACCATTCAGGATTGTTTTGGCCTTTACAGCATCTGCCTGGCATTGACTGCCATTATTTAGGTTGTTCTTGTCTGCTATTTAAATCTTTTTTAGTTAAACTTCCTCAAGGCTTGTATTTTTTTAATTATATTTGTCTTTGTTGTATAAGTATGTCTTAAATTTATTAACCCTGCAGATGAGGAAATTTCAGGGCAGGGTTGTAAGGGGTAGACTGTCATCTTTTTTGTTTTAATAACCTGAGGTCAGTTATCATCTTCTTGGGAAAAAAAAATAGATCAGTTACTGTGGAAATTCATGAAAAACCTTCCAGTTTGACCACAGGTCATAGAAGTCGTTTTCTCTTCGGACTAGTAATGCATTTGTATATATTTGACATGTAAAAATTTTTTTATGTGAGAAAATATATTATCCGTAATTTATTCCTGACATATATAGGCCTGTTGGATCTGTTCTGTGATCCTCCCATAAAGAGCTTGAAGACATCTTTTCACAATTAATTGAATCTGCTTTCCAGCTTCATTCTTTGTTACATGTCTCATCATCATATATTATTAATTACAGAAGTAATTATGAATTATAAACAAAAAAAAATACATTACAGTGCAACTTCAGTATTTTTTTTTTCATTTTGAAAGCAATATGAAGGGGCTTAGAATCTTTTTCTTTTTTTAATTGGAGCTTAGAATCTCTATTAAAGTGGCAGTAAAGGCGAAGCTTTTTTACCTTTATGCATTCTATGCATGAAGGTAAAAAACCTTCAGTGTGCAGGTCCCCCCTCAGCCCCCACTAATATTTACCTACCTCTGATCTTGATCCAACGATGTGCAAAAGATCCAAGGCTCTCTTGGGTCTCTCCCTCCTGATTTTCACCCTTGTTGATGTCAGACATTTGCTGACGAAACGCATAGGGGGAGCCTCCATCATACAGGTGGAATGCAAACTGGCATTCCTAATGTTTTAAAGTTTTTAATGCTGGATTTTGTCTACTTAAATGTAAGTGCATTACTGTTGGTTTTAAAATAAAAGTAAATAAATTAAATAAAGTAAAAGTAATACTACACCATGATAGCTCTCTTCTCTCTCCCCTCATCTGTAAATCCATACTGAGCTATACTAGGGCGTGTTAAACATCTCTAGAGGATCTTCTTATTAGGATATCTGGGTGGATGCTAGCAGCAATCTGGATTCGGATGTGTGGTGATCAGTCTGTGAATTTCCAGGAAATACCCCATTGCAGTTTTTGACTCCCTGTAATAGGGGTCAATAGAGCTGGTGGGTGTGCTGTACATCTATATATTGGTGGAAAGGACATTACTTTGTCTTCACTCTTGGATGGTGATTACTTCTCTTTACCTGGACTTTATTAGGACTTTATTTTATGGACTATCATAATACAATATTTTTCTATACATTTTGGTTTTTCATATTTAGTGACACCATTCACATCACCTTTGATGGAATTTTTATGTTTATTACTTCACTGTGACTATATGTTTGCTTGTATATATTTGGGAGTGCAGTTTATATTAATATTATTTAATCATTTATTGCATCTCCCTCCTGATTGGCTTAGATGCAGCAGCAGGGCCATTGGCTCCCACTGCTGTCAATCAGTGAGATGGGAGTGGGGGGTAGGGTTGACCCAGGCTCTTTGTGTCTTATTGATGCAGAGTGGCTTGATACTGGGGGCACTGATCAAGGTGGAGGAGCCAGGAGGCCCGGCCGGGGACCCGAGAAGAGGAGGATCAGGGCTGCTCTATACAAAACCATTACACAGAGCAAGTAAGTGTGACATGTTTGTTATTTCTTTTTGACAATATTTTTACTTTACAATCACTTTAAGGGAGTTGTAAAGGCAGAAGGTTTTTTTACCTTACTGCATTCTATGCATTAGGATAAAAAAAAAAAAACTATGTGTAGCAGCCTCCCCAGCACCCCCTAATTACTTAGCTGAGCCCCATCTCTCTTCAGGGTTATCCACGAATGTCTTAGCCATCCAAGACTATCCTCTTTACTGGTGGAGACACATCAGCAGCGCCATTGGCTCCCACGGCTATCAATCAAAGTCAGTTAGCCAATCAGGGGAGAGAGGGGGCGGGGACAGGTCAGGGCTCCTTTTCTGAATGAACACACAGACCTGTGACTTGGTTGGTTTGATTAGCAGAGATTGGTCATGACATCACTTCCGGTTTACTCAGCTGCCAATGGCGCCAATTTAAAAAAATGCTTAGTATTACAAAACGCCGATTTTGTCGCTTTGAATACTTTTAAGTGCAAAGGTGGGATTTGGGGTCTTATAGACCCCAGGTCCCTCCATAAAGGGTACCTGTCACCGCCTATTACTGTCACAAGGGATGTTTACATTCCTCATGACAGCAATAAAAATTATCAGAATTTTTTTTTTTTTAAGAGACAGTGTAAAAATTAAAAAATAAGATTAAAAAAAAAAAAATTCTCCATGCTCACGTGCAGAGCCAAAAGCATATGTAAGTCGCGCCCATAAATGTATACTTTGTTCAAACCACACATATGAGGTATCGCCTGAGATCGTTAGAACAAGAGCAATAATTCTAGCAAAAGATCTCCTCTGTAATTCCAAACTGGTAACCTGTAGAAAATTTTAAAGCGTCGCCTATGGAGATTCTTAAGTACCGTAGTTTGTTGCCATTCGTAGTTTGTGTGAGCAATTTCAAAGCATGACATGTTCGGTATCTATTTACTTGGCATAACATCATCTTTCACATTATACAAAAAATTGGACTAACTTTACCTTTTTTTCTTTTTATTTAATTCATGAAGGTGTCTTTTTTCCCAAAAAAAGTGTTTAAAAGAATGCTGCGCAAATACCGTGTGACATAAAATATTGCATCAGTCGCCATTTTATTTTCTAGGGTCTCTGTTAAAAATATATGTATAATGTTTGGGGGTTCTAAGTAATTTTCTGGCAAAAAAATTGTGTTTTAACTTGTAAGCAACAAATGTCAGAAAAAGTCTTAGGCAGGAAAGGGTTAAGAACGAAGTAAGAATTTTATTTATTTTTTCTTGTAACTATAAATGTTCAATAAAAAATAAACACCATTCTCTTTATCCATTAAATGGTTAACCAGTTCCAGTCTTTTTGTGTTTATTAAAAGTCAGCAGCTACAAAAAGTTTAGCTGCTGACTTTTAATAAACATCCTTACCTGTTCCAGGATCCGGTGATTTTGCTGCCCAAACCCTTGATTCTCTCCCTCCCCTCGATTCTCTCCCCGGTTTGCGGCTTAACAGCTGGATGTGCACTGCGCCTCCTTAATGGTCGGGCAAACTTCTGGGACCTGTGGCATGTCCAAGAAGATTGCAGGGAGGGAGGGGGAGAGGAGAACTTAGGGTTGAATCGCCTAAGTGGTCTGACCGGAGGTGGGAGCGGGTACCTGTCAAAACTAGGTACCTGCTCCCCCCCCCAAAAAAAAATTACATGCCAAAGTGTGGCATAGGAGGGGGGAGGAATGCTTAAAGCGAAACTTCCCCTTTTGGGTGGAGCTCCACTTTAAGGGACAGTGACTAAGAAGCTTGATTTTGGAAACTGTGAACGGGAGAGAGCACAAACATTATGAAGTCTTCCATATTAACAGTAATACAGTATATGACTCTTTATAAAATGTGTACTTTTCATAAGCGATCTTAATATGTACACTATTTAGTACAGATTCACATAGAAATGATTTTACAGTGCTCTGAATTGCTTTCCGATTATTTTTGTTTGTTCTAGGTTACTGTACTTCCCATTCCATAGTATATTTGACTGCCCCTGAAATGATAAAAAAAAACTATAAAAAAAAATAGCAAATAAAAAGGATGTTTTGAAAAAAGGGAAGGGTGATGATGACAAGTAAGCAGTACTTTCCACAACATATGCTCCTCTTACAGTGTGTACCAACTGTACAATGCAGTGATGCTGTAAACAGTAGCTTTCTGTACACCATCTGGCAGACAGTTTATGAGAAGCTTGAACATTCTTCACTTTTAACAGTATGATCATGCTTATTAAAAAGCTGCATGTGCCTCTGCTGATGATTGGTCAAAGCAGTTGTGGGAAATGGAATATGGGGATCTTCAAAGCTGGAATACTAATTTGGCAAATGAAGAGGTGCAAAACCTTAGAAGGAAACAGACTTCTGACAAGATTATGTAACAAGGTGTCACTGTATTTTCTTTCATGTGACTACAACCCAAGTGTAATGCTTGCATGTTTTTTATGTCGAGATTCCATTTACCTAATCCTCCTCACTCATTGTAATGTTTATATATTGTACATCTGGAAAACATTTCATGTTATCCTAGAAACCTGCTGCTATAATGTAAAGCAGAATACAGTTATTATAGAGGCATTGAATGGTAAATAAATATATATATATATATACTGTATACAGGGCTTTTTTCTCAGAAAATGGGTGCAGGAACTCAAGCACGACCCCCTTAAAACCCCCACTTACACCTTCCAAGCCACATCAAATAGTGACTAACAGTGGGAGGGTCTTAAAGGGGCGTTAAATACCAGGAGTGCATTACGTACAAAGTGTAGAGTTTGGGGGGGTGTTATTGCAGAGTTCAGGGGTGCGCTATATACATAGTGAAGCGTTCAGGAGTGCACTATGTATATAGTGAAGAGTTCAGGAGTGTGCTACGTACATAGTGAACAGCTCAGGAGTGCATTATGTACATAGTGAAGAGTTCAGGAGTGTGCTACGTACATAGTGAACAGCTCAGGAGTGCATTATGTACATAGTGAAGAGTTCAGGGGTGCGCTAGGTACATAGTTAAGAGTTCAGGGGTGCTCTATGTACAGAGTCCAGGGGTGCACTACGTACATAGTGCAGAGTTCAGGGGTGCATTACGTACATAGTGCAGAGTTCAGGGGTGTGCTATGTACAGAGTTCAGGGGTGCGCTACGTACATAGTTCAGAGTTCAGGGGTGCATTACGTACATAGTGCAGAGTTCAGGGGTGTGCTATGTACAGAGTTCAGGGGTGCACCAAGTACATAGTGCAGAGTTCAGGGGTGCACTACATACATAGTGCAGAGTTCAGGGGTGTGCTGCATACAGAGTGCAGAGTCTAGGGGTGTGCTACACACAGAGTGCAGAGTTCAGCCTTCTTCCCCAGCTGCTTATGTTTGCATCCCCTCTCCACATTGCACGTTCACCCCGCTTCAGGTCTGACCTCCACATACAACCGTCCCCCTCCACTGCGCCCATCTTCTCTCCCCCCTCCTTAAAAGCTCCACCATCTCTCACGTGCCTTACTTTTGTTGCGGTATTAAACTGAAGCACCCAGTCAGCTCTAGCACCTCCTCGCCCACTGTAGGTGGCTCTGCCACTCTCACTTGCAGGGAGATAATCCAGTGGGGGTGTCGGCATCCGCACTGCACCCCGGGCACCTGCATCTCCCTTGTCCCCATTCTGCACTCAGAGGGAGCTGCTCAGGAGATCAGATCTATGGGAGCCATTGGGAGACAAGCTGTCATTTGTAAACACAGAAGCCAGACTTCTGTGTTTACTAGTGATAGTGGTGAGCAAGGAGCAGAGGGCCTGAGCCAAAGGTGGTGGAACTGAGTTCCACCAAGTTCCAGCTGAAAAAAAGTCTGACTGTATATATCTTGAGAACGTGCATCAAATGTAGAGCTTTAAGGACTCTCATTTCTTATTTTTCTAGACCACTTTTATTAAAAGAAAGAGTTACAGAAAATACAACACATGAGTTTTCTCTTATGGGGCTTTCAGCATTTATCTTCCATCAAAACAAATGAACATTCAGCCTCCAGGCTTATACATGCAGCACTCCTGCTATGGCATTACCCTTTAAGCCTTTGTCTGTCTCCCACAGACCATCTTCCTACGCAACTCTATGCACACAGCTAGCCCTGCTGCACTGGCTCCCACCTCTGTCCTAGGTGGAGCTCTCCTGACTCCCAGGCAACAACCTTCTGTCTGCCGGGGTGGTCATAGCCCAGCACTCACCTGACCAATTAATGTGCTGGTGGTTCTGAAAAACCTGGACCCAAGATTGGAGATCCCCTTCCCCCAAGTCATCTTTGAAATCTTCAAGCTTGAGGTACCAAAATGGACTTTACGAAATGCTAAGGAAATTGATAAGCCAGTGCATGACACCCGTCTGGTTGGGAATCCTAGGTCATAACCTCTCTCTAGACCCTGGCAGGGCAACACTCTGCCACTATGTATATATATTAATATACACAGTATATGCATATTGTACATGCAAGATATGCAGTCTTATAGTTATAGAAATGCTTTGTTGCATTGTTCATTGATTTGTGCATTTTGTTAAGGTCTTACTAGTGAATGGAGCATGTAGGGTCAGTTAATGCCCTTGCTAGTAATTATGT
Source organism: Lithobates clamitans (assembly GCA_037952925.1). Taxonomy (NCBI): domain Eukaryota; kingdom Metazoa; phylum Chordata; class Amphibia; order Anura; family Ranidae; genus Lithobates; species Lithobates clamitans. The sequence goes on from JBBGZY010001371.1 coordinate 3,583,244, forward strand.
GGATGTTCAATTAGAAAGCATAAGTGTGCCTATTTCTACATTTAAGGCAGTACCTTTGATCTTTACTGGAGCATGTCTAAAGCTGGCTGTATGTGTGTAGGGCAAAATCTTAGAGATCTGATTATTCCGCAGCCATACAAAGTATCTTTTTTTTGGATGATACTTTCAAAGCATTTCAAGATGGCTGTATATTTGCACTAATGTAGTCCTCATTGGACTTCCCCTCCCCCTTAACTATACCCAGATGAAAAACTGGGTAGCAGTTGGCACAGATTACTAAAAAAAAAAAACTTAAAGGAAAACTCTAAAGTAGACCATTGTCATCAGTAGAGAGAGTAAGGGGACATTTTCTTCCCAAGTAGTTGGGATCTCTTCTAATGGGGACACGCATTCCAGTGATAACTGTCAGTGATGGGCTTCTCACTTTTAGATGTTTCTACTTGTTTTTCTGCCATGTCAAAGGGACAGCAAGTAAAATAAACATCTCTCCAATGGAGACACGGACATACTTGCAATACTGGCTGGTGTTGTAACCCTTCCCCACACCAATCAAAGATAGAAAAAAAAAGGTTTAGGCTCGATCTTTACTTGAAACTATTAGGGCTGGTGCAAGGATTTTTGACACCCTAGGCAAAACCTACATTTTGCCGCACCCCCAATTGGCTCCACCCCTGGCTCCACCCCCTTTGCAATTCCCATGTATACCCCACCTTTTTAATGAAGCGCCCATCAAATGCAGCCCACCAGCGCCCATCAAATGCAGCCTCCCCAGCACCCATCAATGCAGCCTACTAAAGCCCATCAATGCAGCCTCACCAGCACCCATCAAATGCAGCCTCACCAGCGCCCATCAAATGCAGCCTAGAAGCACCCATTAATGCAGCTTACCAGCGCCCATCAATGCAGCCTACCAGCGCCCATCTGTGAATGTTTGCTTGCTTCCATTCATTCAGAGTCAAGACACAGACACATTTCTCCGCCGCTGCTGTGCCTCTGACACTATGTGCGAATAAAGCGGCAGCTGCCTGCTGATGCAGAGACTTAGTTGCTTGCTGCAGAGAGAAGAGAGTAGAAACACCAGTGGCCAGGCCTTCTAGGCAGCAGTGAGCCCTAGGCAGCTGCCTAGTTTGCCTAGTGGTAGCACTGGCCCTGGAAACTATGTAAATGTGGCAATTATTAGTTTAACAGGGAGTTATGGACAAGACAAACACACATATAGAAAAGCTAATTTGTAAGTAATGAGATTGATTGTAGTGGGAATTTGGCAGACCTGGTAAATCCTATATTATAGTAGCAAATGTGATTCTTCAGTTCTTCTTAATATGCACATACCCATTTGCCCGATCTGTGGAGAAGAACATAATCCTCCAAAGCAAATTTTTATATGAAAAGTTAAAGAATTGAAGAACTTATCTATAAAGAGACAAATCTGACCAGTTCTTAGTAAATTACAACTTAATTCAACTCAATCATCCCTATTTATAGGGAATTGTAGGTTTACACTAAATGGAGTCCACCTAATGTCACCTTTTTATAATTATTTAGATCACTCTTTCTCAAACAATTTGCCATGGAGGAAACCACAGAAACATTTTTAGGTCTTAGGCAAACCCTAAGGCCTCATGCACAGGATATTTAATTTAACTCTCCTAGAAGCCAGCAGCATTTTTAAAAGCGGCAGGAAAACTGTCCTGTGTGCATGAGACCTTAATTAGATCCATAGCTCATGATAAATTTGTGTAATCAGCAGGTTGTAAGGTGCTTAAAAAAAAAGAATGTGGTGTAATAAACTGTATCTAAATCCAAAAACAAAATGTTTATATTTGCATTTTACCAATTCTCAGATGCGATGACTGCATTTGTTTTCTTTTTTCTTTTTTTCCTGGCCTTTAACAGACCAAGCTGTCCAGCAAAAGTGGCAGTCGGTTGTGAGAAACTATTTAACACTGACAAGAGTGCTTACAATGGTCAGCTTTTAGTCTTTCAGGTAAAACCTTTATCCCAAAAGGGGAAAAAATAGTTGCTGTAACTATTTGAAAAGTGTTAGCTGGAGTTCGACTTTAATTTGTTAGTGAGGTCCACTTAAATCTGCTAGTACATCTAACTCTGCCCTCTCTCCAGATTGTCAGTGTCGCTGTCCAAAGTTAGTCTGCCTCTATCTTTTTGAGGTGCAAACAAAGGAGTAGAGAGGACCTTTGATGTCACGTACCCAGTGGAAGAGCCTGATACGATGGGGAAGGCCTGTCTTACACCTCTGACTCGGGGCCCCTGATAAAGTAAACAGGAAGCGCAGGAATGCAGAGTGGCACAAGTGCCTGGTGGTCTTGCTACAGGGCTGGACAGGATCTCCCAGTCAAGTAGCATATGGTTGCCGGTGAATCACAGCAAGCAGAAATGTGGGGTAGCAGTCAATTAGCAATAGGCAGGAGCAGTCTGGCACTGATGATAGCAGATAGGTGAACCACAGTTGGGTAGCAGGCAGATGGAGAAAATGCACTGGTGGATAACAAGCAGATACTTGAAGCTTGGAAATCCAGTAGGGACTGGAACATAGACAGGGTCAGAGGAGCTGGGTCATATTCAGGCAGACAGATCAGGTACAGATGTGGAACAAGAAGCAAAGTCACGGTACAGGCCAGGTCAGTAACAAATCAGCAAAGTGACAGTAATAGGCACAGGCAGAAGCAAAATTCAGGGACAAGCCAGGTCAGTACAGGCAGAGTTCAGGAGTAGACAAGGCAAGTTGGGTCAATAGCTGGAGACAGATGCAGAGTAACAGGTTGCAGGTTTGTATGGGAATGCTGTAGACAAGATAGCACTGATCCTGAGTGTAGTTTAAATAGTCCAATTGGCACCAACATCTGTCACGGGGTGCGCACACACCAATGCAAGCTTATGCATATCTATGCACACCAATGTCCATACTTGTGCAAGCACATCCGCATAAGCAAGTGCTCATCTCTTATATGCACGAGAAGAGCCGTTAAGAGAAATGTGCCCAGGGAGCCATCTTGTCTGCTGACATTCCATTTCTGACAATTGGTCACTTCTCAGACTCAGTGTTTGACATTTTTAAAAGAATGTGGGTAAAACATTTTATTAAAAGGTAGGGCAATTTGTGTGCACAACATTAACATCATGCTATAACAAATTTACCCAAGTTGGCACTATAATATGCACTAGCATTCAGTATAGAAGCTACCTTCAAAGTGCATTTACATTGCCTCCCCTATTCTTGGTTGAATTCTCCAAAGAGCCTGAGATGCATATGTTAAACTTTCTTATGTGAAGGGAAATCTCTGGACAGAAAACTGTGAAGAAATAAAAATTAAGCAAAAAAATATGCTTTCCGCATGAAGGGCTACAAACCTAGTGATACAGCTATTGAGTCAGTGTTATACCTCTTGGTCATTCCTCTAAAGTTAGTGATGATGGAGTATTTACTCAGTATAACTTATGAAAACCATCTGTGCAAATGCAAAATATATGGTCTATTCCAATCTAATACTACAAATGCTAGAACACATAGCATAGCACTTTTATGTAAGGGGAAGGAAGACTATACAAGCACACAAGTACGCACAGCTTGGAATTTTAGATACAGTTACTATCAATAAAGTGAGATAAATATTGGTGTGAATTGGAAAAAAAAATAAAAAGCTGAAAGATCAGGATCACGGAACCAGCTATGTGCAGTAGCTTAGTGTCAGATAAAGGTCATGGATACTGGTGAAAGATTTAAAGACTGACATTTTTACAATTTTTCTCCATTAAATTTTTATTGAGGTCTTTAAACAAAAGTGCAATACACAGGACTAAACATAGCGTTTCCAAATCGGTAATGTACAATAGAACATATGGGTAACAATCATGTACATCAATCAACACACCATCAAAGAATAGAGTTACAGGGAAAGTAAAAAATAAATAATGGCACAATGGAATTGGGTGTCCTGGGGAGAAATGGAGAGAGAAAATGTTTGTTAGCCTGTGGTATCCCACATTTTCTTCTAGGAGATCACTGCACCATAGTCTCCAATCATTTCAAGTCTGGGTGAGATCTATTCCATGGTCTCCTTTTTGAAGTTCCATGTACCCGTGGAATCTATAAAAGGTTGCATAGATATTCTACTCCCCAAGTCATCCAATTAGGCTCTTGTGTCAGTGAGAATAAAGGAAGGAATAAAAGGAGTCAAAGGAACTGTGAGAAGAAAAAGAGAGAAAAAAATGAGGGGGGCTTGAGCAGGAGCAAGGGGTTGAAGGCGTCATTGTGAGGTAAGCCCCAAACGGGATTCTAAAGCCTATGTGGTCTGTACTGACATTTCCATTACCTCAGTAGTTCCTTATGTTAATCATATACATAGTTAGAAATTTGAGGTACTTGTATTTGTGTTTGTTGTCAAGGCACAGTCATATGATGAAGAAGATATTGCGTGGGTGTGAAATCCAGCCCATTGCTAGAGAACACAGATTTATTGCAATGCACCTCTGGCCGGCATCATTGTATGTGCAGGCATTACCACTACACGTGCACTGGCATGCACTTCTAGACTAGAATGTGTATCAAATACCAGTGAATGCACTAAACTATTTAGATCAGTGTACCAAAAACTTTACAAATGTCTAGAAGCATACATCAACAAATAAAAATGCCAAAAAATGTGAATATACAAAACAGCCCACACACCATGTGTATCTGGTGTAAATTTCTGTCAAGACGTCACTTTACACTTGTGCCAACTTCTGTGTTCCACCACCAGTGTACAGATATACTCTATACCTGAAGGACATGATCCCTAGAGCATGAGGTCAAAAAAGCACATAAAGATCAGGAAGCACCTATTTTTTAAGTAGGCTGATAGATATATAGGGTTCATTTAGGAGGCATGCGGAAAGTTGTTGCAATCGCAGAATTGACCCCCACTGAATAAATGTCCTGCCAATATTCTAGGGGATTGCCAGCATTCCACTAGGAAGGTTTTGGACATGCCAGGATAGAAGTTACGGTTCAAAGTTATCGTAAAGGTTCAAAATGTATTTCTTATACCTGCTCTGTGTAATGGTTTTGCACAGAGAAACTCTGATCCTTCTCTTCTGGGGTCCTCGGACTGCGCCCCCTGCCCCTCCCCCCTGCCGAATGCCCCCATAGCAAACCATTTGCTATGGGAGCACTTGTGCATTCTCACTCCCGAGCTGCGCTCTGCGTGTCCATTGACACTCTCTGCTCACTGTCTGTGGCTCCCACTGCTGTCCCTGAGCCTATGGAGAGGGAAAGAGCAGAGAGAGACACAGCTCTCATACACAATGCTGAATGGAGATGAGGTGGGGGGTGTTGGGTGGGAACTGCACACAGAAGGTTTTTCAACTTAATGCAGAGAAATGCATTAAGGTAAAAAACATCAGCCTTTAGTATCACTTTAAGCGTTCTGGGGTCTTTGGACCCAGAGTGGAAGAGATGAGATTCAGTTGTCAGTCTTGATGGAATGAGTAAAGTGTGGAGCCTATGAAGATATGGTAGTTTACAGCTTTCGAATGGAGTTTGAAGGAGATTCAGACCTTCTTAATATTTGTTCATATACATGTCAGTCTTAACAGCTTGCCGACCGGCTCACGCTGATATACGTCGGCAGAAGGGCACGTACAGGCATATTAACGTACCTGTACATTGCCCTTTAAGAAGCGGTTTGCGGGCGTGCGCCCACTGCGACCTCCGTGAGTTTGATTGCGTGTCCCGCAGACTCAATGTCCGTGGGAATGCCCGCGATCGTCTCACAGAGAGGAAGAACGGGGAAATGCTGATGTAAACAAGCATTTCCCCATTCTACCTAGTGACAAGGACACTGATCACCGCTCCCTGTAATAATGAACGGTGATCAGTGTTGTGCCACACATAGTCCCTCCCCCCCACAGTTAGAATCACTCCCTAGAACACACTTAACCCCTACAGCGGCCCCTAGTGGTTAACCCCTTCACTGCCAGTCACATTTACACAGTAATCAGTGCATTTTTAATCACACTGATCGGTGTATAAATGTGAATGGTCCCAATATAGCACCAAAAGTGTCCAATCTGTTCACCATAATGTCGCAGTCATGATAAAAATCGCTGATCGCTACCATTACCAGTAAAAAAAAAATGAATAAAAATGCCATAAAACTATCCCCTATTTTGTAGACGCTATAACTTTTGCGCAAACCAATAAATAAACGCTTATTGCGAATTTTTTTTACCAAAAATATGTAGAAGAATACGTATTGGCCTAAACTGAGGAAAAAAAATGTTTTTTTATATATTTTTTGGGGGTATTTATTATAGCAAAAAGTAAAAAATAATGCGTTTTTTTCAAAATTGTGGCAATTTTTTTGTTTATAGAGCAAAAAATAAAAAACGCAGAGGTGATCAAATACCACCAAAAGAAAGCTCTATTTGTGGGGAAAAAAAGACGTCAATTTTGTTTGGGAGCCACGTCGCACGACCGTGCATTTGTCAGTTAAAGCGACGCAGTGCCGAATCGCAAAAAACGCTCTGGTCTTTTGCCAGCCAAATGGTCCGGGGCTTAAGTGGTTAATGATATATTGCATTTCTGTTTGCATAAGTCATCAAAATATAGAAATATGACTTTTCAGAGGCTAACTTTCCTCACTACTGGCAATAGTTTATAGTTTGGCTCAAAATAAGAAGCCAACCAAAAGTGAAGTGCACCTTTCCAAGTACAGGTAAGGTGTGTGTTAACTAACTACATTTGAACTATACACATTTGTGGAAAAAGGACTGGTTTTAAACACTCTTGTGAAAAATTGAGTAAATGTCAAAAATAGATTTTAAAAGGAAAAGACACTTTGGCAATGGACTTCGTTTTTCCTTTGGCATCTATGGACAAAAAGGAAAACTCTCACTGTAACAAATTAAAATTGGCCAAAATCCAGAAACAGAGTTTTATGAAGCTTAATAAGGTGTAGCATACTTGAGATGTGACTTTGAGCCATCCATAGTTTACAGAAGCTCAAATCATACCTCATTTGCAGACTTTTAATTTATTTTTTTGGTGATTCATAATTTTTTTTTAGATATTTATTAAAGCAGTAAAAATCAGGATGTTCATGAGGGAAGCCTACAACAGAAGTTTTTTATTCTTTGAGTTACAGATTACTTGTGGTAATGCTTCATAGCCCCAGAATTGGTATGTTTTGGGTCAGAAAATGGTAGGGTCCCTATTCTCTCCTATACACTAAAGTAGTGACTAATTTGTTGGGACTCTCTTTATACTCTGTGGGTTTAATGTACTAAATGCAAATAGACTATGCACTTTGTTAGAAAATTCCCCTGCAAAGTGGAAACTCCCTATTTGTTTTATGAATGTGTTGAAAAGTTTACTTTGCAAAGAATCACGTGCAAGTAAAATTATATATATACACACACACACACACACACACACACACATATATATATATATATATATATATATATATATATATATATATATATATCCTCCCATGCTTGCCTCCAGGATTTCTCCAGAGTTTCCCCCAACCTTTGGAACTCCCTACCCCAATCTGTCCCACTGTCCCCTAATCTATCCATCTTTAGACAATCTCTGAAAATGCTTCTCTTTAAAGAAGCCTATCCTGCTTCTAACTAATACACTGTTTTACTTTCTCCATCAGCTCATCCCCCACAGCTATTACCTTTTGTATCAATTGACCATCCCTTTTAGATTGTAAGCTCTAATGAGCAGGGTTCTCTGATTCCCCTTGCACCGAATTGTAATGTAACTGTTAATGTCTGCCTTCATTTTGTTAAGTGCTGCGCAAATTGTTGGCACTATATAAATCCTGTATAATAATAATAATATATATATTTATACTCACCGGCCACTTTATTAGGTACACCTTGCTAGTATCGGGTTGGACCTCCTTTTGCCTTCAGAACTGCCCTTATTCTGCATGTCATAGATTCAACAAGGTGTTGGAAACGTTCCTCAGAGATTTTGGTCCATGTTGACATGATAGCATCACTGTTACTGCAGATTTTTCAGCTTCACATCCATGAGTGAATCTCCCGTTTCACCATTTCCCAAATGTGCTCTATTAGATTGAGATTTGATGAATGTGGAGGCCATTGGAGTACAGTGAACTCATTGTTATATTTACAAAACCAGTTTTAGATGATTTGAGTTTTGTGACATGTATTATCCTGCTGGAAGTAGCCATCAGAAAATGGGTACACTGTAATCATAAAGGGATGGACATGGTCAGCAACAATGTTCAGGTAGACTGTGGTGTCAAAACGATGCTTAATTGGTACTAAGGGCCCCAATGTGTGCCAAGAAAATATCCCCCACGCCATTACACCACCACCAGCCTGAACCGTTAATACAAGGCTGGATGGATCCATGCTTTCATGTTATTTAACCACTTCAGCTCCAGAAGGTTTACCCCCCCTTCCTGACCAGGCCATTTTTTGTGATACTGCACTGCGTTACTTTAACTGACAATTACGCAGTAGTGGGACGCTGTACACAAATAAAATCAATGTCCTTTTTTTCCCACAAATAGAGCTTTCTTTTGGTGGCATTTGATCACCTCTGCAATTTTTATTTTTTGTGCTATAAACAAAAAAAGGCAGACAATTTTGAAAAAATACAATATTTTTTACTTTCTACTATAAAACACATCCAATAAAAAAATGTAAAAAATCTAATTTCTTCATCGGTTTAGACCAATATCTATTCTGCTACATATTTTTGGTAAAAAAAATCCTAATAAGTGTATATTGATTGGTTTGCGCAAAAGTTATAGCGTCTACAAACTATGATATATTTTTATAGAATTTGTATTTATTTATTCATTACTAGTAATGGCAGTGATCTGCGTCTTATAGCGAAACTGCGACATTGCGGCGGACAAATTGCACACTAAGTAACACTTTAAACACTTTTTTGGGGGACCAGTGACACTAATACAGTGATCAGTGCTAAAAAATATGCACTGTCGCTGTACTAATGACACTGGCAGGGAAGGGGTTAACATCAAGGGCTATCGAGGGGGTAAAAACGTGTCCCTAGGGAGTGCTTTCTAACTGTGTGGGGGATGCTTAAAATGTGGGAAGACAGAGATCCGTGTTCTTGCTTAGCAGAAACACAGGATCTCTGTCTTCCCTTGGGATCAACCTGTCTGGCACCAACAACCATGCCACATTCAAAGTCATTTAAATCCCCTTTCTTCCCCATTCTGCTGCTCGGCTTGAACCTCAGCAAGTCATCTTCACCACATCTAGATGCCTAAATGCATTGAGTTGCTGCCATGTGATTGGCTGATTAGCAATTCGTGTTACTGAGCAATTGGGTGAACAGGTGTACCTAATAAAGTGGTTGATGAGAGTGTATATATATATATATATCTTGACCATGATTAGATGATAGAAATCAGCAGAGCTTCACCTAATTCACTACGAGAAGGAAAATTCCCTTGCAAAGTGAAAATTCACTTTCAAAGTGACCAGCCTCTTTGGCTTTGGTAAGCAAGCCCCTGAGTCTTCGGGGGTTCAGCTTATACATAGATCTTTATAGATCTTTAGTTAGACCTCATTTAGAAAATTCTGTCCAGTTCAAAAGATCTCACTTATAAAAAGATATTGATAAGATAAAAAAAAGTTCAGAGACGAGTAACAAAAATGTCTGAAGGGTACAACATATCAGGAACTTCAGGAACTTAATATGTACAATCTGAAGGAAAAAAAGGGAAAAGGGAGACATGATTAAAAACTTTAAATACATAAAGGGTGTGCATAAGGTAAAAGAGGGCAGTATTTCCAATATGAAGCGAATATCAAGAATATGGGGATTTGACCTCAAACTAACAGGAGGAAAGATCAAATTTAATCTTGTGTTGAGATTTATATAAAAATTTAAATATCAAAAAAAAAGAATGGGCTGACTCAGGGGGGCCATGTGGTCTTTTATCTGATGTCAATCTTCCCGTTTTCTATGTTTTTAATTGACAAAGGTTAGTGAATGAGGTGAAACGCTGCTGACTTCCATCATCCAATCATGAGCAAGCAAAATTACATTTTTATTTTCCTTGCACTTCATGGGATATTCAAAGGAATGTCACCATATCCACTAAGGTCCAGGGAAAACTCCCCTGCAAAGTACAAGTTCGTTTGCAGAGTTAACATCCGATTTGCCTTTGGTAAATCAATCTCTTTAAAACCTATTTCCAGGCAGAATTTATAAAGCAAAAAAATTATAAAGCATTAAATGTATTTTTAAATATAACTTTTTTACATATGCACTTTATTTGTCAGTATGTTAGCTCTCTGTAATCACCTGCACTTCCAAGACTAGGAGATCAAAGCACAGCACAATAGGAACTCAAATATTTGCTGTTCCCAACTTCACTGTCCAGACAGGAGTCTGGAACATGGTGTTGTTTTAATGCAGTGGAGGTCCAGGCTGGGAAATATGATAGGGTGTTGTGGAAAGGTTAGATTACAAGATTGTCTAAAAAGAAAAATAACGTTTTCACAGGTAAAAATTTTGCATTGTGTATGCTAACTTTTTGTTTAGCTTCTTAGCATTTAAGGTTCTCTTTTATACTTTTGTTCATTTTAGGGTCCATGTTACTACTAGTTAACTCTTTGCTGCGTGAATAATATACTAAAGCAGACCTTCCATAACAATGGAAGAACTGCTTTTCTGACAACCTATTGTTAATAAACATCAGCGTGGCTTATGACACTTCTAGAAGGTAAAGATGATATCACTGTGCCTTGCCCCTGTCCAAGTCTTACCGAGAATGCACTCCTGCAATGTGCTGGAGCATATTCTGATTGAATTGTGAGGGCCTAGCCATTCAGGATGCAGGGGTGAGGTGGTGAGGCATAAAATTCAGCCTTGCCTCCAAGGAGCCCAAGAAGCTGGGGGCAAGTGGAGTCCCTTTTTGTTTTTAAATTAGATTTGCATTAGTTTGCTGTTGGTGCAAGTTGATAAAGAGAATGGACTTCCAGAAAAATGTATACAGCTTTTCTTATTTCTAGAGCATTTTCCATCTTCTTTGTAAGATTTCCATATAATTGGGAATGCTATAGGTGGAATGAGAGCATGCAAAGTTGGAAAACTTAAATTTCCAGCAGGTGGGTGCTGAACTATGAAGGGACATTGTCACCAGTGGTATTCCCAAGAGATATAAAATGTCAGAAATGGCTCAGTCAATCAGACTCTAAAATATCAATGTTCCATGGACTAATGCTATAATTCATTTTGGTAATGAACATATATTCCAACTATATAAGATCTGAATGTATGTAACCTGAGAAGTCCCAGAAAATGCAGATTGTAATAGAAGGTTGCACAATATACAGTGGCTGTACATATTGCTAGATGAAGTTATCATATCAAAGTATTTTGATCCATTTGATATTTTTGAGAAAAAAAAAGCAAAAAGGGAAGAAAGCAATAGGCTAAGGTAGGAATTACACACCTAATAGGAGGTTATGAGAAATCTAACTGAACACTAACAATACAGCAGATAGCATGGTTGTTGTTAAAACCTAATGCTAGATTCACAATATTGCGACCTGCTCTACCCACAAAAATGCAGGAAAATAAGTCAATGACCCTTTCTTTAAATTGTGCATCATGAGCCACATGGTGCTGCGGCACCATGTGACTTGGCATGAATGAAAATGCAGTGCGGGTGCCAATACGTGGGGATGCCATTGATGATTAATTGAACCACTGCACATCTGCTAAAGTGCAACACGCTTCTCTGCGGGTTGGAAACACCCTCACAAATATAAACCTAGCCAAAAATATTGCTGGTATTAGATGGGCGCCTGGTATCTATGAATAATGACTTCTCTTAACTTTACATATCCTGCCAATTGGACTTAGTCTTATGGTCTGCTGTTTATGCCTTTACTATTGATGCTGTGAATGGTGGATATCTTTAAGACTTTGGCAGGTTTACTGGGATTAGTATTGTGGTCTACAAACTTTTTTCCAATACTTTCAAAAGATTTTAATGCACCCAACTTTGAGGGAAAATATGTAAAAAAATAAGGAAAAAATAAGCAGTATAAGCATAAGTTTTAACAAAAGATCTGTGAACTTCCTGCCCTTGCAACAAGTGCGAAGTACTTAGATTTTGACTCTCAATAGTTTCTTTGAAACACTTAAATGATTTCAAATCTTTTAGTCTGTTGCATGTCTTTTAAAGCTAGCATAGCCTATTGTCATCATAAATTGGACTCCTAGTACATTGAGATCTTTCTTTTCAGAATTACAATATATGGCTTGCAGAACGTACCCATCAGTTTTGTATTGTGTTCTGCAAAAAGATCTCACTTTATCCTCCAATGGCAAAATATCTTGAAATATTACCTTTTCATTCAGTCTCCTGGAAACATTTTGTTTAGGGATCTCCTAAAATTAAGTTTCCTATTATAATTCAGATTGTGTAATGGTACTAGATAGTCATTTCAACCTTTCAAAATAAAGAGAATGATTTGGTCTGTGTATGTGGAGTACAAATGTGACAGCAGACTCAAATATTTTTCTTTCAACATTGCATTCCATTTAGGTTACAGTACAATGTCTTCCAGCGATATAACAAATGTGTACATATCTTGCCAATCAAATACAGTATAGGCTGCACATGTTAAATAACATACTATAAACGTGATAATTGCTAAATAAGGAGTTTACACTTTAATTTATACCTGGTATGTACTTGTAAAATGCATGCTTTCAAATAGAGGATATCAAGTTTAGGCATGGTAAGTGGCTCATTTGATTATGAAGCTCTTAGTGTGTTTTGGAAGTGTCATATTTACAGTTTATTACCCTGCCAGTACCAAGAGATTAGGATAGCGAGAGCTAAATGTGACAATCTAAGCTGTTATCAGTAATTTCAATAAAAAGAGGTGCTAAATACTTTGGAGCTATTAATTGGCAGGAATAAATGCATAGCATCAACCCATTTAAAGAATAAATACATAAAACTGTTCAACTAAAAAAAGAAAAACGTCTACCTTCCTTACTCTCCTAATTCACATCATAATGTTGCTACATGGCCAAATGTGGTATCTATATCAGACTGAGTTAAGTTGTAAACACTTAGTTTTGCTAAAATTTGGAGCTGCAAATGCTTTTGCTATGCTCTACAAGTGGAAACTGACACATCTGATCCAATCAGATATACCAGAAATCTATGAGAATCGTTATAGCTACATATTCGGAAGTCAACCAAGGAAACATAGAAAAAAAAAAAAAAAACAAGGATTAAATGACTCCATATTGCAACCTTCCATGGAATGTCCATCATACAGACTGCCCCCAAATGCAAACTGACTAAAAGAGGCATTGAAATTTTTTTCTCAAAATATGCTCTGCCTGATGCCCCATATACACGATCGGATTTTCAGACGGAAAATGTGTGATAGGACCTTGTTGTCGTAAATTCCGACTGTGTGGGGGCTCCATCACACATTTTCCATTGGAATTTCCGACACACAAAGTTTGAGAGCTTGCTATAAAATTTTCCGACAACAAAATCTGTTGTCGGAAATTCCAATCGTGTGTACACAAATCCGACGCACAAAGTGCCACGCATGCTCAGAATAAATTAAGAGACGAAAGCCATTGGCTACTGCCCCGTTTATAGTCCCGACGTACGTGTTTTACGTCACCGTGCTCAGAACGATCGGATTTTCCGATAACTTTGTGTGACCGTGTGTATGCAAGACAAGTTTGAGCCAACATCCGTCGGAAAAAATCCATGGATTTTGTTGTCGGAATGTCCAATCAATGTCCAACCGTGTGTACGGGGCACTACAACGCGTTCAGGAGGCGTTAAGCTGGGCTTGAATTTTAAGCATCCTGTTTTCCCCAGTGACACAATCACATCATTCTCACCTCCTTGATGCATCTGAAGCCAGGGCAGAGTAAAGTTTTTGTTTTGTGGGGAGGCTGTCAGTAAAGCGGACCTTTCATTTAAATGAGGTTCAAAGAGAGTCTAATGCTAAGCATCATTCCTAAACGTGGTTAAACCATGGGATGGTGGATCTTCTGTGGTTTAACTAGTGACCATTGATCCTGGAAAGGAGAGTAATGATAATTACAAAATGTAATATTTGTTACCACAACAAGAAGTAAAGGGAAATCTAACAATGGGGACACCCATTGTGGTGACAGATGTCTAAGATGGGATTTTCTCTTATAATGGTTGTAAAGGCTGAAGGTTTTGTTTACCTTTATGCATTCAGCCCCTCCTAGGTTGTATATTCACCTGAACCCAAATTTCAGTTCAAGTCGCTCTGATAAATGAAAACAGTTAACAATTAGCTAAGCTGATGAACCAATAATTTTATGGCATAAGATGGGTGATCCTTCACTTACAGGAAACCTTGAGAATGATTTTGTTACTCCAGACCTCACTTATTTTCCTTTAACGGATCCCATGAGTAGGCTTTTACATACCTTTACCGCCTTAAAAATTTGGGACAACTTTCTTAGCAAGGGTGTACTCTATTCTAGGTCTAGTCCCTTAACTCCACTGTTTGGTAGTACCTTGTTTCCTCTGACTCTTTTCCCAGTTTCTCTCCTGGAAGAGCAGTAACAAGACTCTTTTATGCTATACCTTATGAAAGGGAAAACATCTTTCCCTACCCCAGATACTCCTGGCCTGTCATAACCCGTCCATTGCTTGGCCTATGACAAAAATCCCAAATGATATATTACCTTGGGACCATGTTGCCTTTGGACTTTCTGACCAGATCCCACACAGACTTTGAGTCATTACTTTCCCCATCCACTAAACCTGATCATTCTTTATCACTAATATACAAATCCTACTATATGAATTCTATCCATGATCACCACATTTTATACCTAAATTGGAACATGAATTAGGTATCTCTCCCAAAGAGCTTGATTGAGACAAATTATTGGCGTTTACGTACAAAACGTCTATTTTATTATGTGGGCAAGAGCATAATTACAAAATTCTATCCAGATGGTATCTCTGCGCTTGAGTTTTACATCATTTGGATCCATTCATCCCTGATGTTTGCTGTAGATGCTTACATGACCCTGGGACTATGACACATACTGTATATGGGGCACTTGTCCTTGGATTGCACCATCCTGGGATAAGATACTACAGCTTTATTATAAGATGGTGGGTGATAAGATCCTTAACATCCCTCAAATCATGTTGCTGTCTATGCTACCTGGATCGTATAAACAAATAAAAAAGTTTACCCTGGCATTTGTTACCTTCAGCACGTACTGTAATAGCCAAATATTGGCAAAAGAACTGACATTCCATTTCAAGCTGAATGGGCTTGTGAAAAGGAAAACATCAGCCATATGGAGTGATTAACAGCATGGGAAAATGATAAGTCTGACACTTACAAAATCAGGTCGACTGTATGGACTCAGATACTCTTCAAACTTTGCATCTTTTCTGTGATAAGATCAGAAAGCTGCCCTGAGAGAGAAAACCGGAGCAGCTTTCCCCAAGCTCGCCACGCTGGAAGATGTCCACATACGACCACTGCTCTATCATCCAGGGTAAGGACAGCGGTTGGTGATGGTGGTGGGGGGGTGTGTGTTAGTGCCACGCCGCGTGGGGGGGTGGGGTAGGTGGCAGTTGTGCTAGTGCCGCTCAACGGGGGGTTGCTTGCCGCCCCCCCCCCCCAAAAAAAAAATACCAGCCGCCACTGGGAAGATCCAAGCTCAGCTCTACTTCTTAAGGTCAAGAAGATTCAGTGGCTTTAATATTTTAAGACACTGATCAGGAACAAGAATGGATGTATGGTTTGACTTCACTTGCTGTTATCTCAGTAATTCTGAAAATATTTAGGCCAGAGCTAGTCGGGAAAATAGAAGCCAACCCTTTTTTTTTTCCATTACTATAAGATCTGAAGACATAGTATGTGAGAAGTCTGTGTGTCAATCCAACATAAAATGTAGTAGCTTTAGTGAGTAAAAGTAGTATTTACCCACAGTAAATATTTTATAGGAAATCTGCTTTCACCAGACATTGTATTATAAAAACCATTGCTGCCAATGCCCAATATATTTGAGTTTCATTGTCAAGATTTCTGCAGAATTTGAAATATGTGTTCCCCAAATTTCCTACCTATGGATTGTATGCAGTTTGTTACACATTTTAGATCCATATATTACCTATCAAACATTAAATTGCTTGTTGATGTCATCTACAGTTGTAAATAATAAAACTGAATTCACACAAGCTAACCCTGCATGTTAGCTAGTGATTATGAGGCTTTAATGCAGCTATTTGCCTACCTGCAGCACAATAGAATGGACATCAATGTAATCTACAAATAGGAAGATGTGGTTTCCTAGTAGAACTAAATAAACTTCTAAAAACTGCATGTAACAAACAACAATATATACCATGGAAATAGGTAGTCGATTTTCTCCAGAGCAATACCTACCTGGCGAACTGGCAGATTAATAAGCGAACTGGCAGATTAATAAGCAATGTCGAAGTCAACAAAGAAAAGCAAAAAAAATCCCTGCGGTAACATGAAAAACCCCCCAAGGAAAGCTGCAGTTCACCTGTGGGATATGCACAACAAAGAACGTAAACAAAGAAAAAACTGCGCTATAGTCTAGATAAAAAGTGCATAAAACCTTAAAATATGTAAATATCACAAAAAAGCATCAAATCGCATCAAATGGTGCATACATAATAACAAAGTCTGTGAATATAGAAAAAGAAGAAAAAGGTCCAGTGAAGGGATGGGAAGAGTCCCCCAACAGTTCTCCGTGGATTTCAAGTGGAAAATGGAAACACAACACACCATACACCGTGATGCTCCACCACCAAAAATATGCGCTTACCAGATGGCAAACGCAAACAGGCACATCACAGGATTGTATCCAGGTTGGACAGCTAACACCGACACACTCCGCCTGATATCTCAGTAGATGATAAACATCTCAAGCGTGTGAAGGCTGGATCCAGAGTCCTGTCAGCGATATCCCTCTGTGCAGCGTACCTCCACTCACACACCAACCCAAATCACAGGTTATAGGGGTAAAGAGAAAGCAGCCATAGCGTAATTCTGATAGAGCAATTTATTTTTAAAAAAGTAGAACACTTACAAATAGATATCATAAAAAGAGCATGACGTCAGGTTCCCCAGACGACGTCAGGTATAGACGTACGTCAGGAGGTTGACGCTCTGACATCATCGCACCTTGTCACGAACAGGCGCTCGCTTGTCGGCCGGTGAACTGCTCTTTTTATGCTATCTATTTGTAAGTGTTCTACTTTTTTAAAAATAAATTGCTTAAAACCTTGATTTTGAATCTTCTGCTTTCTATAGTGCATTATCTTCATATTTGTATGTTTCACCTCACCCAGGTGATTTTAATATGGCTTAATAAATTGTTACCTTTTATATTATCACCTCATGTCCTGACCATTCATTTCCAAATGTAACCTCTTTCCCCCCGCCGGTAATTCTATACCGGAAAACCCTTCCCCTTCCCTCGGTCCTTAGTCCAGATTTATATGCACACTTAGAAATAACCTATATGCAATGCTGTACCCCGAAAATGTTAAAATCTTTAATATCTTACACATGCTAGTAAATTTGACAATTTTTTTTTTTTTTGCAAGATAACAATACTTTTTAATCAGTCTGCAGTCATGCAGTCAATGGATTAATAGAACACCATGAACTGTCAGTTTAATGTTTACACGTATATTTTTCCACTTGATAATTGGATGGATGGCTGTTGTTACTTGTCTAAGAGAACATAACCTAAGCCCAAAGGCAAACCATTCTACAGCTCTACTTAGATTACCTCATTGGGGAGCTCAGACAATCAATGAGTTCTGCTACATATGTGCATGGGGGCCTTTCTTTAAAAACATAATTTTTTCCTTTCACTAGTAATACTTTTCAGACTTGAAATTGGCTCATTCACCTATGTTGTGAATAATATTGTGAAAAGAACAATGTCATATTATTATTATTATTAGATACCTTTAAGCTTATATAGGCTCCTGGCAACTACATGGATAATTTTCTCCAGAATGATCTGTCTTCTTTTGGATCTTAAGTCGTCACAAGTGCTTAAAAATTCCTTTCACTGGATGCAGTCACCTTATTTGTGGCCATCCTTATCCTCTTTTTCCTTCAACTTTTTCCAAGCATATATAACAGAACTCTTTTAATGGTATATTTAATGGACTATTATGAAGCAAAGGTTAGGGTTTACTTACACTTTAAGGCAGTAAGTAATATTTTAGGGCCAGTAAAAGGGTTATATTTAAAGGTTAAGTCAAGGGTTATGTGTCAAGGAGGAGGATATGTGCTTTTTGGGGTTTTTTGAGGGCTAGAGTTGGGGGCTAGGATTAGGTTAAGTGTTGTAGTCAGCATAAGAGTTAAAGGTCAGGGCATGTGGGATACATTTCGTGTTAATTCTTTTCGGCAGTGAAATTCAAGAATTGCAGTGGTCAGTACTGAAACCAACATGCTGATGGATTCTTTATTTGAAAGCACTCCAAAAACTAAGAAAAACAAATAAATATACAGTTTAAATGTATATAGGAGAACTTTTTAATCTGCCAAATGATGTGTTATTCTATGCAGCCTGTCCTGTTATCTAAGTACTGCTGCCAGATATGCTTACTAGACTGCTTTTAAGCTTTGGAGCCTGATCTAGAACCTCCTTCAGCCTGTGAATGGACAAAAATGTAGTCACCCTGTGCTCTTCCCTATTGAGGTTGTGTTCTATGAACATTTGACATATACATCAAATGATATAAAACTTGGTTTAAGAAGCATGATGTGAATATGATATTTAACTTCTTATGGATTCTGTATTTAAACATCTTGGGCCATAAGAATCTGATTATGAATAAAGGACTGTTGGCTTTAAACCTGTGACAAAACTTTCACCTAAGGCCCCAGGTATTATGTCTTAAAATAAAGCTTTGCTTTGCCCATGCTGGTCAAACCAAAGGGTTTGCTTTAATAACCTCTCTCCAGCAGATCATTTTGGTCTATTTAGCTGCCTGGAGCAAAGATAATGTCCATTACTTCCAGGTATGGAGGAACATGTGGCTACTTCCCCTTACTGTTATATGACTTGTTAATTGGCCTAGATAGCAACACAGAGAGAGAGATAGAGTCTTCAGCCATGCAGTCACTAAGACTCACTAATGACTCAGAGCTTTTCCAGGGCTTCCATTCCTTGCTCTTTGCAGGTGACTGGAACACTAAGGGAGCAAAGTAATTATATGGTGCTCAGAAAGAAGGCAAGGAATTGAACACTCTAATTTTACAGATCCCAGGAACAACACATGCCCCTGATCATTTTGTTATTCCTAAATTGTCCCAAAAGCATGGCCAATGACTACAGAGAAAAGATACCAAATAACACAATAAAAGCAAAGATAAACATAGATCATCAGTAATAGACATACTGCATTTTCCCATCCAATCTTGAGGACCCTAGCCCTAACTCTCTAAAAAGGATCATAAGACAATCAGAAGAGATTCTGTTTTGTTCTGTTATAACTGGTAGGGCAGTAATATTACATGTGATAGAAGGTCTTTTATGCCCAACATGCTCTAGAAAAAAACTGGCACTTTGACTTATATTTGCATTGAGGGTTGCAAAACAATTATGCTTTTTATGTCGTTTCTGTAAATGCAGGGCAGATAGACACTTTACAAGTTGCAGTAAATATTACATTCCAAATGCATACCTAAGTTCCTGCTCCTATTTATGTTCCTAGATTGATATGGGAGCTGTCCTAGGTTATGACTTTTAATTATGTTGGGACAAAGGAAGGAATCTCTACACTGACAC
The DNA here is from genome assembly GCA_037952925.1 of Lithobates clamitans. NCBI lineage: Eukaryota > Metazoa > Chordata > Amphibia > Anura > Ranidae > Lithobates > Lithobates clamitans. The sequence continues at coordinate 3,603,108 of JBBGZY010001371.1, forward strand.
CTCTTCTGAAAGAGGTGTCAGAGAAATCTGAAGTCACAGTGGAAGAATATTTCAAATAATATTTATGTAGCTTGTCAAACTGTACAATAGCTTAATAATTCTGAAAAAAACATAAATTGTGCAATGTAAGGATCTTTCTTTCCAAGGAAATAGGGATTATTAGTAAATATTGTAAAAAAGAATGAGCTCTAAATTTGCTCTTGTGTCAGCCACAGATTTATTGAGTATAAGCTGTTATATGCTTCACAATAAGCCATCAATATTGTTTGCCCATAGGATTTCACTTAAGTCCTGAAAATATTAAGAGTACAGGTGTACTTTCCAATTTCTAGGAAATTACTTAAAGTGTAGATAAAGGCAACACATTTCCTTTATATTTGGATACATACTTTTAGGTATTAAACCCCTGTCAGTTATTTAAGGGGTTACTTACTAACAGTGGATCGTGCAAATGTTGGTGCAGTTCTGCACAGAAACCAATCAGCTTCCAGGTTTTATTGTCAAAGCGTAATTGAACAAGCAGAAGTTACTAGCTGATTGGCTACCATGCACAGTTGCACTAGATTTGGAGTGCACCTGTTTTAGTAAATCTCCCCCAAAGTGTCTATGTAATAAAGAAAGTGGAGCACAAATGTGTGTCACATAATTCATATCTAAACATAAAAATTCTGTATTAAAAACTATGGTTGACATTAAGGGGGTTATTTAGGAAAGGCAAATCCACTTTGCACTACAAGTGCAAACTACAATTACAAAGTGCACTTGAAATTGCAGTTGCTGTAGATCCGAGGGGGACATGCAAGGAAAATAAAAAACAGCATTTTAGCTTGCACATGATTGGATGATAAAGACAGCAGAGCTTCCCCTCATTTCACCCCTCAGATTTACAGCGACTGCACTTCCAAGTGCACTTTCAGTGCAATTTCAAGTGCACTGTGCACTTGTAGTTTGCACTTGTAGTTCAAAGTGGATTTGCCTTTCGTAAATAACCCCCTAAAAGTATAAAGTGTATTGGGAATCTAATAAAATAATGTGGAATGCAAAACACAGAAATAAAGATATATAAATAAAAATGTAAATAAGAATAGTCTGAAGCCAAATTTTATCAAACACTTGACTGCCAAAAAAAAAAAGCAAATATCTATTGTGGATCAAAACAATAGTATTGTAATAAATGGAGAAGAAATCTCCTGGAATAATGGAGAAGTAAAGCTTGTTTTTCATTCATAGAAGCTGTAGTATGACTTCTATGAATGAAGCAGCTGGGCAAAGATGTTAGGCATAGTTAACCCATCTTGGCATCAGCACAAGGAACACATTTTACTGGCTATTATTGATGTGACTTTAGATTTTTTTTTGACTGCACATCTGCACAGGTTTTAAAATATACTAATTTTTATTTCTGGAACTTTCATAATGTCACATATTATTTAAATATTCACTCAATTGCACCTGTAAAAAAACTTTCCTTTTTTATACCCACAGGAAAAAAATGAAGACATTAACCAGAATGTTTAGCCGGATACATTTATGGTTATTGCCAGTAATTATTATAACCTTAAGATTTCCACAAAGTGTCTTATCCTGTCCTCACCCATGTGCCTGTTATGTCAACACTGAAGTTCATTGCACTTTTCGATCACTAGCAACAGTACCAACAAGGATACCAAAACATGTGGAAAGGATTAATTTGGGGTATGTATGAAAGCGTTATCTTCATTTGTATCCTAATTACAATTTTGTCTGCAATTTACATATATTTGGTAAAGGATGAATGACATAATCTTAAAGTTGCCACCTCTGTTGCACTCCCTGGAGCAATCTTCCTTTAAAAATATTCTTATCTGAAACAAAACTTTCTTTGATTTCCCACTGGGAGAAAATTTGCCACAAAGCACCAAGTAACACTAAATGATAACCTTATGCCACGTACACACGAGTGGACTTTACGGCAGACTTTGCCCGGCGGACGGGATTTCGTCAGACAATTCGATCGTGTGTGGGCTCCAGCGGACTTTGTTTTCTCAAAAGCTGGATGGACTTAGATTTGAAACATGTTTCAAATCTATCCGACGGACTCGAGTCCGTTCGAAAAGTCTGCTCGTCTGTATGCTAGTTCGACGGACAAAAAGCCACGCTAGGGCAGCTATTGGCTACTGGCTATGAACTTCCCTATTTTAGTCCGGTCGTACGTCATCACATACGAATTCGACGGACTTTGGTTGATTGTGTGTAGGCAAGTCCGTTCATTCAGAAAGTCCGTCTTAAAGTGCGTCGAAAAGTCCGCCGGGCAAAGTCTGCCGTAAAGTCCGCTCGTGTGTACGTGGCATTATTCTCTGAAAATAACCCATACACATCCACTACTTACTAGCCCTGTAATCTATTTTTTCATTAAATCATGTTACTCTTTCTTTCTGGCTGTTCTTGCAATGTGAGTAATCGAAGCTCTCCTTTTCTCTCTCACTTCTGTTTGTTTGGAATGAGCAGTGCATGCTAATTTCGATCATGTGCACTGCTCTATGCACACTTCAAATCCTATAGTCCATAGACCCTAGTCCATCCCGGGAGTGGGCAAGAGAGGGTGGCTACATTCCTCTACAGTGGAACCAAAGAGAAAGAACATAGGCACCCTCTAACAGGAAGTCAGATCACAACAGCAAAAAAAGGAAATTTGTAGATCTGGAGAGCAATAGAAAGTACTTTATTGCGTTAAAATGTACATACTTGAATAGAATTTTTTTAAACCAGAGTTTATTGTCACTTTAATTTCTACCGTGGCTAGACACACAGGTGTAATAAATTTAAAGTGTACTTTTTTTTTGTTTTGTTAAAACCCCTGTATTCTGGTGTCTCTTTCCCACAGGGGATAGTTCCTTTCATTTTCTGCCTTTAAGGCCCAACAGAAAATGGAAGGAACCTTTTTAAAAGAAAATTCACATTCTATACAGCTGTCACATGAACAGGTGTCCTCACTGGAGGGGTTTCCCTTGCCTCTTGCTCCAGTAAAAAATACTAGAATTTTAAATATCCCCTCATATTTTGTCACAGGGATAATGGTGAGCAGGACAATAGAGATTGTTATTCTCCCTGTTGGCGACAGAGACAGCAAAAAAATTGAAAGGGGTTTTTAAGATGTAGGTTTCAACCACTGCCAATCTAGGGTCTTGTTATGGTAGTGGAAACAGTTTTGGGTAATACAGGCATACCCCACTTTTAAGTACACAAAGGGGTTTATTTACTAAAGCTGAAAAGTGCAAAATCAGGCTCACTTCTGCATAGAAACCAATGAGCTTCTAACCTCAGCTTGTTCAATTAAGCTTTGGTAATAAAACCTGGAAGCTGATTGGTTTCTATGCAGAAGTGAGCCTGATTTTGCACTTTCCAGCTTTAGTAAATAAACCCCATTGTGTACTTAAAAGTGGGGTATGCCTGTAACTTTCTTTAGTGTCATAAAGGGGACACCAGTGGGGGCTTTAATTTGTTATCCTTTAAATGGCATTGGGGATGATTTACTAAAGGCAAATCCACTTTGCACTACAAGTGCACTGGAAGTGCAGTTGCTGTAGATCTGAGGGGAAGATCTGAAATTAGGGGAAGCTCTGCTGATTCTATCATCCAATCATGTGCAAGCAAAAATTCTGTTTTTTATTTTCCTTGCATGTCCCCTTAGATCTACAGCGACTGTACTTTCAAGAGCACTGCAAGTGCACTTGTAGTGCAAAGTAGATTTGCCTTTAGTAAATAAACCCCATTGGTTGTTTGCCTTTTATAAAATCAGGGCACAAAAAACTTAGGGTTCTCATAGTTAGCCCATTGTACTTTTCTGGCTTATTAAAAACGGTTTAACAAATCACTGGGCCATATGGGTTAAAGTTACATTTACAGTAATATAATGAATCAATAAATTTGATTTCAGCTCAGCGCCAACAGTTTTTAAAGCACAGTTCTGGTAGCTAAGCACATTAACCTCTACTAAGACCCACCCTTACACTTTCCCTCCCTGTAGCCTAACATTAATCTTAAACACTAACCTCCTCTCTCTTCACACTAACCCTCAGCTAAAATGAACCGGGTTTGAACCCACTCTAATATATAAGGAATCCCTTATTTGCATACTCATGACTCCTTCAATATGATTTTATGTGTTGAAGACCAACTTTTCTTGCACCAAAAGATTACAGTGCTGAGATCCTGGTATGGAAATCTGCTGTTGTGATCATGTATTTTAGACTTACTGGTTCAAATTATTTTTCTAGCCACATAAGCTAAACCAGTTAAAGGGTCAGGGCAGAAAAAATATGCAAAAAACATATTTCTTCCTTCATGGTCCTGCACGTGCAGAAAAATACCTGTTAATCCTGACATAAATGCCGCCCATAATTTTTTTAGTTGTAGAATGACATCAAAGAGTGTTTGCTTAAAGCAGAAATAAACCTCTCCAAAAAATGTTTCTCAGGCCAAATGTACGTGTCTGCACAGTATATTAGCGCATCATGGCAGACTTACCTGGCTGGTGATCCCCTCCAATGCTGCACTGTCAGTGCTCGCATTAGGCACGGTTTCCTTTTGAGCATTAGGCCCCTTTTACACTGGGGCGGTTTGCAGGCGTTTGTTCAGTGTGAAAGCCCGACATTTCTAAAGGAAAAAATGTAATTTAAACTTGCTCGCGGCTGTAATGTATTGTCGGATCCCGGAAATATAGATAAAAATTATTGAAAAAAATTGTGTGGGTTCCAGTCCATAATAGGCCCTTCAGGTCTGGTATGAATATTAAGGGGAACCCCGCACCAAAATTTAAAAAAATTGCGTGGGGGTTCCCCCAAAATCAATACTAGACCCTTATCCGAGAACGCAAGCTGGCAGGCCGCAGGAAAGGGGGGGCAATAGAGCGCCCCCCTCCTGAACCGTACCAGGCCACATGCCCTCAACATGGCTAGGGTGCTTTGGGGTCCCCCCAAAACACCTTGTCCCCATGTTGATGGGGACAAGGGCCTCGTCCTGACAACCCTGGACTGTGGTTGTGGGGGCCTGCAGGTGGGGGGCTTATCGGAATCTGGAAGCCACTTTAACAAGGGGACCCCCAGATCCTGTAACTGGGTGACCCCGCCCCTTCTGACATCATGTGTCGTCATGTGACATCAGAGGGGGGTGTGGTCACCTGTTTACGTCACTGGGTTGCCCCGCCCTTGGATATATAAGAGCGATGTTCGAGTCGAACTTACCTTTGACTCGATCCGCGGTCTCATCCCTAATTAGGACAGATGTCACATGATCAAGGAACAGACTGATGTACATGTACATGAGCCCTATCCAGTTTTCTTTTTATCTGAACTAAAGAACACCTCTCCTTCTTCTTACCTCCACAACATGGGGGTGTTTTGTGGTTCAAGGAAGTGAGCTAGGCAGAGCTGAAATGGCTTTATGAGTTAACATTGGCAGAGAGCACAGGACACAAGACAGCTCTACATTTCTAGCAGGATCAACAACTACTTTTTTGCACTTGTCACACAAAATACTTCCATCATTATATTTAATAGACCAAAAGAGAAAAAATAGTTCATTGTTAGAATTTATATGCACTCTAATTTGAGATTGTAACAGCAAGGGTGAAAATAATACTCCTCCTTCAACAGAAACAGGATCCACTGTTGGCAATCACAAAGCTGGGGATCATGGCAGGGAGACGTCATTGCAGGCATTCCCAAGAAAGATAAGCCAAAAGTAACCTAAAATCCGTACTTGTGGAATATCACATTTTGGTGAATTGACGTTTCAAAAAATCCAATACTTCCTGCCTGAGTTTAGTTTGCAATTGCAACTTTTAGAACTTTTAGAATTGGAGATCTACATTTCTCAAATAAACTATCTTCTGTTTCAGCTTTAACAGCATTCAATCCATACCTGAAAATTCATTTGTTGGACTTTCAAAACTGGAGATGCTTTTGATTCATAGCAATGATGTGCAAAACATTCCCAATGGTGCTTTTAGAGAACTGAATTCTCTACAGGTAATATGCTTGACTTACATTAAATGTCTACAACTGCTGCTTTAAGCAGAAGTAAAAATGTCACTTTAGTTCTAACCGGATAATAAAGTTCACAAAGAGTCTGTTTAAACTGGGTTCAGTGTATCCTTATAGCTTGCTCTGGTGTAGTACTGTAATGAGGTAATGTGCTTGGTCAATATTTATAACACTTATATCACTGTATTCCTACTCCTTTCCCTGTGGGTAGGTTTACCTTAAAATCTTTGTTTTCTGTGGCACAGGAAATCAGTTTAGAAAACTTCAAGAGTTTGGAGAACTATAAAAGTGTAATATACAGAAAATTTGTACTATAAAATGTTAAGGCTTAAATGGAATTTACATTTGAGCATCTACCAAATGGTCATATAATTATTAGAAGTTTGAAATAGCTAAAATTTTGGAACGGATATGAGTCCAAAGAGCAGACAGTAAATGGTACATACTCCTTTTTTCAGATTTCAGGAAATAATTTTTTGTGACCCAAGGATGCTCCCAACTTGAGTACATTGTATACACAACCCTTGCCTATGTTCACACTGCCATTGAAAACAGGTATTTGAGGGGCAGTTTTAATGCCCTTTAAACACCTATGCAAATGATACTATGGACAGCACACAGTGCTGTTCAGATTATCAAAACACGAAGCGTTAGCATTGCTTGGCATCGCTTTGCTTCAAAATGTAAGCCTCATATCATGTCAGGAGGTGTTTAAATCCCTTCAAAGCCTCCCATTTAAATCTATGGTAATGCTATGCAGGAGGAATATAATGTCCCACAATGCCCTGTAATGATAGTGGAGAGCATAGAGTGTCCTGAAGTCACTTCCTTCTATGCACTTCCAGTTTGTGCTGCTTGAAGATGGCAGACATCAACGTGCCTCTGCTCAGCCAATTGTTCATACATCAGCATGATCTGCAGGAGGCCAAGCATGAGAAAAAGCACAGTAAAGGAATCCATGCTGCTGCCTTCCCTGCAAATGAAGTGTGCACAGGAAACATTCACCATCACAAGCCAGCCTCAAATTGTTTTTTTCCTGTAATGTAACTTCCCTTTAAAACCACGCATAAGGCCTTTTGGGGGGCGTTTTTAAAGTGTCATTAATGCTTGTAAAAAGTCACTTTAATGCCTATGCTAAAGCACATTAGTGCTCAAGGAGTGTTTGTTATAAGTTAAAAAAATGAGTCAAGTGTGAACAAGCCCTTAATGTGGACACTACAAATACAAGATTTGCTTGTTTACTAAGCCCACCTACCCCAATGTCAAATTGCTGTACTAAATAAGTTTGCTGATATACTTATCTTACCCCTGGCTTCTGCCTCCCGTGCTTTGGACTACACAGCATTCCGCAGTATCTCATCATGAGGATAGTGACCTCAACCACCACTTGACATACATAGGGTGGAAGCAAAGGTCAATATATTCTGTACCCATAGATTTCTTTTTTATTGTAGTGCAGGATTTTGGCATTGCATCCCACAATGCAAAATGAAACTTTTAGCAGACAGTAGAGCAAAGCAATAAAACTTTAAGGAATGTTTTTGTTTACACAGAGCTGGCTCCATGGGGTATAAAAAGGTATATGCATGCAAAAAAATATGGCTCCCTTCCACACCATCAGCGAGGTGAGGAGATGCTGGAAAATAAGGAGATCTTGTGCATCAAGTTGCCACCTCTTGCCCTGGAGTAGTAATGAAGAGTTCCCTTAGCCTTGCACTTTGACTAATTTAAAGGGGAAGTTTAGGTAAAAATATAAAATTTGGCTCTTCTGCAATAAACGCAGGGCGCCCCCCTCCCCCAAGGCACCCACCCCCCCATGTTGAGGGCATGCGGCCTGGTACGGCTCAGGAGGGGGGGGGGCGCTCGCTCGTCCCCACCCCCTTTCCTGGCCGGCCGGGCTGCGTGCTCGGATAAGGGTCTGGTATGGATTTGGGGGGGACCCCCATGCCGATTTTTCGGCATAGGGGGTTCCCCTTACAATCCATGCCAGACCTAAGGGCCTGGTATGCCTCCGAGGGGGGAACCCACGCCGGTTTTTTCATTTAAAATTTGGCGCGGTGTTCCCACCTCAGGATTCATACCAGACAGCTGTCAGCGCTGCCTGTCACTCATCGCGGAAGGAAAACAAAGTTTTCCTTTCACGATGAGTGAGTCATCTCGGCGCTGGCTCCTGCGACGGGGCTTGTAGGTGTCAAATCTCGCCGAGAAGTGCGGCGAGATTGACACAATATCGCGGTCACCTACTGTACCTCCCTCCTTTTAAACTCTTGCAAATACACAGCTCACTGTACAATCCCAGCATATGCCATGATTAATTAACTTCCATTCACATTTTTGGGATGTATCCCAGCCTGATCAAGCAAGATGGCCAAAGATCCCAAAACTGGAAAAAGCTGGCAAGAACATGTCAGCACCAGTGATGAAACTTGAGGATGTCCCATGACTGGAGCAGAGGTGGGTATAGTTCTGTTTTAAGTATTTATTTAAAAACTCCAACACTGCTCAGAAAAAAAGATTAAACTAGTAAATACAATTCTGGGATTCATCAATATCCAGTATGCCCAATACCATTGTTCATGGACATCCTAAAAAGAATAACTAAAGGAAAAATCATTTCAGACAAACAGAAATAAAGGGAAAGACAGAAAAACACATACATAGGATGCAAAAAAATGGCTAATTTTGTATTACAATGTAATTGTAATGTATTATTATTGGTTTAACCATATTTATTTATCTCTGCAGGTTTTCAAAATGAGCTACAACAAGCTGAAAGTGATTACCAGTCATACGTTTCATGGACTTTCTAGCCTAACAAGATTACACATTGACCATAATAGAATTGATTCCATCCATCCTAATGCATTCAATGGTTTAACAGCATTAAGACTACTTCATTTAGAAGGAAACTTACTTCACCAGCTTCATCCCAACACCTTCTGCACTTTCAGTTTTCTGGACTACTTCCGACAATCAACATTAAAACATCTTTATTTATCAGATAATATGCTACAAACACTTCCAGCTAGTATGATTCAAACAATGCCATTGCTGGAGAATCTGTACCTCCATGGGAACCCCTGGGCCTGTGATTGCCAGTTAAAATGGTTACTTGAATGGGATGAACAATCAAACGGTAAGATTTTTTCAATATGTATATTGAGGGCCAACCTCAAGTAAAACTAATCTTTCATTCCTTTACTCTTTAAGAGATTAAGATTTACAAAATATGCATGTCATTTTATTAGATTTGCTGACAGCCATACAAAACTTTAATACCTCTGGTCCCTTTCTCACCACATATAGAAGCTGTACAGCAAAAAAAAAGTAGGGAAACATTTTGGTATATATATTTACCTTTAGTCCAGCTTTAGTACTGCAGGAGGTGATGTCATGCTGCTTTCCGTAAGATCCCAGAGAATTCTGAGTACTCAACATGTTGCCATAAGTTGCTGCACCACAGTGCATGATTGTGTTTTTGCAAAATTATGGATACTCTATATTTCCCATTAACTCGCAAAAAGAAGGATGACATCACCCCCACGTAGGCGCCACAGACAGAAACTGGGAATGATCTTCCCACAGGTATTTTCTTTTTTTTTTTTTTTTAGCTTTTTGTAGTCGGGGAGGGGCCCAATTGTATTAAAGTAATTGTAAGGGCTCATTTTTTTTAAAAATAACAAACATGTTATACTTACCTGCTCTGTACAAGGGTTTTGCACAGAGCGGCCCTGATCCTCCATTACTGGGGTCTACCGGCAGCGCTCCTGGCTCCTCCTTTACATCGAGTGCCCCCATGGAGAGCTGCTTTGCCTGGTGCGGGCACGCTCCCGAGTCCTGCTACTGCATCTATTGACACAGACAGCAGGACTGGGCCCCGCCCCAGGCTCCCGTGTCACTGTATTTGATTGACGGCTGCGGGAGCCAATGGCATCTGCTGCTATCAATCTATCCAATGAGGACTCGAGATAGCAGATGAAGCTGCTGTGCTCATGCTCGTCGCTGGAACGATCGGGTTCAGGTAAGAAAAAGGGGGTTCTGAGGGGCAGCTGCAGCGTAGAAGGTTTTTCACCTTAATGCATTAAGGTGAAAAACCTTGAGGGTTTACAACTCCTTTAAGTGGACGATTTTAACTGTAGGATCTGCTATAATTGACAACCACATGCACTAAAACTTTTTTGCCTTTAGGTTGGAGAGAGTGAATAATATTCTAAAGGTCAGTCAGGTTTTTATTGATGTGCTCCCACTGCAAAGATTGCCTCTCATTTTCTGTTTCAATGACACACTGTAAGGTTGATTTACTAAAGGATTTGAGAATGTTAATACAATGAATTGAGTACATTTTCACTTCAGTTATCCAATGATGTACAGTTAAAATATGTAAACAGGCATTTTCTTTTCACACTATTGGATAATTAAAAGTCTTTTTTTGTGTGAACATTGTCAAATTTTTTAGTAAAGCAGCCTCTGCGTGCCAGTGTAACATTAGGGGTTGATAAAGGCAAATAGACTGTGCACTTTGCAAAGAGTAGTTGCACTATGCAAGTGCAGTTGCTCCAGAGCTTTGTAAATGAGGTAAAGCTTCACAAGGTGTTACCAGGGAAAAAGTGGGAAAGTATCCCACACCCAAAAAAATTTTTGCTATTGGTTTTATTTTAGGTAAAATTTGATGATATTTGATGTAACTAGGCAAGGTGGAGGACATACTGCACATGCAAACTTTTTTTCCTGCTTTTGTGAGGAAAAACTAATATAAATTATATTAAAGCAGTTGTATACCCGCACATTTAAAAAAAAAAAAACCCTGCAAGTCAAAGGCATAATGAGCTAGTATGCTAGAAATGCTTACCTCAGAACAGAGCCCCCGTATCTGAGCCCGGTCCACGCTGAGGGAGCTGACATCTTGTCCTCAGTGTGTCTTCCGGTTCCCGGCTCCAGTGCTGTGAGTGTCCGGAGCCGCAATGACGTCACTCCCACGCATGCGCGCAGGAGTTTTCCTCCTGGCAAGGTCAGCGGGCATTCAGAGCACATGCGCCACAGACATCAGTGGCTGCATGCAAAGGGAATATATCCTAAGCCGTACAGATTTAGGAGATATTAATTTTACCTACAGGTAAGCCTTATTATAGGCTTACCTGCAGGTAAAAATGTCAAATTTGGGTATACAACCACTTTAAATTATTTGAAATATTTCTAAAATTTTCAGCTTGCCATAACTTCATAAAGTAAAACTCCATGTCTGGGGTATGTGGTAATTCCCCATAGTTACCGTAGTTATATTCCCCACACTAATTTATACAGTGCTCTAAAAGGTGATTTTATTACATTACTTTTTAAGCTGTTCATATTAGAAATTTGATAGATTTTGAAATAGCAAGCTTTATATACACCATGTGATTGTTCGCTTTGCACAGGAAGTTGTTCTTTGAAGAGAATTTCCATCAGAGCTAGTGAATGTGGTAAAATTTTGCTTAACAAAGAATACCCAGCTATGGGTAAAAAAGTACAGCATTTTGCTTGCTCATGATTGGATGATAGAAGTCAACAGAGCTTTACCTCTTTCCCCAAACACTGGGGACAATTCACTTGCAAAGTAAACAGTCTATTTACAGTAGGCAAACCAATCCCTGTGAAGACTGTGACTACATATTCCAATATGAAAAAGATAATTAGGTACTTGTTTTAATTTAAGAGCTGTAATTCTTTGTTGAGAAATACTGTACTATATATATAACATGATGTAGAGCAGGTGCTTTTAAGTTCAAAGGATGTAGTTAACCAGATAATTATGTCTACATGTAGCTTGTATGCTGTTCTTGCTTTGAAGTCTCTATGTCTTTGTATTGATGTATTGTTTTTACTTATCCAGATGTGGGATATTACATTTGTTGTTTCATATCTCTATAGGTGTTTTAAAATGTAAGAAGGATAGAGCATATGAAAACGGACAGCTGTGCCCAATGTGTTCTACTCCAAGACATCTCCAAAATCAAGAAATTCAGGGTTTGAAGGATATGTCCTGTTCGCGTCCTTTTATCTCCTCCCCATTCAGGATAAACAGCAGTGACACCTCCTCTGAAGATGATGATAATGATTTGCCGTCATTAGAGCTAAATAAGGGTTTTATTGGACATATAATTTTAAATATGACGGATGAACATGGGAATACAGTCAACTTGGAATGTCAGATGAAAGAAACAGAGGACTTCAGCAAAATACAATGGAACCAACTTCATCCAGAAGAGATTGACATCAATGCAACCTTTGCGGTGGATTTTGAATGCCCCATGACTCGGGATAACTATGAAAAATTATGGAAACTAATAGCTTATTATAGTGAAGTTCCTGTTAAGCTGGAAAGGGAGTTGTTGTTTACAGATAGCGCCAAAGTGACTTATAGATATAAACAAAATTTAGATCATGATTCGTATTATTATACAGGAGTAAAGGCTGTAATTTCTGCTGAGCCAGAGTGGGTGATGCAGTCTGTTGTCAAACTTCAGCTGAATAGAAGATTGAGCACCTCCAAGAAAGTTACTCTCTCTTTTTCCACACAACTTTCACAATCACTTCACACAAAAGATATTCAATATCCAAAAAACAGTTGGGTTATGATAAACAGGAATGATCGGACCAAAACGTCTTACAGTGTTATCAAAGGACAAGTTTGCCAGTTGAACTGCAATGTAAAGTCTTCAGAAGCCCCTACATTTGAATGGACTCTACCAGATGGGACAACAGTAAAAGCTCCACATAATGACCCTAATAGTAGATATTCAGTAGCAGCTGGTGGCCAGTTGATAATCAAATCAGCAGATTTTTCCGATTCTGGCATGTACCATTGTATTGCCCGGGTAAAACATGAGGTAGTCACCTTACCTATCAGAGTGGTTGTGCAGCCTCCATCAAATGAGATCTCTGAGAGCAATGTCAAGGTAGTCACCAAAACCATTGGTGAACCTATAACTTTAACTTGCAATGCACTTGCCAATCCAGATGCTGATGTTAACTGGATTTTACCAAGCAATAATATTATTAATTCAGGGACAAATAAAACTGGTGCATATTTTTTAAATAATGGTTCATTATTTATTTCAAATACAAAGCTTACTGATAACGGTCTGTATAGATGTATTGCTTTAAATCAATATGGAGAAGACCATTACAGTGTGCAAGTAGCAATACTGAAAAAGCTCTCTGAACAACTAAATAAGGTGACAATAATTAAAAAGCGGCCTATTGTAAAAGTATCAACAAAAGCAAAGTATGATCTAATAGATGATGATAGGGGTTCAGGAGAGAGAGATGTTGAAGAGGAGAAAGATAAGTATTACAATGTACAGGACAAGGTCAAATATGGCAAAGATAAAAGTTCTTCTGTAGGAGGGGGTGAAGGCAAAAACAACAGAAAAGACCGTAAAAAAACAAATACATGGAAGAATACAGAAAAATATAAAGAGAGTAATGTGGCAGAAGGGAGAAGGAAGTTTGAATCTAGGAAAAGATTAATTGGAGGCAATAAGCAAATTGATCCTAAGCAATGGGCCAGCATTTTAGCCAAAGTCAGAGGGAGAAATGTTCTAAAAACCACAGAATTCCCTCTTCTGACCAGCCCGAGAGCAACTACTGCATCAGCAACCACTCACGACCTTACACCTCCGTCTTCTCTTTCTAAGCCATCATTCATTACAGAATCAGCAATTGTTGAAGAAGCATCAGCTGATGAAGATGAATTATTATATATAACATCTTCACCAAAAGTAACCATAAGGCAATATGATGATTTGACAACATCGCCAGCTGATATAACTACAGTAGGGACTACAGAAGAGTCAGATGATTATAATGAAATTTCCTTTGAAACCGAGATTGAAAAGACTTTGACAGCAGAACCACCTGATACGGTGACTACACTTGCTACATCAAGTGTTGATACCACAACACTTGAAAACACTGATATTGAGGACTCCATCTATTCAATGGGTGAGGAGGACTTAAGACCTTTCACAGAAGAAGAAGATACAAACATACAATTATATGATACAGATGACCTAGCTGGAACTGTCAGCACTGAACAAGAAAGCCTTATAGATGATTTTTCTACCATGGGAACTGAAACCTTTACTATAGAGCAAAATGTCCAAATTCATGATACGGAAAATCACTTCATTGACATTACAACACCTTCCTATGCTACAAAAGAATTTAGCACATTTGTGAAGTCCACAGTAATACAATCTACACCCTTTGCCCTTGATGAACTGGTAACTACAGAAAATGAGATTTCATTTACAACCACACCTAACCTTTCAGGAGAAATATCTAATAATGATAACATAAACTTTTGGGATGTGGATAATGATATCTCTTCTCCATCTCCAACCAGAACTAGTATTCCAGAGAATGAACAAATTGTTTTTAAAGCCATAGACAGTATAATACCGAAGTCTACTGGTTCTTTTCCTACACAGTCACCTGCAACCACCAGCAAAAATTATTTTGTGCCTATATCATCTGCTCCAGTCACTGAATTCTTCAGAGAGGATTCTATTAGGCCAACTGAAAACATTGTGGATACATACAATTCACATGAATCACAAGCATTTTCTGTGGAAACAGGGCAGCAATTAGTAACCACCACCCTTAGTCCCCATACTCTGTTTATTTCCAGTGACAGAAAAGAAGTGGTAACATTTGCTGTTCCAGAAACAACAACCATCAGAACAACACCTGAACAAAGGCAATTAGCCACCACAACCTCACAGCCCATAACACATGGTAACGTCCAGTATCCTCGAAGAAGAAACTATGGAAGACGAAAATTCAGGCCAAATCGTTTTAGACAGAATCAGATTGTCCCTACAGTGCCTTCTTATAGGGATGCAAATGTTATCACTCAAAAACCTTTTGTGATAGAATCTGAAGACAAGTCCACTAACATAGTCAGTTACCCTCTTGATAACATCATTTATCAGCATGTTGAAATAACACAGCCAGCAATTAAATTAGCAACATCTAGTCCTGCAGTGCCCCAAATTTCAGAAAAGGGTGTATTAGTACACATTCCATTTACTACTCCTGCGGCTGAAACACAAACATCCAAAATTTTGGAATTGCCAATTGTTGCACCTGTTACAACAGCTCAAACAGAACAGAAATCTGATGGCATACATAGCACAAGACATGCAGAGGATTATGTAACAAGATCAAATCAATATATAATACCGAGTAAAGCTGACAAGCCTTTTTCTCATAGTACCACTCCAAGGTATTTCATTACATATTCACCTCCATCAAGGCCTGCAACAGATTTAGATACTTCAAAAGATGCTGATGAAGAAGTTTATATAGCTGTAGATCAATCAGTCATAACAGAGCCATCACCAGTACTTGTAGAGGAACCACCATCTGCGACTACTGAAGCTGCTCACATTGAAAACTTTCTAAAAGATTTAAATAATAGACAAAACAAGGTTCCTGAAAGGGCCATAACATTGCCAGTACAAGTTACACAGAAAACGGACCACTTCATAAAATATTTTAACAAAGCACAAAACGTACCTAAGCAGTTTCCTACTACAACAACAGTACAAACAATACAAAAAATGACAACCACTGCTAATAGGGAAGAAAATGATCACACAACAGTGCATATACATTCAGGAAGCAAGGAAAGTCCTGGCAGGCCAGTTCATCAAACTACAACACCTACTCCTGGAAAATATGCCACTGTATTTCCGGTAACAAAAAAAGTTTTTGTTCCCACTACACATTATCACTTAAGCTTGCCAAGTATGCCGTTTGTGCCTACTCAACCTCCAGTTCCCACAAGAACCACTGATCAGGAAGCTGTAAATGAACTAGACCCTAATACTTCTATCAAAAACAAAATATTTGTTCAGTCAAAGCAAGAAAACGTTAAAGATGTCTATACCGCAAGATCAAATAACAGCCTTCTTTATAACACCAAATATTACCATAAACCCAGAGTAGTGAATAACCATCATCATGCAGTAGTTCCACCCTATTACAATCCTTCAAGAGCTACTATAAGACCACCTTTAATTGGTACCCAGGGACCTCTTCGCTACTTTATTACTAATCAGCCCCTTTCAGTAACAAATAAACCAGAAATAACAGCTTACACGGCTCAAGAAAGAAAAACGTATACACCATATATATCAACAACCCCACCAACTACAACAACCACAACAATAATACCATTATTCAAGCCAAGGCCAGCGACACCAAATAAATATAACCAAGGACAACGAATAACACCTTATTACAGACCATTTGGAAATAACTTTATTACTGATGGTAAAGGCACTGCGATGAGATTCCCTTATCACGTAAATCCATACTATATAAACCCAAGAAACCCTTATCGTTTAAATAGAACAAGGCATTTTCAGTTTGCTGCAACTCCCAAACCAAATCTGCCGTCTATTGTAGTCCCAGACAATGTAACACCTAGAACCTGGACTACAACATTGATTCCAACAACAACAAGAACTACTACACCCCCTGTTCCAGCTATGACCAAAGTTTCAACAATCTCAACAGCCTTGGCTGTGACAACTTCCCCTTATATTGCACAAACCCGAATGTCACAGACACTACATCCATACTGGTATTATTTTAATGTCAATCAAAGACCTCGACTTACATCAAGCAAAGCAGAACCAACACCACAACCTCATATAATTGTCAGAGTCCAAGAAAGCAAACCAAGGATTATAACCACTGGCTTCCAGTTTGTATCACTGCCATATGAAATGGATGCAATTTTCCCATGTGAAACAACTGGTGAGCCAAAGCCCACCACTACTTGGACAAAACTTGCCACAGGTAACTTGTCAATATAAATTTACCTTTACTTCGTACAAAATTAAATATTTTATCAAAAATTAATGTGCACTTTAGATGCTATATTAAAACAACTATGTCATTAAGGAATGAAACCAACAATTTGCAGGCACCTGTTACAGTCTCCAAATTCCTGACATCTTACTGGAATGCTGAACTCCTTTGACAGATAAAGTTCTAACACTTGTAGTGTCAAAACTTTTCCACCTCATCCTGCCTCCTACGCATTTTTTTTGGCCAGTTAGACAGCCAGTCATAATGATGGGCCAAAAAGTAAGGGAATAGACAATCTTCAACACTACCAAGACCAGGACAACCTGGTGTTCTGGTTGTAAAGGCTGTTGCAGGTATGTGCAGACACCTCTAAGCCAATGGACTTTATTGGCGTTTTTTTTTTTTAGCTTAGAAAAAGATTTTCATTAGGGCTGCAGGTCAACAGCCCAGCACTGGTACTATTTAGTGCTAAGAATAAGTATATGTCCAGCAGCTGCAATGATGCTATTTAGTGCTGAGAACAAATATACATCCTGCAGCTGCCATAACCACCTCTATTGTTTACCGAGTGGGATGGGGGCCATACCTTAAAGGAAAACTTGCACCAAAGGTTCCGTTTTCCTTTAGGTTCACCTACCGCATTCATTGTCTAGTAAGCAAGTTAGAGACAGAGAGGGTGACATAGGATTCTGAATTCCTGTACCAAGAAAAAAACTACCTGATTGAGCAGTGTGAAAGAATTGTCTATAACAAAAAACTGGCTGCACACAGTTTTTTATCCATTGAACAGGTAAAACCATAAAGATATACAGTATTTATTTAAACCATGTATTTAACTATTTGCCAGAAGTTATGCTTTAAGTTCCATATGGATGCTATCTTTTCCCGGAGCATTCTGCGCTCTGTGTGTGAGGAGCTTGATAAAATATAAAATGTCTTGCATTCATAAATTATACTGCTTCAAGTTCATATTCAAAACTGTTACTATTTACTATTTTAGTCTTGTACATTTATTTTTTTCTGTTTTTGATTGAAATAGGTGCAGTCATGACTTCAAGCACCAGAATACAGCGATTTGAAGTCTTGGATAATGGAACTTTGCATATCCAGAACCTTCAGCTGCAGGACCGTGGACAGTATATGTGTACTGCACAGAACAAGCATGGCATTGACAAGATGACTGTTACTTTAGCAGTCATTGCCAATCAACCCAAAATGTTATCCTCTCGATACAGGGATATTTTAATTTATCTTGGAGATACGATCACATTGGACTGTAATGCCACTGGAATACCAACACCTCACATTTCTTGGATATTGCCTGATCGGAGAATAGTGCGGATAGTTTCTACAACAGAGTCTCATATTATGCTTTTACCTAATGGAAGTTTGTCTATTAAAGAGGTTACTTTCCCAGACCGAGGAAGCTACAAATGTGTTGCAAGCAATGTGGCTGGAGCCGACAGTTTGACTGTTAAGCTTCAAGTATCACCTTTGCCCCCAATAATTCAACAGGAAAAGGTGGAAAATATTTCTCTGCCTCAGGGTCACAGCATATTTATCCATTGCTCAGCGAAAGGTGCTCCTCCACCCACTATTCGATGGGTGCTTTCAGATGGAACCCAGGTTAGACCATCCCAGTTTGCAAATGGAAACATATTTGTTTTTCCCAATGGAACAATCTACATAAGAAACAGCTCACCAAGAGACATTGGGAAATATGAGTGCATAGCTGCAAATGTTGTGGGTGCAGCCAGGAGAATAGTACATTTAGATGTAAAGAAATATCCATTAAATGCTAAAATTACTGCAAGCTCTCCCCAGAAAACGGATGTGTCTTATGGTGGAACCCTACGCTTAGAGTGCAGTGCAGCAGGAGATCCCTGGCCAAGAATAATGTGGAGACTTCCATCTAAACGTCTGGTTGATTCTTTTTTCAGGTGGGTTGATAATCAATACAGTATATTCTATGTTAGTCCAAAACCCTAGTATATATCAGTGACAAAATAACACTAAGTGTCTCGACTTTCATTGCTTATTTGAAGCATTTTTCCTGTCTATGAACAATATTATATTCCCATGCAATGTGCCTTTGAGCTTGCTGCCAAATTTGACTTCTTCAGAAAGAGTAAATTCCCTAATACAGCCCAAAGTTTCTTGCCATGTCATAGCCTTCTCATCCTCCAAGTCCTGCACCCCTCCCCTTACAATCTCTACCTAATCTTTTTTTTTTTTTTAAGTTGGTGGGGGGAGAGCAAAGGGGTTTAATATAGAGTGTGAAACTGAAACTAAGAGTTTGCTCATCTGTACGTACAGTGGTTGGGCACTTTAGCAAGGTACAGAAATGGCTGCTGCTGTATAATAGCCATAAGGATACAAAATTTTGCTCCAAGGGTCGCCGAACAAGATGAGAAAGATGTTTTAACATGGTAAAACCAGTGTGATTAAACCATAATCAGTATGTTAGATTCTTATCATAACCAGTATTTGTTCTGGGAACTGAATTTAAAACTCATCATGTGTGTGGATGATTAAAATTTTTTTTAAAAAGTAGGAAGGTGATAAAGGAGTTAAAAAATAAGGACTCCCTTATGTAAAACATTTAAGCTCTGCTGTTACTTTAACAGATGTGCATTTTGTTCTATGTATCAGGATCAATGATACAGAGCAACAGCTGGCATGTTGACAGCAGAACTCTGTTGGTTACAGTGGCACATTGCCAGGTGATATACAGGCAGGAGATGCTCCCTCCATGCCAGCACTGTACCCGAGGTGGGTGCCTCTATGCTATTTGCCTTGGCTCAGCTCTGCCTTTAGAGCCCTCAAGAGATGTTAATCTTCTTCAAGCTTTGACACAGGTCCCCTAGTGCATTCTGTCATGAATTTAATAGCCTCGACTGCTCAAGCCCTGAAGAAGGGAAAGGCGCTTTCCCCTCAAAACACACTGGCTGTATTTGATGCTTTTAACTGATTCAAAAAGTTCCTCAAGTGAGAACTATTGTACCAGGTGCTCCCACATACACATCCAAGGATTTACTGTCTGACGAGCCCCTCATTTGTTGCTATCAGAAAGGGAGGAGCCTAGGACCAGAAGAGAGTTTTGAAGGAAAAATCACTTTACGGTAGATCCATTGGAACCAACTTCACTTATTTTTGGCCAATGCTATCACACATACAGTATCAGTCTTTCATTGTAGTAGAATCCAACACAAGGCACAGCAGTGGACTACAATGCATATACCGTGCATTATGATGTGCAGTGTTGGTAAAAAAGATTAAGCCCGGGTTCACACCTATGCGAATTAGATGCTGCTTACACCGCATCCAATTCGCAGGACATTTTAAAATACATTCATTTGAATGTATCTGGTTCACATATGTGCGTTGCATTCGCACTATGCATTGCACAAAAAACGTGTGTGTTTTTTGGGCATTGCGGTGCGAATTACAAGCCCATTACCTCCTATGGGAGCGCATCTGATTCGCAGATGCATTGCGTTCTGAACAAGGATTTTCTCCTTCTCCTCACTACACCTTCCCCTCTCCCTGCTCCCTGATCCGAGGCTAGAACGCAGAGAAGCCTTTGAACAACAGATTTTTATCTTCCCAGTGAAACCTGAGCTTCAATTCGCACCGCACATGTGTGAAACCGGGCTAATACATGTTGTGAGTTGTTGGCAAGCCTTTTAAATTAAATGGGCTACTTTAATGTAACACCTGTTAATGTGTGCAATAACACGTGTGATAACACAATTAGCACTGAACCCCGGGCACATTTTTTTCACCTTGCTTTGGGTCTGTGCCCACACTGCAAAGGTTAACTGCTAGTTTTTTTCTAGAGGAGAGGAGAGTGCCGATATACTTACCTAATCCTCCTATCCTCCCAGCACAAGAACAGTCCCTGCGGTCTAGTGGCCTTGTGCGGTGGACTGCTCCTGACATTACCACACCCATAAACCTGCTTTGAACGTGAGGAAATCAGGGACAGTCCACCGCTGGATTGTGGGGGTGCACCGTTTGTCACTGGAGTGGAGAATCGCATGAGTCCCTTTCTGATCACCTCTGGACAAAACGAGCAGTTAATACATGCAGTGTGCACACAGCTCCACTGCATGGGAAACATTTTTTGCCCTCAGTTGGGCTTTAAGTTCTAGCACTTAAGTGTGGATGGGCCATAAAATATGAAAAGTGTATAAAAAGTTATTTCTATATAGTTTGGGAATGAGTAGGAAAGGGTAAATCTCTACAATAGTTTATCTATGTCGATGTCCTTCTAGGAAGATTTCCCTTTTTTTCCTGACCAAATTTTCCCAAAGTAAGAGAAATTCATAGTTAGCAAGGTTAAATAAAGACACCAGTCTATCCAGTTCAACCTGAGTGAGTGCGGGTGCGTGTCTACAATTGCCCCTATCCCTGTACATTGTGTCTCATTAAGATGCTCATCTATTATATTATTATTTATTTAAGGTACCCATATAGCGAAGTCAATTTACACAGCGCTCCACACATACATCATACACTCACATCAGTCCCTACCCTTAAGGAGCCCACAATCCAAGGTCCCCAACTCACATTCATATACTAGGGCCAATTTTGGACAGAAGCCAATTAACTTACCAGCATGTCTTTGGAGTGTGGGAGGAAACCGGAGTACCCGGAGGAAACCCATGCAGGCACAGCGAGAACATGCAAGCTCTAGGCAGGTAGTGTCATGGTTGGAATACGAACCAGCGACCCTTTTTACTGCTAGGTGAGAGTGCTACCCACTAAACCACTGTGCCGCCCTGTGTGTCTTCCTGTCTTTGATAGCTGTCAATGGAAAATGTGTCTCCCTCACCACTTGCTCTGGTAAAAAAAAAAAACTCAAAAGTTTTGGATTTCCCTGCACATTCTGTCTCTGTAAAAATGCTCTACAGGACAAATAGAAAAGGCGAATCCCCCTAGCAAGGACATAGACAGAAATATAAACTAGACAGAGGGCCTAACGCTTTTCATATATAGATAGTACAGCCATGGCCAAAAGTTTTGAGAATGACACAAATAATAATTTTCACAAAGTCTGCTGTCTCAATTTTTATGATGGTAATTTGCATATACTCCAGAATGTTATGAAGACTGATCATATGAATTGCAATTAATTGCAAAGTCCCTCTTTGCCATTATAATCACCTTAATCCCCCCCAAAAAATTTCCACTGCATTTGTGAAGAAGACTTTAAGGCGCCCAAGAAAGTCCAGCAAGTGCCAGGACCGTCTCCTACATTTGATTCAGCTGCGGGATCGGGGCACCACCAGTGCAGAGCTTGCTCAAGAATGGCAGCAGGCATGTGAGTGTATCTGCATGCACAGTGAGCTGAAGACTTCTCAGTCAAGGGAGTGGGCTCACTCACAATTTTGCCAAAGAACATGAGTAAAGAATGGTACAAATACATCCTCCGGGAGCAACTTCTCCCAACCATCCAAGAACAGTTTGGTGAGGAACGATGCCTTTTCCAGCATGATGGAGCACCTTGTCAAGTTGTCATAAGGCAAAAGTGATATCTAAGTTACTTGGGGAACAAAACATCAAAATTTTGGGTCCATGGCAAGGAAACTCCCCAGACCTTAATCCCATTGGTCAATCCTCAAGAGGTGGGTGAACAAAAAACCCCCACAAATTCTGACAAATTCCAAGCATTAATTATGCAAGAATGGGCTGCCATCAGTCAGGATGTGGCCCAGAATTTGATTGACAGCATGCCAGGGTGAATTGCAGAGGTCTTGAAAAAGAAGGATCAACACTTCAAATATTGACTCTTTGCATCAACTTAATGTAATTGTCTTTAAAAGTCTTTGACACTAATGAAATGCTTGTAATTATACTTCAGTATACCATAGTAACATCTGACAAAAAGATCTGAAAACATTGAAGCAGCAGACTTTGTAAAAATTTATATTTATTTATATATATATATATATATATATATATATATATATATATATATATATAATGTCATTCTCAACATTTTTGCCACGGCTGTACTAACAAAAATGATTATACAGATTAAATCTCTTATGCCGCATACACACGAGTGGACTTTTCGACCAGACTGGTCCGACGGTCTATCCGACAGACTTTCGACGGACTTCCGACGGACTTTCCGAACAAACGGACTTGCCTACACACGATCACACCAAAGTCCGACGGATTTGTATATGATGACGTACGACCAGACTAAAATAAGGAAGTTGATAGCCAAAAGATGCCCTAGTGTCGGTTTTCGTCCATCGGACTAGCATACAGACGAGCGGACTTTTCAATAGGAACTGGGTCCGGCGGAGTTCTGACGTAAAGATTTGAAACATGTTCCAAATCTAAAGTCCGTCCGAAAAAGTCTGCTGCAGGTCTGATGAAGCCCACACGGTCAAATTGTCTGCCGGACTTGGTCCGTCGGAACCAGTCCGGTCGAAAAGTCTGCTCGTGTGTACATGGCATTGGGTTTATAAAAAAATTGACTTAATAAAGAAATAGGAGAAATAAGAATCAGTTAGAAATATACATATAACATATACAGTATAGATAGACAAAATTAAATGCAGAAGGGCTCATACATAGGTAGGTAGGCCAAGTCCTGTTATTCTCTAATTTATGTTGGCCACATTTTCCAAACAGAATATTTCAGCATTACTGCTGTAACTCTGCTTTGTATTGCTTGCCGCCTTTTCATGGATCAGCATATTCATTTTGTTTGTTGTTCTTTTTTTTTTGTAGTTTTGACTCCAGAATCAAAACCTTTGCAAATGGAACTCTCATCATCTACTCTGTTACTGAAAAAGATGCTGGAGATTATTTGTGCATGGCAAGGAACAAACTTGGAGATGACTATATGGTGCTTAAAGTAAATGTCATGATGAAGGCTGCCAAGATTCAGTTTAAAAATGACATTGACCACAAAGTCACATATGGAGGTGATCTAAAGGTTGACTGTGTGGCTACAGGAGTTCCAAATCCTGAAATTTCATGGAGTCTCCCAGATGGAAGTATGATTAATAATGTTATGCAATCCGATGACAGTGGGACAAGAACAAGAAGATACGTTGTATTTAATAATGGAACCTTGTACTTCAATGAAGTTGGAATGAAAGAGCAAGGTGACTATACATGTTATGCTGTGAACCAAGTTGGTCAAGATGAGATGAGGGTAAGCGTCAAAATACTGCCTGAGAAACCAGCCATTAAGAACAAGACTTATTCTATTATTAACGTGCCTTATGGTGATGTTATCACGGTTTCATGTGAAGCCAAAGGAGAGCCTGTCCCAAAAATAACATGGCTCTCCCCATCCAGTAAGCCTATACCTGCATCATCAGACAAGTATCTTATTTACCAAGATGGTACTCTTTTAATCCAAAAAGCTCAACGATCTGATAGTGGAAACTATACATGTCTAGCACAAAATAATGGTGGAGAGGACAAGAAAGTGGTTCAAATTCAGGTAAATGTCCTCCCTCCCAAAATTAATGGCTATTCTGACAAAATATTGACAGTTAAAGAATCTGCAATGAAAGATACACGCTTGTTGATTGACTGCAAAGCTGAAGGAATTCCGACACCCCGTGTCATGTGGGCTTTTCCGGAAGGAGTAATCCTTCCTGCTCCTTACTATGGAAATAGAATTACAGTCCACCGAAATGGAACCCTTGACATTAAAGTTCTTAGGAAAACAGATTCAGTACAGTTGGTGTGTATTGCAAGGAATGAAGGAGGGGAGGCAAAATTAGTTGCTCAGTTAACAGTCAATGAACCAGCGGTAAAACCTCAATTTACCAGCGAAAATGAAATTGTTGTTGCATCTGAGGGTCATGTTGCTAAGCTTAATTGCTCAGCTGTCGGGATACCAGAGCCTCATCTTATATGGATTCTGCCTAATGGTACTGAGATCAACAGTGGCAGTCACCTCCACAGACTGTTTCACAAGCAAGATGGTACATTGCACATTGGCTCTGTAGCACTTGCTGATGGAGGGACCTACCGCTGCAGAGCTCTTAACATAGCTGGATCTGCAGACAGACTGGTCATTTTGCAGATTGGACAAAAGCCACAAATGAGTAGCAACTATAATAACCTAGTAAGCATAATCAATGGAGAGACTTTACAACTTCACTGCACTACACAGGGAGAACCAAGACCTCATATTTCTTGGACACTTCCAAATGGAATTGTTATTGATGGGCCTCAGGTTAAAGGCCGCATATCTCTTTTGCAAAATGGAACCCTTATAATAAAGGACACTTCCGTCTATGACAGGGGAAGTTACCAGTGTAAAGCAACTACACAGTATGGTTCATCCACAATGAATGTTCCTGTCATTGTTATAGCATATCCTCCTCGTATAACGACCAGTCCTGCACCGGTGATCTATGCAAGACCAGGAAGTTCCATTCAGCTAAACTGCATGTCAATTGGCATACCAAAAGCTGAGATAACGTGGGAGCTTCCGGATAAATCTCAGCTAACTGCGGGAGCACAGTCTCGTCTTTATGGAAACAAATTTCTTCATCCTCAGGGGACTTTAGTTATTCAACATTCTTCAAAGAGAGATGCAGGTTATTATAAATGCACTGCAAAAAATATACTAGGCAGTGACACAAAATCTACCTACATACATGTATATTAAAATACATAAAATCAACTGTACAGGTAAAATGCCCGTGACTGCCATGCAAGTGCAAAGTATACTGTATCATTGTTTGCAATGGACAACTTCTAATTAATCATATCTGATGTCATAGTATACTCTACATTCAATAAATCATACTATCTTTTGAAACAAGACGTATAAACTAACCAAAGCAAAGATGTAAATGTATGATAGATTTAATGGTTATAGTTTTAATACAACATTTTTTTACCTCTTTTAGCATTTCATGTGTGCTGATTTTCTGTTCATAGCTCTGAGATCAGATCTTGTTGATGTGCGTGGATTGGTCTTCATCAAATTCAATTTCAAACATACTGTATATACCATTGTAATAGCATTTGAATAAATATGTATTCTACTTTGGGGCTTTATCCCAACATAAAACAAGCTGAAAAGTAGGTGTACAATCCTTGGTTCAAACAGCATTCATTAACAGAAATTAATTGAAAATAGTTGCTAGCTACCATCATTTGCTTGCATTGTATATGCTGTATAGGGGATGAAATCGCTCCTTTATAAAGCATTTCTTTACCAAATATTTTTCTACTTTTAAAGATTACCTCCACTTTAAAAGACGAAAAGAGGATTTGTGGAGGAGTATTGTAGTGTTGAAGCACTTAACCCCTAATTTGTGAATACCCAATTTGCTGCCTCTAACTTAAAATGCCATCTACTTCTGTGACTTTTGACTGGACCCTCTCTCTACCAAGGTGTTGGAAAGGTTGTGGGGATGTCCTATTGAAAGATGTAGATTCAAATTGTTTTTATGACACGCAAACAGCAGATTTGGGATCAGAAGCAAAGGGGTGGGTGTATTTTACATATCGCGCTCAACCCTCATACACAAATAATCTCTTGATTATTTTAATTTTAAACTAGAGCTGCCTTTTAAGGACCATTTTGATTAAAAGAAGATACTTGGTAAAGTAGTAGCATGTTTCTAAAAAAGAAATACAACAGATGAGTTTTGTTATTTTTGCATTCGCCAGAGCATATTGGAAAGGCTGGATCAAGTTAAATGAAGACAAAAGGGTTTTTGCAATAATTTCTTTTTTCTTGGCGTTCACATCTATCTTATCTACACTCCCTAATGAGATCTGTCTTCAGAGTGACAAGCAGAACTTAGCACCAACAAAGAGGAAAGAAAATATCCATTGTGTACAATTTCTCAATGTGACGTTTGTCTTAACATTAATATTTAGGAATGATACAGTATCACATTGACTTAATCTGCACCTTACTACCAAAGAAGTATTAATATTATTCACATGTTACAGTGATATGTGCTCTACTCTTTGAAATGTTTCTGATACCACTATTCTAGAAAGGAAAAGTATCTCCAAAATACAAGGTGCTTCTTCTGAACAGCATAGTATGCTATATTAGAAGAATACTATGGTATGGACAATTTAATGTTGTTACGGTTGTGAAACCAATGTTTTCATACAGAAGCAGTTTGCATTTTTGTTATAGTTTTTCCTCTACTGAGTCTTATAAATGCATCCATGTGCTGGATAACTAATGTTAAATCTTGTAGAAAGCTAGCCCAGACAGTTCAATTATGGGCTTTCATGAACTTGTTAATATGCAACAAAAAAACGATGTTCACCTTTCATGCTTTTGCATACGTTCTATTATTAATAATGTAACCATGAGACACAAATAAGTACGATACATGTCTCATTTTTTATAAATTATTGGTCTTTAAAAGACTTTGCTGCAGAACTGTGTTTATATTATTATTATGATCCTTGTACTGTACATTTTATAATAAATATTTTTTCCAAACAATTTGATGTATGTTAATGCTGCACAATTTTGTGGAAATTTGAATTTGTTTTGCACTCACTTTTAAAGTGCATGTGAAGCCAAAAGAGTTTTTTTAAGTTTATGTTAAAAAAGTGAATAGTTAAAATTTTTGTAGGATTTTTTTTTTTTTTTTTGCTGTTTGAGTTCCAATGGGAAAATGTCTTTTCACTTAGGGGGTTATTTACGAATGACAAATCCACTTTGTATTACAAGTGCACTGAAAGTGCACTTGGAAGTGCAGTCGCTGTAGATCTGAGGGGAAGATCTGAAATGAGGGGAAGCTCTGCTGATTGTATCATCCAGTCATGTGCAAGCTAAAATTATGTTTTTTATTTTCCTTGCATGTCCCCCTCAGATCTACAGCAACTGCACTTCCAAGTGCACTTGCAGTGCACTTGTAGTGCAAAGTGGATTTGCCTTTCCTAAATAATCCCCTTTTGTGTTCCATAGATACAAAGCAGGAGGAGATCTCTCCAAAGCAATGGAAAAACCCCTCTAATACCCATCACTAGAACTTGATTCACCATTGGAAGGTTTTCCCTCTATTCAACTCAAAAGTGTTGCCTGTCCAGCGCATTTTATCAGTGGACCGCTCCTGACAATGCCCACTGATGAAATGCATTGAAGAGGAGAAGACATCATGATGTCATTTTGCACAGTGGAGAACTTGCACACACCAGAAGAGGGTGAGCTGGAGGTGTTTAGCTCCACAGATAATAAAGCTGTAATAATCCCCAAACTAAAAATATAATATATTGGAGAATACCAATCAATACATGTGGTGGCAGCATTTGTTTTCTTTTGTTAGACTTTTTAAAATCTCTACTTTCACCTGGTGATCTGGCTAGTAACACACAACTGTATTAGAGTGCCCCCCACTCTGGATGAAGAAGACAGGAGGCACCTTTGGACAACAGCTTTGTCAGTCTGAGGGCAGATGAGTGTTAAATGGAGAGACCGTATATACCCAAAGAGCACAGAATTGGAGTTTTAACGTGCAGAAAAATCAATCAAAAACAATATTTCCAAAAATATATAGAAAATATTAATACATAGATATTAATAAAACAATTTGTAAAATTCAGGCCATATCAACCCAAATGATCAAGGTACAAAAGTGTGATTGCCTCTACATGTTTCACCAGACACATGGCTTCTTCTGGAGCTTTGCAGTGTTAAATGGACTAGCAGATTTAGATACGCTAAAAAAAATAAACTCAAATTCCAGCCAACACTGTAGTTACACAAGCAGTTAGAGTAACTTTTTTTTCTTTTTTAGATAAAGGTAATGCACAGATAAATAACAGCTGATCATTGTAAGCACCCCTGTCAGTGCTAAATGGTTTGTCGCAACACTCTTAAAGGCTAAGCTCATCTATTTGCAGGTAAAAAAAAAAAAGTGCGCTTATTATTTTTTTACTCTGCAGCCTGTAAGGTATTGCAGTGTTGATTGCACCCACAATCAGTAGATCATGGGTACAGTGCCAGGATCCTGCAGACTCCCAGTATACTGTCTGCCCGTACCTCCAATATGGGTAGGCAGTTACTGAATAGCAGGGAGATTCAATGGACCATGAGAGTGCTTACACGCACCCGTGCCGTTCATTGAGAACTACAAACCGCCAGCTGTGAAGGCTGACAGTACTTGTAGTTCATTCATTCACAGAACTCCCACATGGCCACGCTGATTTAAATTCTGACAGCGGGTGCAAAGAGAAGTCCCCCCGCCTGCTGTCACAGGGAGGGGGGTAGGAGTGGGAGGAGAGGAGGCAGGAGCTGGAACAACCTAAATAAGGGTGGAACATGTAACATGTTCCAAAGGTGAATGTATCCTTTAACTGATACATTTGGGGGATAGCTTGTTCTGTTGAAAAAAACAACAGACTTACTGGCTGGATCACCAGATGAAAATAAAACAAAGAAAGCCTAAAAAAAGAAAACTAATGCAAACACCACATCTAAGAGTTAGTAAGTTGCAATATATATGTTTGCTTTACTTATTTTTGTGGCTTTAATTCTCTTTAGGCTTTACATACCTGAGTGCTGGGCTTAGCACAAAATGATGTAAGTGCGTTGATTGTTTTTAATAATGTATTTTAAGAAACAGTTTTATGCAATAGAGATTCTCCCTTTTTTTTCCTTCTGCATCCCATTTAACTGAGGGCTACCTGAGGTGAAGGAGGACGTTTAGTGCTGTTTAGGAAAAATATATAAGTACTTTTTGACCTGCTTTGATAGTAATTCAAAGCGAATCTGGTGAGTTTATTGCACAAGGGGAAGGTATTGGCAAGACACAGGAGGAAGAGGACTTCCAGTGTTGATGCTTAGCACAGATGGACAGAAGACACCCTAACTGGGCAAATCTTACTGCTGCCAAATGACTGGAAAGGTAGGGTGGGGCAGAATAGTTGGCATATTGATTGATAGGGTGAGGCAACAAAATAGAGATGAAAGGAATGTCAGGTACATATAAGAGGCCAGTGCTGCGGGGTGCCATAACAAGCTCAGATAAGAATCAAGCATATACAGAATAGCATGCATACACAAGCACAAACACACTTAAGCCGCATACACACATTTGGATTTTCCGACGGGAAATGTGTGATGACAGGCTGTTGGCAGAAAATCCAACCGTTTGTACGCTCCATCAGACAATTGTTGTCGGATTTTCCACAGACAAATGTTGGATGACAGGCTTTAAAATTTTCCGCGGACAAATGTCTGTTGTCGGATTTTCCGAGTGTGTGTACACAAGTCCATCGGACAAAGGTCCAAAGTACAAACACGCATGCTCGGAAGCAAGGACGAGCTGGAAGCAGTCAGTCTTGTAAACTAGCGTTTGTAATGCAGAATTAACATTCATGACGTGGCAAATTATGAAATCTCGAAATGCAACGCACAATTCTCTTCTTCTTTAATGGGATAATAATGAAGCTGCTTTGCTGGTGATACTGATGGAGTTATTGCAAACAAATTTTCAAAGGCTTTTTTTTTAGTGATATCAAGAATAATATTATTATGCTTTTTAATCTTTTTTTTTTTTTTTTTTTTTTTTTTTATTGGTGCAAGTTACCACAACACCATTATCCTGTATTTTTTAAGATCAAAGATACAACTATGTTGATGTCCCTCATTAATTTTGTATTTTTTTTAAAAATATGCCTACTCCCAAACTGTCATTTGAAATAAAACACATAGCCAAGTATTATTCTCCGCATTTTTTTTTATTGTGCATTAAAAAAGAAAACAAATAAAATTAGACATGCTATCTGCCAATAGAAACGTAACAAAAAGTGCATTCTATGCATCCAAAATTATAGAAAATATACCAAATAAAATCATTATTCAACCAAAAAATAAAATAAAAGCCTCATGCATGTGTCCTGCTTCTTAATATAGGGGGTCAACAATGCCAAGAGTTGGTGAAAGCAGGGGTCCGTCATCCAGAGATAATTCCGAAAATCATCTGGATTATTCTCCTGGAGCTCCCACATATGACATAATTGGTCACGATTAATAAAGCAACCAATTTTTGGTCCAAGAAATCCTCCTCCTCCTGTTCCTGGACTGGACTTGGGTCAAAGCAATAACTCCAAGGCCAATAATAAATAACATGTTATCTCCTCCGATTCCCCAACATGACTGGTTAACAAACGGCTGTTCAGAAACGAACTAAAAAGTGCGAAATGAAAAGCACGAATCAACACTCACCAAACTTCTACTAACATGAAATTAGCAGAAGGAGCACAAAGGGTGGCACCTGACAATTGAACTTCTTCTTTTTCTGCTCGTAGTACATCTAGTACATCACTACGATTGTGTTTGTTGGCCGACAATTGTGTACCGTTTCTATGCAAGACAAAATCCAGGCACACGCCTTCGGACAAAAGTCAGAGGTTTTGTCAGCGGAAAATCCGATCGTGTGTACGAGGCTTTAGAGGTGAACTGCTGGCAGCTGTAGCAACCTGGAGCAGGTGAGGATCCCACAGTTCATTTTACTGTCTGTCAATGTACTCCTTTGCTGCATCTGCATGTTGGCAGAGTACAAAAGACTTATTGAATGGATACCTAAGAAGCATTATTCATGTCATAATGATTTATCTATGGGTTTGTAAGAGTAACCTACAGGCTTTTATTAGCTGTTATTTTAGATTACGGAAAGCCTGAGAGGACGCTACCATCATTGTCACTCAATAGCAAAACACTGAACAATACAAATATTTTCCAGCACTAAGTTCAACCAGTCCACATAAAACACCTTGTTAAACTGTTTTAGCATTTAAGGTAAAAAGAAAGGTTTTTGTTGCATACATTTGCAAATACATGTAAATCCACACCTCAATGTGAGGATACATCTACAAACTGTGGTCCATAACTCTATAAAGCCTAATGCTGTGTACACACGACCGGACTTTTTGACCAAACTGGTCCGACGGAACTAATCCGTCGGACAATTCAATTGTGTGTGTGCTTCATCGCACCTTTTCTGTCGAAAAATCTGTTGGACTTTAGAAATAGAACATGTTTCAAATCTTTCCGACGGACTCGAGTCCGATCGAAAAATCTGCTCGCCTGTATGCTAGTCCAACAAACAAAAAAGGATGCAAGGGCAGCTATTGGCCATTGGCTATGAACTTCCTTATTCTAGTCCAGTCGTACGACATCACGAAACGATCAGACTTTGGTGTAATCGTGTGTAGGCAAGTCCGTTTCATTGGAACTCCGTCGGAACTCAGTCGAAAAGTCCTTTGGTGTTCAGTCTGACGAAAAGCCCGGTCGTGTGTACACGGCATAAGAGGTGGCTTCTTTGGATTTGGTTCAGACATAGGATTGGATTGGGATTATCCGTTTCATTGAGTGAGTCTTGGCTTCTAGTGTCCTTCTGTACTTTTAAGAAGGATGAACTGCCTCTGGGTATGCCTGCTCTCAATTTATGATTCTGAAATGTTTTTATTTATATTTATATATATATATCCCAACCTGTAGGCTTAAATACATTTGAATTAGAGACCACACTTTACTGGGATCTTTTAAGTGCTCATATTGTCTAGGGTACCAATAAAAACATGATGCTTTTCTTAAAAACACTTATACTTTGAAGGCTTCCATATGCTACACAAAACTATATAGGTATAAACAGAAAAGATATTCTCCTACGCTAGTGCGGAGGGCCTTAGTAAAGGTGGTAGTATTTCCTGGTGGCATAAGTGTAGAGTAATCATGCATGCCCCGCTGCCTAGGCTGACTAGGGGAAGTCCAAAATGCTATGTACGAAAGAAGAGGGAAGACACATGGCCTGATGCATGAATCGTTATAAGAAAGTTTATTATAAACAAATTGGTATATACAGAGATAAATACTACGTATTCATACATATGAATAAATAACACTGTTAACATTTGATAGAATAATATAAAATGATGCCCATATAGGGGATAAAAAGAATGATTGGCTAACGCATTTCAAGGGGTTTTCTCTTTATCAGAGCCTTGGAGACCAGTTTTTACGAGATAAATACTACAAATACATAATATTTATCTCTGTATATACCAATCTGTTTATAATAAATTTTCTTATAACGATTCATGCATCAGGCCACACAGAAAACTATATATAATGAAATTGCTGAACATAGTCTTGAGTTTCACAATGTATTGATATACAGGCAAACCATCTCAACACATTGCACTGTTTTCTTTTTTTTTTCAACAAACTTGATTGAAATGTCACAAAGTGGTTGCATCGTGGTTCGAGAAGGTGAATGGTGTACTTTTTTCAGCACACACCACTGCAATGTGATGGTGTGAACTGGCCTGGTAGGAAACCAATAATTTTGCCTTGTCCAGCAATGGGACTTGACTAGTATAGCTTCTCGACACAGTCCTACTGAACCTAGTGTAAATGGGCTCTAAAAAGCAGTATTTTTCTTTTTTAACCTGATCACTTGGTCCTGTAGGCTTTCTTCTCTCTGTGCTCATTGGCGCTCCATCAATTGTGGGGTTCTCTAACGGTCTCATGCACACTGTAGGGCCAGCAGGCCTGCACTGTAAGTGAGGACGCTGAGGACCCAACCACATCCGGGTGCACTGGAGGAAAGACTAGAACACTGGCTGCTGGGAAAGCTAGGAAATAATGTAAGAAGAAAATCTCTTTTTAATGGTGCCATAGACAAAAATGAGCATTAACCCCTTGCTGACCAGCCACCGCATTTATACTGCGGCAACATAGCTCGGCTGCGCCAGTCGCCGTCATGGTACGTCGGTACCATTGATGGCTACTAGGGGGCGCGGACCTGACGCGAGTGCCGGGCAGCTGCGATCACCGCCGGGGCTCCCGTGGCACACAGTTTACGGTCCTCTGAGGAGAGAATGGACAGATCATCTGTTCATGCAGAGTATGAACAGACGATCTGTCATCTCTCCTGCACAGTCCCATCCCCCTTCAGTTAGAACACACACTAGGACACACTTAACCCCTTCACTGCCCCCTAGTGGTTAACCCCTTCACTGTCAGTGACATGTTTACAGTAATCAATGTAATTTTATAGCACTGATCACTGTAAAAATGCCAATGCTCCCAAAAATGTGTCAAAATTGTCCGACGTGTCCGCCATAATGTCACAGTCCCGATAAAAATTGCAGATCGCTGCCATTACTAGTAAAAAAAAAATTAATAATAAAAAAGCCATAAAACTGTTCCCTATTTTGTAGACACTATAACTTTTATGCAAACCAATCAATAAACACTTATTGCAATTTTTTTACCAAAAATATGCAGAAGAATACGTATTGGCACTGAAAGGAAAAAAAAAATTTTTATATATTTTTGGGGGATATTTATTATAGCGAAAAGTAAAAAATATTGCTTTTTTTCAAAACTGTCGCTCTTTTTTTGTTTATAGCGCAAAAAATAAAAACCGCAGAGGTGATCAAATACCACCAAAAGAAAGCTCTATTTGTGGGGAAAAAAGGACGTCAATTTTGTTTGGGAGCCACGTCGCACGACCGCACAATTGTCAGTTAAAGCGACTCAGTGCCGAATCGCAAAAAATGCTCTGGTCTTTGGCCAGCCAAATGGCCCGGGGCTGAAGCGGTTAAACACTTACAGTGTGAGGTAAGTCCTACTGTAAGAGTAGTTTTGACATTTCCCTGGAGTTCAGCTTTAATCTAAATGCTAAAACTGTTTAATAAAGTATTTTGTGCTGACTAGCTGGACTGATCGATGGGGGAATTTTTGAACTGATTATTGCCACACAATGAAATTGCTCAGCAGATAGCAACTTACAAATGTTATAAATGGCTCCTTCACATAAGAAAGTTTTAGAAATATAGGTTCTTTAATAATTACATGCAAAGCATATTTTCCATGATTCTCCCCTATTTCTGTACACCTTAATCTCAGCAGTATGTTGTAAGTTGAGGATACATCTTTTTTTAATTTATTGTATACTCTTCTATGAAAAGACCATTTATTATATCTTACTTTTTGAAAATTCTGAAATACGAGCTGCCGTAATAAAGTTCACAATCTTTTATGAATGATTTATTACAAAATGATTTTTTCATTATGATTTTGAGAGGACCATACAAAATAAACTGACAAACCACGTATTTAAACAGAGCTGTATTTAATTTTCATCTCTTATGAAAAAAGAATCCACTATAGTAGATTTAAAGTGGTTGTAAACTCTCACATATACCCAGTGAAGTAAACAGCCTCAGATGATTCACAGAGATTAAACAAATCCTCCTACATGGGTTTTTCTGCAGCCCTCTCTTCCCTACACCCCTTCAAAAGTGCTGAAAAGTGTTAAAATCCTTCTTCATCTGTCAGGAGCATAGAGGAGAGGGGGTGGAGAAGCTGCAGTAACAGTCTGTGAGAGCTGATTGGAGGAAAGGCACAGCCCCCCTCCACACAGCAGAAGAACTGTGTTCTGATCTGAATAGGCAAGCTGTCTGCTGAGCTCTCCCCCCACTCCTCCTGTTCTACACAAATTTATCTTGTGTGTTGGTAAAACTTCTCAGAAGTGACTCATGCTGATAACAGAGGAAGGAAGCACCAGAGAGAACGACACTTAGAGCTTTGGCGAGAGCTAAGTAACACTACAGATACACGTGCTTTGCTCAGATTCCATGACTAAGCTTTACAACCACATTAATGCATGTAAAACCGAATCATATGCATTAGAATCCAATACGTATCTTTAGCCATTTTTTCTTTTCAAACACAGCTGGAAAAAGTTAGACTTCTTGTCAACTATTTTTTATATTTTTATCCCATTTTTCTTCACTGGCTGTCTTGTTGGTGTGTCAGAAATTGATGGCATTTTAAGGTGCATACTTAGATTAAGTCAATAAGGTTCATTATCTACTTGCTTTCCAGGTTAATTCTTTTTTCCGCACACATGTTAAAATCAAAACTTTTTGTTAGTAAATTACTTAGAACCCAAAAAACATTGTATATTTTTTAAAGCAGAAGCACCAGGAGAATAAAATGGTGGCTGTTGCAATTTTGTATGTTACATGGTATTTGTGCAACTGTTTAGCATCTAACTTTATTCCCATCACAAGGAGGGCAACAAGCCCCCAATGTGATAGCTTTGGAGAGGTGACAAATCCTTTTTGTGTCTCCACTGCCCTCCAATGCAGCCAACCAAGCACAGATTGTGTTTAAATAACTGCTTCTCTGGCTGTAGCAGCCAGGGAACAACAGCGCTGGAACCAGAGGTGAAGAAATCATTTTTGTTTCTAGTTTCATTAGTCATAGAGGAGATTGGGAAGCTGATGTTCCGCGATCACCTCTGTGTTTAGCTAACCTGGCCATTTACTGTGGTCATGGGAACCACAACAGGATGTTCATTCTCACTTTAGTAAGTGATCGGGTGGCTTTAGAGTGCAGTTCACTTTTACTGAACAGCCAACAGCCGGCTGTAAAAATGACACCAAGCTTATGGCTAAAGCTGCATCTAGGAGCTTGTTATACTCACTTGCTAGCAGAACGTATATAAACATATGCAGTCAGCAAGTGATTAATGATTGCACTGCAACTAACTTTTTTGCTTTCTGTTCATACGTGGATAGAAGAAAGGAGGGAACAGCCAGAGGGTTTGCAGCAGTGGCTGCAAAGCTCGGTGGGGGCCACAAAGTGTAGATCTTGTAGAAGTGTGGACAGATGACTATAAGTCTTTGGGGGGGGGGGTTGCTGGGTTGAGGGGTAGGTAACTTAAAGTGCTGGGGGTAGAAGGGTATTAACACTTAAAGGATAACTATACAAACTATAGTTGGCCTTTAATATTTGCAAAGTCTAAAAGGAAGCATTTGGTTGTTTAGCTTCTTGTCTTGTCTGTGGGGTAGACACATATTTGCATGTTCTGTTTTGCAACCACCATCAAATGCTAGTCTACTAATCCATGTACAATATATTTGTATGGCATTCCAAATAATGTAAATACAAAGGTTGTGAGGCTGCAGGGGCAAACAGATCCCAGTGGTCGGATCAAGCCTTAAAGTGTAACTAAATGCAAAACATTTTTTTCTGTTTTGAATGGAGTGGAGAGGGATTAGAACACCTGTCAGGTTTTTATTGCTGTTGGTCTCCCCATATGGTAGATTCACCCTTTATGTTTGTCCTGCTTACTATTATCATCAAAAGTGAAAGTAAAGAAAAATCCCAAATTTTGGTTTGACTCTCGGAACAGTAACAGAGGGAAATCTTCAAATGGGGACACCAGTACTGGTAACACTGGTGACACCTCGGGATTACCTCACTTTCAAGGGATTTTCTCTCACTTCCTGTTTTGGTATGGGACAGGAAATAAAGGGATATTTTCCCTATGGGACACAGATGGAAAAAAAAACAGACAGGGGTTATACCCTTCCTTATACTATCCAAAATGAAAAAAAAATTACTTTAGTTATACTTTAAGTTAGAGTTTCACCGATACCGATAATAGTATCGGTATCGGTGCCAATACCGAGCATTTGCTTGTACTCGTGCAAATGCTCCGATGCTTAACCTCCCTGGCGGTATGATTATTTCAGCTTTTAGGTGCTGAAAGCGGTACAATTATTTTGCATGGAAATTTGGCGTTTTATATTGTAGGCCTGTAATTCTTAGGAATAATTCACTTAAATCTGTCCAAACAAGAGTCTAGTAAACATCCCGGGTATGATAAAGTTTGAAAAACGAAATCATAAATTATAATATAATAAATAACTATAAATAATTATACCAAATAATAATATAATAATAATACAAATTATTCAATAATGTAATCAAATCAAAAACACTGAAATTTGCTCAGTTGCAGAATTGTCACTGTCATTACTTTTCAGTGTTTGATGACAGATTTCTCCACAAATCACTATCACTCAATTCTGCAAGTAATTCTAATTCACTATTGCTGTTTTCTAGCTTATCTAAAACCACTTTTGATGTAAAGGGACGGTTTTGGTTGCTATGGACAATCTCCAGTTTCCAGGCAGAAAGAATAGTATTTATAATATAAAACTGCATGCAGGACACTGGACACACCACTAGGGACAAAGGGGATGTGTAATTATTTGATACAGTACTGTAATCTGTAAGATTACAGTATACTGTACTGTGTGTTTTACTATTTGAATTAGGCGCCGAACTCTGTCCCCGTGCGTCGCAACGCTCGCAGGGAACAGAGCTCGGTACTGTGAATCGAGAGAGACATGGCGGTTCGCAGATCACAGCGAGGAGACATCGCAGGATCCAGGGGACAAGGTAAGTAACCTCTACATGGATCCTACGATGCGATCCCGAGTCTGGCTCGGGGTTACCGCTTTTGGTACTGAAAATCCACCCCGATCCAGACTCAGGAATACCGCCAGGGGGGTTAATGCAATACCTCCTGGCAGGGACGCTGATAGGCCAGTACAGCTGGCCCTGTTTTAAAGTGTTGCCAACCCCCTGAAGTGAAATTTACTGGCAGGATGACAAAATTTACAAATGGCTCCACTTTTTTACTGGCAAAAATCATGAAAACTACTGGCAGATCCGCATTTTTTACTGGCGCTGCAAAAAAGTAACTACAATTACTATTTTCAGTGCTAAACAGTGCAAGGATACATATTTGAACTATAAACATATAGCTAGTGCTATTATCAATGTGTTTAAGCTAAACAAAAGTAAAAAAACATATTTATCCATTGACATGAAGGCCAGGTTACTATAACCCAGCTAGCACTGGGTTCCCTCCTTACATCAGAGTCTGCAGGGATCCCCCTTACAGTGAAAGGGAACTCTTATGTAAAGGGGAATGCTGCAGATCATGATCTAAGGGGGAACTCTGATGTAAGGGGAGTCCACTGTGTTCCCTTTACATCAGAGTTCCCAATTACATCAGGGTCTGCAGATTGAGTTCCCCTTTGCACTGTAAGGGGCAATCCTGCAGACTTTGATGTAAAAGGGAATGCCAGGAACTCTGATGTGGGGGGCACTCTGGTGACCAGAGACCACCTTCCGTAGAGTGAATACACTAAGGTAAGGGGAGTTACTAATTTAGAGGGAAACCTTTATATCAGTGCCCCTTACATTATTGTATTCACTCCCCCTTACATCAGCAACCCCCCTAGACTGGCCTGGCGGTGCTGTCACTGACCTCCCTCAGGTGCATTGTGCAGGACTCAGTCAGATGGCTCCAGCTTGGCGGCTCTGGTTTTCCTATGGTCTCCTCTCCACAGTTCACACACGTCTGACTTCTCCGTGACCCCATGATCTGGGCCGCGCTCCCAATCTTGACTCCTTTCCCGACTCTCCCTCAGAGACTGCAGACATGATGTAGGAATAGATCAGAGGCTTCGGACAGGAGATGGTCAGAGGCTGTGGGCACTGGGCAGGGGATGGTCAGAGGCTGTGGGCACTGGGCAGGGGATGGTCAGAGGCCGTGGGCACTGGGCAGGGGATGGTCAGAGGCTGTGGGCACTGGGCAGGGGATGGTCAGAGGCTGCGGGCAGGAGATGGTCAGAGGCTACGGGCAGGAGATGGTCAGAGGCTGCGGGCAGGGGATGGTCAGAGGCTGCGGACAGGAGATGGTCAGAGACTGCGGGCACTGGGCAGGAGATGGTCAGAGGCTGTGGGCAGGAGATGGTCAGAGGCTGTGGGCAGGGGATGGTCAGAGGCTGTGGGCAGGGGTTGGTCAGAGGCTGTGGGCAGGGGTTGGTCAGAGGCTGTGGGCAGGAGATGGTCAGAGGCTACGGGCAGGAGATGGTCAGAAGCTGTCACTTCTGTCACTCACTGTGACCCTTTCATACCTCCAGTGACAGTCACAGTGTCCTCCTCCAGTCCTCTAACGGGCCGGCTTCACCCCCCGTAATGTCCTGCCGTGGCTGTGGCCGGGCCTGGCAACATGGCTCCTCCTGCTCCCCCTGCTAAACCACTGAGAACTGAAGAACGAGCGGCGGCCGGCGGTTTCTGTTTAAAAATGGCGCCAGGCGGCGTCATTACATTACTGCGCATGCGTCAGCCTGCCGAGCTTGTGCGATCTTTCCAGAGTCCTGCAGGCTTCGGAACGGCGCATGCGCAGTTGAATAGCCGGCCCACAGCCATCTTTTTTATGGGCACCGGCTGCCCGTAACGGACATTCACGGGCGCCCCGAAAATGGGGTGATTTTTACAGGCTGCCCGTAAATTAACGGGCGGTTGGCAGCACTGGCAGCCACACAGATGATCAGTGCAGTGGTGGGGGCAGTTATAAGCACCAATCTCTCTGTATAGCTTTCATTAAAGCAGCTGGTAGCTGCTTCTCCTCCTCTCCCTACCACGGATGTCAGCTACATTATTGAAAGCTGTACAGGGAGATTGGTGCTTATAACTGCCCCCCCTCCCAAAACAGATAACCCCCGACTGTTCCCCGTGTCCTCCTCCGGCTCCCCAGGTCCTCCTCGTGCTCCTGGTGTCCTGGCTTTATTTGCCAAAGCTGGAGATTGCAAAATAAGTCTCACTTCTGCAAAGAAGAAACCAGCTTACATGTTTAAGGTCAACCTAGCATAACAAATCTTGTCAGACTTTGACAAACCTTTTTAACAGAGCACCCTTAGGTACATGTATAGCGTAAGCTTTGAACTTTATGGAAAAAGAACCTAACCCTTGAAGTTCACTTTTTGTGGGTGATGTAGTGGGGAAACTACATTGCAAAAATGCTATTTACTATTTTTTTTTTCTTTTGGCAGGTGATTCTGGTTACCTGCAGCTGGCGTGGCTGATGGCTCCAGTCAGGTACCCCCAGAGCCAGGCAGAGCACCTATACAATAAGGCACATCAAAAACAAGAAGCATTGTGGAGACCACATTTGGCCTTCTCAAGAGCCAATTTATGTGCCTGGCCAAGCTTGGCTAAGCCTGGGGGACAAATCCTGTACTCTCCTCGGAAGGCTGCCAGGATCATTCTTGCCTGCTGTGTGTTACACAACATCTGCTTGTTAAGAAATTAATCCTGGGAGCCTTCTGAGGATAGGGAGCCTGAGGTCCATCAGTCGGCAGTCGCCAGAAGGGAGAGTACTGAGGCAGGATTGGCTACTCAAGCTGAGCTGATCAGCAGATACTTTACATGTAAGTAGTCATACCTAGTTATGAATTTGAAATAAAAAACACATTGAATTCTCTCCATGACATGGACCCAGACACTAAGAAATATCTGACAGCTGTTCTTGGCATTATATGGAGTCGGTCGTCAACATGATGCCACTGGGCAGCGCAATCCCAAAATAAATGGCAAGCATTGTTTATTTTCTGACATGGAGTGGAGAGGAAGTAGAACAGCTGTCAGGTGTTTGTGTGTGTGCCCCTGTTAGAGAGAGCTAACCTGTATATTATGAAATTACTTCTGCTATGTTTTTGTTGTTTGTAATTATTTTTTGTTCTTTAGCCGAATAAGCACATGAGTTTTTTGCTTAAAAACCCGTTCAGAAGACTGTCTGGAGTCACAGGTGTGTGCCTTAACCAGTACAAGAGAAATCAAGGGAATGATTTAGATGGATTCAAAATCTTAGACCTTCTAAATAAAATGGGAACTGTTCTGTCTACAAATAAATGGTTTTCTAGGCCTGGGCTTCAGTTTATGGTACAGTTACCATAAAATGTGAATGGACTGATATGCTGATCTACTGTATACTCATGATTAGTGACTTCATTTTTTTCTATTGTGAACTGGAGAGTTACATCAGAGGTCTAGCAGTGTTTGGCATAGTGCCCAATTGTCCCTCCTTTGGGACCAAATCCCTCTGTCCCTCATGCAGCTTCAGTTGTCCCTCGTTTTGGTCTGATGTGTTCATCTCTATATAAAATTTACTATTTTACTGCCAAAAGTGTTATGCTGCACTGAACTTTTTATCCAGATTACTGCATTTATTATTTTGAAAAGGAAGAGTAAAGATCAAAAAAAAAAAATCACTTATGTTGTTTAACCAATCATTTTCTGCATATTAGATCTTTGAGGTCCCTGTAACCGGGGACATGTCCTTTGCTACTTACTGTGTAAAAGGATGTTCCTCTTTATAATTTCAGAAACTTGAGAGGTATGTTTTTGGTACATTTTCTCAGTCATTGGTAAGGGCATTTTCTATGCTGGATTGTAAAGAGCTATTGTTTAGGCCGGGGTGGTGGGGTGGGGCCAGGTTGGTAACCTGGCTTTTGGGTAATGTCACCCACTTTGTGGGTGGACAGTGGTTGGTAAACTGTTATTTGATCGGTATAAGATATTGCTGCTTGAGTCTTAGTGATTAAGCTTGTCAGTCTGTGGTCTGTGGTTAACAGCGGTTCGCTTTGGTATTAAAGGTTAAAGTTCATTTCATAATTAAAATTGTTTTAAACTCAATAAAGGGGCAGCGGCCTAAACTTTTCCACAATCTTTGTTGTGTGTTTATTTTATATTTTAGGTATGTTCTTATGGTATTATGGTTGTTAATCGGGTGTACAATCCCATGAGATAGGCCATCAGTACATCAGGATTGATCAATTTTCAGATATACAGTATCTCACAAAAGTGAGTACACCCCTCACATATTTGTAAATATTTTAAGATATCTTTTCATATGACAACACTGAAAAAATTACACTTTGCTACAATGTAAAGTAGTGAATGTACAGCTTGTATAACAGTGTAAATTTGCTGTCCCCTCAAAATAACTCAACACACAGCCATTAATGTCTAAATAGCTGGCAACAAAAGTGAGTACACCCCAAATTGGTCCCAATTAGCCATTTTCCCTCCCCGGTGTCATGTGACTCGTTAATGTTGCAAGGTCTCAGGTGTGAATGGGGACCAGGTGTGTTCAATTTGGTGTTATCGCTCTCACTCTCTCATACTGGTCACTGGAAGTTCAACATGG
This sequence comes from Lithobates clamitans, assembly GCA_037952925.1. Lineage (NCBI taxonomy): Eukaryota > Metazoa > Chordata > Amphibia > Anura > Ranidae > Lithobates > Lithobates clamitans. The sequence goes on from JBBGZY010001371.1 coordinate 3,645,838, forward strand.
GACCTTATGGCAAAGAACTCTGAGGATCTGAAAAAAAGAACTGTTGCTCTACATAAAGATGGCCTAGGCTATATGAAGATTGACAAAACCCTGAAACTGAGCAGCAGCATGGTGGCCAATACCATACAGCTGTTTAACAGGACAGGTTCCACTCAGAACAGGTCTCGCCATGGTCGACCAAAGAAGTTGGGTGCACATGGTCAGCGTCATATCCAGAGGTTGTCTTTGGGAAATAGACATATGAGTGCTGCCAGCATTGCTGCAGAGGTTGAAGGGGTGGGGGTGTCAGCCTGACAGTGCTTAGACCATACGCCACACACTGCATCAAATTAGTCTGCATGGCTGTCATCCCAGATGGAAGCCTCTTCTAAAGATGATGCACAAGAAAGTCCGCAAACAGTTTGCTGAAGATAAGCAGACTTAGGACATGGATTACTGGAACCATGTCCTGTGTTGTCACATGAAAAGATATAATAAAATATTTACAAAAATGTGAGTGGTGTACTTACTTTTGTGAGATATTGCATATACCATAGTTTGTGAACTGTATAACTTTCTTACAGACTAAATAATATACATGGATTTGGGTTATTTTCACAAAAGAAATGTAACAGGATACATTTTGGCCTGAATTTATGAAGAACATATATTTTCTAAATTTTATAATTTTATAATAACAATTTATTTTGCAAAAAATGAAAAACCCAGCAGCAATTAAATACCACCAAAAAAAAGCCTAGTTGTGTGAACAAAATGATAAAAATTTAATTTGGGTACAGAGTTGCATGACCGCACAATTGTCGTTCAAAGTGTGAGAGCGCTGAAAGCTGAAAATTGGCCTGGACAGGAAGGGGGTAAAAGTGCCCGGTATTGAAGTGACTAAGTACTGGATGTGTATGGGTTATTTTTGGAGACTAAATTCATTGTTTAGTGTCACTTAAACCTTTATAAATGCAAATTATGCAAAGAGAGTAATGTTTAGTAACTGCTCAATCATACATAATCTACCACTTTGCTGTTTAGTGTTCAAAATCAATCAAAATTTTGTTGAACTTGCATTATTGTAAAAAACTAAACAGTACATACTCATACATACGTAACATATGTTATAATAGGTCATGCATCAAAAAATCTGGTATTGGTAGGCAGACATAACCCTGTGAATAAGAAGGCAAGTGAAAACATTTGTTTTTCTCCTTAATTAGGAAACACCTCACTGGATGTCGTGGAATGTGAGCTGGAAATACCTCTCAGTCTCAGTTACTGGAATCCGACTACAGTTGTTTTCACCTCACCAGCCAACTGCAGGCCATCTGTTTTGTTAGGTTTCTATTTCTAAACTTTGTGTATAAACAACATAAATTTCTGTTCTCACTAAATCTAAAAGCTGTGAAATAAACATGTCAGCAGTAATAGAGGAGCTACTGAAATGTGTTTTCTTCATGCTGTGATCTGTGGTTTTGATGTACTTGAGACAGAAGAGTTAGAAGGAGCCATTGAATGTTAACTGGACATTTTTCCTAAACAGTGCCTTCCAATGGAGACAACCCCATTGTGTACTCCATCTCCCAGTGTGTCCAAATATGAAGAAAATGAGGAACAATGAAGAGCATGTGGACCTTCCTCTATATCAGGGGTCTCCGGTCTTTCCAAACATCATTAAGCCCACATTCACATCGGGCCGCATTGACATACGATTTGACATGTCAAATCGCCGGCTATTGCCGGCAACAGCATAATTTGATTCGGGTCGACGCCAGTGGCGTAGCGTGGGTTGCCAGCACCCGGGGCAAGGCAAATAATTTGCGCCCCCTAACCTGCGGACTTTTAGCACTGCCCGAGTCCCTTCAAATACAATAGTACTGACCTACCTGATTCCTATACTGACCACTACACTAACCTACTTTATTTCAACACTGACCAGCCTGATTCCTTTACTGACCATTACACACTACACTGACCACTATACTATACTGTCCACTACACTAAGAACTACACTGACCACTACACTGTCCACCATACTGTCCACTACACTGACCATTACACTACACTGACCACTACACTGTCCACTATACTGTCCACTACACTACACTGACCGCTATACTGTCCACTACACTGACCACTATACTATACTGTCCACTACACTGACCACTATATTGTCCACTACGGTGACCACTATACTGTCCAATTTACTGACCACTACACTGTCCACTATACTGACCACTACACTGAGAACTACACTGTCCACTACACTACACTGTCCACTACACTACACTATACTGACGACTATACTACACTGAGAACTACACTACAGTGACCATTACACTGACCACTATACTACACTGACCACTACACTATACTCTCCACTATACTGACCACTTTACTGTCCACTACACTATACTGACCACTACACTGTCCACTACACTACACTGAACACTACACTACACTGTCCACTACAGTGACTACTGTACTATACTGTCCACCATACTACACTGACCACTATACTACACTGACCACTACACTATACTCTCCATTATACTGACCACTTTACTGTCCACTACACTATACTGACCACTACACTGTCCACTACACTACACTGACCACTACACTACACTGACCACTATACTGACCACTATACTACACTGTCTACTACAGTGACTACTATACTATACTGTCCACCATAGTACACTGACCACTACACTATACTCTCCACTATACTGACCACTTTACTGTCCACTACACTATACTGTCCACTATACTGACCACTACACTGTCCACTACACTACACTGACCACTACACTGACCACTATACTACACTGTCCACTACAGTGACTACTATACTATACTGTCCACCATACTACACTGACCACTATACTACACTGTCCACTACACTGAGAACTACACTGCACTGACCACTATACTGTCCACTACACTATACTGACCACTATACTACACTGTCCACTACACTGAGAACTACACTGCACTGACCACTATACTGTCCACTACACTATACTGACTACTATACTACACTGTCCACTACACTGAGAACTACACTGCACTGACCACTATACTGTCCACTACACTATACTGACCACTATACTACACTGTCCACTACACTGAGAACTACACTGCACTGACCACTATACTGTCCACTACACTATACTGACCACTATACTACACTGTCCACTACACTGACTACTATATTGTCCACTATACTACACTGACCAATATACTGTCCACTACACTACACTGACTACTATACTATACTGTCCACTACACTACACTGACCAATATACTGTCCACTACACTGACCACTATACTACACTGAGAACTACACTGACCACTATACTGTCCACTACACTATACTGACCACTACACTGACTACTATACTACACTGTCCACTACATTACACTGACCACTATACTACACTGACCACTACACTGACTACTATACTGTCCACTATACTACACTGACCACTACACTGTCCACTACACTACACTGACCACTATACTACACTGTCCACTACACTGACCACTATACTACACTGACCACTACACTGTCCACTACACTACACTGATCACTATAATACACTGTCCACTACACTGACTACTATAGTATACTGTCCACTACACTACACTGACCACTATACTACACTGTCCACTATAATACACTGTCCACTACACTGACTACTATACTATACTGTCCACTATACTACACTGACCACTACACTGACCACTATACTACACTGACCACTACACTGACCACTATACTACACTGACCACTACACTATACTGACCACTATACTACACTGTACACTATACTGTCCCGCCTACAGTCTTCCTACACTGACACTACATTTACGGCGCCTCTCTCTTATCTCCCCCCCTTTATCCATTCCTTACCTTCTTGTCCTGCATCGGTCCGAAGGATAGGAGGAGGAGGAGGCGAAGACAGCGGCCCCGGCGGCTCACACTTTCCAGTGCTTGTCTCCCCCGTGCTCCGGCCGCCGTGTTAATTGTTTCCCAGCGCACTGTGATTGGGCGTATGGGAGTCATGTGTGGAGGCGGGACTCCAGGAGTAACTGTGATCGCGGATAGGCCAGCCCCACACGGCACATGACCCCCATACGCCCAATCACAGGGCGCCAAACAATTAACATGGTGGCCGGAGCGCGGGGGACACAGGAGATTAAAATTAGGAGGTGGCACGAAATTGCGCCCCCCTAAATGTCGCGCCACGGGCCCCCCACGTTACGCCACTGGTCGACGCTGACTTTGCGGCGCCGCACTGATTCCCAAAAGTAGTTTCTGTAATACTTTTGGCGACTTCGGGGGCAATTTGAATAAATATCTGTGCATGAACTCGCACAGATGTCTATCAAATCGCCCCCGAAGTAGGACTGCATTGCCGGTTTGAAATTGTGCGAGTTCAGCTGAACTCGCACGATTTCAAACCCGCCCTCAGTGTGAACCTGGGCTAAGGGCCTCTTCACAGAAGGTTCATTGGGATTGTGCTGGACAGCGTTTCTCAGCACAGTCCTAATGCCCGGTACACACAATCAGAAAATCATACAAAAAGAAAAAACGCTTTTGAAGCGATCGTAGGATAATCAGATCATTAGTACAGAGCTTTTGAGAGCTGATCAGGACAGTTCATCCGATATTATTTGATTGGACATGCACGAAAATATTTTTCGTACGATGCCAGATCGCATGATTTTCGTTTAATCAATACAGCTGTCATTCGAAAATGCAATACAAATGCATTACAACACATGACATCACTTGAATTTTTTTTCTGTTGTACGAGAATTTTCATGACTATAGTAAACTCATCAGATTCGATCTGAGATTTGCATGCAAAAAAAAACAGACGACCATTTGTCCGATAATCTCATCGTGTGTGCCGAGCTTAACACTAAACAAGACAAGATCTCTCCACTGATCTCCCCACTGAGCGGGCAGAAGACAGGTCTGTGTCCACTCCACTATGCAGAGTGGACACGGACACAGCCCGCTGTTCTCTATGGGGCGGTTGGATGGAAATAGATTGCTTGTCCATTTCCATCTGACTGTCATCCAATCCGATTTCCTGGATGGATGGCGAACGTATCCCCATCTGTCTGTTTTTAGCTGACCAGTGTTCTATCGAATAGTGCCCGCTGTCGAAAAGTGCCTACGCATGCGCAGTACGCAAAGTCTCTCCAGTTGAGGGAGGGACCGTAGTTGTCAGCTTGTGCCTTGCTGTTGCGGGACCGGGTTTACAGTGTGCTCAAGGTTGGGTTTTGCCTGTGTTGCAGGGCGGGTTTTGCCTGTGTCTAAGGGTGGGTTGCAAAACAGACAAAACTCGTGCTTCCACACAGCCACAACCCAACCTGCAACAGCAAAGCACAAACTGACAACTACGGTCTCCCCCCGCTCTTTGCATAGCTTTCAATTGTGCCAGTCAAATGGTATCTACTGTTGAAAAATGCCTCCTACAATGTGCACATGCGCTATGGTGACGTCACGCCAGCTGATCGGGAAATCAGCTGGACTGCCCTTATGTACTGCACATGCGCGGGCACTTTTCGATGGCAGGCATTATTCGATAGAACACTGGATCGGATGCTGGTGGGTGTCAGCGGACACATGTCTGCTGACATCCGCCACTCCATATAGAACAATGAGTGGTCCGATCGGGTCCACCTGTCCGCTTTTCAGGTGGACCTGATCGGTCCGTTGGTGTGAAAGGGGCCTAAGGTGGAAAAGCACTTCCTTGTTATTGTTTATTTTATGTTATTGTTTATACTTTGCCATGGCTTCGGTAATGTGCTTATCTGCTAACATAATGCAGCTTAGGTTGTTGTATCCATGGCAACATATAAACAATTATAACTGCACCAGATCTTGCGTTGCACATGTGTGAGATATGCCACAGACGTCATTGGTGGGTTATTGACGTTATTTTTAAAACTAAAGGCGCAGGAGCGGGGCACAGGCAGAACATACCCCTTAGCAATTTAGCAGGAGATGACAAATAAAGGTGTATTGATATATGTAAGTGAACATGTTTAATCATATACTTCTACAATGTGTTGGCAGTTTAGAAAGATGAAGGGGAAAGGTCCGTTTTAAGTTTTATTAACTGCATTTTTATTACAACAAAAAAAGCCACAATCTGTTATATGTTTTCTTCAAAGTATCTGAAATTAATTGCAATGCACTTGGCAACAAAATAAAGGGTTTTATTCCTAAACAAATGTCTTGTCAAATACAAGATTTATTTTTTGTACTTTGGAAAAATGTATGTGTCAAATATACAACATAAATTCAGAATTGCAAAGTAATAATAGTGTTATAACATTTGCAACAGAATAAATACTGTCCAATAGAGATTTCAAAAGGACTAATCATATTTCCTGGACCTTCATTCCTCAATTTGCCAATATATAACACATAGAATATAATTAGCTGTCAAAAGGTGGTATATAAATAATAGTACCATATAATCATCTTATATTCTATTGTTATACTGTCTGTATTTCTATTACTTCTCTTTTTTTTTGCTGTCATTTTCTAGCTGAGGTTAGAATAATAATACTAGTATTTATTGCAGGAAAGCGCAATAGGCTGAGAAGATGTCGTCAGTCTGCTGCAGGAAAGATGAAGCATCTTCTCCGCTGTCGGAATACACTGATCAGCGCTGCGGTCTATTGGCTGCAGAGCTGAATAAACACAAATTTTCCAACAAGCCCCTTCATGTCATTATGTTGACTGTTCATGAATGGAAACTGGCACAAGTTCGACGGGTCCCTGCTGAACCGGCCAAATTTTAATCTATCTATGGCCAGTTTAAGGGTGTCTCCACTCCAGTAGAGAAGAAATGGAGACACCTTTGGACAACAGCATTATTAATCTGGGGAGAGGATGATATTAAACTAGCCATACATTTGTAGATTTGTTTTTATCAAATGGGCATTTGTACAAAAATTCTCAGTACCTTCAATGACTTGACAAATCTCATTCAAATATTTCAAAATTGTATTTGTTTTAACATTCAAATTTGAAATAAATAGACTTTCCTGAAGGAAAATGACATACATTATTAGAATTTTGCTAATTTGAGAAAATGTTTACATTCTGATCCTTCTAATTTTTTCATCACTGTGGTCAAAAAGAAAGTCAATTCAACCCCACTAACGATTAGAACATCAAACAAATGTTCTTAAAATGAAAACTTTCAAATGAAATTCTACTAGACCAGCTTTAAATGCACTAGCAGATTTAGATGAACTTGACTAACAAATTATAAAAAATGTGAATACCCCCTAGGTGGGACTTTGAATGGCAACAACACGAAAAAGATATATATAAAAATGGTACTTACTGAAAAATATGAGATAAAAATTCATCAATCACATATATGATGATTCGTAAAACACACAAAGACAATTGAGATATACATAATTTCTTGCATAGAATATTGGTAATAGTTACTCTCCAATGTCCGAGAAAAACTCTTTGGTATTTTTCAATAAATATGATTTTTATATATATCTTTTCTGTGTTGTTGCCATTCACAGTCCCACCTAGGGGGTATTCACATTTTTTCTATGTATATAGGGATGTGGCAAATCACTATTTTGTTCTGTTATGGTGAAAGCATTTTTCTATGACTAACAAATTAAAGCCAAAGTCCAGTTAACACTTTATAAGCAACTACAGCAACTTTTTTTCCCTTTTGGGATAAAGGAATAAAAGCTGACCATTGTAAGCAGTTTTAAATCTCAGTGTTAAATGGTTTGTCTTACCCATCTAACTGACACTTTTTCTGGACAGCTTGGTCTGATAGATCAACAGTTCAAAATAAAGGAAAAGAATCCTAAAAAAAGAAAACAAATGCAGCCACCACATTTAAGAATTAGTAGGCTGTATTATATAAACATTTTGTTTTTGGTATTAATACTACTTTAAGCTTTGTGAATAGAGCCTATAATGTCATCTCTGGGCCAGCATCTCAGTCCAGGATGTAGGTGTTGGCCCTAAAATAATTTATCTAAAAATGTTGTATTCTCATATTCAGCCAGGAATTGGAGCTCTCAGCTACTTTTCACAAGTTTTCTAATTTCTTTTTACTGCAAAAAAAAAATTCTATTGTTTACAGAGCTCAGTAACACCCATAATGCACCGTTTGTGGTGTAATGCTCTGCAGGCTTCAGTGCAAAAAAGTAGTGAATGCACATTGATCATATGATTAGCACTGTTGCATTTAATACTTTTTTTGCAAAAAGTGAACTGCCACTTTAAGGAGAAATTTCAGAAATATTCTGAAGTACTATGCTTGGAACAACATTAAATAGAAATCATGTTACTAGATTTCCTTGGGATGTCTGTAAGGTGTACTACATTTTTTTCTATATGTAAGGTACGACTAAAAATCTATGGTAAATTTCACATTAAAGGCAAAAAGTAGACAATATAGAATCCTTTAAAGAGCAGAAAAATCTGCCCTAAGTATTTCCATATGTTTTCCAAAGCCTTTAAAAACCTAAACATTTTCTATTATTTAAATTGCTGGCATACATATGGAAAGTCATTTTTTTTTACTTCTTGTATGCGCATGAAGCTGTTTAGATGTAATCAATATGAACAGTGAATGCAGGCCACAGAAATAAGCTGTCTTATGGACACAAATGTGCTGGAGTTACATATTTTTTTCATTTAATGACTAGTTTCACCTTAGGGCCCTTTCACGCTGCTCCACTGAAAAATTGCACTAAAAGTGCATATGTTTTTCTGATACAAACATCCTTTTTGCCTAACTCCAATCATGCAGCGGTAAAACATGGACATGTGATTCAAAAAACAAACCAAAAAAACGTGGTGCATTTTCGATGCGTCTTACATTCATTTCCTTGTCAAATTTGTTTATAGTTTTGAATAAAATTAGGAAGAACAATCAGAATTTTACAAATATTGTGGTATATATTCAAAGGGTAACAAACTAACTACTTCATTAGGAAAGAGACAAATAAAAATTCAAATGCAATATCTCACTTTATAAGCATCAAATAACCTGTCAAAGTCAAATGTCAAAAATGTCATATAATTGAAAAGAAAGACAAAGGTAGATTGTTGACTGTCAGTCTGATTAAAAACAAGGTGATTAACAAATTAGTAAAGCAAAAGTACATTTCAATGGGTCTGGAGAACAACCCTGTGAGTACCACATAAGAACTGGTAAAAGGGAAAGGGACATGAAAAAGGAGTAAGAGAATAGAAGAAGTAAAGAAAAGGGAAAAAATACAGCAGGAATAAAGGGTAAGTTTGATAGAGGAAGTGCGGTTTTAACCGAATGAAGGGCGATGAAGTATTATTACAATGGCAATAGTAAAGCGTCATCAAAGTCAGGAGGTAATTATTAAGGATGAGCCGAACACCCCCCAGTTCGGTTCGCACCAGAACATGCGAACAGGCAAAAAATTCTGACGAACACCGTTGAAGTCTATGGGGCACGAACATGAAAAATCAAACATGCTCATTTTAAAGGCTTATGCCGCGTACACACGAGCGGACTTTACGGCGGACTTTGCCCGGCGGACTTTTCGACGTACTTTCCGACGGACTTTGTGAACGAACGGACTTGCCTACACACAATCCACCAAAGTCCGTCGAATTCGTACGTGATGACGTACGACCGGACTAAAACAAGGAAGTTCATAGCCAGTAGCCAATAGCTGCCCTAGCGTGGCTTTTTGTCCGTCGAACTAGCATACAGACGGCGGACTTTTCGACCGGACTCGATTTCAACGGATAAATTTTAAACAAGTTTCAAATCTAATTCCGTCCAACTTTTGAGAAAACAAAGTCCGCTGGAGCCCACACACATCGAATTGTCCGACGAAATCCAGTCCGCCGGGCAAAGTCCGCCGTAAAGTCCGCTCGTGTGTACGCGGCATTATATGCATGTTATTGCCATAAAAAGTGTTTGGGGACCCAGGTCCTGCCCCAGGGGGCATGTATCAATGCAAAAAAAAGTTTTAAAAACAGCTGTTTTTTTGGGGAGCAGTGATTTTAATAATGCTTAAAGTGAAACAATAAAAATAAAAATAAAATGTTCTTTTAAATATCATGCCTGGGGGGTGTCTATAGTATGCCTGTAAAGTGACGCAGTTTTCCCATGTTTAGAACAATACCACAGCAAAATTACATTTCTAAATATAGATAAAACTCGTTAAAAAAACTGCATGCCCCCCCCCCCCTCCCAGGCTGTAAATACTTGAGGAATAAGAGGTACTAAAACATTTGGGGGTGGCTTGAGCTGTAAAATGAGTCTCTTGTAGACAAAAAATATGAATTTTGGCTGCAGTAAAAGAGCAAAATGCCTTGGCACATTTATGTGGTATAAAAAAACCTTGGATTTTTAAAGCAGAGGTCCACCCTAAAAAAAAACAAAAAAAAAAAAAAAAACATAAAAACGCTCCTTTAAATGCATTAAAAAACATTTGAAAAAAAAAAATTTTACTTCGCAGAAATGCCTGTTGCTAGGCAGATCGTCCTAATCTGCCACTTCCTATTCCGCTGTGATCTTCAGTCTTCTCCTCCTCACATTGATTTCTGGGAAATTTGGGCGCGGTGTCTTCTGGGACCTGTGTGTGTCACAGAAGACAGCCGCCCATTCAAAAATTGCTGGGGGACTCGCACATGCGCAGTAGGAAATGGGCAGTGAAGCTGCAAGGCTCCACTGCCTGTTTTCCTTAATGAGGATGGCGGCGCCAGCATATGATACGAGGGACGGATCGGCTTCGGGTGGCCAACATCGCGGACGCCCTGGACAAGTAAGTCCTTATTAAAAGTCAGCAGCTATAGTGTTTGTAGCTGCTGACTTTTAAAGAAATTTTTTTTTACGGCTGGAACACCCCTTTAAGGTCAAAACGTTTAGGGGGGCCATAATAATGATGTTAGGAATGGAATAACAGAGGATTTAATGATATATAATGGTCCTGCGACTACCTCAGAAAAAGAAGTAGCGAAAATGAAAGAATAAAAGAAAAGAAGGAGAACTAGCTCTCGTAGAGCAAATGTATTTAAAATTTGCAATATAGTATAGAGAGTGAAGGACAAAAACACAAGGGCATATTGGAGGAGAGACAAGTGGTCCACCAGAGACCAAAGGGCTACCGTCTGATACTCACATAATATTAATGGGGATCTGAGAGTAGCTAACTGGGGGCGCAAAGACACCTCCAAAAGGAGAACTGCCAACAATAAAAATTTAATACATATAGAAAGTTAATAACTACTGTACATCCCGGTATTTTCCATGCCCTAAAATGCGCTAAAAAGGCCAAGAGGGAGGGTAAATATTAGGGTAAGGAGCAACCACGTAACATAAAGCATCAAATATAACAATAAAAGCAAATAATATGTAATAAAGTAAAGCTGGTAGCATACTGCTATCAGTAAAAGGGAGACCAGCAGTTGAAGTATATGAGTCAAATAACAATTATGTACTTGCAAAAAGCAAGATAAAACAAATAAAGCAGGATAACTTTCTAGCCATGTGAATGACTAGATTGGCAAGGTATATTGTATATTAACAACTGGCATTGGATCATGAAATTAAGATGATCAGTCCATAGAGTCTTCAGGAACTGGTGTAGGAGAAGCAAAACAACCACGCTTTGATTGCCCCTGGCGACTTCTATCACTTCCATTAGCTGCTGGTTTTTCCAGAGAGTGGGAGGCTGATCGACTTTGCGTGCTATTTTGGTTGAGAGGGCATTCGATTTGATGTCGCTGGAGAAGCGGCTTCAAAGCCCGTCTTTTAGAAATAGTGAGCTGGAACATAAAAGGCATTAACCACTTACAGACCGCCCGCCGTCATTATACAGTGGCTGTTTGAACGAGGATATCGTTGTTATTGCAGCAGCTAGCTGCCATAGCCCCTGTATCCTTGTTTTCAGCGGGCAGTCCGCTACAAGATAAAAGTGGTCTCTGTGGTGGACTCACCGCAAGATCACTTTTATCAGTGGCGGGAGGGGGGCCCCCTCCCGCCGCGATCTGGTGCTCTCCGCCTCTTACCGGAGCCGTCGTAGCAGCGGAAGCCATCGCGTCCTCTCACTTGCTGTGCATGGAGACCAGTGAGGGTAAGATGGCCCCCACCCGTCTCTATACAGTTGCTGGGCGGAAGCGACGTCAAAAGGTCACTTCCGCCCATACATTTTAAAGGCACCTTTTTTTGTTGTCATTTCTTCAAAATGACAAAAATTTTTTTATTTTATTGCATTTAAGTCCAAATATGAGATCTGAGGTCTTTTTGACCCCAGATCTCATATTTAAGAGGTCCTGTCATGCTTTTTTCTGTTACAAGGGATATTTACATTCCTTGTAATAGGAATAAAAGTGACATAAAAAAAAAAAAAAAACAGTGTAAAAATAAAAAAATAAAAGGTAAAATAAATAATAAATAATAAATTTTTTTTTTTAAATGCACCCCGTCCCGACGAGCTCACGTGCAGAAGTGAACACATACGTGAGTAGCACCCGCATATGAAAACAGTGTTCAAACCACACATGTGAGGTATCGCCGCGATTGGTAGAGCGAGAGCAATAATTCTAGCCCTAGACCTCCTCTGTAACTTAAAACATGCAACCTGTAGAATTTTTTAAATGTCGCCTATGGAGATTTTTAAGGGTAAAAGTTTGTCGCCATTAAACGAGCGGGCGCAATTTTGAAGCGTGACATGTTGGGTATCAATTTACTCGGCATAGCATTATCTTTCACAATATAATTAGGCTAACTTTACTGTTGTCTTATTTTTTAATTAAAAGAAGTGTATTTTTTCCAAAGCTCGTAGGACCGATACGCAAACACGGGGTGACAGAAAGTATTGCAACGATCGCCATTTTATTCTCTAGGGTGTTAGAAAAAAAATGTATAATGTTTGGGGGTTCTAAGTAATTTTCTAGCAAAGAAAACAGTTTTTAACTTGTAAACATCACATCTAAAAAAGAGGCCCGGTCTTAAAGTGGTTAAAAAGCTAATCAAATCCTAAAGATTATATAACCAGAAGGAATAAATAGGTCCAGACCTGTCTCCCATACTAAAAAATGCCCCAGATGAAGATGCGTGAGCTTATGATTTTATTTTATACTCTACCTATATCCTAGTGAATATTATGTACATATTCTGGCAGTATTGTCATGCTACACTGCACCCCTTAAGCCTCCCCAACGGCTTTTCATTAGTTCACACAATCAGTCATGCAGGGTTGTGTCGCCAGACTTAGTACACAATAAAATCATAGCCACATCAACACGTTTCTTGGCATACATAGTGCTGAACATGTCATTGCAGCTGAATTGCTGTCTTGAGGATTGACTGCTAGTCATTAGTATTTTTATTTGGTCATTTTAATTTTTTTTTTTTTAAATCTGTCACTGTTATTTGTCCATACAGTCACCAACTGTTTCTATTGGGCCTTCCGTGCTGCCGTACCCAACATATCGTATGCTGGTAAATCAAACTAAGATAATGCGAAGGGAAAGCTAAATAAAAATACATATCAGTGGTTGCCAACTTGAAATTTCTAGAGGGTCTCACGTATGGCTCCTGACATTTACAGAGGGTTTACCTGCCATGAAATGCATTGTTTCAGGTTGGGCAGCCTATTTGAACCTACTATGGTTGCAACATACCCCCATGCTGGAATTTTTTTTTTCATTTTTGCAACATACTGCATTTATTGCAGCATACTGCAACATATACTTAAGAGAAAGGGGGAGTAAAATAAGCCCCATTGTTGGTGTCAGTGGCAGTAATAGCACCTCACAGTTTTGGTGTCAGAGGCCACAATATTACCACTCAGCATTGATCAGTGGCTGCAATAATAACCCCCAGCATGTGTTTTGTGACCTGTCAGCATTGGTGGTCACTGGTAACTTACCAGATCACAAAAATACTGTGCCAATCTCTGGCTCACCATTAGACTGGGACTGTATGTGTACTGTTGAGCAGAGATCACTTCACCTGACATTACTGGCTTTATATCAAGGCTGGGTGGTGAATGCAGAAAGCGTTCCACCATGCAGCTTAGGCAACAGTGGGCTGCACACAGAAAGCCGATGGCCATGTGTTTAGCACCAGGGCCTTCAGGACCATAGTTATACCGGTTGCACTTAGCAGGCAGTAGTGCCCATCAAATGTGACCCATACACTATGCGGTTGAGGCGTGGTGGTGCGAGTTTTGTAGGGGTTTTATTCCTCCTCACAAATGCATAAACCTAAACAGAATAAAGATGGAGAACTAATACTTTGTTTGAGCCTACTGTGAAGATGAACTTTATTAAACCAGTTGCAAACTATAAAGCAATGGGCAACTGTGGAGAAAATTTTAAAAATAAACAAAAAAGTACACTTTAACCACTTAAGCCCCGGACCATTTGGCTGGCCACAGACCAGAGCACTTTTTGCAATTCGGCACTGCGTCGCTTTAACTGACAATTGCGCGGTCTTGCGACGTGGCTCCCAAACAAAATTTACGTCCTTTTTTTCTCACAAATAGAGCTTTCTTTTGGTGGTATTTGATCACCCCTGTGGTTTTTCTTTTTTGCGCTATAAACAAAAAAAGAGCGACAATTTTGAAAACATTTTTTTACTTTTTTTTATAATAAATATCCCCAAAAAATATATAAAAAAACATTTTTTTCCTCAGTTTATGCCGATACGTATTCTTCTACATATTTTTGGTAAAAAAAAATCGCAATAAGCGTTTATTGATTGGTTTGTGCAAAAGTTATAGCGTTTTACAAAATAGGGGATAGTTTTATGGCATTTTTATTAATAATTTTTTTTTTTTTACTAGTAATGGGGGCGATCAGCGATTTTTATCATAACTGCAACATTATGGTGGACAGATCGGACACTTTTGGCGCTATTTTGAGACCATTCACATTTATACAGCGATCAGTGCGATTAAAAAATGCATTGATTACTGTGTAAATGTGACTGGCAGTGAAGGGGTTAACCAGGAGGGGGAGCTGCAGGGGTTAAGTGTGTCCTAGGGAGTGATTCTAACTGTAGGGGGGATTGGATAAGTGTAACACGACACTGATCACCGCTACCGATCACAGGGAGCTGTGATCAGTGTCAGTGTCATTAGGCAGAACGGGGGAAATGCTTGTTTACATCAGCATCAGGGTCACACGGCAGCAAATTTAAAGGGACGTACCTGTATGCCCATTTGCCTGTCCATGCAATTCTGCCAACATAAATGTTCATGCGGCGGTCGGCAAGTGGTTAAACAGACATATGGAACACATTATATATTGTACATGGAGTGCAAGTGTAAGGTTGGCCATACATGGATGTTTTTCTTTCAATCAGCCAGAGGGCTGATAAAAAAACAAAAACAAATGGATGTCCCCATCCACACAACCAAGGTGGATGGAGGAATCCTCCCAGCTGTGTTATTGTACTCTGCAAGTGGAGACCCCTCTTCTCTTAGAAAGCACTGATCAGTGTTGCAGCCAGTGATTGAATGAAAATGTTACAACTTTCCCGGTTGACAAAGGTTGATTGTTGGCTTAATGTCTGTCAAGTGGGAAATGCCATAGATGGATTGAAATTCAGCTGGCCCCTGGCAAACTGGCATAGCAGAGATGTTGGCACCGCTGCAGGAGGACACGGGAACAACACAGTGCGGGTGAGCGTAGCGCTAGACTGTGGGACAGGTGAGTGGTTGTTTATTAAAAGTCAGCAGCTACACTTTTGGTAGCTGCTGACTTTTAATAAAGACAAGTATGACTGGAACTCTGCTTTAAGGTCTATGTAATGGACTACACAGTATACAAGGCTCAATTTACAAAGCAGACACACCAGGATAAAAATCCTTATTTTCAAAAAAGTGACAGTTTTTTTTTATTCAAGCCCGATGACCTTTACAAATGACACAGTTACATTGATAAAATAAAGATCCTTATTCCGGTGTTATAACTTTATGAATTGAATGTAGCTGTCAGGACTATACAATCTACTTTTATTATTATTATTATTATACAGGATTTATATAGCGCTAACAGTTTGCGCAGCACTTTACAAAATGAAGTAAGACATTACAGTTACAATACAATTTGATACAAGAGGAATCAGAGGGCCCTCCTCATTAGAGCTTACAATCTAAGAGGGAGGGTCAAGTGATAAAAAAGTTAATAACTGTAGGAGATGGGCTGATGGATAAAGTAAAAACACAGTGGGGGTCTTTTACGAAAGGCAAATCCACTTTGCACTTTGCACTTGCAAACTGCAAGTGCAAAGTGCACTTGAAATTGCACTGAAAGTACACTTGGAAGTGCAGTCTCTGTAAATCTGAAGGGTAGATCTGAAATGAGGGGAAGCTCTGCTGATTTTATCATCATTTATTTATATCATGTGCAAGCTAAAATGCTGTTTTTTTATTTTCCTTTGATGTCCCCATCAGATCTACAGCAACTGCACTTCCAAGTGCACTTTCAGTGCAATTTCAAGTGCACTTTGCACTTGTAGTTTGCACTTGTAGTGCAAAGTGGATTTGCCTTTCGTAAATAACCCCCAGTGTATTAGTTAGATGCAGGATAGGATTCTTTAACCGGTTCAATACCGGGCATTTATACCCCCTTCCTTCCCAGACCAATTTTTAGTTTTCAGCGCTGTCGAACTTTAAACGACAATTGCGCGGTCGTGCGACGTTGTACCCAAACAAAATTGACGTCCTTTTTTTCCCACAAATAGAGCTTTCTTTTGGTGGTATTTGATCACCTCTACGGTTTTTATTTTTTGCGCTATAAACAAAAGAAAGCAACAATTTTAAAAAAACACAATATTTTTTACTTTTTGCTATAATAAATATCCCAATTTTTTTTTTTTAAAACAAATTTTTTCCTCAGTTTCGGCCGATACCTATTCTTCTACATATTTTTAGTAAAAAAAATTTTAAAAAATCGCAATAAGCGTATATTGATTGGTTTGCACAAAAATTATAGCGTCTACAAAATACGGGATAGATTTATGGCATTTAAAAAAAAAAAAAAAAATTATTTATTTTTTTTACTAGTAATAGCGGCGATCGCGATTTTTTTTTGTGACTGCGACATTATGGTGGACACATCAGACACTTTTGACACATTTTTGGGACCATTCACATTTATACAGTGATCAATGCTATAAAATTGCATTGATTACTGTATAAATGTGACAGGCAGGGAAGGGGTTAACCACTAGGGGGGACACAAGGGGTTAATTATGTTTCCTAAGGGAGTGATTCTAACTGTAGGGGGCGGGGACGTACAAGGGGAGGAGACCGATCAGTGTTCCTCTGTACTGGGAACACAGATCGGTCTCCTCTCACCTGACAGGAGGTGGATCTGTGTGTTTACACACACAGATCCACGGTCCGGCCCGGTTAATGGGCAATAGCGGGTGCCCGACGGACATCGCGGCCGCCGGCACACGCACCGGGTCCCGAGCAACGCGGCGGGCGCGCGCGCCCCCTAGACAGCCGGGAAGCCCAGGCCCTCATATGACGTCCACCCAGGATGGGAGATCCCATCTGTGGATGTCATTTGACAATGGCCGGGTAGTGAAGTGGTTAACCACTTGCGTACCGAGCACTTACACCCCCTTCCTGCCCAGGCCATTTTTCAGCTGGGAAAACAGAAAAGAGAGGGCGCACCAGCCTTGTGCATTATCCTTTGATACATTTATTAAGAAAAAACATTATTAAAAACTACTCACAAAGGTAGAAAGAAAATCACGCTTGTAACAATCTTTGACTTGTGACAGTCCGTCCACTGATCTCAGTCTCCAGGTCCTGAAGAGAGGATGTGCGAAGGTTTACCTTCTTTCTCAGACCGTTTTTTAGCTTTCAGCACTGTCGCACTTTGAATGACAATTGCGCGGTCGTGCTACACTGTACCCAAACACATTTTTTATCATTTTCTTCACACAAATAGAGCTTTCTTTTGGTGGTATTTAATCACTGCTGGGTTTTTTACTTTTTACAAAAAAGACCAAAAAAAAGTTTTTTACTTTCTTTCTGTGCGTAAATTTTGTAACTAAGTAATTTTTCGCCTTCACTGATGTGCGTTATTGAGGCGGCATGATAGGCTGAACTGGTGGGCATTGATGAGGTGGCACTTATGGGCACTGATGAGGCGGCACTTATGGGCACTGATTAGGTGGCACTGATGAGGAGGCACTAATATGCCACACTTATGGGCACTGATAGGTGGCACTGATAGGCGGCACTGATGATCACTGATAGGCGGCACTGATGGGCACTGTTAGGTGGCACTGATGGGCACTAATAGGCGGCACTGGTGGGCACTGATAGGCGGCACTGGTGGGCACTGATAGGCAGCAAGGATATGTGGTACTGATGGACACTGATGGGCATTGATTGACAGCAGTAATGGGCATTGATGGGCAGCACTGATAGGCGGCACTGATTGAGAGCACTGACTGGCATCGCTAATGGGCACTGATTGGTGGAACTTGTGGGCAGTGGTGGGCACTGATTGCTGCCACTGATGGGCACTGATAGCTGGCATTGGTGAGCAATGGTGGGCACTGATTTGTGACACTATTTTACATTATTGTAATCAGGCCACTGATGATCAGTGCCCTGATTACATTCCTAGCTGTCCCCTGTGAGGAGATGCCGCTGATCGGCTCTCCTCTCCTCACACTCTGTCATTACCGCCACTTCCTTGTTTACATTGGACACAGCCGATCATATGGTTAAAGAGCAGCAGACGCACCATAACACACTAAAGCAGGCCATAGAAAGAGCGAGATTTGGACAGTTCAGCAGGTAGTGGACAACTTTTGATCCATGTGTGGCCCTCACAAGGGGCATTGGCCGTAAACTAATTAAGCATACACACGGCAGGAATTTTTCATCCAACTTTCACCAAATCACGTGGTTTTTCAGCTCTTTACCACCACCCTTTGGTCAACTTCTGTATTGTTGTCTGATCTGCATTGGTATTTGTACAGTAGGTGACCGGGATATTGTGCCAATCTCGAGGGTCATTGGTGAGATTTGACACCTGTGAGCCCTGTTGTGGGAGCCAGCGCTGAGCTGGCTCACTCATCGCGAAAGGAAAAAACACATTTTTCCTTTCACGATGAGCGACAAGCATTGCCGACAGGTATTTGATATGAATCATGAGGGGGAACTTCAAGCCAAATTTTAAATAAAAAACCGTCATGGGTTCCCCTCCAGGAACATACCAGGCCCTTAGGTCTGGTATAGATTTTAAGGGGAACACACTACGCCGAAAAAACGGCGTGGGGTTCCCCCCAACATCCAAACCAGACCCTTATCCAAGCACGCAGCCTGGCCGGTCAGGAAAGGGAGTGAGGACAAGCGAGCGCCCTCCCCCTCCCGTACCAGGCCGCATGCCCTCAACATGGCGGTGGGCACTTTGGGGCAGGGGGGTGCCCTGCAGCCCCCCCACCCCAAAGCACCTTGTCCCCATGTTGATGAGGACAAGGGCCTCTTCCCGATAACCCTGGCCATTTATTTATTAATTTATTAGGCAGCTCCGCGGGTCTTCTTCCAACTTCGGGGGTCTCTTCCGAATTCACAGTCCCATCATGCCCCGGGACTGTGACATCATAAGGGGCAGGGTAATCATGCCTATATAAGTTGTTGCGCACCGTGCACACGGCATTACAGCGGGAGAGAGCGTCGTGTCAACATCAGAAGAAGAGAAGAGGGAACAAGACGACAGAGAAGACCGGGCCACCACTAGAAAAAGAGCAGCAAAAGAGCAGAAGATAGCGGAGGAGCCCAGCAGAAGAACCGGAAATCGGGAGAAGAACCAGAGACCTGGAGAAGAGGCCAGAGAGCGGGAGAAAAGGCTGGAGAGCGGGTAAAGAACCGGACACCGGGAGAAGAGGCCAGAGAGAGCAGAGAAGTCAGAAGAGACCCCCAAAGTTGGAAAAAGACCCCCGGAGCTGCCTAATAAATTACTTTAAAAACCTGTGTAGTGTGTTTTTTTATTGACACTTCTTTTCCCCAGGAGAATGAGTAGGATGTACCTCATACTCATTCACATAGGGTGGGGGGCCGGGATCTGGGGGCCCCCTTATTAAAGGGGGCTCCCTGATTCCGATAAGCCCTCTGCCTGCAGACCCCGACAACCAACGGCCAGGGTTGTCGGGAAGAGGCTCTTGTCCTCATCAACATGGGGACAAGGTGCTTTGGGGTGGGGGGGCCGCAGGGCGCCCCTCCGCCCCAAAGCGCCCACCCCCCATGTTGAGGGCATGCGGCCTGGTACGGTTTGGGGGGGGGGCGCTTGCTCGTCCCCACGCCCTTTCCTGACCGGCCAGCCTGCGTGCTCGGATAAGGGTCTGGTATGGACTTTGGGGGGGGACCCCATGACGTTTTTTCAGCGTAGGGGGTTCCCCATAAAATCCATACCAGACCTAAGGGCCTGGTATGCCCCTGGAGGGGAATTCCCCCTTGCACTCGCTGCAATAGGAAAATGTGTTTTTCCTATTGCAGCGAGATGTACAGTACCCTGTCGCTGAGAACCAGTGCGATGGGATCGCACTGGAAACATTCTCGCGGGCAGGTACTGTAGTTTGTACAAAAGTCTGATGGCTTTGTGTACACACGATCGGACTTTGCTCCATCGGACTTTTGTTGCCGGAATGTTTGTCCATTCGCACAGCCAACAAAAGTCAGATGAAAACCGAAAGTTTGTCCGATGGAGCGTACACACGGTCAGATGTTGCCTTAAAACAGCTAATTTGCATGTTTGTTGTCAAAAAGTCAGATCGTGTGTACGGGCCTTTAGACTTCCATTGGAAAACATTTGTCAGTATTCACAGCCACTGATAAGACAGCACAGGGTACCACTGTCAGAATACAATGTTTTGGGGGGGGGGGAAATTGTTCCATCCACCTCATTTGTGTGGATGGAGGAATCTGTTCACTTTTTTTGTTGAGCACGCTGGTAGACCATTCACAGTCAATCATTTGCCCTAACATCATTAATGCAGTGGATAATTGTGAAACCAGACTTAGGGAGAATAAGGATTCAACCAGGGGCAACCACCAGCAAGAATCAGTAGATTATTGGCAGTGGTTGTAAAGCTGTTTGCAAATACTGTGTGTGGCCAACGAGTGTTTGCAACAGCTGTCAGATCTCTACTCTCTACAAATCAATGACCTGTGCTGCTGTTCACATGTAACTGCTCATCTGAATGATTGGTTACATGCAAAAAGAGCCTCTGACCAACTTTGGACACAACCAGTGTTCTGGTACACAAACTGGCTCCAGCTAACTGTTCAGTTTTAGCAAACTATCTGCCCCTGCATTCCCATGTGAATGTAGTGTGAGCAGTAGGAAATGCATGTAGACCGGAGGGGAGTCAGCATGGGTGAACTACTCCTGTTATGTTATGTGGTTGATGTGCTGCTCTCGTGTCCTTCCATAGACTTCTTTCTCTCTTCCTTTCCATAAACGTAGGTTTAGTAACTTCTGCCCTGCCTTAACACCCATTTTGCCACCTTTCAAACATGTTGCTGTGAGGCTCACCCATGTTCTCTTTGTAACAAATACAAAGCTCCACACAGTAGCAGACAGGATTCACTGAATGTGGTAGAGAGATGTACGCTGAAGCGGCCTACAGGGTTGAGGGAGGGAGGGAGGGAGAAGGAGGATGAGAGGTGGATGCAGCAGCTTAACCGAGCCAGTACTGCACGTAAGCAGTGGATGCCAGCCAGACTATTCCTTTAATAAACACATGCTGAACATGCCGGGTGCCAGGCTTTAGGCACCAGAACATGTAAGTGTACCTACGTTTGCTTTTTGTAACTTTTAACCAATAAAATACGGTTTTACGCTATGGACTTCCCCCTCTGTCATTTCTCTGCCCACCATTGCAGTAATTGCTGTGCGACCGGCCAGTAAAGATACTATCCAGAGGTCTCTTTCCCCACAAAGTGCAAGTGACCACACTAGAGATAGGTGGTCAACATCTAGGGTGAGTTTACATCCATGTGGGGCACCTGCTCTGAACACCAAGCAGTGGAGCACTCTTTTGCCTATTTTGGAATTGAGCATAAGTCATTTTTTTCACATTTGTGGGACTTTGTATAATTTTATGTTTGATTTATGTTCTTTTTTGATTTGTCAATAAGCCAAGTGTGGTGTTTGTTTATATTTTATATTTTAAGCAGCTTGCTTACTGGAGCTTGCTCCTGTTCATTGACAATTATGGATTAGAGAAAATTGTCCTTTTTTTTATAAAACTGCCCCTAAAACAGAGGGTTGGCAACACTTCTCTGGGGGGGGGGGGGGTTGAAGCCCCCCTGACCCTCCTCCTCATCTATGGCCCTGAGGGCCTTATACTATGGCTTCTGGTCATCACTTGGGATCCAGTGATTTTGCTCAGTCTAACCAAACAATCTTGGAACAGCTGAGGGTCCCAAAAACTCATGACAATGAGCTTCAGAGTGTTTTTTTCTCTTATTTTTTTCTCTTTTTTTATGCTTGCATTAGCAATTGGGGAGATGAAAGGTTTGCAAAGCAGCATTGCATTATGATTCGAGATCCGCTTTAACCACTTGAAGTCTGGGCTAGTGTTTAACTTTTCACACACCTTAAAGTTTTTAATTTTCCTAGGAAATTGCTTAGAACCCCCAAATAACTGTACACTTTCTGAAAGCAGAAGCCCTGTCAAATAAAATGTTGGCACTTGCAAGTTTTTATGATGGAAATCTGTGCTGAAAGAAATATGCAGGATTTTATTGCTGATTGTTAATTATGGAAATATAATACAGTTTTCACAAAAGAGTAAGAGTACACACATGCATACGCACACAAAGAGAAGCACACACACGCACCCAGGGTATTGTTGAATTTTCTTATTAATTCTTTGTTTATTTAGTAATCTGATTTGTTTCCATTTAGTTGGGACCGTGGCAGAAATTCATGTGATGAAACCTTGTCTGGATCAAGACTTCATAACCATTTATGCTTAGTAGCTAAGTATGCTTTATGTAGAAAAACATAACTTTATGAACACTATTTATATAAGAGAAGAGCTGATTGAATCTGCCACGTATGAAAAGGAAATCAGGCAAAACATACTACTTTAGCTATTAAGCAAATACATTTAAAACATTAATACAAAGCAAACCACAATGACCTACGAAACAGCTCAGCTAAGATCTACAAAAATATTCCTCTGGTATTGGATTTAAGAAAAATAAGTGGTTCTCTGCTACAATAAATATAACATGCATAGGCTATATAATGCATATGTTAAAGACTTGGCAATAATCATGCTTGGTTTACCCAGTCACTTATGGGATTATCTAAAATGTATAATGTTAATATTCAGATAGTATAACAAAAATAGTTAGCGCTAAATGCCTGTCCTACAGCTGCAGGCAATAAGGCGATATATATAACTTTCGTGGACGAATGTGTATAAAATTGCAATGTTATACACATAATATTCAGATAGGTAGACAGATTTAAAGTACAAATTGACTTATTTGCAGCCTTCTCTTGTCAGTTGGTTACCCTTTATCAGAATACAGTGCATCCGGAAAGTATTCAGAGCGCTTTACTTTTTCCACATTTTGTTATGTTACAGCCTTATTCCAAAATGGATTAAATTAATTATTTTCTTTAAAATACTACAAACAATACCCCATAAAGACAACATGAAAGGAGTTTGTTTGAAATCTTTGCAGATTTATTAAAAATAAAAAAATGAAAAGAAATCACATGTACATACAGTAAGTATTCACAGCCTTTGCCCAATACTTTGTTGAAGAACCTTTGGCACCAATTACAGCCACAAGTCTTTTTGGGTATGATGCTACAAACTTGGCACATCTTCCCCTCTATCCTGACTAGGCTTCCAAGTTCCTGCCGCTGAAAAACATCCCCATAGCATAAACATGCCACCACCATGCTTCACTGTAGGGATGGTATTGGCCAGGTGATGAGCAGTGCCTGGTTTCCTCCAGACATGACACTTGCCATTAAGGCCAAAGAGTTGAATCTTTGTTTCATCAGTCCAGAGAATTTTGTTTCTTATGGTCTGAGAGTCCTTCAGGTGCCTTTTGGAAAACCTCAAATGGGCTGTCATGTGCAATTTGCTGAGGAGTGGTTTCTGTCTGGCCACTCTACCATGCAGGCCCGATTGATGAAGTGCTGCACAGATGTTTGTTCTTCTAGAAGGTTCTCTTCTCTCCACAGAGAATTACTGGAGCTCTATCAGAGTGACCATTGGGTTCTTGGTCACCTCCCTGACTAAGGCGCTTCTCCCCTGATCACTCACTTTGGCCACTCTAGAAAGAGTCCTTGTGGTTACAAACTTCTTCCGTGTACAGATGATGGAGGCCACTGTGCTCATTGGGACCTTCAATGCTGAAGACATTTTTCTATACCCTTCCTCAGATCTGTGCCTCGATACAATCCTGTCTTTTAGGTCTGCAGACAATTTCTTGGACTTCATGACTTGGTTTGTTCTCTGACATGCATTGTTAACTGTGGGACCTTATATAGACAGGTCTGTGCCTTTCCAATCATGTTCAATTAACTGAATTTACCACAGGTGGACTCCAATCAATTTGTAGAAACATCTCAAGGATGATCAGTGGAAACAGGATGCACCTGAGCTCAATTTTAAGTGTCATGGCAAAGGCTGTGAATACTTATGTACATGTGATTGTTTTCGTTTTTCATTTTTTAATAAATTTGCAAAGGTTTCAAACAAACTTCTTTCACGTTGTCATTATGGGGTATTATTTGTAGAATTTTGAGTAAAATAATAAATTTAATCTATTTTGGAATAAGGCTGTAACATAACAAAATGTGTAAAAAGTGAAGCGCTGTGAATACTTTCCGGATGCACTGTAGGTAATCACCAGAATGATCAGAGAGGGAGTAAGAGAAGCTTACTAAACATGTGCAAAGTTGGAATCAATGATGCAAAATAGGTTCAGGATGGCAAGAGCATGTATACACTACAGAGTAATACCAAAGAAATTATAAAAGCAGTACAAACATAAACTCTTTACAGCAATGTTTGAATCAGAGAGTCTAGCTAAGAATCACTACTTTAGTAAACCAGTTCAGAACACAAACAGCTACTTGCGACCATCCTCATAAACAGCATCCCTCTCAGTGACATCCAGGGTAGCTCTAGTAACACAGATGAACAGCTAGAGCAGGCCTGTGCTGGCCATCGGGACTACCGGGAGATTCCCGGTGGGCCGATTGGCAGCGGGCCACTACACCAATGACTCTGACTGTCAGACAGTGACTGTGTCACTGTCTCTCTCCGTCCAAGCGTCGCCGGGCGCCGGGCGGCTCCGCTCCTGCACTCGGAGGGCGGGCCGGCGTCACAAAAAAACAGGCATTATCACTCCCCCAGGCACTCCCCCTAACAGCTAACAATATAGCCATTTGGGCGGCCTCTTTGTCCCGGCGCCGTGACGTCACTCACGGACGGAGGGCGGAGGCGGCCCGGGACATAGGAGGAGGTGGAGCCAGGGCGTAGCAAAGCAAGCCTGGCTGCAAGTCTGCAACCTAGAGGAGCCGAGGCCGGGGAGGAGGATTCGGAATCGTATCAGAACCATACCAGACCAAGTTGCAGGCAGCCACCACCAGCAAGTACAGTGACAGAGACCAAGGCTATAGTGTCATCATTCAAGTAAGCAGCACTATAGTAATAACTTTACTAATAATAATAGTACTTAGTAAGTAACTGAATATGCAGCATGGAGGGGGGGGGGGGTAAATCTGTACTGTATAAATGTACTGCCACTGGTCATGGTTAAATTATTCATCAGTTACCATGGCCAGTGGCATTAAATTAATAATTGACCAGTGGCATTAAATTAATATTAATGCCACAGTGGCATTAATATTAATTTAATGCCACTGGTCAATTATTAATTTAATGCCACTGGCCATGGTAACTGATGAATAATTTAACCATGACCAGTGGCAGTACATTTACAGTACAGATTTACCCCTCCCCCCATCCCCCCGCCATGCTGCATATTCAGTTACTTAAAGTAACTGAATATGCAGCATGGCGGGGGGAGGGGGGAGGGGTAAATCTGTAATGTAAATGTACTGCCACTGGTCATGGTTAAATTATAAAGTAACTGAATATGCAGCATGGCGGGGGGAGGGGGGTAGGGGTTAATCTGTACTGTTAATGTACTGCCACTGGTCATGGTTAAATTATTCATCCATCAGTTACCATGGCCAGTGGCATTAAATTAATAATTGACCAGTGGCATTAAATTAATATTAATGCTACAGTGGCATTAATATTAATTTAATGCCACTGGTCAATTATTAATTTAATGCCGCTGACCACGGTAACTGATGAATAATTTATTGCCACTGGTCAATTATTAATTTAATGCCACTGGTCAATTATTAATTTAATGTCACTAGTCATGGTAATTGATGAATAATTTAATGTCACTGGTCACGGTAATTGATGAATAATTTAATGCCACTGGTCACGGTAACTGATTAGTAATTTAATGTCACTGGTCACGGTAACGGATTAATAATTTAATGTCACTGGTCACAGTAAATGATTAATTTAATGCCACTGGTCTCAGTAACTGATGAATAATTTAATGCCACTGATCATGGTAACTGATTAATAATTTAATGCCACTGGTGAATTAATTTACTGCCACTGGTCACGGTAACTGATGAATGAATTTACTAGTGCCACTGCTGGTCATGGTCACTGATGCACAATTGCGTATAGTATAGTTTTTTGCGCAATTGCGTTTATATACTGTTTTTGTGTGTGTTTGCAAAATTAAAGTGGGCCGGTCTGGATGAAGTCCAGGGCCAAATTTTTGTCCCAGTCCAGCCCTGAGCTAGAGGGATCTAAGGACAAAGGGTCACCCTGCTGGAACTAGAATAGTGTGGTAGCAATCGGGGAAGAGCTCTCCACAATAGATGGGTCTTCTGGAGAAGTGAGCTATTATGCTCCCACCCAGCTTCCTGCATGCCAATTCTAGCAAAGGAGTTCTGCTTACCTGGCTGCCAATCTCTTGCTCTGATACTTCTGCCTCATCAGACGTAGCCTCTGTGAGCTTCTGAGGGAGAGGTGTACAGGAATTTATATTTCCTGGGCATGTCCAGGAATCCAGGGAGTTGTGGGAAAAGATGTTTAACTGCTTGCCGACCACCTCACGCAGATATACTGTGGCAGAAGGGCACGTACAGGCAGAATCACGTACCTGTACGTTGCCCTTTAAGAGGCGGCCTGTGCACGCGCCCACGGCAAGCTCCATGAGTCGGGTCACGGGTCCCGCGGACTCGATGTCTGCGGGGATACCCATGATCGTCTCACAGAGAGAAAGAACGGGGAGATGCTAATGTGATCGTGAGCAGAGATCAGTGATGTGCCACACACAGCCCCCCCCAGTTATAGTAACACTCCCTAGGACACATTTAACCCCTACACTGCCACCTGGTGGTTAACCCCTTCACTGCCAGTGTCATTTACACAGGAATCAGTGCATTTGTATAGCACTAATTGCTGTATAAATGACAATGGTCCCAAAAATGTGTCAAAAATGTCCGATGCGCCCGCCATAATGTCGCAGTCATGATAAAAATCGCTGATCGCCGCCATTACTAGTAAAAAAAAAAAAAAAATTAATAAAAATGCCATAAAACTATCCCCTATTTTTTAAACGCTTTTTTTTTAAACTTTTGGGCGAACCAATCCATAAACGTTTATTGCGATTTCTTTTACCAAAAATATGTAGAAGAATACGTATCGGCCTAACTGAGGAAAAAAAATGTTTTTTTTTATATATTTTTGGGGGATATTTATTATAGCAAAATGTAAAAAATAATGCGTTTTTTTTTTAAATTGTCACTATTTTTTGTTTATAGTGCAAAAAAGAAAAACCGCAGGGGTGATCAAATACCACCAAAAGAAAGCTCTATTTGCGAGACAAAAAGGACATAAATTTTGTTTGGGAGCTACGTCGCACGACCGCGTAATTGTCAGTTAAAGCGATGCAGTGCCGAATCGCAAAAAGTGCTCTGGTCAGGAAGGGGGTAAATTCTTCCGGGGCTGTGGTTAAGGGGCCTGCATCCAAGCATAGTAAGTAAATGGGCAATTTGCTACAATCCCAGTAAGAAGCACATATGAATTATACAGCAATAGGACTTTCTTAAATGTATTATTTTTTTTGCTTTAAAGCAAATCTTCAGTTTCTTCAATTTCAGTAGTGGAGGTGTCATTTCTCATTTCCACATCTTGTTTCATTCAGCATGTAACTGTTGAATGATGTGCATGTCATCAAAAGTATGTTAAAAACCCTTTTTATTCTAGTTTGATTTGCCCCTTTTGGTCTGTAAAATTTACCATTGAAAGAATGTTGTTAAATATGTCTGACAAGCACAAAAAATACCTGTTGGTCTTACCAGAATGCTTATGACTTCCTGTGTACTCTGCCTGTGCGTACTGTTATCAATTACATTGCTCTCATCTATTTCTACAGAACCAAACCCCTCTATGTTATGAAGAATAGGAGAGGGGCATGGTTCCATAGCCCCATCCTGTTACTGTTATACTGGTACAGTAAATTAAATGAATGTTTTCATCCGGCTGAAAGTGTGTTATTTGAAGAATCCCCAGGTGAAAAAGAAACAGTACTTAAAGCGGAACTTCAGTAATTTTTTCATCTCTCCATCTATTAAATCCTCTGCCCTTGTTGTTTTAACTTTGGATAGTAAAAAAAAATTTCTGCCAGTAAATACCTTATACAGCCCACTTCCTGTTTCTTGTCTGGTAAAAATCCTAGGCTTATTACATCATGCACAGCTCTCTCTCTCTCACTCTCGTGAGAGTTTGCCAGGAAGGGAGGGGGGATGAGTCATAAGAGGGCCAATGAGAGTTGCAGAGCTGGAGGTGTGCCTCTGTGTCTGTGTAAATCCAGGAAGTGAACAGGAAGCAGGTTCAGCTGCCCACAGTTAAAATGGTTGTAGCCAGACTCAGTGGAGGGAGATTTCTGCATCATATTTGGCAAGTACAGAATCACAGTATATATAAAATAATATGCAAAGTGGTTGGAGGGAAGCTTCAGAATGGCGAAGATGTTTTTTCATTACAAATTATGTGA
This sequence comes from Lithobates clamitans, assembly GCA_037952925.1. Lineage (NCBI taxonomy): Eukaryota > Metazoa > Chordata > Amphibia > Anura > Ranidae > Lithobates > Lithobates clamitans. Next base: position 3,675,014 of record JBBGZY010001371.1, read on the forward strand.
GCAGACTGCAGTTGCTCTTTTAAAAATAAATAAATAAATAAATAAATAAATAAATAAATAAATAAATAAAGCCAGCACATCTAAGGACTGAAAAGCATCATTATATTCTATTTAAAATTTCAGGTTTAGGCATGTTTTAGGGAAAACGAATGAATGCCATTGGTGTTTGCTCATAAACAGTGCAGGTGAGGTAGTCATATGACTGATACGTACATCTACAAAATGTTTCAGGGATTTAAAGTGGAACTTCACCCAAAGGGGGAAATTATGCTTGTCTGCCTCCCACCCCCCTAGTTAAGTTTTTCCACTTAATTTTTTTGGGGGTCGGGACAGGTAACCGGTTATGATAGGTATCCACTTCCACTTCCGTTCGGATCGCCGCAGCAATCTTAGTGGACATTTGGCCCCCCTCCTTCCCCTGCAGCCTTCTGGGACACATCACATGTGTTTGGCCATAGCCCAGGACAACACAGAGGGGAGGGGAGAGAGAAGAAGCCAGGAGGATTCTGAGTACCCAGAGGCCTCACTCTGGTATCTATCTCCAGAGCTGTGGCGGCATGCTGGTGTCTAGGCAACCCCCGGTCTGGCGTCGGGTTGCCCAGGCAACAAGCCCCACCTCCTCTGCTCTGGTCCCGAACAGGAATACACATGCAGGCCTGGCAGGAGGCAGACTGCCCAGTGCTCAGCCAGGAGAACAGGGTTGTACACACAGCAGGGAAGCAGCTCCCTGGCGCCCAGCACAAAGGCGATGTGGGCTATGTGCGGGTGGGGCGGCCATCGGCTTTGGGGTGCAGGGAAATAAGGGGGGGAGGCAGGGACCGCGACAATGATCAATAAATGCTGTATTACATGCTGTTCATACTCACTCAGTCATTATGAGATTTGTTTTCTGCATTCTACCCGCCCACACCATGTTATTTCCACAAAATAATAAAGATTTTATTTAAAATATTTGTAGCACTTTCTAGTGTGTATACTACTAGTATTGGTAGAGTAAATAAAATATATTTAGGCCAGGAATAACCTGAGTCACTAAATTGGGTCAAACTTATTAGAGGCCAGGTCTGGATGACTCATCTTGTTGCCAGTTTCCCTTGTAGACAGCCCTTGAGGGCTTAAGTCCTCTACCTTTTCCCTGAGAGATCTCCAGAGAGTCAGCAGGGTTGACTAGTGAAAAATCAGTGGGGTGGACTGGTGTAGAGAGGCAGCCAGGAGGGCTGATGAAAGAGGCAGCTGCAGCCAGGTGGGCTAGCATTGCCTGAAGAGGTGGTGCTGGAATCAGCGGCCACAGAGGAAAGAAGGACAGGGTACATGCTGTTTCACTCCATATATGTGCTACTTTTAGAGGACTGTGAGTTCCTGCCTGTAATGGGCCACTACTAAACTGACAAGGAGGCTATCATGTTCCCTCAAGAGGGAACCAGCAGAAATGGTGCAAAGTAGAGCAAGTGTGTGCAGGAGGAAGAAGTTGAAGAAGTTGTACATAGGAAGTATGTCCCTGAAGTTCTTCTTACAGTCCAGCAGGCATCCCATAACCTCCCTATCCCCATCCAAGTTGTTAAACCACAAAAACAAAGTTACAGACTGTTCTTTGACTCTGCGTACCTGTGAAGATGCGGTGTGCCTGGCTGTGCAGAAGTGGGGGATCCCTGTTCATCTGTAGCTCCTACATGGTGTGTGCTACATATATATTTGAATGCCAATTTAAAACAGTTTATATTATATATTTTTTTAAAATTTTTGCTCTGTATTCCAAAGGCTGTTTTTTTCTATTTTGAACATGTGACCAGCAGCAGAGGACTAGAAGATCCTCCTGCTTATGTTTCTCTGCAGACAGGCTGGGAAAAATCTGGGATTAGGAAAAAAGGTACTTAGATGTTTTTTTAAAATAATTAAAGTGCTATCATCCACATACAGAAATAGAAGGGGCAATGTCAATTAAACAGTATGTTTAGTATCACTTTAACTCCCTTCTGATTTTCAGTAATAATCATCAAATGAAAGCATTATTATTATTATTATTATTATTATTATTATTAATAATAATAATAATAATAATAATAATAATAATAATGGCAAAAAAGAAACACAGACCCCTTAGACTGGAGGTCAGTGAAGAAGTGTCCCCCTACATTGGTGATCAATATAGGGTTCCTTTGCAAGAAGTGCCCCTTTTTTTTAGATAAAATATTGACTCATATACAGTATTAAGTGGTTTGTGGGAAAAGCATCCCCCTATAGTGGAGGCCAGGGTACAGGTCTCTTACTCTGAAGGTCATTCAGGAGAACTATCCATCACTGTCCACTGATCAAGGAATGCCTAATTACCTCTGAAGGAACCCTGTCTGACAGAGCCTCCTTTACAGTACCATTCATCTCTCATAGCACATATTTTGGCAACATATGCTTCTCATATAGTACTTAGCTCTAAAATTTAGCCTTCATAGCATTAAGTCTTGGTAATGTACATAATCATAACCTGGAAATATCTCTTTTTTATTTTTCATATATTTCCCAAATAAACAACATCATTTATTGGTCCATAGCAAGTTCGGTCTTGTCTTTTGTATCTTTGTTGCTAATTAAAGGAGTGGTCTTTACAGCAAAGCTGTAGAAGCCCTCTGTAAACTGTTCATTGTATGGTCTTGTGTGTATACTCTGTGTAGGGTGTCAATGATTTCAATGACAGCTGTTTAAGCTGGCCACACACAATGATATACACAATGATAATTGCCAACTCTTAGATTGTCAATAGGCTATTGCATGAAAACATGAAAAAGTGCTCAACCAATATGAAAACTCAGAACCAGGTGTTTTTTTTATCTAGCTCATCAGAAATGACTGAACAGAAAACAAATGCACAGCAATGTGTAAAAGCCAAAAGGGCAGACCATCCAAAACTGATATTTTTAGTTTTAAGTACTTAATAAAGTTAGATTAAGTACTTTAAAGAAGTACCTAAAGTTAGATTTAAAGTTAAAATTAAGGTAAATCACCCAGCAGCTTCTTATGGTCTTTAGACGACCATGTATTTTCACATCTGCTGTGATTATTACAGGGGTGTCTACGCTCTCACTTTAATAATGAATGCACTATATTAATATTAAAGTGACTTTAAAAGGAAGTGGGGAGATCTAAAAACACATACATTAAAGCAGGAAGACCTAAAGTCAGAAAGTATAATAAAATGATCTCTCTGCTGGAGCCCTCAAGAGATACAGGAGGCTGGTGGATAGCAAAACCCACTAGTTCTTCCCTTTTGATAAAATAACCATTTTGGTGAACTGATCTCTTTAGAATGGTAGTCTTTGTCTCTAGGATAACATAGGGTTCCTGTTCATGAGCCAGTTTTAGGCCAGGAAAGGGCATTTAAACGTTCCCTGCTACCACCTGGCCCATATATAGACCACCCCCAACTTCTGTAGCTGAGATAGATACTGTAGACATCCGCTCATAATGCAAAATCACACAAAGTCCATGCTAATTAGACATGTGCATTAATTTTCGTCCGAATGCATTTTCGTCCGAATTTCAGGTATTTTCGTTATCGTTTTAACAAACGATAACGATGGTGCAGAATACGAAAACCGAAAGATATGACATAAACAAATGCTTTATTATCGTTTTCGTTGCGACAACAGTTCAATATAGATAGGAGATTTGACGTGACGCTGACAATAACAATCTGTGTCTATCGAACTTGTGGCCAAATGTGCCTAACCTTAAATCTATCAGTCCAAGATTATTCTACATAGAGAGAAAAGATTTGACATACAGAGAAAAGATTCGACATAGAGAGAAAAGATTCGACATAGAGAGAAAAGATTTGACATAGAGAGAAAAGATCGCTGCTGGAATTGGGTGGGGGAAGTAAAATAAAAATAATGATAATGATGAATGTTATTGGTTGATTTTAACCAAAGAGGAGGGGCAGTAAAATAGCTAGAACTAAGTACACACGTACAGCCAACTTACTTTCACTTACGATTTGCTAGCAGAGAGAGACACACACACTGAATCATTTCAGGAGACAGTCAATCTTAGCTGGTCCGTTTTTCAGAGAACCTGAATTATTTAGCAATTAAGCATAAGCACAGCAGCAGAACAATAGTGAAGCAAGCTACAGTTCAACTTAACTTTTTCATAATAATCTGCTGCTATTGTGTTAGTGTTGTGAACTTGATAGTGATACTAGTGTATCTAGTGTTGTGATAGCCTCAGAGGCTGCCCCTGTTGTGAGGGGGGGGGATTTATTATTATAGATTCTATATTATAATATGACACAATGTCAGATGCCATGCCCGCCATTGCACTTGGAGATTGAGAAACGAATGTGAAAGTTGGCTGACTGTTGGGGTAGAGTAGACCAATCAACATGAACAACGAAGATTCGACAAAGCAATGAAAAACATACAAACATTGAATCTTTGGCTTATGGTGTCTGTCGAAAGTTCTAAGAAGATTTGATGGAGCAGCTAAACTGTACGACGCTGCAATCGTACATGTCCGGTCAAATGCATCCGCTCATAGGCTATAGAAAAATTGTAATGTTGGTTCACTAGTAAAATAATTAAAAAATATAATTATTACTAGTCAATCAACATTAGAATTCTACTACAGCTAGCTTGTAGGCGGAAAATTCGACCCGAAATGTACACGTACAGTTTAGCTGCTCCGTCGAATCTTCTTTGAACATTTGACAGACACCATAAGCCTTCAATGACATATTCATCCTTAATTAATTTGGATTTTCGGACGAATGCAATTTTTAACGAAAAATGAAATAAATAAAAACGAATTTCGGGAGTAACTAAATAAATGTATTTTTTGGACGAAAACGAAATTCCGAAACAAAATATTTCAGTGTGCACATGTCTAATGCTAATATCATTTTGAAAAAAACTGTGAAAGTAAAAAAAAGAGCCATAGTGCACACTTAGCATGGCGCAAGAGTCTTTTTTTTTTACCTGTGGCTTTGCTTTGAACGTGCATTTTATTTCTTTCCTTTTCAAAAAATTGTATTAAGTTATTAAATGAACAGAGTATAAAGCATACATTGAGAACAGTTACAATGTAGTTCCATGTAGATAAAGCAACACCCTCTGTTCAGTTCGCACCAGAACTCCCGAACAGAGAAAAAGTTCTGACCCAAACGACGAACCCTATTAAAGTCTATGGAACCTGAACTTGAAAAATCTAAATTCCCCATTTTGAAGCCTTATATGCCATAAAAAGGGTATGGGGGTCCAGGTACTGCCCTCGGGGACATGTATCAATGCAATAAAATGTTTTAAAAAAGATAATTTTTTCAGGAGCAGTGATTTTAATGATGCTTAAATTGAAACAATAAAATAGAAAAATTCCTTGAAATACAGTGCCTGGAGAGCTCCCCTTAGTCTGCCTGTAAAGTGGCACATCTGTACCATGGATAGAGCCTGCTGCAGCAAAACTGACATTTCTAAAGAAAAAAAAAATTATGAAATTACATTTAAATTTCCGGCAATACAATACCATTGCCGGCATTAGAAATATGTTTTTTAAAAAAAACGGTGTGGGGGTCCCCCCCCCCAATCCATACCAGGCTCTTCTGGGTCTGGTATGGATTTTAAGGGAAACCCCACGTCAAAAAAAAAAAAAACAGCGTGGCAGTCCCCCCCTTTGGGCCTGGTGGCACTGCCCCCTTGTGACATCACCAACCCAGCATGCAATTTTTTGGTGAATGGGGTACATATTTGGTGAATATGTACCCCATATGCATTCACATGGGGGGCAGGATCTGGGGGGCCCCCTTGTTAAAGTGGCTTCCAGATTCTGATAAGCCCCCCAACTGCAGACCCCTGCAACCACAGTCCAGGATTGTCGGGAAGAGGCCTTTGTGAAGGCCCCAAAGCACCCCCCATGTTGAGGGCATGTGGCCTGGTATGGTTCATGAAGGGGGGCACTCCCTTTGACCCCCTTCCGGGTCTGCCAGGCTGCATGTTTGGATAAGGGTCTGGTTTTTTTTTTTAATTTTAATTAATTAATTAATTTTAGGCCTGGTATGAATTGGGGGGGAGGGCACATAGTTTTTTTTCCTCACTTTTTTATTGCTGCCAATTTTTTTTTTTTTCATTTTGCTGTCAGCGGAGAAGTACATGGCCTGCTTCCCAGTCACGCTCCTTAACAACCAGCTATTCAGTGTATTGCAGGGCTTTCGGTAGGGTGAAAAGGGCAAACAGGCGATGTTTGGCCCAAACTTTTGCTCGGCCCAAACCGTTCACCCAAGTCTACATGTGAGTAAATGTCAATTCCTTATAAGCAGTAGGTGTGTTACAAATCAAAAAGTAAGAACCAGTTGTTTAGAATAAGTCAAAGTACAATTTAAGGCTAACTATAGGGACTCAAGAGTCTGAGCTATACATTACTCATGATCAGATGGTTTGACCTGTAGTATAAATAGTGTATATACAGGTTTGGAGCAGGAGTCCTTATAGGGGAGGCAAGGTGTGCTGTGGTGGGAAATCAAGTGATGGCTAGGAAATGGTGATAGCACCTTGGACTACCTTGGCAGTATGGGGGCTCTGCCATAGAAAAATAGCCTCTCAATGGCAGGGAATCCATTAATTTGGGGTGGAATAAACACTAGCCGTGCCAGAGGCTAGGGGTACATTTTATTCTTTAGTAAGCAATCATTATGCTTGACATTTTTTTTTTTTTTTTTTTTTAGGCAAAATATTGACTCATTTACAGTATTAATGTACTGTAAAAGACTAAGGCAGGCCATAAATAGGTCAAATTTCTAAAGGATTTTCTTTCGAAAATCTTATCTAAGAATTTAAGTTCGAATTTTGCACCATTAGTGGGCTGCAGCAACAGACGATTTTCTGAGTAATTGGGCATGTTGGAAATTCTTTGAAAAAATAACGATTTTCTAATCAATGATGGGAGAATCGTGCAAGAAATGTAATCGGAAAAGAAATGCGCATGTGCAATAAACGAAAATTCCCGGAAAGAAAAGAAGTTTCCGAGCCACGAAAATTCTTTTCTGTAGCAACAGGAGGTGAAATTGATGGCATGGTTGGTCGAATTTCTAAATCAATGGTGGCATCATTGGATCACAAAACGCACAAAATGTCTGATTCTTTTCAAAATTCAACCATGTATGGCCAGCCCTAATCTCACAAATCCAATATTATTTGGATGGTCAATACACACTGCAATCTGGGACCACATCATACACATTGAACTTTGGTAGATACTTTGATAGATAGTTTGTTCTACTCGCGTGAACATATGTGTGCTTATGCTATCCCACAATGCAAACGTGCCATAGTGATTTATCCCTGTGTGGCCTTCTTTTTTTTTGGGGGGGGGGGGTTGACAAATGGCCCACCACAAACAGGATATTGTACTAAACCAGTAGTTAAATAAGACAACCAGAACCGTTGCTAAGTGGAAGAGTGGGTTAGATAATAACGTTGGTAGTGTCTCCACCCAGGACAAGGTCTCTGTGAACAGTAGGTATTCCCATTCTGGCAAATGAACCAGTAATCTAATCAAAGAAATTAAGAGCAGAGGAACCACTGCAACTAGCATATAACATTAACCATTAAGTATATAGGTGCACACCAGTATGGAAATAATACAGTACACACATCCAATATACAAACACGCATTATCAGCAAAGGGCCCAACAAGAGTCCTGGTGGATGTGGACATATACCAGGGTAGTTATTAACAAAGATACCTCCAGATGAATGTTGCAGGGGCCCCGTGAGGATGATGACGTTGGGTACACGAAGGGGAAAGCTTGGTTATTTACAAATATAAACAGTAGATAACAGCAAATCCCTATACCAGCTTTTTAAAATTTTTCTTTAGTAAATACAGCCCTATAAGATAAGGTGTGAATAAATAGTCCTCTGAGTTATTTACAACTGGGATGACAAATTGGTACACTGCAGATAACTGTGGGAATTGTGCTATACTTGACTGTATTGCAGACATTTGGAATCTATTAATAAACAGCGAAGTGAAGATAAATCTAGAATTTAAAATGCAGTCTTTTAAAAGTACTCAAAAAATACTTGTGTTTCTCATAAAAATCCCAAATCCCTGTGTGAACCTGCCCTAACTTACTATGGAAAGATCTGGTAAAGGTATTAAAGATGTTCCAAATCCTGAGCTTCAAACAGTATGCTGCCCTTGTGTTTGTAAACCTAACTTATTTCAGGCTTCAAAGAAAGCCCATTCTTGTAAGTAGTGCTGGGAGACAAAAGTGGCAGTTCAGGATTCCAGTAAAATGTGTTGTTCATTTTTAGTGTATATATTTTGTCAAAGGTTCACATTTCAGCGAATGGTTATAGTTATTTTTTCAGCACAGGCCCAGACGTTTGGTACTTTGGGATTTTGTCTCCTTTGTTTTGGCTTTCATCGCGGATTATCCAAAAGTTTATGTAGGACTTCAGTTGGAAATACAAATTGATTTTTAATGAGAAATGTTAGAGTATTTAGGACCTGGTAAAGCTGCTAATTTCTGCATTTATTTAAAACTAAATTTGTACTAATATTGCAAACAAGTTGGAGCAGTGTATACAGTTTCAGTTGATGATACGTTTGTTTTTTTCATAGTCATCTTCTAAGTTTTATATGTTCTTACTGTAATTTTCTGTAAACCTCTTGCAGAAGTTCTACCTATAAGCAGAAAATTGCTGCCCCTGTGGTACTTTAGAGTATGGATGTACTTTTCCCATGTAAGACAAAGAAATGTGTTTACTTTAACCCCCCCTCCCCAGAAGCACATACTCAAGTTTCCTCTAATGTCCTGCAGCTTCATTTAGCTGACTGAAGCAAAGAAAATACCTGGTAGCTTCAGGTATGGGTGAGGATGTGACTCACTGCACATATAGGAGTGTTGGGATAATCACCAATCATCAGTCAGTGGCAGCTGGTGAAGTTTTAGGATGGGGGGGCGCCAGATCCGCCCCTCCTTTTTGACCCCTCCCACTTATAAGCCCCACCCCTTATAGCATTCACCCACTCCATCCCCTGTATTCCACTTGCTTCCACCCATAGTGTTAGGAGTATACAGCCCAGACTCACAGCAGAGTATACAACCCAGACTCACAACAGAGTATTAAAGCCCAGAATCACAGCAGAGTATACAGCCCAGAATCACAGCAGAGTATACAGCCCAGAATCACAGCAGAAGAGTATAGCATATAGCATTTTTCACAAAGCCTGGTATATAGAATTTCTTACAAAGCCTAGTATATAGCATTTCTCACAAAGCCTGGTATATAGCATTTCTCAAAAAGCCTGGTATATAGCATTTCTCATTGGTCTCCCCTTCTGCTTGAGTCTGTCGCATGGCTACTTAAAGTGTAAGTTCACCTTACAGAAAAATCTGTAAGGTGAACTTACATAGTTCCCCCTCCCATTTGTGCCTACTAGTGCCTTCTCATCTGTGTCCACATGTGCAGTCTCATCTGTGACCACCAGTGCCATCTCATACACAGCTATATATGCCCCACCTTTCTTCCTGTATATAGAGGCCTTCCTCCATCATCACTGACTGCAGATATACATAATTTGTCCTGTATACAGCTATATATACAGTAACAGGACAGATGATGTATATCTACAGTCAATGATGATGGAGCAAGGTCTCTATATACAGGAAGGAAGAAGGTGTGGGTATATATAGCTGTATACACTACTACACAGATAATATACACACATTGTGAGTACATCTGTCCTGGGTAGTGTATAGCTATATACACCTACCTTCTTCCTTCCTGTATACAGGACAGATGTACTCACAATGTGTGTATATATTGTATACAGCTAGATATACATACACATGACATCCAGGCACACAGGGGTCTCTTAATATGAGTGCAGTCCCCCTAATCCACATGACAGGGTCTCCCCCATTGTGAGTACACTGTTCCTGCTCAGGACAAACAAGGGCCCCCCAATAAATTAAGTAAAGCCCCCACGCACACATACATACAGGGTCTGCTACCCCTCCATGTTCCATTACATATGTTGCATTGCTTCACCCTCTCTGCACTCATGTTCATCATTGATGGTAAACAGGGATCAGCATACACAGCTGTGACAAGAGGGGTCACTGGCTCTTACCCTTCTTGCTCCAGCAGACATTTTATTCTCCATGCTGCACATTGTACTTCCCAGCACAGCCTGGACTTCAGATGGAGACAGATGCAGAGCTGAGTGACAGGGTAGCAGACCAATCGGCTTCCAACTGCATTTGGGCAAAACAGCAGCAAGCCAGACCTCCTGCTAGGAACTATGCAGATAGCAGTGTGGGAGAGACACATCGCTGTTCTCACTGACATGAGGGAAATGAATAAAACAAGTCACACATGCAGCCCTATTTGCCAGCGGTGCTGTGAACTTATGCCGACCCCTTCCCTGAGTTCTCTCACTGCTGGTTCAGGAAGTGCTGGTGCCACCTCCTCCCCCTCAGGCTGTCTCTGGCTCTTTCTCTCTCTTCAGTCTGCACAGGACCGGCCCGCTTACTCCATCCATCCCCCCGTCCTCCGAGGAGCTTCTCATGTGGCCCCCTACTGAATGGTCACTCAGTCCGCCCCTGGTTCCCGCACACACACACACCCTTACCTTCAGTGTGCCAGAGTCACACATCCAGCCTATTTGCCGGCTTGCTCCCTGCACACGCCCTAAACACGGGCAAATCAGCTTCCCATAGAAACGCGTCAACTGTTCTCATTTGCATTTGGTCACTGTGGCTTGACAATAAATACAACATATTTTAAGAGCAATCACCGGAGTGCGGATCATCTTTTCCTCAAGCTTCCTATAGACCGCCGCATGTCCGGCGCCCGGTCACTGTTAATGTGAAATTTATTTTTATTTTTTATTTTTTTCAGATTGGGGGGGCGGCACTGGCATCAGTGCTGTCTCACTGGGAATGTCCAAAGCACACACATGTGTGTTTTGAAGCTTGCATAGGGCAGCTTTGCCTATTGCTGTTATGGATGAGTTTAAGGTTCAGTCAGAACACAAGTGTGAACCATAACTTGACTATTCTACTCGAAACATTTCCCCATTTGGTTTGAACCAAACGCCATTTATAATATTGGTAGCACCCCCTAGCATTGCTAGAGTGCTAGAGAGTGCTAGAGTGAGTGACTCAGCAAGACTGGCATGACTCATAGGCAGCAAGCTCTGCACCATTGCACATTACACAGCCCCCCAGCTCTGTACCCCTGCACAGTACACAACCCCTCCCACCCAGCTTTGCACCTTTTCACATTACACAGCCCCCCCAACTCTGCACCCCTGCACATTACACAGCCCCCCCAGCTCTGCATCCCAGCACATTACACAGCTCCCCCGCTCTGCACCCCTGCACACTACACAGCCCCCCCACCCGCAGCTCTGCACCCCTGCACATTACACAGTCCCCCTCAGCTCTGCACCCTTGCACATTACACAGCCCCCCAGCTCTGCACCCTACACATTACACAGCCCTTCCCAGCTCTGCAACCCTGCACATTACAAAGCCCCCCCAGCTCTGCACTCCTGCACACTACACAGCCCCCCCCCGCAGCTCTGCACCCCTGCACATTACACAGTCCCCTCAGCTCTGCACCCCTCTACAGTACAAAGCCCCACCCAGCTTTGCACCCCTGCACATTACACAGCCCCCCAGCTCAGCCCCCTTCCTTCCTTCCCCTTACTCAGGCATGCATAGCAGAAGACAGAGCAGCGCTGAGCAGAGGACGGGAGCTGCTGGAGTACATTTTTCATATTAAGAAGCGAATGATTTTTGCTAAGACCACATAGCAACCAATCACCTGCTGGTGAACTTGGAAAGTTAACTCCGGCAGTTCCTGTCCAGTATTCAGCGCTGCTCTGTCTCTTTCCCCTGCTGTACAGGGGACAGAGTGTTTTCATTCTCCTGCTCCGCTGTGTTAGTGAGCGGCAGGGGCAATCCGGCTGCCAACATTGGGTGTCACCAGGGAGTGGTCCGCACCCCCCACACCCTCATAGCGACCCCACTGTGCAGAACAAACAGCTGTTGGCTTATGTGCTCACATGAGGGATGTTTAATTAACACAAATGTAAGTGAGCTTTTTTAATGTGCAGGGACCTATGTGTTTTTTAGTGCGTATTGAGTTTTGCAGAAATGCACTACATCCCCCCCAAAGCACTTTGTCCATATGTTGATGGGGACAAGGGACTCTTCCCCACAACCCTGGCCAGTAGTTGTGGGGGTCTGAGGGTGGTGGGCTTATCAGAATCTGTATAAAATATACCCCATGTGAATGAATATTTGTACCCTTATTCATTCACCAAAAAAGTGTCAAAAATAAGTAAAAACACAGAAACAGTTTTTGACAATATCTTTATTAAAAAAGTAAAAAAACAAAAACAATGTCCCCCAAAGTGAAGTAAATCCTGCGTCCCCATCACCGATTCAAAATTAAACACAAAACGCACTGAAAATGCGTGCCGGAAAACCACATCAATCGCAACCACATAGATATGAACCTAGCCTTATGTAGCGCCCACCAGTTTGGGTGAGGGCTACAATAGAGAGTTTAGTGTTATATTAGGCTAAATTTGCCAGAATCTCACTCTGCAGTGTAATCTGGTAGGGTTTGATTTCTGGGGAGGTTTATTAGTGTAGAGGAGGGTGTGACCCCCTGCACTCTGCTTGAACAGTTTCCTTTGTTTTCTGGGGTTTGGCCTAGAAGACAGGAGGAATACAAGTGTGAGTGACAGGTAAACTTCTGGAAGACGCCTCTGGACCAATAGTTAATTTGTTGGGACAGGGGCGGAACTTCTATTTAAGGCCTGGTCACATGCTTCCTAGTAGGGATGAGCCGAACACCCCCCTGTTCGGTTCGCACCAGAACATGCGAACAGGAAAAAAATTCGTTCGAACACGCGAATGCCGTTAAAGTCTATGGGACACGAACATGAATAATCAAAAGTGCTAATTTTAAAGGCTAATATGCAAGTTATTGTCATAAAAAGTGTTTGGGGACCCGGGTCCTACCCCAGGGGACATGGATCAATGCAAAAAAAAGTTTTAAAAACGGCCGTTTTTTCAGGAGCAGTGATTTTAATAATGCTTAAAGTCAAACAATAAAAGTGTAATATCCCTTTAAATTTCATACCTGGGGGGTGTCTATAGTATGCCTGTAAAGGGGCGCATGTTTCCCGTGTTTAGAACAGTCTGACAGCAAAGTGACATTTTGAAGGAAAAAACACATTTAAAACTACCGCGGCTATTGCATTGCCGACAATACACATAAAAGTTCATTGATAAAAACGGCATGGGAATTCCCCACAGGGCAACCCCGAACCAAAATAAAAAAAAAAAAATGATGTGGGAGTCCCCCTAAATTCCATACAAGGCCCTTCAGGTCTGGTATGGATATTAAGGGGAACCCCAGCCAAAATTTAAAAAAAAAATTGACGTGGGGTTCCCCCTAAATTCCATACCAGACCCTTCAGGTCTGGTATGGATTTTAAGGGGAACCCCGCGCCAAAAAAAAAAAAAAAACGGCGTGGGTTCCCCCTAAAAATCCATACCAGACCCTTATCCGAGCACGCAACCTGGCAGGCCGCAGGAAAAGAGGGGGGGACGAGAGTGTGGCCCCCCCCCCTCCTGAACTGTACCAGGCCACATGCCCTCAACATTGGGAGGGTGCTTTGGGGTAGCCCCCCAAAACACCTTGTCCCCATGTTGATGAGGACAAGGGCCTCATCCTCACAACCGTGGCCGGTGGTTGTGGGGGTCTGCGGGCGGGGGGCTTATCGGAATCTGGAAGCCCCCTTTAACAAGGGGACCCCCAGATCCCGGCCCCCCCCCTGTGTGAAATGGTAAGGGGGTACTTACCCCTACCATTTCACTAAAAAACTGTCAAAAATGTTAAAAATGACAAGAGACAGTTTTTGACAATTCCTTTATTTAAATGCTTCTTCTTTCTTCTTTCTTCCTTCATCTTCTTCTTCTTCTGGTTCTTCTGGCTCTTCTGGTTCTTCCTCCGGTGTTCTCGTCCAGCATCTTCTCCGCGGCGTCTTCTATCTTCTTCTCCTCGGGCCGCTCCGCACCCATGGCATGAGGGGGGAGGCTCCCGCTCTTCTCTTCATCTTCTTCTCTTCTTCATCTTCTTCTTCATCTTCTTCTTCTTCATCTTCTTCTTCTTCTTCTTCTTCCTTCTTCTCTTCTTCCTGTCTTCTCCGGGCCGCTCCGCAGCCATGCTGTGGCATGGAGGGAGGCTCCCGCTGTGTGACGGCGTCTCTTCGTCTGACGGTTCTTAAATAACGGGGGGCGGGGCCACCCGGTGACCCCGCCCCCCTCTGACGCACGGTGACATGACGGGACTTCCCTGTGGCATTCCCCGTGACGTCACAGGGAAGTCCCTCAAGTCACCGTGCGTCAGAGGGGGGCGGGGTCACCGGATGGCCCCGCCCCCCGTTATTTAAGAACCGTCAGACGAAGAGACGCCGTCACACAGCGGGAGCCTCCCTCCATGCCACAGCATGGCTGCGGAGCGGCCCGGAGAAGACAGGAAGAAGAGAAGAAGGAAGAAGAAGAAGAAGAAGAAGATGAAGAAGAAGAAGATGAAGAAGAGAAGAAGATGAAGAGAAGAGCCGGAGCCTCCCCCCTAATGCCATGGGTGCGGAGCGGCCCGAGGAGAAGAAGATAGAAGACGCCGCGGAGAAGATGCTGGACGAGAACGCCGGAGGAAGAACCAGAAGAGCCAGAAGAACCAGAAGAAGAAGAAGATGAAGGAAGAAAGAAGAAGCATTTAAATAAAGGAATTGTCAAAAACTGTCTCTTGTCATTTTTAACATTTTTGACAGTTTTTTAGTGAAATGGTAGGGGTAAGTACCCCCTTACCATTTCACACAGGGGGGGGGCCCGGGATCTGGGGGTCCCCTTGTTAAAGGGGGCTTCCAGATTCCGATAAGCCCCCCGCCCGCAGACCCCCACAACCACCGGCCACGGTTGTGAGGATGAGGCCCTTGTCCTCATCAACATGGGGACAAGGTGTTTTGGGGGGCTACCCCAAAGCACCCTCCCAATGTTGAGGGCATGTGGCCTGGTACGGTTCAGGAGGGGGGGGGGCCGCACTCTCGTCCCCCCCTCTTTTCCTGCGGCCTGCCAGGTTGCGTGCTCGGATAAGGGTCTGGTATGGATTTTTAGGGGAGGAATCCGGAAAGTCACTTCCCGAGTGTTATTCAGAGTATCACAGAGGGAGTTAAACTCAGAAGTTCTGCCAAGTCAGGAAGTGGTGGTAAAGTGGAAGAAGGAAACATGCATCGCACAAGGGAATATTATTCAAGATGGTGGTCTACTACTCGGGGCTTATATAATCTGAGAATAATATTGTATTGCATATCATCCAACCCTGCTGGGAGTTATTCAGAGTGACTTTTCAGTATAGTGCTGCATTATTCAGAGTGACTTTTCAGCATGATGCTGCATTTCATATGGAAACCACAATAAACTTGTACATAGTTCACTTTCATTGACTGTCTGCGTATTCTATTTGGTTGAGGAGTAGGGGTGATGGAACAAGCTCCAGGGTAGAACAAACTTTTAGTCGCTCCTACGGAAGTAGGGCGCTTCATTTATAAAGCTCCAGGATCCCTAACTATTTCTATTTGATTAATCTCCCTTAAAACATGGCTTTTGTTGAAAGTTTTAACAGCACCACGCAAGTGGTACTAGGCCTGCTTTGACTTGCTGAAGTAGTGGTCCTAAATATTTACATTTTTTTCTTTTTAACCAATGAGAAAAAATAACCTTTTTGAGCTGCTATTTCTGCTAAAACAGACTTTTTTGACAGTTATTAATTAAATAGGTAGATCGAGATTTCATTTTGGGTGCTAATGCTATCTATAAGCAGATCCAGTTGAAAAAAGTAATTTCCACGGGCCAAATATGTGCTGCCAAAGTATACAGAGTTTTAAAGCATATTTCTACTTTTGTAGTCAGATTTTAAAAAATCTGGCATACCTATTTTTTTTTACATTTTTTTCTTATCTTTTAAATGCTTGTCAGGACAAGGTGTCATGGTGTCACAATTTTTTTTTTGAACAACATTAGAGTGAGTCTGTCCCAAGTGCATTCTCATTAACATACAATGGAAGAAGCCCAGCCTCTAATCCTTTAATCCATTTGTTAGAATGGACAGTGCTTGGCTAATAACAAAGGCAAGTTAGGACGCTGTGCTGTAGGGCCCAATATGTTTCACTGAACCACTGTGCGAAACTAGGAACACTGCCTGCCCCAACCAGTATAGGTAACTAACAATCAGAAGAAATGTAAGAGACTCTGTGGTAGGCCACAATGCATGGTGGGAGATGTGGTTCAGAAAGGGAATCATGCTGTCGAAGTCAATGGACTACGATGCCCAAGGGAAGACTGTCCAATGGAGGGTAGGGGAGCTGTATTTTTTAGGGCTGCAAAGCAGGGGACTCTTGCTGCATGGAGATCACGGAGCTCACATTTCTGTTCCTGAGTGCACACTAACCTATTGCAAGCCTATGGCCTGATACAGAAACCGGAGCACTGATAACCTAGGTGCTGAGGACCAGAGTTGTTCATGGCAAATCCAGAAGTGAGCTGACATCTATACAGCGTGACCAAAATTACTGTATCACTGGGACCGGTGCCAGGGCATTGCTGCCATTGATCTATCACTGCTAGCAGAGTACATAGGGACTGGCCATTTGACTAGCAGAATTGTTCACAACATGCAGACTCTATTGGGATTGTATTTATGTGCCCCATTGTAAAGAATGGGCCCCAACAATAGCCAGGTGAAGAACTAATCTTAAGGACTGCTCACTGTCCAAATAGCTGCTTCACTTTGCCTATTGCCCATAGTATGAGGTATTTCTTTAGGAAGCCTTATCTTTCATCATAGCCATTCATATAGAGTGCACTCTAACGCAGTTATAGCATACTGCTTACAGAAATGTCATTGCAGTATTGATCACCATTGCTGTTACTGTTTACTAATGCTACTGCTCATTGCTGATTTTGTTGGTTGTTAGGTTTAGTTTATTCTAGCGGTACAGAGCTCTATTCTAAGCTGCTATAACATAGTGATTAAATTGTCGAATAAGTTGTGATTAAACAAATTCTCTATTTGCTCATGCTTTATGGCCATTTACTTCAACCAGTGACAATATGAGTTTCTTAAACACTAACTAGTCTGGCATCTGTTTTCTGATACTGAAGCATAGATGTGTGCAGGATACTTATATTTGTGTTCCCAATAGTATTTTGGTAACCATTTGCTAAACCAGGTGTATCAGTGGGGCTGAGGTTGTTCACAGAGTCGAGCCAAAAGAACAAAGAACCCAATCTTACAAGTGGCTCCTGCAGGTGTAGCGCTATACATATAGGCAGGGGTTAATAGTGGGTTCTCCTTTAATTTTTGGACACCTCTCTGTTTCGTTATTTCCTCTTTGTTGGCCCCGTTCTGCCTATTTAAAGGAGTTGTAAAGACAGAAGGCTTTTTATCTTAATGCATTCTATGCATAAAGATAAAAAACCTTTTGTGTGTAGAAGCCTCCCCAGCCCCCCTAATTACCTACATGAGCCCCTTCTCTCTCCAGCGATGTCCTCAGCCACATAGGACACTCCTCCTGATTGGCTGAGACAGAGCAGCGGTGCCATTCAATCAAAGTCAGTCAGCCAATCAGGGAGAGAGGGGGCGGGCCAGGTCAGGGCTCCGTGTCTGAATGGATACACAGAGCTCTGACTCGGCTTGGATGCCCCCTGTAGCAAGCTGCTGGCTGAGGGGCACTCAAAGAAGGGAGGGGCCAGGGGCAGCAAATAAGGACCTGAGAAGAGGAGGGTCCAGGCTGCTCTGTGCAAAACCAACTGCATGGAGGAGGTAAGTATAACATGTTTGTTATTTTTTTTTTAAATGAGCCTTTACAATCACTTTAAAGTCTGATAGGTTGCTTTTTGGGAATATTGGCAGCGTGAGAAGGTGAAGGTTTTTACTCCCTGTAGGATGGTGCCCCCTGCACCTCGAAGGAAGGCAGGGATGGACCAGTGGAGGTATCCAGCATATTGGAAAGATACACAGCGAAGAGTAAGTAGCACCACAGCACCCCTCCTGTGAATTGTGGGACTGTTACCCAGCACCTCTCCTGGAGAAATATGTGAAGTGTGTAAAGTGTTAGGTTACCACTCAGTGTTCTGTAAAGTGGACAGGATACAATTTCCTCATTTTTACCAAGTGTTCCAGACTGTTCTATGTGATGTTACCCTAAATATGTCACTGTTCTATGTGATGTTACTGCCTGTAATGTTACCCTGAAGAAATGCCAAATGAATCACTGTAATTTATTTATTATTAAAAGAATTTATGCAAAGCAATAACTCGCCTCGTATTAGTCCCTGGAAAAAGGGACTAAAATACGGAAGGTGAAGCGTTATATTCAGTTAAGAGCAGAGTTGAGTTAAACCGTGAAGTGTTTATGGCTGGCTCAGGATCTGATAGTGGTTAGGGGACCAGACTCAGGTCCTCCTCAGGTATCATGGATATTTGTGGGAAAAAAAGGACGCACATTTCGTTTGGGTACAGCATTGCATGACCGCGTAATTGTCAGTTGAAGCGACACAGTGGCAAATTGTTGCTCTGATCAGGAAGGGGGTAAAATCTTCCAGGGCTGACACTTTTGACACATTTTTGGGACCATTGACATTTATACAGTGATCAGTGCTATAAATATGCACTGATTACTGTGTAAATGTCACCGGTAGGGAAGGGGTTAACACTAGGGGGCGATCAAGGGTTTAAATGTGTGTTCCCTTGATGTGTTCTAACTGTATGGGGATAGGACTGACTGGGGGAGGAGACATATTGTTGTTCCTTAGTAGGAACAAACAATATGTCTCCCCTCCCCTGACAGAACAGGGATTTGTGTGTTTACACACACAAATCCCTGTGCTGGTTCTTGTGCACGCGATCGCGTGCGGCCGGCAATGATCCCGCCCGCAAGCCACGCACATCGCGTCACCCGCCATATGGGGTTTCGCGCAGCGGTGCCATTGTACCGCAGTATAAGTACCTGAGCCGGTCGGGAACCAGATAAGATACAGGCCAATGTAAGGAGGTATTGCAGGATTAATGGACTAGAAACAGGAGGATGAGAAAGGTGGGTGTGGCCTATGGCCTGCATCTGTGCACATGAAAGGAAGGTAAACTTGGTGAGAAAACCAATCAAATGCCTGAAGCTCTGTCTGCTAGGAAGGATGCTCAGCTTCATCTGCTTGTCATGTGTATAGAAAAGAGCAACTGCATACCCAAAGCAGCCCCGCCCCCTCTAAAACAAAAAGAGTTTTCCTTGCTAGTGGGTCTAGAATACAGCATCTAAAAAAGGAAAGCTGAACTTTTTTTTTTTCTTTCTTTTTTTTTTTTAGGTTATGCTATGTGAATTGAGATATGTAACAGATATAAAGTAATGTACAGTAATGTAAAGTAATGTAACAGATGTAAAAGTGGAAATACATTAAGGTATCCCCAAAACCTGTAATTTAAAGCATTTGAATATTTCCCATCTTACCATCCAAGTTACCGTATATTTACTGCACACTTTTATTTTAGTCTTTTTTGTTGTTTGTTTGTTTTTTGCATTTGCTAAGGACACCTACAGTGACTTCAATGTAGTTTAAAATGTGAATTTGAAAATTGAAACTAAGGCCTCTTACAGCTGCTTTTAAGAGCGTCAGGCGTTTTTTTTTTTTGCAGCTTAAAAACGCCTCTCCATGTTATTCTATGGCCTTATGCGCACACAGGCTTTTAGGAGCTCTAAGTGGCATAAGCGTTTTTAACCTCCAAAAAAAACCCAGGGCTGGCTCATTCTGAGGACCGGCGTTACGGCTGCAAAAATGCCTGATGCGTCCAAACGCGCCTAAACTCGGCTTAACGCTGTACGTTTAGCCGCGTCAAGCGTTCTCTTTCTCTCTCTCCAACCAAAACGGCACCAACACATGCTATTTACCATATTTTATTTGGCATTGTGGGAAATTTGGTAATGGAAAATAGAAGAGTCAGCCTTGACCTGAGCCTTTCCAGCAGGTCATCAAAGACAGGCACAGACATCTGTGTGAAGTTATGGAATTTGGCCGGATGCATGCAGAGTTGGGCATATAAGTTGTTAAAGTACCCCAAAGAGAGACGCTGGGATACAATTGAAAGTGTCCAGAACTGATGACGACTGCTGCTTCTCTTCGCCTCCAACTGTTTCTTTCTCCGCAAATCAGCAGGATTGCCTCATCTATTTTCTGGACAACAGGATCCATAATCAAAAACGCTAAATAACTCCAAGAAACTCCAAATAACTCACAGCTACTCTCAAATGCTCTCCCCTCTCTCTTTCTCTCTCTCTCTCCAACCAAAATGGCACCAACACATGCTATTTACCATATTTTATTTGGCATTGTGGGAAATTTGATAATGGAAAATAGAAGAGTAATGCTGCTAAACGCGGCTAAACAGGCATTGACACCAATGCAAACTTCTGCTACAAGCAGAATGTTTTTTACACTGGCAACGGAACTAGCTTTGCAGCTCATTTTTTCAGATGGCCTGTGTGCATGAGGCCTAAAAGTTAACTCTTGAAATTTTTGTTGAATCTAATTTAACATCCATGCAGTAAATTAATTTGAACCATGTGATGAAACTTGTAATGAACTTACAAAAAAAAGTGTCGAACACACCACTATGCTGTTTCTTCTTTACTGTCCAGTTACAGGCTGGGGACAGGGAGGTGACCAGGCTTTATTTCTTTAGTGCAGCAGAGAAAAGCCAGCCGTTCGGTCAGGGCTGTGTAAAGCTCAGGATAGGCTGGACAGAAATGCAAATCCCTTTTGAAGGTAGAGCGCCTATCATCTATAGAGTATGTAGTTCAATGGTATAGTTAGTTATTTGCCTGGAGATTAGCTACTGAGTGCATTAGCGTGATAGCTTCATTATTGTTAAATAAAGCTATTGGCTTTATCATTACTTAGGATTGGAGTGTTTCATTGTTCTTTGTATCATATTAGGCTTATTGAATTAGTCTATTTACTTCTCACTTGATAATCTGTTTTATTAGCTGAAGAATCCTGAGTCTATGTAAAGACATATGAACAAGCCATTTCCAGTTTCCACAAGGGAGAACTTACCTTGTGCCATAACACAGTCCATTAACTGACACAGTTTCTAGCTCTTCCGACTAAATGTAAATACTATAATTCCGCTGGTGGGATTTTTTTCTACAACTATTTACCATTAGCCATAACTTTTTAATGGTCTGCTGCAGCTTCAGCAGTAAATATAAACATCAATTATTGGCAGTCTTTCAGCTGTAGTACTAGTACTATACGTTGCACCGTCCCGCATGATCCAAACAAATAAACCTAAAAATTAACTATATACAGATGTGAGGTCTCCAAACAAGCAATTCTTACTAAATCTAAGGTATTTTACCTTGATATCATTTTTTTCTAGGTAAAGCGGATATGTTTGCATGATAGATAATGGATGACACATGTCAAAAAAACAAAACAACAGCCCAATAATTATATTGACATCATCTTTAAAAACTCATTTATCTGTCATATTAGGAAAAGGAATTTCCTGGAGTTTGAAAAACACATACGGTATTTCATAAATGAAAAATGTTATCCAGAATTTCTTTACAGATACTGTATAGCGAAGGTAAGGACAAAATTCACATTGCTATTATGTATCATGTAAATGTATCATGTAAATAAATGTAATGTAATAATAGTTTTATATAAAATTTTGGGATTTTAAGCATCTATTGCCTGTTTATATCTTTTGGGGACTCTGGCAGTATTGCCTCTATGCTTGCGTTTCCAAGTTAGTTTACTGCCTGGTGCCATTGTAAGTATATTTTGGATTTTTTATATATTTAATATTATGAAATATGCAACAGGAGGACTAACAACATCCTGTGGTGGAAGATAACATCTAGTTTAACCCCTTGGCGCGAGGTCACACAAACTGCACTGGGGCTGCATATTTGTGTACTTCCCAGCACAGTGACTGGGGTCCCACTGAGAGCCCCGGGCCCTGTTCTAGCGATCAGGACCTGGAATGTCCAATTCCGGGTCACCTGATCGCAATGATAGCCTCTGATTGGCTATCACAGTGAGCGGTCACTGTGAAGCCTGCCCCGTGGCTTCAGTCTCTGTGAATAGACAAAAAAAGATAAATTGTATCTTTCTCTGTCCTTGCAGAGATAGAAAAAAAAAGTGTGTGTAGAAAAAAAAAAAATAATAATAACAACAACTAAAAAATAAAATAAAAAATACCTAGATCAAGGTTTGATCTAGGTAAATGCCAGGGTTAGTGATTGCATCAAGGTCAGGGTCAAAGATCAAGGTCAATGGTCAATGCCAGGGTCGGTATTTTTTAGACAGGGTTTTTTTTTTAATTAGTATTAGTGTTAGTGTGTTTTAGGTAGGATTTAAAAAAAGCAAAATGCACACTATTATTTCTGGGCTGTACTACGGGTACATACAACAACTAACATATACATATGTGGTATCGCTGCAATCATCAGGAGCGTGAGAATTTGTTTTGGGTTATTCTTTGGTGGTAGGTTATAGTAGTAGCAAAATGATTTTTTGTTGTGGGGCCAGCTTTCCTTTGATACAAAACAAAAATCAGGAGATATCAATTACCATTTACTACCAAATGAAAGACCAATTTGTCCACCGTGATGCACAAAGTAAATGTGATAATATGTACAGTTTTACTAACACATGTCAAAGTTGCAAAAATGGGCTTAGGCATTAAGATTTATTTTACACTTAGGCACAAAGGGGTTTATGGTCCAGTTGCAGGGCCAGTCCTTACCTTTCATTCAAGCTTTAAATGAACCCAGTGACTGGATCTGCCTGTCAGACCCTACCTATAACCAAAATCAAAATCAATTGTTTGGTGGACTGTTCTGTGAAGAGATTTCATACAGTGTTTGCATGTGGTGATTGGCATAGCCTGTTTTTTTAAGAAAGGGTTAACTAGAGGCTGTGTCCCTCAATAGGATTATTAGACATCTTGGGGATTGACTAAAGCCTGCCAAGGGGTTTTAAGGGATCAGGAAAGCTTGCATCCTTAATAACTTGAGTTAGCCAAAGAAAGGTATAATTTAAACCACAACTTTTATGCATTATTTAGTATCGAACAGAGTACACGACTCTTTCTCTATTTCTCCTTGACATTGTTCATTAACTGTAAAATCTAGGGGGATAAAACTGAGAATGAATGATGAAGAAGGATCTTAATGCTCATTATTATGCATATTAAAACAGTATGTGTTGCTGATCTTTAGCTTCTTAAAGCAGAACTTAAAGTGGTTGTAAAGGTTCATGTTTGCTCACCTAAATGCTTCCTATGCATAAAGGTGAAAAAACATTCAGGGATTGCAGGTCCCCCAGCCCCCCCATTTACTTACCTGAGCCCTTAAAAGTCGAGAACACGCTTGATGTCAGCCCGGTCTTCTCGGCTGTTCATTGGATAGATTGATAGCAGCACAGCCATTGGCTTGCGTTGCTGTCAATCAACTCCAATGAATGACGCCAGATACAGGACTCGGGAGCGCGCCCGCAAGCTAACACCCTTGGGAGAGCGCTTCCCAAAAGGGGTTAGCTGATGCGGGGAGGAGCCAAGACCGCTGCCGAGGGACCCCAGAAGACGTGGATCTGGGCCACTGTGTGCAAAATGAGCTGTGCAGTGGAGTTAAGTATGACATGTTTGTTATTTAATAAAAAAAGTGAAGCTTTACAACCCCTTTAAAGAGTAACTCCACTTTTGTTGAGAATTTTTTTTTTCTCTCTGGTCGATCAATGTACATTGTAGGGATGTTAACAAACCCTGTTGCAGATTCCTAACTTTTGTTATTCCAAAGAAATATATGTTTATTTGTGTGTGTCTATGTGCAAAGTGAATGTGAATGGGACTGACGTTTGACAGGCCAACACACATTTTGGTGCCTCGAATGTTAGACTGTCATGCTTACCCTTAATTCAGGTGGTCAGACACTATAGCTAGCTTCTACCTATAGCAGCCCCCTTTCCCATAAGGCAAGCAGGCCAGTACTCGGTTGCCCCCAGGACTTATACACAATGTTTTAGCGCCTGGCCAGGGCAGGCGCAAACTGAGCAAAGCAAACAGGTACTTGCGGTTGGCAGACAGGCAGAGTGGTTCAATGAGAGTCCAGGTATAAGGCAGGCAAGGTTTAGAATAGTGAGGGTCAAATCCGCAGTCAAAAGGTAGGCTGAGTTTAAAGAGTAGTCAATATCTGATTCAAGGTCGTCAATGAGGGAATCCAATCTAGCAGGGCATATAAACAGGGTGCTTGGAGCACGTGTAACAAATTCAATACCACAAGCATTAAACTGCAGGCTTGGCTGGCTTAAATCAGGTTTGGTCTCTACCCAGAGACTGGCCACATCGGTCACCTTGCAGGTGGACAGACAAAAAAGGAGAATGCCACAGCCAAAACCAGGATTCTGGAATAAGGAGCAGGAGCGTTACACTCTCCTGACATAGACCCATACCTGGATATATTTAACCCACTGATTCCAAAAATGGCACCAATTTCAGCTCTATGTTTTGAGATACAGCATACACACCATATACCACTCTTCACTCTGGTCACCTGTCAAAAATCAGGATATTTTACTGTAGCATTTTATTTAATAGTAGCATGAAAGAAACACATAAAAAGTAGCCATAACATCTAGGGTGCTTGATCTGCAAAAATGAAACAATATGAGTATCAATAAGCACACACCTATACGATCATAACTATAATACAGTTAATAACTTACACTTTAGAATCCAATGTTTCCAATGTAAAATTACAGTTGGAAGTATGTAAACACTCTCGGTATACCTGCTACCTTGTATTCAAAAACACAAACTAGGTAACAGAAGAACATGTTAATCAGCAAACAAAAATTATAGAAATTTGATGGCAATTTTCTAAATCAGAAACCCAAATAAACCTAAGAACAAGTCTAAAAAGCAAGGCACCAAGAAAAAAGTTTTTTTAGGCCTAATTAACAATCAGCTGCTAAACTTGCAGGGTTCTAATGAGGAAGGTGGCAGGTTCTGAATCCCTTTAGACATGATAAACCCATTGACAGAGTCTCACTAAAACAATTTTTCTGTTGCAGAGGATGCACAGATACCCAAAATCTGATTTATAACTTATTGCCCATTTCTGGGAAAATCAGTGATCCAATCACACAAACAGGAAATAATGTATCCCATGGGTATTCCATACAGCATCTGTGTATAGAACGCCTCCAGGTAGCCATAATGCATTGCATTTTACAGAAAATGACAGCACTGCAAGATAATTTTTAATATATATTACAATATGGCTTGTGTCACAATTGAATAAGCTGTATATATGTTTTTATTTGCGATATTTTTTCCCATGAATCTAGAGTTACCCTTTAACTAAAGTAATTTTAAAGGCTTTTTATCATTTTAAGTTAGCATTTTCATTAAAAGAATATATAGTGACCCTTCCATTAAGGTTAGAAATTGTCTTCAAATTGTAGCCATTGCATTGTCACCCTGTTCTGCTGGTGACTACAAGTTGTCATGCAAACACAGATTGGGGTTGATTTGCTAAAGGCAAATTGACTGTTTACTTTGCAAGGAATATTGCACTTTGCAAGGGCAGTTTCCCAAGAGCTTACTGAATGAGGAGAATTCTGTTGATTTCCATCATTCAACCATGTGCAGGAAAGAGAGTATCAGGAAACAAGGAACATGCAGAGTCACCAATGGGGGCAGGAGACACGAGGGAGGTCTTGCAGTCTGAGTCAGCAACAGGGGAATCATGCATACTGTAACTGGACTATAGCACACAAGGTAGCGAAGGTGTTTATATACCCTCCAAGACTTGTGAGCATGCCCAGCTTCAGAGAGGCTTGCCCCTGCACACTAGCACATATGCACTGACACACACTAATGCATGCACTAACCTGCAGGCACTCACGTTTATGCACGCAACCAGTGAACCAACATACACAAAACACTACAGACAGCCAGGATGGGCTTTACTCCTGGCTGTACACATGTGAACCTTGGGGGTACTGTAACAAAAGTACTCATTAAAATAGAGAAATTAAATCTTTACCATGCTGTGAAAATGTTCTATAGTAACTAATTCTAGCTAAAAATTTACATTGTTAAAAAAAAGGTTAAATGATAATTCATTACTAACCATGCAAAGGCTTCAGGACTTAGTTATGTAATTGAGGCAGAAGATCACACACTCTGATTTCTAAAAACTTTCAGCAGAGATCACATAAATATGAGCTTAAAGCCAGCCAAAGACGATTCGAATCTTAGCCGGTTCGTGCTGATTTGAACCATCTATGGGCAGGCTAAATGTACCCAAGTTGATCAATCAATCAACTTGGGTACAACCAGCCTGTCGGATTTTACACGCAATTGTTGGCAGCTGTTATAACTGCTAGCAATAATCACTGTGTTCTCCGGCCTGGGGACGGCTCCCCCCATGCCCTGCCAAGAGAGCACATTGGCTCAGATCAGATAGGGAGGAAATGCTTAACATAGAAACTCACTGAAAACTGAGCATGTGCAGAGTTGCCTCAACAGCTGCAAAATTCCTAGCTGAATTGGGGACGTGGACAGAAGCATCTGCTGCTGAGACTTGTAGTTCTGGCACACTCTGGTACACTCAGTACATTGATCGTTGTGGGTTGCTTCATCTCCTCCATTCATAAAAAGCCTTGCATTATTTTTAATGACTGCAAAATGTTCTGTGTTTGGAGGTGGAGAGATTGTAATATTTCTAAGCAGGTTGCAATTGAGCTAGTTAGGTGCTGCTCTGGACGAGAGTGTGGGAGTTAATGTTTTTCCCGTTTTTTTGTTTGGTGCATTGTCTTTGGGTCCAATCCACTGATTCAGCAAAATATAGAGGGACAGTGGTCCAGAGCAGAGAGTATGAAGGGGAAAGAGTCAGAGAGCCGCACTAATAAGGTGTGAGAAAATGTCGCTAACTTCTGCAACTGCCATGATGTAGGAGGTCATTGGGACCCAGGGTTTGTCCCAGATGACACCAGCCACTGGGGAATGCCACTAATGGACCCCCTTTTATTACACATAGACTTTATCTTTGCAGGTATGCAGGGCAGCATGTAGCCTGAGTTAGAATTTGGGATGTAGGAAAAAGGACTGTTCTCGAATGTTGGACTTTGTAATGTTTTTTCACTTTTACAACTAAAACTTTGAAACCTTATTCCCATCTGGTCTAAAGTTACTCAAGGGGTGTAATGCAAGAAACCGTAATGCACATTTTTACAGCTCAGGTCACTAAAGCACTTTGGGGGATGAAGACATCAGTACAAAGAGAGTTATTACAGTGTGAATATACAAGAGGTTACCAGGCACAGCGGAACCCCATATCATTACTGGGGGTGAGGTAGCAGTGATATGCTGGACAGGTGGATGTGGACAAGGCTCAGCATGTCCCTCCTAAATGCAAGTTATGGCGAGGGTGTACATTGCCAAGCTGACCCGAGAGTTAACTGGAAAACAGTTATGGTACAATTGTACATGCTATACGTTCATCTCTAAAAGCAGATGCCTGCTTTAAGGTCGAGTATTCCCCCAAGGCGGCCTCTGCCTTGTCCCAGGGAACTGATAAAAATAGCACAGAAGTAAAGGTACCCCTTGAATAGTAAAGTGATCCTGTTACAGATGCCTAGGGTATCCCAGAAGAACCCATCCCTGGGTAAACCTCCTATGTGACCCACACTTGGCACCCAACATGAGAACATGGAGGAAGTGTCACCCCCACCCCTTACATGTTCATCTGCAGTACTCCAATTACAGAGTGTTATGCGTTCATTTAAAAGAGCCAAAGATGGGGCACACTTCATTAGAGCTAACGTACTTTATACATTTTTGACCATGCTTTAGTTTTAAATGAAATACTTGTTTTTAACCTTTTCTTCAATATTTTTACATCTCACAGCTGCTGATGACTTGCAGCTAGTTTTAGATTACCTCCACTCCAAAAATGGTAACATTTAAATGGTAAAATTTTATCGTGCATTTGTATTCAGCCCTCTTGAATCAATACTTTGTAGAGCCACCTTTCGCTGCAATTACAGCTGCAAGTCTTTTCTGGGTATGTCTCTACCAGCTTTGCACATCTAGAGAGAGCCATTTTTGCCCATTCTTCTTTGCAAAATAGCTCAATCTCAGTCAGATTGGATGGAGAGTGTCTGTTAACAGAAATTTCACGTCTTGCCACTAATTTCCAATTGGATTTAGGTCTGGACTTTGACTGGGCCATTCTAACACTTGAATATGCTTTGATCTAAACCATAGCTCCGACTGTATGTTTAGAGTCGTTGTCCTGGAAGGTGAACCTCTGCCCCAGTCTCAAGTCTTTTGCAGACTCTAACAGGTTTTCTTCTAATGCCCCGTACACACGGTCGGATTTTCCGACGGAAAATGTGTGATAGGACCTTGTTGTCGGAAATTCCGACCGTGTGTAGGCTCCATCACACATTTTCCATCGGATTTTCCGACACACAAAGTTTGAGAGCAGGATATAAAATTTTCCGACAACAAAATCCGTTGTCAGAAATTACGATCGTGTGTACACAAATCCGACGGACAAAGTGCCACGCATGCTCAGAATAAATAAAGAGATGAAAGCTATTGGCCACTGCCCCGTTTATAGTCCCGATGTACGTGTTTTACGTCACCGCGTTCAGAACGATCGGATTTTCCGACAACTTTGTGTGACCATGTGTATGCAAGACAAGTTTGAGCCAACATTCGTCGGAAAAAATCCTAGGATTTTGTGGTCGGAATGTCCGAACAAAGTCCAACCGTGTGTACGGGGCATAAGATTGCCCTGTATTTGGCTCCATCCATCTTCCCAACAACTCTGACCAGCTTCCCTGAAAAGCAGCCCCACAACATGATGCTGTCACCACCATGTTTCACAGTGGGTGTGTTCAGGGTGATGTGCAGTGTTAGTTTTCTGCCACACATAGCGTTTTGCTTTTAGGCCAAAAAGTTCCATTTTGGTCTCATCTTACCAGAGCACCTTTTTCCACATGTTTGCTGTGACCCCAACATGGCTTCTCACAAACTGCAAACGGGAATTCTTATGGCTTTCTTTCAACAATGGCTTTCTTCTTGCCACTTTTCCATAAAGGCCAGATTTGTGGATTGCATGACTAATAGTTGTCCTGTGGACAGATTCTCCCACCTAAGCTGTGGATCTCTTTAACTCCTCCAGAGTTACCATGGGCCTCTTGGCTGCTCCTCTGATTAATGCTCTCCTTGCCTGGCCTGTCAGTTTAGGTGGCTGGACATGTCTTGGTTGGTTTGCAGTTGTGCCATACTCTTTCCACTTTCGGATGATGGATTGAACAGTGTTCCATGAGATGTTAAAAATTTAGGATTTTTTTTATAACCTAACTCTGCTTTAAACTTCTCCACAACTTTATTCCTGACTTGTCTGGTGTGTTCCATGACCTTCATGATGCTGTTTGTTCACTAAGGTTCTCTAACAAACCTCTGAGGGCTTCACAGAACAGCTGTATTTATACTGAGATTAAATTACAAACAGGTGGACTCTACTAATTAGGTGACTTCTGAAGGCAGTTGGTTTCACTGGATTTTTAGTTAGGGGTATCAGAGTAAATGGGGCTGAATACAAATGCACGCCAGACTTTTCAGATATCTATTTGTAGCACATTTTGAAAACCATTTATCATTTTTCTTCCACTTCACAATTATGTGCCACTTTGTGTTGGTCTATCACATAAAATACATCTACGTTTTTGGTTGTAACGTGACAAAATGTGGAAAATTTTAAGGGGTGTGAATACTTTATCAAGGCACTGTACATAGCATTATGCAGTTGGTCATTTAGCTGTGCAAGAAGTACAAATAGTTTGTTTTTAATGACCTTTTTTTGTTTTTTGTTTTTTTAGATTTAAAATATTGTATGCTTTTATACATTTTTGCGTACGTTCCCCTTCATGCCAAGAAAGTTGGATGTCCATGTTTAAATACTTTTATTGCAATTATCGATTCTTTCCCATATATAGGAAAACCTTTTATAAGCACACTTCTGCCACTGTACTTTTATTGTCAATAAATACTCGAAGATACATACAAAATTACCAGTATATAAAAAATAGGAATCAGTTGCATTACAACTGCTAATTTATTTCATGAGCGTAGTGTCAACTTTACGTTTGTCAGAATTGACATTTTTATGATTTGGCAGGTACAGAAATTTCTGCTTGTACTTGTTTTCCCCTTCTCTGTGCAGCAGAAAATACATGCATCTGGCACCGAACTATAGTAACAAAGACAGCTGTGGGTGGGAATATTCTGCTAGTGTGTGATAAAAAGCCGTAGGCCAGTTAATATGTTGGAACCTTCAGTGATTTGGAAACAACTCTTTTTTTAATGTTTTCAGGGTTCCTTTTTTCACCACTATAAATAAATAAATAAATAAATAAATATCTAAATGTAAGGTTTAAGTTTTGAAACCTATTACATTTTTCACAAATACCTGCATGCACTAAAAGAAAAAAAAATCTAAAGCCAGAACTTTTTCCTTTATATTGGATAATGTAGGGATGGGGTAAAACTCCTGTCAAGTTGTTTTTTGTCATCTGTGTTCCACTGGGGACATTTCCCTTTACTTTCTGTCCCTGAGACACAACAGGGAGTGGAAGAAAAACTCTTCAAAGTGGGAGAAATGATCTTTAACCCTTCCACTGCCAGGCCCTGTGCTCCATTTTGTACACTCGGGTGGCCAGACCATTTTTGCAATTTTTCTTTTGCTTTTTTATTTTTCACTTATAGCTTTTAAAGTTTGTAAAAGACCCTCCCAGACCATATATTTTCTGAAAGCACATGACCAGTAGGATAAAAAGAAGGTGCTACTGATTTCTAAGGTCCCACGATATTTGTGCAAATGTTTATCAAAACAATATCATGATTAGCAGATAAATATACAGCAAATGTTACAAAATTCCTATTAAATATACAAACTTAACCTGTATTGAGTTAATAAATAACAAATATTTTTAATTTTTACTTTACGCCTTTTTGCAAAATGGTGAAAATAGAACGTACGCAAAAATGTAAATATCCAAATTTCTCTAACACTCTGAAGGTTTTCATTTTTCCCTTGCAGCTTTCAGAATTTTTGAAAGACCCCCAAAACCATATATTTTCTGAAAACATATGACCTCTAGAATAAAAAGAAGGTGCTACTGATTTTTTAGACTCAGCGTTATTCACGCAAATGTTTACCAAACCAATGTATTCACAAAAAATACACTAAAACCATTAGTAGCAGATAAAAACACAGCTGATTTTACAAAATTCCCACTAAATCCCTACTAAATATAAAAGCTTAACCTGTATGGAGTTAATAAATAACAGATATTTGTAAATTTTGAATTGTGCCTTTTTGCAAAATGGTGAAAATGAAGTACCCAAAAATTTCTCTAAAAATCTGGAGGTTTTAATTTTTCACTTACAGTTTTCAGAATTTGTAAAAGACCCCCCAAACCTTACATTTTCTGAAAGCACATGGCCAGTAGAATAGAAAGAAGGTGCTACTGATTTTTAAGGCAGCGCGTTATTTGTGCAAATGTTTATCAAAACAATATGTTTGCTAAAAGTACACTAAAATCATTACTAGTGCCCATAAACACACACACAACATAACTTACAAAATTCCTGCTAAATTGCTACTAAAGCATTGTTCACATGTGGCATAATAAAATGTATGCCCATGAGGGGCCATGTTTACCCGCACAGGGATGCACAGGTGTTCCGTGCATCCCCATACAGTCAGTCCCATTTATGTCAATTGGAATGCAACGGCTGCACAGGCATAGCTGCTGTTCCCAGTCTGACAACCGTGTGGGTGTGGGTACATGACCCCGAATGCAGACAGTGTAAGCTCAGGGACATGCAAGTGGACCTACATGGATGTAAAATTGGGAGTAATGGCTCTGTTTGTGCAGGTGCTACATCCCAAATGACATCAATGGGACAGCCTGCACAGAGAGGCACAGAACACCTGTGCATCTCTGTAAAGGTACGCTGTGTATGCCCTGTGTGAACACGGCCTTAGGCCCCTTTCACACAAACACAACTATCGGATCTGCCTGTCTGTTTCTCAGGCGGGCCCAATCTGACCACTCATTGTTCTCTATGGAGAGGCTGATGTAAATGGACATGTGTCTGTTTACACCCGCCTGCAACATATCCACTTTGCTAAAAACGGAGGAATGATCCCATTCCCCATCCATCTAGCAGATCGGATTGGATGGTATCGGATGTAACTGGACAGGCGGTCCATTTTCATCCGCCTGCCCCATAGAGAACAGCGGGCTGTGTCTGTGAAAGGGGTCTTATCAGGAGCAGCCGGTCCATTAGGGGTGCTGGGGCGTCGCCCCTCTACAGGTTTTTTTTATCAAGCCACATGATTAGAGCCTGGGGCTCTAATTGGCTTGAAAAAGGAAAAGGTTGGGCTTGGGGCGCAGAGCATTGCCTTTCTACATTTATTTATTTTTTTGGCGGGGGGGCTTTTGGTGTGATATCAGAGGTCTAAACAGACCCCCTTATCTCTTTTTTGAGACAGAGAAAGGGACTGAAGATAGTCCCTTTCTCTGTAGCACTTTACATGAATGAATGAAATCTGTATAGAGATTTCTCATTCATTCATAAAATGACAGTCTGATACATTGTAACACTCGCGGTTACACATGTTTACCAAGCCCCCCCAAGCCCCAACTTCACCCACACTGCTCCCCCCCCGCTGCGATCCCAAGCCTGACAGCTCAGTGCAGGGAGGGAAGGAGAGATGCTGCTTGGAGCGGCCATGGATCGGGGGTGTGGGGGCAGTACGGGGGGCTATCTGACCGGTGGGGGGGACACATCTGGGTCCCCCCAAGCTGCATGCAGCACCTGAAGCCAGCGGAAGCGGCAGAGGGGGGATGCCGGCTTATGATGGCGGCTGTGGGGGGGTCATATCGGGTGGGAGTAGGGGTGAAGGGGATAGGAAAGGAGAGTGGGGGGAGCAGTTTAAGGTAGAAGGGAGCGGCGGTGTGGAGAAGCAGGGGGCAGGGAAGCGTCAGTATGGGTTGGGGGTTAAAAACTCTGATCAGCGGGTTGTAATCCGCTGATCAGAATTATGGAATCGATCAGCAGAGTCTGCTGTACAACTCTGATATAAGCTTATGGTCATTGAAGTGACCATAAGCTTATAGGAGAGGGGGAAATGAGGTCCGTATGCCGTACTGACTTGGCCAGCTGCGGGCAATTCTGTAGGTCCTTATGGCGTACGGACTTGGCAGTGAAAGGGTTAAAGTGTTAGTAAACTCCTTGGTTTAAGCCATAATGTGCTAGTATGCACTGCACACTGTACTAGCACACAATGCCAGACTTACGTCGTAATGACATCACTCCCGCAAATGCACACGAGAGTCATGGCCGTGGCACAGCGCTCTAAATTGACAGCATACTCAGTGTCACAGACTGATTTCTGTGTGAATATCTCAAAAACAACACAAGTTTAGGAGATGTTAGGGATGAGCCGAACACCCCCCTGTTCGGTTCGCACAAGAACTTGCAAGCAGGAAAAAAATTTGTTCGAACACACGAACACTGTTAAAGTCTATGGGACATGAACATAAATAATCAAAAGTGCTAATTTTAAAGGCTTATATGCAAGTTATTGTCATAAAAAGTGTTTGGGGACCTGAGGTCCTGCTCCAGGGGACATGGATCAATGCAAAAAAAAGTTTTAAAAACGGCCGTTTTTTCGGGAGCAGTGATTTTAATAATGTTTAAAGTGAAACAATAAAAGTGTCATATCCCTTTAAATTTCGTACCTGGGGGGTGTCTAAAGTATGCCTGTAAAGGGACGCATGTTTCCCGTGTTTAGAACAGTCTGACAGCAAAATGACATTTCAAAGGAAAAAAAGTCATTTAAAACTACTCACGGCTATTAATGAATTGTCGGTCCGACAATACACATAAAAGTTCATTGATAAAAAGAGCATGGGAATTCCCCACAGGGGAACCCCGAACCAAAATTTAAAAAAAAATGACGTGGGGGTCCCCCTAAATTCCATACCAGGTTCTTCAGGTCTGGTATGGATTTTAAGGGGAACCCCGTGCCAAATTTTTTTTTAAAAATGGCGTTGGGTCCCCCCACAAATTCATACCAGACCCTTATCCGAGCACACAACCTGTCAGGCCGCAGGAAAAGAGGGGGGGACGAGAGAGCGCCCCCCCTGAACCGTACCAGGCCACATGCCCTCAACATTGGGAGGGTGCTTTTGGGTAGCCCGGTGGTTGTGGGGGTCTGCGGGTGGCAGGCTTATTGGAATCTGTAAGCCCCTTTTAACAAGGGGACCCCCAGATCCCGGCCCTCCCCCCTGTGTGAAATGGTAAGGGGTACAAAAGTACCCCTACCATTAAACAAAAAACCTGTCAAAAATGTTAAACATGACAAGAGACAGTTTTTGACAATTCCTTTATTTAAATGCTTCTTCTTTCTTCTATCTTCTATCTTCCTTCGGTTTCTTCCTCCATCTTCTTCTTCTTCTGGTTCTTCTGAACGATTGGGACCGGAGGGGTTCTTAGCCTAATCATCATCCAGCTGTTCAGCCATTCATGTGAGCAGGCACAACCCTGCAAAAGCGCTAATGACTCTCTTTTTGATTAAAGGGGTCATTGGTATCTGGTAAGCAGATATCCATTTCTACAAGGTGTATTTTCCTCCTCTTCTTCTTTTGGTGAAGGAACTTTTTATCTATCAACAGGAAGATACTGGCTCACTTTGGAAGATATCACTATAACTTATAATTTACATTTTTCACTGTATATGAAGATAGTATACCACTGTCACTGTTATTATTATTGTTGGTTTTGTGTGATATTATTCATGGTATAATTTTACCAACCACTGTACATTTATACTTACCTCTTTTTGCTCATAAGATAAGGTACACATCAAGCACAATTTTATTAATAGCTGCACTATAATAGTATATGCACCAGCTAACCATTAGCGCCCCCTATATATCTAGAGACCAGAATGGCTCCAATCATCTCTATGGCCTAAGAAACCAGAAGCTACGAGCATTTTATGACTTAGATTTCGCCGGATGTAAACAGCGCCATTGGGAAATTGGGAAAGCATTTTATCTCACCGATCTTGGTGTGGTCAGATGCTTTAAGGGCAGAGGAGAGATCTAGGGTCTAATAGACCCCAATTTTTTCAAAAAAGAGTACCTGTCACTACCTATTGCTATCATAGGGGATATTTACATTCCCTGAGATAACAATAAAAATGATTAAAGAAATAAAAAAATGAAAGGAACAGTTTAAAAATAAGATAAAAAAGCAAAATAATAATTAAAAAAAAAAAAAAAAAAGCACCCCTGTCCCCCCTGCTCTCAAGCAAAGTCAAATGCAAGCGTCGGTCTGGCGTCAAATGTAAACAGCAATTGCACCATGCATGTGAGGTATCACCGCGAAGGTCAGATCGAGGGCAGTAATTTTAGCAGTAGACCTCCTCTGTAAATCTAAAGTGGTAACCTGTAAAGGCTTTTAAAGGCTTTTAAAAATGTATCTAGTTTGTCGCCACTGCCATCCATGTCCATGTAATATTTTATATTGTGACACAAGTTGCGGGAAAAAGACACATTTTTTTCCTTGATATATTGCTCAAACATGCCATGGGAATATGTGAAATTATGCCCCAAAATACATTCGGTTGCTTCTCCTGAGTACGGGGATACCACATGTGTGAGACTTTTTGTCAGCCTAGCCTCGTACGGGACCCCGAAAACCAAGCACCGCCTTCAGGCTTTCTAAGGGCGTAAATTTTTGATTTCACTCTTCACTGCCTATCACAGTTTCGGAGGCCATGGAATGCCCAGGTGGCACCCCCCCCCCCCCAAATTACCCTATTTTGGAAAGTAGACACCCCAAGCTATTTGCTGAGAGGTATAGTGAGTATTTTGCAGACCTCACTTTTTTTCACAAAGTTTTGAAAATTGAAAAAAGAAAAAAAAATGTTTTTCTTGTCTTTCTTCATTTTCAAAAACAAATGAGAGCTGCATAATGTGCTATCATGGCATTTTATGGCCTTCGAAACTGTGATAGGTAGTGAGGAGTGAATCAAAAATTTAGGCCCTTAGAAATCCTGAAGGTGGTGATTGGTTTTCGGGGCCCGTATGAAGCTAGGCTCCCAAAAAGTCCCACACATGTGGTATCCCCATACTCAGGAGAAGCAGCAGAATGTATTTTGGGGTGTAATTCCACATATTCCCATGGCATGTTTGAGCAATATATCATTTAGTGACAACTTTGTGAAAAAAAAAAAATTGGTCACTTTCCCGCAACTTGTGTCAAAATATAAAATATTCCATGGACTCAACATGCCTCTCAGCAAATAGCTTGGGGTGTCTACTTTCCAAAATGGGGTCATGGGGGGGGGGTTGTGCCATCTGGGCATTTTATGGCCTTCAAAACTGTGATAGGTAGTGAGGAGTGAAATCAAAACTTTACGCCCTTAGAAATCCTGAACGCAGTGCTTGGTTTTCGGGGCCCTGTACGCGGCTAGGCTCCCAAAAATTCCCACACATGTGGTATCCCCGTACTCAGGAGAATCACAGAATGTATTGTGGGGTGCAATTCCACATATGCCCATGGCCTGTGTGAGCAATATATCATTTAGTCACAACTTTTTGTAATTTTTTTTTTTTTTTGTCATTATTCAATCACTTGGGACAAAAAAAAATGAATATTCAATGGGCTCAACATGCCTCTCAGCAATTTCCTTGGGGTGTCTACTTTCCAAAATGGGGTCATTTGGGGGGGTTTTGTACTGCCCTGCCATTTTAGCACTTCAAGAAATGACATAGGCAGTCATAAACTAAAAGCTGTGTAAATTCCACAAAATGTACCCTAGTTTGTAAACGCTATAACTTTTGCGCAAACCAATAAATATACGCTTATTGACATTTTTTTTACCAAAGACATGTGGCCGAATACATTTTGGCCTAAATGTATGACTAAAATTGAGTTTATTGGAATTTTTTTATAGCAAAAAGTAGAAAATATCATTTTTTTTTCAAAATTTTTGGTCTTTTTCCATTTATAGCGCAAAAAATAAAAACTGCAGAGGTGATCAAATACCATCAAAAGAAAGCTCTATTTGTGGGAACAAAAGGACGCAAATTTTGTTTGGGTACAGCATTGCATGACCGCGCAATTAGGAGTTAAAGCGACGCAGTGCCAAATTGTAAAAAGTGCTGTGGTCAGGAAGGGGGTAAATCCTTCCGAGGCTGAAGTGGTTAAGAAAGACACATTGTACTCATTATACACAGTGCTTTAGCAAAGGGTGAATGCTGTCCATTTACAATTTAGATCTACTTTAAATATGGTTGTTCAATTTTTGTTCTGCAGAGCCTAAATGCTAAGTATGTGAATGTAATTGCTTATCCGCTTCATATCTCTCTGGTGTATAGTGAAGATCTGATGTCCATGGATAGAAGGGTGCATCTGTTTTCACTGTTTTACTGTGGGAAAATGCATTTTACAAATGGCACTATCCTATAATCAGCTATTCCGAAGGGGGTTGTTTGGGGAGTTGTTTAGTGCATAGCCAAGATGGTTCCACTCTTGTACGTCCTTGATTACATGGACATTTCTTCAGAACTGCATTCTACAGTCAACTGTGATCTTATCTTGTTTAAATGTTCTAGAATGTGCGTTCCTCCGGCGTCAAATGAAGAATGTGAATGCTCATGAAAATAACACATTGGACTAGTTGACATATAAGAAAAGGCATACTACAGGAAATGAAGAAAATAATTTCAGAAACGTCATGCTCATCACCTGTGTTTTACAAAGCCTTTGGTAAAATATTACTAAAACTCTAGGTTTTCTACAGCTGCAACTGTAACTGAAGATCTATATATGAAATTTGATCAAGAGCTCTTCATAATTTTGCAATACAATATTAAGTGTGCTCATTATTCACCTCCAGGCAAACCCTACATGAACACCCCTAGTGGGACCTTTACAGCTGCAGTTCAAAACATTTGCTGACAATTAAAATTATGCCATAAAATACATTTTACATACAAGGAAAAGGGGAGGGTTGTGTTAGCTATAGAAATGTTAGTTTTACACACAATATGAATATACTGTACTTTTGATTTACCAAAACTATGGAATGTGAGAGAACACCTATCCAATCAAGCAGGCCTCTGCAAAACATAGTTGTGCTAATGGAGCTAACAGAGATTATACAATCAGACTGTAGCCTGTATGGCATGCATAGCCTAAAAGTACTAGTCTACATCAAATAATGGTAAAATCATTTTAAAAGCTAGAAAAACTCATACATAATTTTTTGCCTCTTCATTTTCATAATTCAGTGATAAGATAGACATTAACCACTTCAGCCCTGGAAGGATTTGCCCCCCTAATGACCAGGCCATTTTTTGCGATACAGCTCTGCATCACTTTAACTAACAATTGGGTTGTCATGCGACGCTGTACCCAAAAAAATTGATGTCCTTTTTGGTAGTATTTGATCACCTCCGCGGTTTTTATTTTTTTCGCTAAAAAACAAAAAAAAGACCAACAATTTTTTTTATTTTTTATTTTTTTTACTTTCTGCTATAATACATATCCCAAAAAAATGTATTAAAAAAATGTATTCATCATTTTAGGCCCATATATATTCTTCTACATATTTTTGGTAAAAAAAAAAAATCGCAATAGGCGTATATTGATTGGTTTGCGCAAAAGTTATCGCGTCTACAATCTACGGGATAGATTTAGAGACTTGTATTTTCTTTTATTGTTTTTACTGGTAATGGCAGCGATCTGTGATTTTTAGCGGGACTGTGACAATGCGGCAGACAAATCTGACCCCAAATTACACTTTTTGGAGACCAGTGACATTATTACATTGATCAGTGGTATAAAAATTGCACTGATCAATGTAAACATGACATTGTCAGGGAAAGGGTTAACACTAGGGGGCGATCAAGGGCTTAAGTTTGTTCCCTGGGTGTGTTCTATCTGTAGGGGGGATGGGCTTACTGGAACATGACAGAGATCACTGTTTCCAATCACTGGGAACAGTAGATCTCTGTCATGTCATCTGGCAGAACGGGGAATCGCTTTGTTTACATAGACAGCTCCCCGTTCTGCCTCTCCTCACCGCGATCATGGGTCGCTGGCGGACAATGAGTCTGCGGGACCCATGCACGCTCCATCTGCACGTGGCGGGCATGTGAGCCCGCTATCCTTCTAGCACAGACCGATGTACAGGTATGTTGGTTCGTGGAGGAGAGCTGACCTGTGGCAGTATATCTGTGAGCTGGTCGGCAAGTGTTTAAACCTAAATTTTGTTTTAAAAAACAACTGTGCTTTTAAAACACATTGGTATTTATGGATGTATTAAAAGAGCCAAACAACTATAATCTGCCTAAGTATTTGAGATCTGCCTTTTCAGGCCCAGACCAGTGTAAATATTGCTATGGAGCTTGGATTTACATCAGAATGAATAAGCATTTTTTTGTACTTAGCCTGGAAAAAGAAAACGAATGTAACCACTAAATTTAAGGACCGCTTACCTGGAATTTTTCTTTTTCTTGGGTTTACTTTAATTGATTAAATGTATAGGTGTGCCGGTAATTATGGTAACAAAAATAATAAAGTGTGCCACCTATTTTGCTCTGAGTGGCAAGAGGTGCTTACCAGTATTTAGTGGACTTTAATCTTATTGCACTGGAACTTCTTGTAGTCATTTTATTTAGTACAGGTTTAACTGATAGATTAGCATATTAGTTACAGCATTGGAGTAAATTCCAAACATTGGAAATTACCTTAGCAAACTTAATGCAGTTTTTAAATAATGTAGAGCACTGTCTGGTTGTACTGATTGAATGTAGAAGGCATGTTTGAAGTACTAGACCAAGACATTAGGAGGTTATTAGGTCAGCATCATTTCACACACAAGTCAAGTATCTGGAGTGATGGGGACAGCTGCACTTTACAGTTTCTGTAGTCCTATCAACTTTAAAAAGCATTTAATGAAAATGCTGCCCTCTCAGTTGACCATTACCCTTTTCCTTTAGTTGGTCATTAGTTACAAAGTAATTTGATTTTAATTTACTGATATTTTTGCTTTTATTTATTCATATTGGATATATCCAAAAATTAAATATGCACTTTTGCTGAGTAAAAGCAAAACGATAAATAAGTAAATCAATAAATGATCTATTATTCAAATGCCAAGTTCACAAATTCAAAAATAGCTATATTTAATGCATAAATGATTAATACAATGGTTGAGTTAAAAAAAACTGGTGAACCAAGCCAATAGTATCTCAACTACAGTTAGCATTATAATGATAAGGACTGAGTAAATATAATGTTCCTTACCTCTTTGTTCTCTCTGAAAGCATGTTCATTCTAATGGTTTTTCAATCTAATATTTACTCCAATAGGTTACAACATTTTTACAGACCTCAAAAAAATGTATTTCTAGAGGAGATAAATATGTTACTGCCTTGTTCACAATGGCTGAAGAGTTTACTACCCCTCTGAAAAGTAACCCATAATAGATCCCGTAACCATAACATTTAAGGGCTGGCAAACTGCAATTCTGTGTATACCATGTTTGTTCTTTAGATAAGACACACTTTAAAGTGTATGTCAAATCAAAAAACTTCAGCCATGGGGAAGTATTTGAACTCCTGTCTGTTTTTTACTGCTATCAGGAGCTTTGTAAGAAAGATTTATCCTTACTTCCTGCCCCGGTGGCAGTTTTACCAGAGAGGCAGTGAGGGGAAATCTTCAACAGGGACACTGGAAGAGATAAAAAACTGGCAGCAGGGTTTAGTTTTCCCCTACTCCACTAAAGAAATAGATATTTTATGTCTGTTCATGTTACTGTTAGAGAGCGATATATTATATCTTATATATTATACAGTATATTATTATAAAAATGTCTTCATACATTTAGGCCAAAATACATTTTGCTGCATCTATTTGGTAAAAATAACCCCCAAATCATTGTATACTATTTAATCTGTGTGAAAATTATAGCGTCTACAAACTATGATATATATTTGAAAAGTGATCAGTCCTGATGTACTGACTGCCTATTTCATTTCTTGAGGCCCTAAAATGCCACGACAGCACAAATACCCCCCAAATGACCCCTTTTTGAAAAGTAGACAGTCAAAGGTATTTAATAAGAGGCACGGTAATTTTATTCAAATTTCAAGGACCACCTTTCGACGTTCTAGGGAGGTAGATAACACATCCAATTACCTGACTGCCTATCACATTTCTGGAGGCCCTGGAGCACCAGAACAGTGGAAACACCCACAAAATGTCCACATTTTGAAAAAAAAACCACCCCAAGGTATTTTTTAAGAGGCATGGTAAGTCTTTTAACTGCTTGCCGACCGCCCACCGTCAAATGATGGCAGGGCGGTGCGGCTCTTGTTCAGGGACAATGTCATATGGCGGCATCCCAGAACGGCTGCTCTCGCGCACCCGTGGGGGATGCGCAGTGCGGTGGTTGTGGCCCCGCAGATCTCTGTAAAGAGCCATGTGATCGGCTGTGTCCAATCACAGCCAGTCACATGTAAACAGGGAGATGCCGGTAATCGGCTCTCCTCGCCTCACACTGACAGAGTATGTGGCGAGGAGAGCCGATCAGCGGCATCTCCATGCAGAGGGACATCTAGGAATGTAATCAGGGCACTGATCATCAGTGCCCTAATTACAATATAGCAATACAGTGTCACCAATCACCACCATTGCCCACCTATGCCAGCAATCAGTGCCCACCAGTGGCAGCAATCAGTGCCCACAAGTGCCACCAATCAGTGCCCATTAGTGATGCCAGTCAGTGCTGGCAATCAGTGCCGCCTATCAGTGCTGCCCATCAATGCCCATCACTGTTGTCGATCATGGCCCATCAGTGTCATCCATCAGTGCCACCCATCAATGCCCATCAGTGCCCATCAGTACCGCCTATCCGTGCTGCCTATCCGTGCCGCCTATCAGTGCCCACCAGTGCCGCCTATCAGTGCCCACCAGTGCCACCTATTAGTGCCCATCAGTGCCATCTAGCAGTGTCCATCAGTGCCGCCTATTAGTGCTCATCAGTGCCACAAATCAGTGCCACCTATCAGTACCCATAAGTGCTGCCTCATCAGTGCCCATAAGTGCCACCTCATCAATGCCCACCAGTTCAGCCTATCAGTGCCCATCAGTGCCGCTTCATCAGTGCACATCAGTGAAGGCGAAAAATTACTTAGTTACAAAATTTACTGTCAGAAAAAAAATAAACTTTTTTTTCAAAATGTTTTTCTTTTTTGAAAAAAAAAAAAAACCCAGCAGTGATTAAATACCACCAAAAGAAAGTTCTATTTGTGTGAAGAAAATGATAAAACATTTGTTTGGGTACAGTGTAACACGGCCGCGCAATTGTAATTCAAAGTGCGACAGTGCTGAAAACTGAAAAATGGCTTGGGCAGGAAGGGGGTGTAAGTGCCTGGCAGGCAAGTGGTTAAAGACCTAATTTTTGGGCAAATGCAAAAAGAAAATTAAAAATTTTTTTACACAAAGTTGACAATTTAAAAAGATATTTCCCATACACAGCATGGGGATACTTAGAATGACACCCCAAATCACATTCTACTACTCCTGAGCATGGCATTACCATATGTGTGAGATTTTTGAACTGATTATATACCAGACATTGTACCTTGTGTATCACACAAATCAAACCAGCTGTATCAAAACCATGTACTGCAATGGTCGCCTCTATACGAGTGATCAGGGAATATAGCTTAGTGTAGCATCATCTATATCAGACCCACTTCCTATAAGCCAAGCAAGCCTAACCTGCTGGTACATGGATGCCCCCAGGAATGCCATGCTCACTGACCAGGGAGTACAGAAGGCTGAAGAAAGGAACAACAAAGGAATCCTAGTGGTTCCAGGAGTGCAGCTGTCCATAGGTGATGGCTTGGACTGGTGTCTCACAGGAACATAGTCGGATGTGCAGATGGGTCAATTCAGGCCACAGGCAGAGACATGGTCAGCAAACAGGCAAAGGATCAGTCCATGTAACAGGCAGAAATGTGGTCAAAAACAAGCCAGGGTCAGTACAGGTGGCAGTCAGAGGCAACACTGCACTGATGTGGTGGTGATCAGGAACATTGACAAAGTTGATGCGATGAAACGCATCAGTTGGTGACATTAGATACTAGCGCCAGCACCGAAAGTTCCCATTCCACCATCTTTGATTTGGGACATTTCATTAATTTACCATTGTAAGCATTCAGGGCTTAATACATGTTATTAGGCTTTTCTGCATTATTGGCCTATTTCTTTTCTTGCATGTCCTATAAGAACCAAATATTTGGAGAGTACTGAATTTAGAATACCAGAGTGAGCAGAGTGTGAGGGGGAGATCTGAAATGAATCCACTTTACCCTGGATTACAGGGACAAGTCTGGTAAGGTTTTGGAGCATGGGAAATGTTCATGCTGGTGTAAATAAACATGAGGGAAGTTATTTTGCACAATATAGAGGCACCTGGCAATGTGAGCACAATACTTATTATTGTTTTGTTTTGCTGTGTACATGTTACACTGTTGCTGTTTTTCTATCTCTTTTCTTTCAGGAAATTCACGAGAGGAGGCTTAAAGAAGCTTTTGGAGGAAGATAATTATGTGAATGATATACAGTCATGTCCATAAATATTGGGACATCAACACAATTCTAATATTTTTGGCTCTATACACCGCCACAATTGATTTGAAATGAAACAAACAAGATGTGCTTTAACTGCACACTTTTGGCTTTAATTTGAGGGTATTTACCTAGCAGTGTACAAGATCAGTGCCCATTATTGCCACCCATCAGTGCCCATCACTCCCACCCATCAGTGCCCATCACTGCCACCTATCAGTGCCCATCAGCGTACATCAATGAAGGAGAAAAATTACCCTTTTTTTAAATTTTTATAACAAAATATTTTAAAAAAATACATTTTTTTTTTAAAAATTCAGTCTTTTTAA
Organism: Lithobates clamitans; assembly: GCA_037952925.1. Lineage (NCBI taxonomy): Eukaryota > Metazoa > Chordata > Amphibia > Anura > Ranidae > Lithobates > Lithobates clamitans. Next base: position 3,719,232 of record JBBGZY010001371.1, read on the forward strand.
ATTTTTTTAACAAAAAATAAAAACCGCAGAGGTGATCAAATACCACCAAAAGAAAGTTCTATTTGTGGGGAAAAAATTATAAAAATTTCATATGGGTACAGTGTTGTATGACCGCGCAATTGTCATTCAAAGTGCGTCAGCGCTGAAAGCTAAAAATTGGTCTGGATAGGAGGGGGGTTTAAGTGCCCTGTAAGCAAGTGGTTAAAAGCTCTCCTCCCAAGTCTTTCAACAGGTTATTTGCTTATATATAATATTAGAGAATTTATTTTTATAAGCAGAAGGTATTACACTATATAAATTTCCAATTTTTGGAAATATATTAGGAAAATAAGTCAAGGAGCATAACTGAAGAAGACACAGAGATGTGGTGGATAAAAAGCTTATTGGACCTGTATTATTTGCATGTGTCAGATAATCTGGTAAAAGTTTGGGACATTGAACTGATATAAGCAAATAACCTGTTGAAAGACTTGGGAGGAGAGCTTTTAACCACTTGCTTACAGGGCACTTAAACCCCCCTCCTATCCAGACCAATTTTTAGCTTTCAGCGCTGACGCACTTTGAATGACAATTGCGCGGTCATACAACACTGTACCCAAATGAAATTTTTATAATTTTTTCCCCACAAATAGAACTTTCTTTTGGTGGTATTTGATCACCTCTGCGGTTTTTATTTTTTGTTAAAAAAATTTAAAAAGACTGAATTTTTTTAAAAAATCTTTATTTTTTTTAAATATTTTGTTATAAAAATTTAAAAAAAGGGTAATTTTTCTCCTTCATTGATGTACGCTGGTGAGGCGGCACCAATGGGCACTGATAGGTGGCAGTGATGGGCACTGATGGGTGGCAGTGATGGGCACTGATGGGTGGCAATAATGGGCACTGATCTTGTACACTGCTAGGTGGCACTGATTGGCACCACTGGTGGGCATTGTTAGGTGTCAATGGTGGGCATTGATAGGTGGCACTTGTAGGCATTGATAGGTGCCACTTATGGGCATTGATACGTGGCACTGGTGGGCACTGTGGGCACTGTGGTGTGGCAATGTCAGGTGGCACTGGCAGGGGGTACTTGTGGTACAATTGAGGCATTATTGCCTCCTCCTCTTCGGGACCGATGTCCCTTGCTGGTGAGCCGGTGATCTTTTTTTTTTCTCCTCGCACTGTCAGCGCGAGGAGAAAAAAAAAACGATCACAGAGCTTTTGTTTTGGTCATGTGATCAGCTGTCATTGGCTGACAGCTGATCACATGGTAAGGGGCCGGGATCGGCCCCTTACTTGGATCGGTGATCACCCGAGTCTCAGTGACTCGGTGATCACAGCGCGCGCAGGGCACGTGCACAGGGGAGGCCGTCATATGACGGCCTCCCGGGAATTCAGGTCCGCGCTGTAGCCGTCATTCGGCTATAGCGCGGATGTCAAGCAGTTAAAATATAGATAAGCGCTCTATGTTTTTAGACTGGAACTTTTTTGACAACTGCCGGGGGGTGGGGGGTCACAGTTTTGTCCCACTGCTGAGGAAGATGACTAAGAGACACTTGGCATGTTTGCTTTCATTTGTATGTTTGTAAAGAAAGCAGCACGAGATTGCCTTCATCTACTGTATATCAGACTTTTCCAAGCATACAGTCTAGTAGTACAGGAAAGACAGGGGGAAGGAACATGTGCTTCCTCCCCTGAACCATAGCAGGCCACATGCCCTCAACGTGGAGTGGGTACCCTGCTTACCCGACCAGATTCCAAAAATTTGGTCCTAGCATGGGTTCAGACCGAACCAGGAGTTCATTCCTTCTAGATATTTTCCAAAAAGCTGAACTCCAGCTTTTCAACTTCTTCAACTTCTTTTTAGTTTTGGATAGAGTAAGGATAGAATACAACCTCTGGCAGTGTTCCCTTGCTGCCTGGATCTTGTCAAGGAAATTGATGGAAAGTGAATTCCCTTCTTAGACGGTTGTCACCAGAGCAGATGTAATATAAAAATGTATTTTGAAACGCAGCTAGTATAAGTACATGATTCGGATTTAGTATCAGCTGGTGCAGAACCACTCTGTGGGAGAGAAAGAGGCACTGCTAGGAGCCAATTAGTTATTCTGCAGTGCATATGCGTTGGCAAAGAAGATTCTAACAGGACGAAAAAGCAGAGTAGACAGAGAATAACACATTACTGTGCTACTGCTCTTTCACAGACCAATTACAGACTGTTATAGAGGATACCAAGCTGTATTGCTTAGTTGCAGTAGGGAACATCCAGGTCACCAACCTGGCTTTGTGGTCTGACAGGATTGTGTATATCAGGACTTAGCGGTTTGACTAGAGTTCACAATAAATTATGCCAGCCTTTAAAGGTTTTCTTGCAACAACATTTTTACCAGAAAACTACCGTAGCTGAAATTCTGTATAATTTTACAGTGTTTTTATAGGCTTGTGTTTTTTTTCCCCGCAGAAGAGAACACGTTTAAACAAATAAAAAGGAAAGTTTACACATCTAACAAATGCATCAGCAGCAATGTATCAATAGCAATCAACACTAAAATCGGTATGAAAATCTTTGATATATAACCCCTTTGTGCATATACCTCCAGCATCTGGAATGCAAATTTATAAAAAATAGATTCTCTGTATGGGCTTGAATGATTATATGCTCATTTATTTTATGCTCTATAAAAAAAAGATCTTGATTACTGTATATAAGATCTGTTTTTCCTTCAAGGAAAATGTTAACATTAGATTGCAATATCATGGGTCATGGAAAAAAGTAAAGCGAAGATTAGTTTTGATCTTTTTCCCCCCAAATCTTACATAATATTGTGTAACTAAAAGGACTGTTACTGTAGCTCCCTGAATGCTGAACAGATGTTGATAATTTAAAATACAGTAAATCAACAGCCAAGCAACAAGAAGTGCCCAAGCGCTGTGAGTGTGTCTTTTTTGAGGAAACAACGGCAAGGAAGAAATCTGTCTTCCATTACTAATTATGTAAGTGTAGCTCTTTGTTAGTTTTATTTACAACCATTTATAATACATGAATGAATGTAGGCGTAGGAGAGCCCAGAGATGGTGCTAAGCCAGGCTACTCAAAGCCAGGATCTTCTTCTAATGAGTTTCATAATGGTTATCTCTCTACGCAGTGAGTGTGCAATTAAGTGGTTTTAGGTGAAAACCATGGGAGAAGGGTCTGAGGTGAAGTTTCTGCTGTAATGTTTACAATGGACACTATGGTAGTTTAAGAATACAGTAGGCTTACAGTTCTAAATGTTAATAGATTTGTATGGTTGTAATTCCATATTCTCCCTGTTTACCCTTCCTATTTTCCAAATTTGTGTCAGCTTCTTCCAAATAATCCGGTTTCCTTCCACAATCCAAATACATACTGGTGGGCTGTATGCTTTAACACTCTAGTGGAGATGTTATTTTTAACATTTCATAAACAGAAGCGTATGGTCGAATGTGGATAATGGACAGCCAATGAAACCTAACACCAGAGTCCTCTGATTTTTTTTCCCATTGAGGAGATTTTCATTTCTATTCCTTAGAGACACTATAAGAAGTGAAAGAAAATATCCTCCTAAACATATGTCTCCCCAACAGGTTACTCCAATAAAAGATTTCACTTCACCTCCTGTTGCAGTGAATTTTCCCTAAAGTTCTGTCCCAGTGACAAAAGTCACTAGGACACCTAGAGAGGGTGATACTTTTTCAGCAACAACATGAGCAGGAATAACAAGGTAGTGGAAGTTTTAACCCTTCTCTCTAAAACTAAAAAAGTTTTAGTAAGAGATGCACTTTATCGATACCAGCTCTTGGTTATTATATTAGTTATTCAAGAATTATGCCGCATACACACGAGCGGACTTTACGGCAGACTTTGCTCGGCAGACTGGATTTAGTCGGACAATTCGATCGTGTGTGGGCTCCAGCGGATTTTGTTTGCTCAAAAGTTGGACGGACTTAGATTTGAAACATGTTTTAAATTAATCCGTCGAAATCGAGTCCGGTCGAAAAGTCGGCCATCTGTATGCTAGTTCGACGGACAAAAAGCCCCGCTAGGGCAGCTATTGGCTACTGGCTATGAACTTCCTTGTTTTAGTCCGGTCGTACGTCATCACGTACGAATTTGACGGACTTTGGTGGATTGTGTGTAGGCAAGTCCGTTCATTCAGAAAGTCCGTCGTAAAGTACGTTGAAAAGTCCGCCGGGCAAAGTCTGCCATAAAGTCCGCTCGTGTGTACGCGGCATAACTATAACCAAGCAATAACAGACTAAGATAAGGCAGTAGATAAGTCGGACTTATCTATAACAATGATTCCTAAAAAGGAAATTGTCAACATATTAGTCCATTAAAAAGCTTAGTGGTTCATTGGATGAACTATCAATATTTAGCGTTGTGTAGCGATGTTCAGCTCATAATAGTATTTTACCAGAAGAGGCATTTTCTTCTAAAATCTAATATGCATTGTATGGGGGGAAACAGGCTATACTTAGGTAAAATGGGGCAGTCCCATTTTTGGATGGATAAAATACATTATAACAAGCACTTTATTCAAAATGTTGAAAACCCTATTAAAACCTCTGCATAGAAATCCATGCTCAGGCACAAAACAGGGGACTTTAGCAATGTGGATTACAGGAAAGGGAACATAGAGAAGAGTCATTCTGTCTTTGTTACACGGGGGGGATTCCCTTCACTTCTTGTTTAGAGAGACACAACAGGAAGTAAAATGAAATCTCTACAAAGTAAAGGGGATACCCTTCTTAGAGAGTTGTCATTGGAACACATGTCCACTTGGAGGATTTCCTCTCCCTTCCTTACTTTGAATTCTCCATCACTTTCAGTAACAATGTTCACCAAGACAATTGAATAGGATAAATCTCCCTAGAGGGGAAAAAGGCAGTAGTAAAAACCCTTACATATTCAAATCCTCTACTAATTTATCCAAAACTAAAACAATGTTTTGGCTATTTATACACTTACACTAAAATTCACATTTTTACATAATTTGTACCATTTTGATATTAATTAAAAGCGCTCCAATTCCTACATTTAATACATGTTTATTCCATAAAATCACAGGCATGTCATGATTGATCAAATACATTTATAAAACAAGTTATGCTAATCACTATTAAATAAACATTTCAATTTCATATAAATCTAACATGTCTTGTAAAGGGCTATTTATTTCCTATGATCATCGTAAACTGTAAATCACATTCACACTCATTACTAATCCAAAACCTTAAGGTACATTTCTACTTTGCTATTTGAAATGAGTTACTTGACATTTCATTTTTAAACATTTTAAAACTTTTCCAGCATCTGGTCCCATATAAATATAAATGATACATGCTCTAAACATTAAATCATTATAAGTCATTTAAGTTGTTTTTTCTTATTATTACAGCATAGAGTGTAAAAGAATGTCTTTGTTGAGCAAAAAGCCTTGGTATACAACCGCCTTTCTCCGACCATGGTTTACAAGGTATTACTCTAAACAGATTATTAAGCTAACTAAATATTTAGAAAGTTGAATACCAGACACTTTAGTAAGCTGTACGAAATAAACATACAAATAGGGAAACAAGACTACCCTTTCATTTTACATAATTTATAGCTGTAAGGAATACTTACCAATTGTAAAAGTCTGTAAGCAAATTACAGAGGCATTTGTGTAATGACTCTTTTGCGAACCAGGTGTTTCCCATCTGTGTACCTGCATATAAAATACATGATAAATATTCTGCAACAGTCAATATTTTATTATTTCAGGTAAGGCATGAAATGATGTTGTATTTTCCTAATTTTTTGTTTTTGGATCATTACTTTATTGTTTGTAGTAGGAAATCAGCTTTGTATTCTATGTTTGTGGGCTAGCCTCTTACTCCTTCCTTGAAGCCTTTTCAAGAAATTTAACTGTATCATGCCTCTGCATTTTTAATTAGGATTATAATTTTGCAAGTAACAATTTAATGTACAGTACTGTGCAAAAGTTTTAAGCAGTCGTGAACAAAATGCTGTAACTTAAGAATGCTTTCAGAAATATTATTATTATTATATTATTATTATACAGGATTTATATAGCGCCAAAAGTTTGCGCAGCACTTAACAAAATGAAGGCAGACATTATAGTTACATTACAATTTGGTACAAGAGGAATCAGAGGGCTCTGCTCGTTAGAGCTTACAATCTAGGAGGAAGGGTCAATTGATACAAAAAGGTAATAGCTGTGGGGGATGAGCTGAAAATGTACGTCCTTTTTTTCAGGGATTGGATGTGGGCCTGAAAGGACAGTTCAGAGTCTAGGGCTACCCTTAGCACCCTGGCATGTGGGGACGGACTAATAGTTGTGTCATTGATCTTGACAGAGAAGTCAGGGGAAGGGGCACGTGGTGGAGGAAATATTATGAGCTTGGTTTTAGATAGATTGAGTTTGAGAAAGTGGTGTGACATCCAGGCTGATATGTCTGTTAGTAAATCATTTATGTGTGAGGAGACTGATGGGGTGAGCTGAGGGGTAGAGAGATAGATTTGGGTGTCATTGGCATATAATTGGTAGTGGAAGCCATTGGAGGCTTTCAGCTGACCCAGGGAGGATGTGTAGATCGAGAATTGTAGAGATCCAAGGACAGAACCTTGGGGGACCCCAATGGTAAGAGGGGTTAGAAAGGAGGAAGTGGAGTTGTAAGTAACACTGAAGGTGCGGTGAGAAAGGTAAGATTCGAACCAATGGAGAGCACAGCCATGGATACCAAGCAAATTTAGTTTTTTTGAGGAGGAGGGGGTGATCAACTGTATCAAAGGCATCAGAGAGGTCCAAGAGTAAGAGTATGGAATAATGACCGTTGGTTTTAGCTGTTAGTAAGTCATTTGTGAGTTTTAGGAGAGCAGTTTCTGTGGAGTGCTGTGGACAAAATCCAGACTGAAGTGCATGTTTCAGAGGATTGGGGAAGATGCCAGTAGAGAGGAAGAGGTTGAAGATATAAGTTAAAGAGTGTAGAATAGAGTTAGAGGGTGACCATAGTATTTGAGAAGGAACGGGGTCCAGTGGGCAGGAGGTTAGGTGGGCGTTAGAAAGAAGTTCATTGACTTCCTCTGAAATAGAAGTGTTAATTGTTATTTTTATCACTTAACAAAATGGAAAGTAAATGAACAGAAAAAAAGTCCAACTAAATTCAATATTTAGTGTGACCACCCATTGCCTTCAAAACAGTATCAATTCTTCTAGGTACACACAAAGCTTATGCATGCAGTTTTGGAAGGAACTTGGCAGGTAGGTTGTTCCAAACATCTCGAAGAACTAACCACAGACCTTCTGTGGACATAGGCTGCCTCAAGTCCTTCTGTCTCTTCATGTAATCCCAGACTGACTCAATGATGTTGAGATCAGGGCTCTGTGAGGACCAAACCATCACTTCCAGGACTTCTTCTTCTTTACGGTGAAGATACAGTTCCTTGAAAAAGTATTCATACCCCTTGACATTTTCCACATTTTGTCATGTTACAACCAAAAACGTAAATGTATTTTATTGGGATTGTATTTGATAGATCAACACAAAGTTGCACATAATTGTGAAGTGGAAGGAAAATTATAAATGGTTTTCAACATTTTTTACTGAAAAGTGTGGCGTGCGTTTGTATTCAGCCCCCCTGAGTCAATACTTTGTAGAACCACCTTTTGTTGCAATTACAGCTGTAAGTCTTCTTGGGGATGTCTCTACCAGCTTTGCACATGTAGAGAGTGACATTTTTGCCCATTCTTCTTTGTACAATAGCATAAGCTCTGTAAGATTGGATGGAGAGCGTCTGTGAACAGCAATTTACAATTCTTGCCACAGATTCTCAATTGGATTTAGGTTTGGACTTTGACTGGGCCATTCTAACACATGAATATGCTTTGATCTAAACCATTGTAGCTCTGGCTGTATGCTTAGGGTCGTTGTCCTGTTGGAAGGTGAACCTCCGCCCCAGTGTCAAGTCTTTTGCAGACTCTAACAGGTTTTCTTCTAAGATTGTCCTGTATTTGGCTCTATCCATCTTCCCATCAACTCTGACCAGCTTCCCTGTCCCTGCTGAAAAAAACTTCCCCACAACATGATGCTGCCACCACCATGTTTCACAGTGGGGATGGTGGGTTCAGGTTGATGTGCATTGTTAGTTTTCCGCCACACGTAGCATTTTGCTTTTAGGCCAAAAAGTTACATTTTGGTCTTATCTGACAAGAGCACCTTCTTCCACATGTTTGCTGTGTCCCCCACATGGCTCACAAACTGCAAATGGGACTGTCAGGGCTGGGCTCAGCCCTTCCTTCTCAAAGCTGGCCGTTCAGCTGTCGGCTAATTGCTAGCTCCCTTTTCTCCACAGTGACTCACCTGTTGATGATATCCTGCTCGTCAGTCCTACCTACTTAAGCCGTCCAGCCCAGATGATCTCTGCCTTCATCTTGGTCACATCTCTAGAGACGCTCTCCTGTGTTCCTGTTAATGTCTTGCTTGGCTGACCATCCTTCTGGCTCCAGATCCTGCTTGCTGTTCTACTATGCTCATCTCTGGCTTCCTGACATTTTGGCTTGTATGACTATCTGTTCCAGTTCTCCTGGCTATGTTTTGACTATGTTTACCTTTTTATTATTATTATTATTATTAATAAACAAGTGTGATTTAACTGTACTTCTGTCTCAGTCTGATCCATGGTTTCTGACAAGAACATCTTATGGCTTTCTTTCAACAATGGTTTTCTTCTTGCCACTCTTCCATAAAGATCAGATTTGTGGAGTGCACAACTAATATTTGTTCTGAGGACAGATTCTCCCACCTGAGCTGTGAATCTCTGCTGTGAACAGCCATGCCTTGGTTGGTTTGCAGTTGTGCCATACTCTTTCCATTTTTGATGATGGATTGAACAGTGCTCCATGAGATGTTCAAAGCTTGGGATATTTTTTTATAACTCTGCTTTAAACTTCTCCACAACTTTATCCCTAATCTGTCTGGTGTGTTCCTTTGCCTTCATGGTGCTGTTTGTTTACTAAGGGTCTCTAACAAATCTCTGAGGGCTTCACAAAACAGCTGTATATATGCTGAGATTAAATTACACACAGATGGACTCTATTTACTATTTAGAAGACTTCTGAAGGCAATTGGTTCCACTAGATTTTAGGTAGGGGTATCAGAGTAAAGGGGGCTGAATACAAATGCACGCTACACTTTTCAGATATTTATTTGTAAAAAAAAATTGAAAATCATTTATCATTTTACTTCTACTTCACAGTTATGTGCCACTTTGTGTTGGTCTATCTCCTAAAATCCCAATACAATACATACACGTTTTGGTTGTAACATGACAAAATGTGGAAAATTTCAAGGGGTATGAATATTTTTCAAGGCCCTGTAACTGTTAATGATATGGGCTATATGTTTGGGGTCGTTGTCCTGCTACAGAATAAATTTGGGGCCAATCACATGCCTCCCTGATGGTATGCCATGATGGATGCAAAAGCAACACTGTGTAGTTCAGCTTCTACTCCGCAAAAGGACCCATGTTCTCTAGATTTGCCCTGGGAAAAGCTGAGTTCTCTCCACCTATTGTGTGCAGGGATTTGTGTCCTTTGTAGTTCTTGCAGCCATTCATTCCCATTTGATAATGCTGCCCAGGTACTACATGTCCCCTGATGCCCTGCTGCACAGCAAACCCCCCCTCTCTGAAGTTCCTATTAGCTTACTCCCCTACCCTCTGATTGGCTCTTCACTGCTGCCAAGAGGGAGGAGGAAGGTGCAAGAACTAGCAGGGGATTTTACACAGACATCCTGCTCTGCTCACAGCCAGCAATACAAAACCGGAGATGGGGAAGAAAGCCCAGTCCTATCACTGCTCACAGCAGGGGGGGTGGCGAGCAGATGAGTGGATGGAGAGTACACACATGGCAGTGCTGATCTCAGTGCAGCAGCGGGGGTGAAAGGAAATCTACAGCTTTACACACACTCAGAGGTCTCAGCACTCCTGTGTAGTCAGCCCCGAGCACAGTGGTGGGGGTGGGGGGTCAGGAGATTATACAGCCAGCTGCACCCAGCTACACATGCTAATCTCCAAAAAGTTGCCATATTATTGCTCACCAGATTAGTGTGACCCACAGTAGAGCTGAAGAGGCCAGGCAAAAAACCTAGGAAGGAGGGGTCCAATCAAATAATCAGTCAGACTACCAGATCCCCAAGCAGGTTATCCTTTTCTACATCACAGGGATCTGGTGCTGCTTGCATCAAGTGGGGCAGAGTATCCAGAGGAATCATTCTGTATAATTGAAGCAAAGTCTGACAACAAACATGTCTTTCACTTCCAACCTGCTAGCTTTGAGCTAATCAATACATTTTTCTCATTCCCAAGGATAAAATAATATTGTGAGTTTTATAAAACAAAAAAGGGAGCTTTGGTTGAAATATTGTTTTGGCTAAATGCATTGGCTTCAATATGTAAGGTTAAATTAGGTAGCTTTAAATGAGTTAAAAATGTGTTTCTACTACCTTGGACCTGTTCTAGTGCCAAAAAAGTCCCCAAGTTAGCCTCATTATTTTAAATTTAGTCACAGAAAAAAGAAACAGACAGTGAAAAAAGCTATTTTTGCCAAAGCAGCTCTAAAAGCAAAATTGAGAGTTTCCACTTCAGTGAAATTTTGCCAATGTGATGGTCTGCTTCTGCCGTCATAGGGGACTATCATCACACATTTTTCATATTTATAATTAGGGATGAGCCGAACACCCCCTGGTTCGGTTTGCATTAGAACATGCAAACAAACAAAAAATGTGTTTGAACACGTGAACACCGTTAAAGTCTATGGGACACAAACATGAAAAATCAAAAGTGCTCCTTTTAAAGGCTTATACGCAAGTTATTGCCATAAAAAGTGTTTGGGGACCCGGGTCCTGCCCCAGGGGACATGTATCAATGCAAAAAAAAGTTTTAAAAAATGGAAGTTTTTTTCAGGAGCCATGAATTTAATAATGCTTAATGTGAAACAATAAAAATGAAATATAAATATCATGCTTGGGGGTCCCTTTAGTCTACCTGTAAAGTAGAGCATCTTTCCCCTTTCCTGTGTTTATAACAGTGCCACAGCAAAATTACATTTCTAAAGAAAAAAATGTCATTTAAAACTGCTCTCGGCTGTAATGTGTTGTCAGATCCTGGCAATATAGATAAAAATACCAAAAATACAAAAAAAAATGGCGTGGATGTCTCCCCCAAAATTCATACCAGGCCCTTCAGGTCTGGTATGGATATTAAGGGGAACCCCACACCCAGATTTTTAAAAAAATGGCATGGGGGTCCCCCAGGCCTCCAGACACTATATACTCTGAACAGGAGTATATATACTATACGGCCTGCCCTATATACTCTGTAAAAAATTGGGCCTTAGATGTTGGTGTTACCAGACTACTGTAAGCCCTCACAGTTACTTTTGTTGGGTGCAGGCACGGGCCCTGCTGTCAAATATTATATCAAGAATTGTAATTACATACCCCTGTTACACAGGGGCAGTAAAATTGGGCCCTGAGTACTGGTGGTGCCACAACATTGTAGCCCCTCACAGATACTCGTGTTGGGTGCTGGAATGAGCCCTGCTGTGAAATATTATATTAAAAAGTTGTAATTATATGCCCCTGTTAAATAGGGGCAGAAAAATTGGGCCTTGGGTGGTGGTGGTGGTGCCACAACACTGTAACCCCTCACAGATACTCGTGTTGGGTGCTGGAACGGGCCCTGCTGTGAAATATTATATCAAAAGTTATAATCACAAGCCCCTGTTAAACAGGGGCAGAAAAATTGAGCCTCGGGTGGTGGTGGTGCCACAACACTGTAACCCCTTACAGATGCTCTTGTTGGACCCAGGAACGGGCCTTGCTGTGAAACATGACTGCCAGTTTCTTGTCCTTCTGTGGCACTCCCTGTCTCTAGGCTCACATTACTCCCTTCCTCAACCTGGGAACCAACATCGGAGCCTTCAAAATCGCTGCGCATCCTCCAGCAGCATATAAACGACACTGTGGTTGAATAATTCTGGGGACTCCATGCATGATGGTGGGGCTACGGAAGGAGTGACTTTGGACAAGGAGCTGGTGGAATAGGCCGCTTTGGCAGCTGCGTTGGAAGGCGAGCTACTCTGAGCCTGAGTGACAGAGGATGGGAAGGATGAAGACGGCTTCGTTATCAACTCCACCAACTCTTCTGCATGTTGTGGCTCAATAACACGGCCAGCAGCAGCAAAAAAGGACAAGTGTGCCCCATGGCCACCTGCAGAGGATGCACCATGTCCACGACCACCACTGTTGACTGTAGACACAGAGGCTGCTTGCCCTCTTTTAGTGGCCTGTGAGCGTCTGCCTCTCCTTGGTGGCCTTCCAGACAACCAAAGTGTATTAGAAAGTGTACAATGGCTGCACTGTATTGTATACTGTGTACACCACCAGAAGTGTAGTAGAAACTGTACACACTGTAATATATATATATATATATATATACTGACTGAATATCTAGTAAACACTGAATATATAGTCTATGCTAAATGCAGAGTATATATATTAGTATTAATATAGTATATATTATAATATAATAATAATACGCTACCACAAACTGAATAACCTGCCTGCTTAATCTAACTGCATTCTTTGACCAATCATCATACAGCAATGTACTGCGATCTGGCAGTGCATTATTGGGCGTTCTGCGGCGCTCAAATTTTTAGTGAACGCCCCATATGTTCGGTTAGTTTTAGAACAAACGAATACCTGATATTTGAGTCGAACCAACGTTCGACTCGAACTGTGGGTTTCATCCCTATTTATAATGCATAAATCTAAGTCTAAATAAATGGCAAATTGAACAATTAGCAATTAGAGTTTGGAATTTGAGAGCAAATGTGTTGTATTTTTAGGAAAAAAGTAAAATATCTGGCAAACTGGAAAAAACTCAGAAAACAAAACAAAACTACATCTCCATGACAAACTAACCATGTTTAAAGTAATTTTTGCCTCTTTGTAAATGTTTGAATTATCATAGAATTTTTCAAACATAGCCATCAGTTGAGGCTGGGTAGCACTAAGTATTTTACAGGGATGTGAATGCATGCATTTTTCAGTGCTCCTTGTCCTGAGAAGTAGGACTTTTTTTAACTCAAAAGTGGACAGTTTGTTTAAAGGAAAATGTCAGTGAATACTATAGCCAACATAATGTTGATACAAACCCAATAACTAAAATCTTATATAAGCTTTACCAAGGTAGTGTAATTGCTTTGGGCCCCTGTTCACTTTGGGATCCTAGCAGCTCCCCAGGCTTCCCAGGCTCCCCAGGCACACCCACCTGCTCTGTTTACAGGTCCAGGGAACCTGTTAACAGTTTTGACAGTAGCAGCCTCCATATTTTCTCAGTATAGGTTTATAATATGTTGTTCATATGGTAATGAAAATTCTTACATTCCAAAAACACTCATTACCATTTTATATCTAATGAGCAACTCAGACCAGATTGTCTATGCCTCAGCAACTTTTCTTCCAAGGTTTTCTGATGCATTGGCTTACATTAATGGATGGAAGACATTGGAGTCAGTAAATGTAGTACTGGATAAATTATACAAAACTGACCACAAAACCAGTATAAAATTTGGACAAAATTTGCTGTAAACACAACCCCAGAAATATGGTTCCGTGTGTGTGCTGAATTTGTTTTTGGTCCTGTGTCAACTGGTCTATGCCTGCTAGGCTGGACATACACATTGCAATCAGGCCACCCAACTGAACACTGCCAAAGTTCTTTGTTTGTCACACACAAATTATTTTCTCACTAATCTTGTCATGCAAATTTTGAATAACTGTTTTAAAGATTTAACAAGTATGCCAGACTTTGAGATATTTAAGCAAACTTTGAAGGGAGAATGGATGACTTCGCATCTTAGTTTCAGACTGCATTCCTGTGCGATTCTGGTGTGATCTGGCCCTTGGACCACAGGGTATGATAGTTTATAAAAATGTGCTCTTTCTATCTAACAGACAAGAGTAAGGCCTTGCTTAGTGGAAATGTGTCAGCATCCCTGTCAGGATGTTTTTAGCCATTTGACCTAATAAGGGTTCTTCACTGGAGTGCCAGCTTGCTTTACTTTATATAGTTTATTCAGACTGGCTTATGGGGGCTGAAACTATGTACCAGTGTTCCCCATCAGGTTGATTTTTTATTTTTTTTTTTAAATTAACAAAGTTTTTATTGCTCAAGAAACATACAATATCACCATATATGTAGGTTATCACATTCTATACAATCAGTTATAGGGTATGTGTACAGTCATTTAGTAATTTTTCCCCCTTGTTTACAAGTACATGTTTACATGTACAATTGAGAATTAAAGAATACAGCTTTAAGAAATTTCTTTTTGACCAGTATGTCTTTTGCCTCCCCCCCCCCCCCCTCCTTATGCAACTATCCCATACCCTTAACATCTATGACATTGCTCCAGGGTTTACATTGTATCTCCTCTACTCACGATCCCAGGCAGCTCTATATACCTCTAGGTAACCTCATTTGTACCAGTTCTACTGGACTTATACCTGGTGTGTCCAGCCATGCGTCCCATAACTTATCAAATTTCTCTGGGTTCCCCCTGTGCTGATATATATACTTTTCCATAACCAGTGTGCTACCCATCTGTTGAATCCACATTTTGACCAACGGTGGTGTGGCTGATTTCCAGTGCAGAAGTATTGTTTTTCTCGCCTGAAATAGAGCTCTGGCAAAGGCTATTCTAGTTATATTCTCCGGAATGGCCCCCTCCAGTATTCCCAGAAGGCACCCCAATGGGTCAAGGGGAACGTTAGTTTGAAAAACCCTGTTAAGTAAGGTCAAAACCCCTGTCCAGTACCTGTGAAGTTTGTGACATCGCCAGAGGAGATGAATCAGATCACCTGGCGCAATCCTGCACCTGTTACACAGTGGATCTTGTAACCTCCCCATTTTGTGTAGTTTTACTGGCGTATAATGCACTCTCAGCAAGATATAAAATTGGGAAACTTTTTTGTGAAACGTTTAGCGAACAGGTATTGACAGCTTGAAGGGCCTCTTCCCACTGCTCCCCTGTAATGGGTCCCAGGTCTTCCTCCCATTGTGTCACTGCTTTCATGGGATGCCCCTCCAGGAATGAGGAGAGAAGCATGATGTAGCATTGAGATATTATACCTTTTGTATCTGTTGCCTCTTGTAATATGTGAAAAATAGGGGTGGGTGACTGTACCCACTCCACTGCCCTACCCTGCGCCTGTATTGCATGTTGCAGTTGTAGGTAACAAAACAACATATTAGATGGTAATGCATATTTAGACTGTAATACCCCGTACACACGGTCGCATTTTCCGATGGACAATGTCCGATCGGAGCGCGTTGTCGGAAATTCCGACCGTGTGTGGGCTTCATCGGACATTTTTCATCGGATTTTCCGTCACACAAAGTTGGAGAGCAGGAGATAAAATTTTCCGACAACAAAATCCGTTGTCGGAAATTCCGATCGTGTGTACACAAATCCGACGGACAAAGTGCCACGCATGCTCAGAATAAATAAAGAGACCAAAGCTATTGGCCACTGCCCTGTTTATAGTCCCGACGTACATGTTTTACGTCACCGCGTTTAGAACGATCGGATTTTCCGACAACTTTGTGTGACCGTGTGTATGCAAGACAAGTTTGAGCCAACATCCGTCGGAAAAAATCCTAGGATTTTGTTGTTGGAATGTCCGAACAAAGTCCGACCGTGTGTACGCCCTATAAGTCTGCGAAAGATAGCAGTCTTCCATTCTGAAATATATGTCTTAGGTGAGTAGGACCCTGCTTAATTTTGGCCAGTTCCTCGTAAGTGTAGTTTTCCCAGATTGGGCTGTAGGCAGTGTATCTCGTGACATGTTGCAGCTGTTTGACCTTGTTCCACACTTTTTGAAGAAGTGCGTAAGTGGGCATCTGTTTATTAGGTTTCTGAAATCTCTGAGCCTCCAGTCCCTCCGGTATTGATTCCACCCCTGCTCCCGTCAGCAGAAGTTTGGCCGACGAGCCTGCAGGGGATGGAGCCATAGCCCCTATTAGATGTTGTAATTGCGCCGCAAGGTAGTATATCCAAGGGTTGGGGAGTGCAAGACATCCCCCCTCCTTTGGGTATTGCAGCTGTTCCAGCTTGATCCTAGGGGGCTTGTTGTGCCACAGCAGTGTTCTAAACAGTGTATTAACGACCCTAAATATTTTGAGGGGGATAACTATCGGCGTATTATGCAGCATGTATAGGAGTTGGGGCATCAGAATCATCTTAATGAGATTCGTCTTCCTTGCCAAGGACATTTTAAGTCTGTTCCATATATTTATTTTGTCTCGAAAACGAGTCAGGAGGAGATATATATTTAGTTTATAATAATCATTCAAGTTGGGGGATACGTAAATGCCTAAATATTTAAAGGAGGTTACTACTGGGACCGGACATGGAAGACTCGCCCGCAGACCTGGAGTCTCGTCCAAAAGCATCAATGCAGACTTGGACCAATTAATCGTAAGGCCTGAATAATGGCCAAAGTCTGCAATCAGGGACATTGCATGAGACAATGAGGCCCCATCAGGTTGATTGGATGAGGTGATCGACAGATCGAGTGCTGTTTTCCTTTTGTTTCTCTGACCATATGTGTGATCTCACCAGCAATGCTCTCCGAAAAAGTTGCTTAAAATGTGGTAAGCTTTATCTTTCAATGAGAAATAATTTTTTACAAACAACAAAAATATTTGCAGATGTTCCATTCATATCTGTGAAGCATTGCATAAAGTTGTGTGTGTCAATTCTGTATGAGTAAAATGCATAACTAAACTGTATAGTATGATTGAAACAAGAGCCTTTTTATAGACTGACAACCTCAAAATCTCTGCAAGAACTCATTAGAGTTTTTGTGCTTTTGACATTTCTTACTGCTATGCGGAACACAAATTTACAAGTGTTTTTACAGTGTTCCAGTCTTGTCTATATTCCTATTGCACACGTTCCTGGAAAACAAGGCTCATCAATGGTGGGTGCTGTAGAAATTACCAGCTGGATCCTGGAGACATCAAGAACGTGTACATATTCGCCAGCACACCAAGGATGTGCTTGGTGTGTTGGTGAATATGTACACTTTACCAGAGCCGGTACAAGGGGGGTGGAAGGGGTGGATGCCCTGGGTGGTACAATTTATTGGGGGTGAGGGAGCGCAGTGAAGTGAAGAGCCGCCTCTGCTGACATCAATGCCGCTGTGGCGTTAAGCTCCGGCCAGGAGTAGTTTAACATTTCCTGTGTGCTCCACGGCCAGGCAGTGGAGAGAGAGGACGGAGCATGGCTGTGTCTTAGGGAGGAGGCGGGGCCAGGGCTGTGTTGTCTGGGGTAGGAGAGGGGGAGGAGAAGGGGAGGAAATTCCAGCAGCCGGAGCAAAATGTTTCCCGCTGCTCCGGAGACACAGATCGCGCTCCCCACGGCCGTCACCCCCCACCACTGGTGTCCCCACGGAGCGGTCCCCACAATCCCGGAAGAGGCATCTAGCATGCAGTGGTGAGGACGGGAAGAGGAAGTTCCCGCGGAGGAGGCCCCATGAGCGCTGTATGGAGCTGATTGAAAGGGAGGTAGGAAAGAAGAGGTGTCCGGGCCGCCCCTCTCTGGGGCTGTCAATCAGTGCGGGGGGCGGGGGGACCAGGGCTCCAGCTGCAGGGAGAGGCACAGCTACCGCCATGCCACAACCTCTTTCTGCAGCCAGCGACCACCAACACGAGAAAGAGCCAGCACCCCCCCCAGCATCCCTCAGCCACAGAATGGCCTTTATATCCACCATGTGTCCCATCCATTCCACTCCCTTCCTCCTGACCATCAGTGACACAAACAGTAAGGACAGCTCAGTCCCAGTGTGCCCATCTGTGATTGGCAGCCCTCAACCCCTCCCTCAGCCCTGCCCTTACCCCCACCCATGCGGGACCTATGCGGGACTCCACTGCTTCCGTGGGG
The DNA here is from genome assembly GCA_037952925.1 of Lithobates clamitans. Lineage (NCBI taxonomy): Eukaryota > Metazoa > Chordata > Amphibia > Anura > Ranidae > Lithobates > Lithobates clamitans. Next base: position 3,737,252 of record JBBGZY010001371.1, read on the forward strand.
GGCGCAGTTTGCCATCCTCGCCCTGGGCACCAAATGGCCTTGTCCCAGCACTGCATTTTACTGTGTTCTAGTCTAACATTCATCTAAATAAAAAAAAATGTAATATCTATAATATACTGGAATGGGCAGTTTTGGATCTTTTTACACAATAATGTAAGTACTTGATTTGTAATATTCCTTTAAATATTGCAAATAGTTATGTTTTAGGGCTCACGCTGACAGGGATACAGATATGCATACTCCCCCACTCCAGCAAAAGTTGCTATATGTTAAACCCCAGCTTGTGGGTCATTCACATGGGTTCAAAGGTCCATACAGTGTGCAAGGGCCTTTTGTTTGTGTCTCATGAGCAGCATGGAACTGCACGCAGGCAGCCTGCATTTGGAGCTGCACCACCATTCCTGCATGCCTGTCAAGCTCAGACGTGCATGTGAGTCCAGATAATTGCTGTGTCTACATTGATTAACACAGGCTGCCTGTAAAATCATTAACCTAAGTATGCTGTATAAACCTCTGTGCCCATGTGAATGAGCTCTAAGCTGGATTTGAGCACATATCTACTTGTGCTGGAGTATTAGAGGGGGTAGGCAGTATGCATATCTGTTCCACTTTTGGTTTGCAAAGCATATAATAAAAGAAAAAAAAAAAAACACTAATTAGAATGTAGCACTAACCCCCGAAGGAGCTGCTGATTAATTATTATATCCGTAATTCACGTTTACCACCTAGCCCATCGCAGCCCATAAAACAGAAACAGTCCATATTATATTTTTCTCTTGCTTTTATTTGCGTAACATAAACTGGGATAGGAGAAGCTTTTTTCTGAGATGCTCTTTTGTTGCTTCATAATCTTTTCTTTGCCTCTCATGCAAAGACTTAGAATCATTGCGGATAATAGGAAATCATTCTTAATGATTTCTTCATCAGGGAAGATGGAAGTAGATTTGATAGAGAATATTTGGTAAAGAGTCACTCTGAATAACTTCTTCACCTGCAGAACTTTTCAAGAACAGTCTGTATCTCTATATATGTGCTTGTAGCTTTACCGCCACCTTTTTACCACTACTTCCCATCTGCATGGTACTTCCAAGTTGAGCTAAAGAAGAGATTAGTCTGAATAATTCCTCCCGCCTGACTGATTGGAATCCCGGGGCATTGTTGAACCCAAAGTCAGAGGCCATCACCGCCTGTCTCACTGACTTGCGTACCAACATCCCTCAGCCTCTGGTAGTACCCTTCCCTTGGGCTTGCACTCACTTGATCAACAGTCCATGTGCCACTCATAAACGATCGATCGCCCAGTTGCCTTCCGCTTAGTTGCTACTTCTTCTGCAATGATTTCTCCATCCCTTTCCTCCTTTCTGACACGTTCCCTTCCCTGCAGGGGCGTCCAGCGCCACCAGCGACTACATGCTGTACAGTGTCACCAACTCTTCTGCGGGTGCCGGTCCCCCACCCTCCCCGCAGGGGGGGCTCCATTGGCTCCCCGGAGCGGGAACCTCTCCCCTTCGGGAACCAGGCTCGGCCTCCACACCGAACTCTGAACTTCCAACTCTCCTCTCTGACCACGCTTTTATATGAGAGTCCTGCCTCCTGCCAAACAAATTAATGATTGGCCAGAACTCACACACAAACTGCCTGTCACTCAGAACCCAAATAAACAAAACAGCCTGCTATAATGGTATAAGCCTGCCTAAATTTACCTGAAGCTGTAAGCTAGCAAAAAGAGTCACCTACATAAAAGTAGGTGGCCGCTACAAGAATATTTAGGATATGATGTCACTCAGATAATTAGGAATCAATAGAAATAGAATAACACCTAGAAAGGAAGTATATAATTTCCCTATTAAAACAGAACTAAACCCACTGATTTAAAACAGAACTAAATAGTGTATAATTAACTGTTCAACTGTCCCTTGCCATTGCCAGCATCTACTTCTGAGTGTGTGTCTTCAGGCCTCTTCATTGGTTAGTGGAGGATGATGTCACTCATGTGCATGCGCAGGAGCTAGTCATCCCAGCACTCAGAGACTGGCCCAGCACTGTAACTTGAAATGTGCATGCGCAGCTCAGTTTAAAGTGTCAGAGAACACAGCAAGCAGGCAGGTAGGGGCATTTTATTTCAGAAAAGACAGTGCATGTCTCTTCTGCAATAAAAGCCTGCATGCTCACTGTTCCTTACAGCAGAACTTCAGTTCCCTTTTAAAGCAGAACTAAACCCATTGATTCAAAGTGGAACTAACCCACCCAAAACATCAATTTAAATCGGAGTTACGCCCCACCCCAGCAAAAAATTCAAAGTCAGCAGCTACATATACTGTAGCTGCTGACTTTTAATATTAGGTCACTTACTTGTCATGGAATCCAGCGATGCCGGCCCCCAGCCGATGTTTCCATTGGCTCTTGGGTGCTGCCATCCACCAATGCCTGCAAGGGAAACCGGCAGTGAAGCCGGTTCCCTACCGTGCATGCGCAAAGCGTGCTGTGCTTTCTGAATGGCCTAGCGACGGGGGAAGGAGGAGGGGGGCCAAAATTCTGAGTGATCGCTCCTCTGCAAGATCTCTTGGAAGTGTCAAAAACAGGTACCCGCTCCCCCTTCCCCACCGAAAGGTACCAAATGTGGCACGGGGGGGGGGGCAGATAAGCAGGACTTCTACATTTGGGTGGGACTCTGCTTTAACAGTTTCCTAAAACAGTTAAATTAACTCATGAAAGGATAATTGTCACAATTACTGGTGTGCTTCTGTTAGCTCTCAACCAAACTGTCAAGCCATTAAATGTCTGATGTCAAAGCTATTATCTTGTGCAGCACAATGGCAACTGCAATTTAAACATAGGGTGTGGGAATTCTTATCTCATAACCCCTGCAACATTAAAAGTAGGATCCTGTTGGATGGGGATCATCGAGATTGTGCTATGATAATCTTTATGTGTATGAGAGGGGATACCTCTACAAAGAATCAGAGTATTTTCTGCACTGTGGAGTAATTCATGTTGGAGGATATGATATTGCTACATATTGGTACAGATTTTCATGTGCATGGGTGATTATAGGCTGGGGGGAAGTTTCTGAGGACCCTTTACAGTGTGGTTGAGGAATAACCTTAAATTACAATAAGGAAAGATAAAAAAATAGATCCTGATGAATTAGTATCCATTCCAGTTTTTGCCTATTTGTAAATGTGCAAACAGATTTTATAACAGCTTATTCCTAACTGTCATACTTCATTTACAGTATGTGTATTAAGGTACAGAGGAATCCAACTGTTTTTCATTACAAGACTAACGATTGATACACCTCTCTGCTGGAAAGAACCTTCCATCAAGACCTCCTACCTCTAGAACGCAGCCCCAGTGATTCACGGATAACAAACGATTTCATGCTCACAAAGAGGCCAGGGCCTATGTGATTTCATATTAACTTTAAAGTTAGTCAGAATTAATCTTGAACAGGAACTATACAGCTGGTTTCACCCTGGCCACATGTCAATTTTACAACTTCTAGGAGGGAAGCTTGACAAGCCTGCATTATATCAAACTAATGAAACACAGGTGAAATAGTGAAGTTTGCTAAAAGATACTAATCTGTTTTTTCCAGTGCATTTGAATATCTGACTGAATGCAAATATAAAAGTGTAAAATGAATCCAATGTGCTCAAGTGTGAAGCTAAGAGTGTTCAGGTGAGGAAAGCTTACAAGGAATGTGAATACATTAAAAGTTATGTAACAGAGCTTATACAGTTCTAAGAAAATTTGTCAAGGAAATCCCCCATTGTGTACTATAAACCCTCACCATCAATTACCACCAGCACAGAAAAAGTACATCCAAAATAAGGTCACTAAAATAAAAAAATAAAAAGATTTAAAGCCTACCTAAATCCAAAAACAAAAATTGAGTACACTGCAGCTTACCAATCCCTAAATGTATATATATATATATATATATATATATATATATATATATAACGGAAAATTTATATCAAATACTTACCGTAATTTTCCTTTCCTGATAGGTTCCATGGCAGCATACGTGTGGGTTGACCCCACCTCCATAACTACCCAATAGGACCCCTCCCTATAAATTTCAGCTGTGGGCTCTCAGCCGTGTTTCGTAACTAGCCTACTCCAAGCATTGGGAGGGACTCCTGCTGCCATGGAGCCTATCAGGAAAGGAAAATTACGGTAAGTATTTGATATAAATTTTCAGTTTTCCTGACAGGCTCCATGGCAGCATACGTGTGGGAAATAACTCGCCAAACACACCCGGGTGGGCACAATGCTGAGCGAGAAAATAAATTTATTTAACACTGTCCACTGACAGCACTTTCAAACCAAAATTAATGGATGACAAAGCGGCAGGTTCAACACAATAGTGGGAAACAAACGTATTGATAGATGACCAGGAAGCCGCTCTACATATAACTTCGGGTGCGACATGAAGAGAAGCCGCCCACGAGGTTGAAATACTCCGAGTTGAGTGTGCAGTCACTGCCGCTGGAGGAGCCAAGCCCTTCGCTTTATAAGCCCTTTGAATGGTCTGTACTATCCAAGCAGAGATGGATCTGATTGAGGCCCGTTTTCCTCTATTTTTTCCCTGTAGAAGAATGAAAAGGAAATCCGTCTGTCTAAATGATTCCGTAGCTTCCAGGTATTGACTCAAAGTATGTCCCACATCAAGGGGATGAACTTCTTGACCTTCTGTTGTGTTAAAGGTAGGTAATACAATTTCCTGATTTTCGTGAAAAATAGATGTCACTTTAGGGTTTGAGCCCAACATGGGAATTAATACTGCTCTATCCGGGAAAAAGGTCAGGAAAGGCTCTTTGGAACCTAAGTTCCTGATTTCAGACACTCTCTTGGCTGAAGTTACTGCCACCAGGAAGACGGTCTTGAGTGTGAGGTCTTTAACTGATAGAGGATTTTCAGGATCTGTTCCAAGCGTGGAAAGGAAATCTAGAACAAGGGGAAGATCCCATTTAGGGAATCTCGGTTTCCTTTGAGGTCTTAGCCTGATAGCACCCTTGAAGAATTGGCGAACCAGGGCGTGGTTAGCCCATGAAATTCCTGTGAATGCCAAGATGGCTGATATTTGCACACGAAGGGAACTTACTGCTAGAGGCAAATCCAACCCTGTTTGAAGAAAGCTGAGGATATCCTGGACTTTTGGAGAACCACAAGGATTAGGTCAAGAGGCCATGTGCTCTGTGAACTTGGACCAGATACGTTCATACACTCTATTAGTGGTCTTCCGTCTGGCATTCAGAAGCGTCGGGATGGCTTCTTCAGGACAACCCAAGGCTTCAAGCCTTCCCCTCTCAAAAACCAAACCCTGAGATGTAGATGAGCAGGGGATGGATGCAGGATAGAACCTTGGGACAGAAGATCCGCCCTGAGAGGCAGAGGGATTGACTCCCGATAACTGAGTTAAGAGGAGAAACCATGGCCTGTTGGGCCAAAACGGTATTACTGCTATGACATCCACTTCCTCTGATCTGAGCCTGCGGAGAAATTGGAGTATCACAGGCACCGGAGGGAAGGCATACGCCTTGTTGAACCTCCACCGATCCGTGAGGGCATCTATCCCATATGCTTGGGGATCCCGGAACCTCGAGTAATACTTGGTGAGTTTGTAGTTGCATGGGGATGCAAACAGATCCACTTCTGGAGATACTCCCATTGTCAGGAGCCACTTGAACACCTCTTTGTGCAGGGACCACTCGTTGTCCATTTGAACACGGGACAGAAAGTCCGCCTGAACATTCTGGACCCCCGGAATGTAGACTGCCGAAATGTTGGACAGATTCTTCTGAGCCCAGTTCATGATTGGCTCCACTTCCCTTAGGAGGGACCAGCTGCGAGTCCCACCTTGTTTCCTCATATAGGCCACCGCGGTTGTATTGTCCAACCGGAGCATCACTGAAGAGTTCTTTATCAGATGGTAGAAGGATCTGAGCGCCTGAAAGGCCGCTCGAAGTTCCAGAATGTTGGATACAGTCTTCTGAGATGGCGAGATCCATCTGCCCTGAGCCACTTCTGACAGGCAATGAGCACCCCAGCCCCGATTGCTGGCATCTGAGGTCACTGTGACCCATGTGATGGGGAGAATCGAATGGCAATTGCGGAGATTTTTCCCTTGGAGCCACCAAAGGAAAGACTCTCTTATGAATGGAGTGAGGAGGATGCGCTGATTCTTGCTGGGAGAATCCCACTGTTGGAGAAACCCTTTCTGGAATGGGCGAGTGTGCCATTGAGCCCACTTCACCATGGGAATGGTGGCTGCCATTGTGCCAATCAGTTTCAGACATTGAAGAGCGAATAGGTGAGATGAAGCAGGGGTTGAACGGATCCTGTCCCGGATCACCACAATCTTCTCCTCGGTTAGCGAGATGGTGCCTTCTAGTGTGTTGAAATGGGCACCTAGAAATATGAGAGACTGAGATGGAATCAAGTAACTTTTCTCCAAATTCAGGAGCCACCCAAACTCTTGGAGAGTGGAAATTACTAGACTCCTGTGCTTTAGAAGCTGACCCTTGTCCTGGGCTAGAAGGAGGAGGTCGTCGAGATAGTGGTGAAGGCGAACTCCTTTGACTCGGAGCAGAGCAACAACAGCCAGCAGAACCTTGGAAAACACCCGAGGTGATGTTGTGAGACCAAATGGAAGGCAAGTAAACTGTAAGTGTTGATCGCCTACAGCAAAGCGAAGGAACTTTTGGAAGTCTGCCGCCACTGGGACATAAAGGAAGGCGTCTTTCAAGTCTATTGACACCAGCCAATCTCCTAGATGAACTGATTGTTGAATCGTTAATAGTGACTCCATCTTGAATTTTTCCTTTCGGATAAACCGGTTGAGATGAGTCAGGTCTATAACAGGCCTCCATGTGCCGTTCTTCTTCTGTACCAGAAACAGAGGGGAATACATACCTTCTCCTCGTTCCCCATCTGGAACAGGAATGGCTGCGTTTTGAGCTAATAAAGAGCTTATGTAAGCTAAAAGAACTTGTTTCTTCTCCTCTGAACTTGGAAGATTTGTTGGTATAAATCTTAGTCTGGGAGTGCTGTTGAAAACCCAGGTGTGGCCTGAGGAGACTGTCTTGACAGTCCAGAAATCCCGAATTGAGGTCGCCCAAACATGCCGGAAGTGGAGCAGACGAGCCCCCACCTGACATGTTTGAGCGGGCCCAATTTCAAAAGGACTTAGTGGAGTCCTGGTTACTGGTAGAAGCCCCTTTTGTGGGCTTTTTAAAAGAGGACTGCCTGGATTTCCAGGATCTAGAAAATTCCCGACCAGGCCTATAGCTACGTGCTTCCCTTGCACGGTCGGTGTTCTGCGATCTTGAAAAGGTGCGTTTTTGGTTCTGTAAACGCCTGTCTTGAGGGAGGAACCCCGATTTACCACCCGTAGCCCGGGTAATGGCGCTATCAAGCTTGTTGCCGAAGAGGGATGAACCCTCAAATGGAATACGGCACCAAGCCTGTTTAGAGGCTGGATCCGCCAACCAAGGTCGCAGCCACAAGGCCCGACGGGCGGTGACCGATGACAACATCACCCGAGCCACTAGGCAAACAATGTCAATAGAGACCTCCCCCAGAAAGGCAGAGGCAAGCCTGATTTCCTGAATAGGGGAGCTCTTAGCCGCTTCTTCAGAGATACCTCTAAGAGAATCATTCACATTGTCTGACCATGCCTCTAAAGCTTTAGAGACTGCTGCTAAGGCCAGAGCTGGTTTGCACACTGTGCCTGCTGTCAGGTAAATCCTTTTTAGGTCGGCATCAATCTGTCTCTCTAGCGGATCTTTAAATGAGACTGTATCTTCAAGAGGCAGAGTCACATATCTCACAAGCCTCATTAATGCAGCATCTACCAAGGGAGCTGACTCAAGGTGTTTAACCTCTTCTTCCTTGAAAGGGTATAGTTTTGCGACTTTAGATTGCATAGAGCTTTTTTTTTTTTTTTTTATCCATCTTGCCCCATTCTTCAAAAATTATAGCTCCTACTTCCGTGAGGAAAGGAAAATAATGACGCTCCTTGCTGAGTTGTTTGAAAAACTTTCTCTGTTTAGCAGGAGAAATAACTGGTTCTTCCCAAACTAGAGCGTTTTTAACAGCTTTCACCAGAGAAGGAACCAGGGCATATTCAAAGCCCATCCCAGGATCATCTGCTTCTGACCCACTATCTGAATGGGGGGGCTGACTGGTGACTAGGTTGAGAAGACTCCCACGTCTCAGGGACTGGACCCTCTTCTGACAGGGGAATCAGTGGATCTTGAGGAGAGTCACGAGGCTTTGCAGCGTCTCTCTCCTGCAGCGATTCTTTCACGACTCGCTTGATTAGAGTCTCCAGGTGTTGGTCTGCACCTTCCCTCTCATTAGCTGCTTTAGAAAAACAGCGGTCACAGAGAGACTTGCTGGCAGGAACTGGGGCCCTGCATCCCCAACATATTTTCTCCGGTCCCCTATGAGATGAGGGGGGGTGAGGAGAGCCTCTACTGGGGTCTTTAGACTTAGAGGATGAACCATGGTGTCTAGAGCCAGAGGAGGAATGCCGGTGGTGTGATTTAGATGACCCGCTCCTTCTGCGGGAACTACTTTGTCTTTGATCAGACCTAGAAGGGCTAAGGAAAGAAGGAAGACAGGAAGAGAGAAAGAGAAAGGCACAAAGTCAGAATGATGCCCTACACTCCGCTCTCTTCCCCCCAGCAGGTAAGTAAAGAAATATACTTTCAAATCCTACCTGCTGCGAGAGGACTGGCCACCAGGAGGCAGTGAAGAGTCCATGGCTGATGCTGGGAATCACTGCAGGTGAACACAGAGTAAATCAGATACACCAGAAAGCAAAACAGCAAGCACAGACCCATCTGTACTGCACTTACCTGGGGAAGGCTCTGCAGATGCTCAGGGAAGTCGCCGCTATGCCCACGATCATTCCCGAGCTCTGCAAGCTTCCCCAGGCTTTTAAAATTGGCGCCGCGTGACGTCATGGCCGCGCCAGGCCCACGGCCTCGCTTTCGCTCCAGGACTGTGCCTGCGCAGAACGCAGACAGAACCCGGAAGTAGAGGGAGCGGCGGCTGGAACGCACAGGGAACCAGCCGCTGCATAGGCAATTTGACAAAGAGCACACAGAGAGAAAAACAACAACAACAAATATATACACTGCTGCCATGAAGGCGATATATGCTCACCACCACCACCTACGATCGACTCGGCCAGAACATCCATACACACACCGGGCTTTTGGCAGATAATGGCCACCTGCATACTGCTAGGCGATCGGCCTGTGCGCGCTTTTCATTCAAAAATGACTCCAGCTCTTCAGCGCTTACTCTGCAATACACTCCATACCCTGCTAACCGTCAAGGCTTATTGGAGGGATGAGACATCACGTCAGTCGGCCGATACGATCGCAGGACATCGTCTTCAGGTAGGAGAACCAAACATAAGGTCCTACGGAGGAGGACAAAAAAGGAACACGGCTGAGAGCCCACAGCTGAAATTTATAGGGAGGGGTTCTATTGGGTAGTTATGGAGGCGGGGTCAACCCACACGTATGCTGCCATGGAGCCTGTCAGGAAATATATTTTTGCTCTATTTACACCTGGTGATCTTGCAAGCAGCACATTTCTGATGCCATCCCCTAGTCAGGCCCCTTTCAGAAGGGGCTGACTCCATCAAACGGATCCGCCTACACAGTGGGGGATCTCTCCGCTGACCCCCAGTGAGCAGGTGGATGACAGGTCTGCGTCTGCTCCGCTATGCAGAGCAGACACAGACCCAGCCTGTTGTTCTCTATGAGGCAGTCGGATAGAAATGGTTTAGATCCAACTGTCATCCGATTCAATCCACCTGTTAGTGGACAGGATCGGATCAGAAGCCAGGGGGTGTCAGTGGACACATGTCCGCTGAAATCCGCTGCTCCATAGAGAGCTATAGATGGTCCGATCAGGTCCGCCTGAAAAACTGTCAGGTGCACCCGATCAGTCCATCAGTGTGAAAGAGGGCAGTCTCAAAGTAGTATAGCACAACATTGGGAGTCATTCAATGCGTGTATGTTGCCTGTGGGGCAGCCTATTAATTTCAATGGGCTGCCCTACTCATGGCAAAGATATCTAACCTGAAGGACCTGGTATAGAATTTGGGGAGGAACCCCCAAACATTTTTTTTTCTGTGGGGTCTCCCTTAAAATCTACACAAGATCTAAAGGGCCTGGTGTGAATTATGATGGGGAACTCCACTTGATTGCCCTGTTTTACCAGCAGATCACAACACACTGTGCTTCCCTTTAAGAGAACTGTAGATCTGATGTACAGTATCAGCTTCAATATCTCCTATATCCCCATACCAGCCTCCAATCTTGTAGTTTTAATATTTAAGGGAACAGAGCACAAAATCTAGTGCTCGCTTTATAAAATATATATATATATATATATATATATATATATATATATATATATATATATATATATATATATTATAAAACAAATGATTGCCACATTGGTGGCACTTTAGCAGTGCTGGCTACCATCGCATTTGACACATGCAAACATCCAGGGAGAGATGGCCACAGGTGACGTCACGCTAGAGGCCAGCCCCCTACGCCACTACATATAATGTTCAGCTCCTGCCAAATGAGCTGAAAGTCCATTGTTTAGAGAAACACCTAAACAAGTTCGGACTGCACAGGAGCTCGTCCCTACTGACCATTATAAACACCTTTGTCAGTGCTAGATTGTAAATGATTGGTCTCAATCTTTAAAAACGATCTGTAAATGGAGGGGGGAAACCTTTCAATCTTCTGCTCATTCTCCAATTATACAGGCTGTTTCATTTATAGAAACAATAGTACAGCTTCTATGAATAAAGATGCTGAGCAGAAAGGGCAGGCATAGTTGTCCACTCCTGATGAGTGTCTGCTCCCTCAGACATTTAGCTCCTTCAACTTTAGTAACCCCTGCTGCACCTGAAGAGTATGATAGCAGGGATAGGGGAAGCATCAAAGGACTAAAAAGATGGGACTTTCAAGGCACAATTGTAATAAGCTACAAAAAGTATATAAAAGGATTGAATTTTATTCATAACATACAAAAAACATGGGGAATAGACATGGACATTTAAAAACACATCAGATATAGACATACAACATCTGTAATAACACCATTGGGGGTCCTATCCTGCAGTCTCCTAGATAATTCTAATACTTATAACAACGAAATATATTCCAGGTAGAAGAAAAGGGTAGACTTCCCCTAGAGAGTTGGAAATTGAAGGGGCACTGCAGGTCTGGTATTCCAAAGTGGTGTATTCTCCAATTGCTCTACATGTTTCACGTTGACAAAGAACGCTTCATCAGGAGCTAGAGGTTCGACTAGATGAAAAAAAAGGCAAAAAGGTAAATATTCACAAAAGTGAGCTGGTTCAGTGGATCGCTGGAAGCGATCAGAGGTAAAAGAGTTTCTGAAAAGGATCAGGCTGGCAGCAGACAGAGACCGGGGCGTCCCAGGTAAATGTAACATCAAGATAATTGTAGATAAGGGGAAGGCTTGTATGAGCTGCAATTCCCACAGTGGATGACGGAAGATTCTGGGACTGCACCGCTCTGCTAGTTTGCTGCCTGTTGTATGTCCCAATATAGGGGATAGGGGAAGATCGGAGAAGGAAGATTTCAAGGAATGCAGGAGACGTATATTTTTTATCAACAACTTACTGCCTGCAATACATACTGTAAATATATGTTGCGGTTTGCAAGTGGTTTACCGGTATTATTGCTGAATATATCAGCCATAACCCTGGCATCGTTTTTTGAAGTCTGTGGCCGGCTTTCTCATGAATCCAGTCTGAGCGGCTTATGAGCCGCTGGAACAGTTTCCAAAGCGGCAAGCGGGGATGCCCAAAGCTGCTCCCATAGGCGATCAAAGAGTTCATACTCTTTGATCAACTCTATGGCCTTGGAGGACTGGAATGACATCATGACGTCACTTTTGGTCCAGGCTGGAAGTAAATCATTTTATTTTTAAAGTGAAAGATCAAAACTTTTTTTTTTTTAATCTTTTGAGATAAAGAGATTCAGGGCCTTTTTTGACCCCAGATCTCTCCATAAAGAGGACCTGTCATCCTTATTTCTATTATTTTCTTGAATGGATCACAGCCAATCACGTGGTAACAGCCGCCGGCCAATGGCTGTTTACCAGCGTCGATGATGAGCAGTGTTCCTGGGAACACGCCACCACCGTCATGCATGCGCCGTGCACTCCCGATCTCGCACATGCGCTGTGTGGGGAGTACCATCTGTGATCGGCCGTGAATAGATCAAGGCTGATCGTGTGGTAAACAGCCATGCCCATTGGCTGTTCACCCCTGACGATGACAAGCTGTGTCTTAGGGACGCATCACAACTGACAGTGCAGGGCTGCGTGCACCCGATTACACGCATGCCCTGTTTGATCGGGTGCACGCAGCCCTGCACTGTCGGTTGCGGTTGCAGTTGTGGCTTGTTCCCGAGACACAGCTTGTCACCGATGGGGGTGAACAGCCAAAAGGCATGGCTATTTACCATGCAATCAGCCTTGATCCATTCACGGCCGATTACAGATTGTTTATGGGCCTCACCATAAACATGGGGCTTACAAAAAAAAATGAAGGACATGCCTACTGGTCCTCCAACCCCATCCAACACATGCCCATTTACTCTGCCTTAATGCCCAGGTCCCGATATGAGATGATTATGCTCTTTCTTCACTTCAGCGACAACACCCAGTGCTCTCTCCGACATCATCCAAATTATAATAAATTATGTAGAATTCACCCACTCATAAATTTCTTTCCCCAAAGATTTGCAGAGCTCTATGTCCCCGATCAGCATATATGTGTGGATGAGTCCCTGGTACCCTTTTCATAGTTACATAGTTACATAGTTACATAGTAGGTGAGGTTGAAAAAAGACACAAGTCCATCAAGTCCAACCTATGTGTGTGATTATGTGTCAGTATTACATTATATATCCCTGTATGTTGCGGTCATTCAGGTGCTTATCTAATAGTTTCTTGAAGCTATCAATGCTCCCCGCTGAGACCACCGCCTGTGGAAGGGAATTCCACATCCTTGCCGCTCTTACAGTAAAGAACCCTCTACGTAGTTTAACGTTAAACCTCTTTTCTTCTAATTTTAATGAGTGGCCACGAGTCTTGTTAAACTCTCTTCTGCGAAAATTTTTTATCCCTATTGTGGGGTCACCAGTACGGTATTTGTAAATTGAAATCATATCCCCTCTCAAGCGTCTCTTCTCCAGAGAGAATAAGTTCAGTGCTCGCAACCTTTCCTCAAAACTAAGATCCTCCAGACCCTTTATTAGCTTTGTTGCCCTTCTTTGTACTCGCTCCAGTTCCAGTACATCCTTCCTGAGGACTGGTGCCCAGAACTGGACAGCATACTCCAGGTGCGGCCAGACCAGAGCCTTGTAGAGTGGGAGAATTATCGTTTTATCTCTGGAGTTGATCCCCCTTTTAATGCATGCCAATATTCTGTTTGCTTTGTTAGCAGCAGGCCTGCTAGGAATAAAACAATATATTCCTAACAAAAAGGCCAGATATGGAGTAAAATTGTATAAGCTGTGTGAAAGAGCCACAGGATATCTGTATGCATTCCGCATATATGAAGGAAGAAATTCCCAGCTCCAGCCCCCTGAGTGCCCAGCCTACATGGGCACAACTGGAAAAATCGTATGGGACCTGGCATACCCACTGCTAAACAAAGGTTACCACATACTGTATACCTAGAAAACTATTACACCAGCCTGCCCCTTTTCAAACACCTATACCTCACAAAAACCCTGGCCTGAGGAACCTCCAGAAAGAACAGAAAGGGCTTCCCACAATCCATAGTGAACAAAAAACTGCGAAGGGGAGAAAAAGCAACTTTGAGAAGCAACAAAGTGCTGGCCTTGAGGTGGAAGGATAGCAGGAACGTGTACATGATTCAGCCCTATTTGGCAATAAGCAGGTCGTGTTTATGGCACAAGAAAGTATATATATACGGTGTACAGTTTCTAATACAGTGCAGGCAGTGTACAAAGTATATAATACAGTGCGTACAGTTTCAAATACACTTCAGGCACTGTACACAGTACACGTCACCTGCCACACCTTGCAGATTGTTACTTGCCTGCTAAGGTGTTGTTCTGCTTGTCTCTTGCTGTTCCAGAGTCAGGCAGCCGAGAGATAATGTAATTTCTCTGCTGCCCACGCTGCCTGCATAGTAAGGGCGGAAGTTACTGCAGGGATGCAGGGCAGGTGCGGGGCGGTGAGAGATGATCTCATCTCTCTGCTCCTCCGCCCCCCGGCTAGCTGATTGGCCAGCTGCATGCTCACACCGAGCCTGTTTTCTCACTCTCGCCCGCCCACACACACACTGAGCCACCAGGCAAATCGGCCTGCCCACCCACAAACCGCGCTGACCGCCCGCAAACCGCGCCGCCCAACCCGCGCTCTCTCACTCACCCATGGACCCACGCGCTGAGGCAACCACGGAGCCGCTCACGGAGACGCCCGCTCTCTCACCCGGCCAGCAACACAATTGGCCCGTTGCCCCCCCCGGATCCGCCCCTGGATGAGGGCATTATTAACTCTATGGAAAAGGCTTTCCTTAAGAGAGAATTTTACCAAAGACCTTATTTTTTACCATCTCCCCAAAATTTATAAGGATCTCATCCACCCCCCAGGACATCCTATAGTGGCCACTATAACAAGTGTGTCTAGTTATTTTTCCATCTATATAGACCACTTTCTACAACCTTTAGCGCAAAATCTTCCTTCGTATGTCGGAGATAGTATCCACCTGCTGGACATGTTAAAGCACTACACCTGGGAAACCACATACTGGGCTCTCTTTGGACATCAGCTCACTATACACCTCAATACCCCCGTGACATCGGGTTAAGAGCAGTAACACATTTTCTTGCTGATGACCCCTCCATTAATCCTCATCAGGCTGCGTTTATTGTGGAAGCAACCCATTTTTGCTTAACACATAGCTACTTTCAATCTGATGGCAGTTACTAGGGATGAGCCGAACACACCCCGGTTCGGTTCGCACCAGAACTTGCGAACAGGTAAAAAATTTGTACGAACACCATTAAAGTCTATGGGACATGAACATGAAAAATCCAAAGTGCTCATTTTAAAGGCTTATATGCAAGTTATTGCCATAAAAAGTATTTGGGGACCCGGGTCCTGCCCCAGGGGACATGTATCAATGCAAAACAAAGTTTTAAAAATGGACGTTTTTTCAGGAGCAGTGATTTTAAGAATGCTTAAAGTGAATCAATAAAAATTAAATATTCCTTTAAATATCTGGGGAGTGTCCTTAGTATGCATGTAAAGTAGTGCATCTTACCTGTGTTTAGAACAGTACCACAGCAAAATTTAATTTCTAAAGGAAAAAATGTAATTTAAAACTGCTTGCAACTGTAATGAATTGTTGGATCCCCGCAATATAGATAAAAATCATTGAAAAAATGGCATGGGTTAATATTAAGGGGAACCTGCACCAAAATTTAAAATAAAAAGTTGCGTGGGGGTCCCCCCAAAATCCACAACAGGCCCTTCAGGTCTGGTATGGATAATAAGGAGAACCCTGCGCCAAAATTAAAAAAATGGCGTGAGGGTCCCCCCAAAATCCATACCAGACCCTTATCCGAGCATGAGAACAAAGAAGGATAACCCCCTAGATGGGACATTAACAGACCACCAACTCAATGATAAAATATAATCTTTTAATAATATAAGAAAAAAAACATGTATCGTCTACACATGACAAGAATACATACTGTACATCACATGAAAAACAAAGCAAGACATGTACAATTATAAATCATCCTGTATATTATCCCAGGGGTAGTGTGCCCTAATGCTCGATGCCTTTCCGGTATATGTTGTTCAGATACCTTCATCAGGGGTTGATAGTTGGATAGATTTACATAAATATTGATTCCAATGGGATGATTTTATGTTAAAGAGGCACCAAAGGTAATTAGATCCGATCAAATGTTGCATAGACGCCAGACTATGATGTTGGACAATTTTTGCACTGCAAAAGTTTGTGTCTCTGTGTCACTCTGCACAGCCTCTCCTGTAATCTGGTACTAGCAGTCAGTCAGTCACCTTCAGTGCCACCGCTCACTGATCAGTCTCACACTGTCCCTCCTCCAGTCTGCACTTCACTTACCCGCCGCCTCTCCCTGTCAGCCTTCCACCTCCCGGTCCCGCTGGATATCCTCCCGCCTTCTCTGTCTGTGGGGTGATACTGTCCTCAGTACACCCGCTCCCGCACCATCTCTCTGTCAGCCCCCCTCCTCTCTGTCAGCCCCCACCTCTCTGTCAGCCCCCTTCCTCTATGTCAACCCCTTTCCTCTCTGTCAATCCCCTCCTCTCTGTCAGCCCCCTCCTCTCTGTCAGCCCCCTTCCTCTCTGTCAACCCCCTCCTCTCTGTCAGCCCCCTTCCTCTCTGTCAACCCCCTTCCTCTCTGTCAGCCCCTTTCCTCTCTGTCAACCCCCTCCTCTCTGTCAGCCCCCTCCTCTCTGTCAACCCCCTCCTCTCTGTCAGCCCCCTTCCTCTCTGTCAGCCCCCTCCTCTCTGTCAGCCCCCTTCCTCTCTGTCAGCCCCCTCCTTTCTGTCAGCCCCCTTCCTCTCTGTCAACCCCCTCCTCTCTGTCAGCCCCCTCCTCTCTGTCAACCCCCTCCTCTCTGTCAGCCCCCTTCCTCACTGTCAGCCCCCTCCTCTCTGTCAACCCCCTCCTCTCTGTCAGCCCCCTTCCTCTCTGTCAGCCCCCTCCTCCCTGTCAGCCCCCTTCCTCTCTGTCAGCCCCCTCCTTTCTGTCAGCCCCCTTCCCCTCTGTCAGCCCTCTTCCTCTCTGTCAGCCCCCTCCTTTCTGTCAGCCCCCTTCCTCTCTGTCAGCCCCCTCCTCTCTGTCAGCCCCCTCCTCTCTGTCAGCCCCCTTCCTCTCTGTCAGCCCCCTTCTCTCTGTCAGCCCCCTTCCTCTCTGTCAGCCCCCTCATCTCTGTCAGCCCCCTTCCTCTCTGTCAGCCCCCCTCCTTTCTGTCAGCCCCCCTCCTCTCTGTCACCCCCTTCTTCTCTGTCAGCCCCCTACTCTGTCAGCCCCCCCTCCTCTCCCCTATGCCCCCCATACTACACCAGGTGACCTCCCGCCACCACCCAAAATTACACTGGGAGGCTCCCCACCAAACAATACACACAGCATATACACTATATTGTACCAAGGCCAGCCCTACCATGGGACCCGATGGAGCCATGGTTCCAGGTGGCACATTCAGGGGGGTGGCAAATTGCCGCCTGACAGCCAGCTCCGCTGTGGATCCCACTGGGAGGATCCGCAGAGAAAGGTCCTCCATCGGATACTGTCCGCCCTGTACTGTGAACATGAACAGCTGTTCATGAGCTCTCCACGGTGCCTGCGCTTCAGAGTACATTGTGCCACACACTCCCGCTGTTGATGTTCGGAGACATACGGCTTCTCCTTTGTCCTCCATACTGTGCAAGCGCTGCGCCTGCGCAGTACAGGGCGGACAGTATTCGATGGAGGACCTTTTTTGGCAGAACACCGGGCTCCTCACAGTGCAAGTGACAATCCACAATGTGTGCCTGGTGACGTGGCAGGCGACATTTCAGTACGTGTAGCAGGTGGTGTCGTGGCAAGGTGGCAATCCGCAATGTGAGGCAGGTGGCAAGTTACAATCCGCAATGTGTGGCAGGTGGCAAGTGACATTCCGCAATGTGTGGCAGATGGCGCAGTGGCAAGTGACAATCTGCAATGTGAAGCAGGTAATGTCGTGGCAAGTAACAATCCGCAATGTGAGGCAGGTGGCAATCCGCAATGGGTGGCAGGTGGCAAGTGACAATCCGCAATGTGTGGCAGGTGGCAAGTGACAATCCGCAATGTGAGGCAGGTGGCAAGTGACAATCCGCAATGTGTGGCAGGTGGCAAGTGACAATGCGCAATGTGTGGCAGGTGGCAAGCGACAATCCGCAATGTGTGGCAGGTGGCAAGTGACAATCCGCAATGTGAGGCAGGTGGCAAGTGACAATCCGCAATGTGTGGCAGGTGGCAAGTGACAATGCGCAATGTGTGGCAGGTGGCAAGTGACAATCTGCAATGTGTGGCAGGTGGCAAGTGACAATCTGCAATGTGTGGCAGGTGGCGCCGTGGCAAGTGACAATCCGCAATGTGAGGCAGGTAACGTCGTGGCAAGTGACAATCCGCAATGTGAGGCAGGTAATGTCATGGCAAGTGACAATCCGCAATATGAGGCGGGTGGCAATCCGCAATGTGTAGCAGGTGGCAAGTGACAATCCGCAATGTGTGGCAGGTGGCGCCGTGGCAAGTGACAATCTGCAATGTGAGGCAGGTGATGTCGTGGCAAGTGACAATCCGCATCTGAAGGCAGGTGACATTGGCAAGTGACACACTGAGGGCTCCCACTGATTCTGCATTATGGTGAGTTGAACTATTTTATTTTATATAACAATGTAATAATAGAAATATTGCACTTCAATCATTTTTTTTTTGCAATATGACAATTGCGCGAACGTGCGACGTTGCAACCAAACAAAATTTACGTCCTTTTTTTCCCACAAATAGAGCTTTCTTTTGGTGGTATTTGATCACCTCTGCGGTTTGTATTTTTACAGGTCCTCTTTATACTCCTTTACATGTATAGAGCCATGACAGGTCCTCTTTATACTTCTATATACATGTATAGAGCCATGACAGGTCCTCTTTATACTTCTATATACATGTATAGAGCCATGACAGGTCCACTTTAGTTACCACGATATAAAATAATGGATGCGGGGGCATTTTGGTGGGCGTGATTTTTTTTTTGGGGGGGGGGGGGCAGCATTTCATTCTTGGTACCAGGCAGCACAATGTCTTGGGCCGGCACTGTATTGTACACACGCCTGCACTTTATACACTATATTGTACATTACACATGTCTGCACTATATACACTATATTGTACATTACATACTACATATAAACTATATTGTACATTACATACGCCTGTACTATATACACTATATTGTACATTACACAAACTTGCACTATATACAATATATTTTACATTACACACTACATATATACTATATTGTACAATACACACGCCTGCACTATATACACTATATTCTACATTACACACCCCTGCACTATATACCCTATATTGTACATTACACACACTTGCACTATATACACTATATTTTACATTACACACTACATATATATTATATTGTACATTACACACGCCTGCACTATATACACTATATTCTGCATAACACACGCCTGCACTATATACACTATATTCTACATTACACACAACCTCACTATATGCATTAGGCTACACCCACTGTTCACCGCTGCAGTTGCCGCATTACTACTCCCCTAGGGCACACAGAGGTGTCCCAGGTATTTTACAATCTCATAGTGTATGCTACAAAAAAAATGCCAAGCCCTGCTGAAGTGTTCAAGTTTGGCTCGAAGAAAAGGTGGCAACCCTAGTCAAGTGTTTAATGTTTTATAGATAATCTGAGCCTCTACACTCTGCAGGTCCCTCAGTCATGTAGATCTGCAGGTATCACATGAAGCCCCAACACATTTCACATACACCAATGCCAAATGATAAGGCTACGCAGATAAGCATGCACTCTGCAACTGTGTGAGCCACCTCTTCCTTTTAACAAATCCTGACTGTCTTTGAGTCGAGGTTTAGCATGACATTGTTGGGTGGACTGACACCAGATTTCCAGGCAGTAGTATAATTTGATGTAGCATAGCATCTAGCACTCTCAGAAGTGGGTCAGGAATGGCAGTCCCTATAATTCTTTTAAATGTTTATGTTTATGTAAATGTTAAGTAAGATTACTTGTTAAAGAATACATTTCAATCCTTGTTGGGGGCCATTTGCATGTTTACCAAATATAACTGGTTGTTAAAGAGTGAAAACCTGTTATACATTTGTTTTTATAGTAGGATACATTTGCTACACTGCACAAAATCCCAAGATAGTCCAAGTTCATAAGCATTCAGGAAAAACAGATTTGCCTGGCCTCTTCTTGGAAAACAAGTGTCCTGACCCAAGCAGTTAAAGCTGAACATCAAGCAACAGTTTCTTCTTGCTGGGATCTCTTAGTGACGTGATTTATAGCTATGGGACCAGGGTATTTCCCAACTCTAGACAATACATCTACAGAAGTAAGCTCTGATGGGTCAATTTGTAACCAAGTTTCCTTTGATGTGCTTGTGAATGGACTTGAACCACCAGACAGTTTGCCTGTGAGATTGTATGCAGACCAATCAGTCATCACAACTTGGAGAAAACCTCAAAACATACTGGAGAGGCATAAACTTGACACCAGCAGGAAATAACCTGACAGTTGCTCCTTTGTAAAGAAGCATTTCATATATTGGCATGAATCCACAGACTACTCACTATGAAAGAGACAGTGAGGGGGTGAAAGTCTTCCTGACACAAAATCAAACAGAACTAGGCTTCAAGTATTGTACTGTGTAAATAATCATTACATTCTACCTCACACTACAGAAGGTCAGTTTATATTCAGATGAAAAAATAAAACAATACCATATAAATAAAATACAGTAATTCAATGTATTATGTAGATGTTGGAAGATTTATAAGAAAACTCAATTATTGAGAACATTTCAGTTTCAACATGTATGTAACTGCGCTATATTATTCTATATGTGTGTCTTTATTTATCAGTTTTAAGGCCCAATTGCTGCAGAGCCTTCGGCTTTCTGTATAGAAGCAGGGGTCTCTCTGCCCCATTTTAGCCAAAACAGCTTGGCGGGAATTTATCAAAACTGAAGCAGACAGAAACTGTCAAGGTAAGCACAGCTGCTTCAGATTCTGTCTGATCTAGTTTGATCATCTACTTTAGGAGATGTTTCTATATTTCCTGTTTGTTTGATGGATGTCAAAAAGAAAAGAGAATGAAGGGACCTCTCCACCAGCAAATGTTTCTTAAAGAGGAGTTCCACCCAGGGGCTCCATTAAAAAAAAAAAAAATTAAAAGTCAGCAGCTACAAATACTGCAGCTGCTGACTTTTAATTGGACACTTACCTGTCCCAGGGTCCAGCGATTCACAGCCTGGCACCCACTGCGCATGCGCGAGTGGCGCCGTGCGCCGTGATTGGCCGCTCAATCACCTGGGACCTGTAATGGGTCCCAGATGATTGACAGGAGGGAGGGAGCAGAGCCGAGCCCTTCCTGTGCCGAGGGGGAAGTGATGTCACCAGCCCAGGCAAAGGAACAGGCAGACTACGAGGGACCCCCTAGCAACAGGCATTTAGAGGTAAGTGGAAAAAAAAAATATCCAAATGTTTTTTTTTGTTTTTTTTTTTAAATTTTTCAGGTATTTTTGTTTTTTTGGGTGGAACCCCACTTTAAGGATAATGATTAGAAACTCTGCCAATGTTTATATACTGTTGATTATTTCATCAGCTTGATTAACATTATTTATTAGTTTATGGAGTCCATTCACATTCCCATACAGGAGCTGAAATCCCCATAGGAATTATTCTGGGGTCTTCTTGTGCTATCTTTCTTAACAGATTGTTCAGTTTTAGTATGATAATATCAAGAGAGATTTGAATTGGTCATATCTCTGAGCATCTGAGGTTCAATGCTGTAATAATGTGGTGCGTCGCTCTCTGCCACATTTTTCTGTGAGTCTAGGGTGGGGGCCTTGACACCCTGAGCTTTCAAGAAGTGAGTCATATGACACTTGGCATCATTCAACTTAGAATAGGATGATAAATTAGTGAGTCTATGGGGTGCAACGCATAGGTTGGATATAACAGCCAGAGCTGCTGGACTTATGCTTTAAGCACCTGCCTATCGCTCACAGTAAATATACTGTGAGCGGGCACTAGGTGCAGGTTCAGTACCATACTGGTACATTGCTGAGCACATGTGCATCGATGGCCCCCTGGGGTGCACAGCGGCGCAAACTTGTGGACACACAAGTTACGTAACGGGTGACCCTGCCCCCTTCTGACGTCACGGGGAATGCCACAGAGAAGTCCCCGTCAAGTCCCCGTGCGTCAGAGGGGGGCGGGATCACCAGGTGGCCCCGCCCTCCATTATTTAAGAATCATCAGAAGAGGAGAAGCGTCACACAGCAGGAGCCTCCCATCATGGTGGATGCAGAGTGGTCGGAGAAGAAGAAGGGAAGAAGACACCGCGGAGGAAGATGCCGGATGAGAACACCGGAGGAAGAACTAGAAGAACCAGAAGTACCAGAAGAAGAAGAAGATGAAGGAAGAAACCGAAGGAAGATAGAAGATAGATGATAGAAGAAAGAAGATATAAGATAGAAGAAAGAAGAAGCATTTAAATAAAGGAATTGTCAAAAACTGTCTCTTGTTATTTTTAACATTTTTGACACTTTTTTTGTGAAATGGTAGGGGTACTTTTGTACTCCCTTACCATTTCACACAGGGGGAGGGCCAGGATCTGGGGGTCCCCTTGTTAAAGGGGGCTTCCAGATTCCGATAAGCCCCCCGCCTGCAGACCCCCACAACCACCAGGCAAGGGTTGTGGGGATGAGGCCCTTGTCCCCATCAACATGGGGACAAGGTGCTTTGGGGGGGACCCCAAAGCACCCTCCCAATGTTGAGGGCATGTGGCCTGGTACGGTTCAGGAGGGGCCGCTCTCGTCCCCCCTCTTTTCCTGCGGCCTGCCAGGTTGCGTGCTCAGGTAAGGGTATGGTATGGATTTTTGGGGGGACCCCACGCCATTTTTTTAAAATTTTGGCCGGGGTTCCCCTTAATATCCATACCAGACCTGAAGGGCCTGGTATGGAATTTAGGGGGACCCCCCACATCATTTTTTTTTTGGTTCGGGGTTCCCCTGTGGGGAATTCCCATGTCGTTTTTATCAATTAACTTTTATGTGTATTGTCGGACTGGCAATTCATTAATAGTTGCGAGTAGTTTTAAATTACTTTTTTTCCTTTGAAATGTCATTTTGCTGTCAGACTGTTCTAAACACGGGAAACATGCGCCCCTTTACAGGCATACTATAGACACCCCCCAGGTACGAAATTTAAAGGAATATACTTTTAATGTTTTTCTTTAAGCATTAATAAAACCACTGCTCCCAAAAAAACGGCCGTTTTTAAAACTTTTTTTTGCATTGATTCATGTCCCCTGGGGCAGGACCTGGGTCCCCAGACACTTTTTATGACAATAACTTGCATATAACCCTTTAAAATTAGCACTTTTGATTATTCATGTTCGTGTTCCATAGACTTTAACGGTGTTCGCGTGTTCAAACCAATTTTTTGCCTGTTCGCATGTTCTAGTGCGAACTGAACAGGGGGGTGTTCGGCTCATCCCTAGTAGCAATGTGGACTACGTTTATAAAGTACAGTGTTCCTCTGTTCCTATTTCTATGCATCGCATGTCCCTCTAGTGCTCAGTGTTATCCATGGACATCATATTAGTGAGCCAAGCTAAAGGGATTGTGGGAGAAGTAGTTCCATAGTCTGATAATTGCTTTGCATAACTGGACTACACATCCCAGGGATCTTTGCTGCCATCGGAGAGATTGCTGGAAGGAACTATATAAGAAGCCAAAGCCCTGCCCTGCCCTGCCCTGCAGTCTCTTCCTCCTGGGCCTGACGCGAGACGGACCTCTCTGTGCATAGAGAGAGGTGTCAGCCTACCACGCAGTGTAAACATTCCAACCCAGATGAGAGGGGCCTAGCACTGCTTGCTGTTCGTCGGACATCCATCCAGCACCACTTCGGTTGCCTGCCATCCTGTGTTCTACGCTTCGCATCGGGAGATCAAAACGGCGGATTCGCTTCATGTGTGTTGCTTTAGGGGCTGCTGTCCGGAAGGCATTAAATCGGCCTGGTCGTTGGTGAGAGGGCAATCACCCACCTTTACAAATCATTTCTTACGCTTTCCCTGGGACACTTTGAACAGACATCTTTACCTTGGGAATACTTTACTGAACCTATCTTGAACACTGTGCATAAACACCTTTAGCTTCTACCATTTCAAGAAATCTTATTGCTTGCTATTACACCTTATTGGATACAATTAACGAGCTCCTACGTGCCGGTGAAGACCATCAGATCTGCAATGGTGACATTGCTGTCATTATTGCTAAAAGGGTCCTTATACCATTGCCATTAAGTCTGGCCTCTTATTAGGGTTAAATGTTTATAGGCTGGGAGAGGTTTCCCCTATTACAAGTATGTCAGTATAACCATTTAACCTTGTTTATCCTTTCAGGTGCAAACAGTGCTCCACTGTACATGTGTATATAATAGACTGTTTAGCTTTAAATATCATGACTTGTGTTATTGGTAAGAATTCCTTTGCTGAGTTGGCGCTGTTGCCTAAAATTCAGCAGATCTATTACCACTTCTTTGTGAAAATATCTTCTTTGAACTGTCCTAGTAAACAGTATCAGAATATAAACGCACAGAGTTGTCTGACTTATTGCTTTAAAATGGTGCAAAGATGTCTGAACCCAGAGTGTCAGGTGAGTTGGAATGTTCATCAGGTCATGGCAGTGCAGATGAGCAGGTAAATCCAAGCAGCCTCTTAGGGGGTCATGTTACACGTTTATATAATAACAAAAGTAAAAAAAAAAACAGCAGTGATCAAATACCACCAAAACAAAAGCTCTATTTGTGGGAATAAATGTATATAAATTTTATTTGCATACAGTGTTTCATGATTGCCAGTTAAAGTAGTGCTGCATAGCAAAAAAAAATGCCCTGGTCATGAAGAGGGTAAAACCTTACAGAGGTCAAGTGGTTAAAGAAAACCATCTTTTATGATGGTTTCTAAGTCATAACTCTTACTGTACTTCATCATAATTTCATTTTTGTTAAAAAAAAAAACTCTGGATGGATTAGATAAGTTTAGTTTTAGTCTACTAAATTTAATTTACTAGTTTACTTTTTGTTTAGTTTTACTAAACACTGATCATAAACAGTAATTATTTATTTTTCAACATTGCATATATTAACCTCCCTGGCGGTATGATTATTTCGGATTTTAGGTGCTAAAAGCGGTACAATTATTTTGCATGGAAATTTGGCGTTTCATATTGTAGGTCTGTAATTCTTAACAATAACACACTTAAATCTGTCCAAATAAGAGTCTAGTAGATATCCCGGGTATGATAAAGTTTGAAACACAAAAACATAAATTATGATATAATAAATAAAAATAAATAATAATAAAAAAAAAAAAATTAATAATAAAATACATTTCCCCACGATTCACTATCGCTCAATTCTGCAAGTGTTCTAATTTACTATCGCTGTTTTCTAGCTGGTCTAAAACCACTTTTGATGTAAAGGGACACTATTTGGTTGCCATGGACAATCTCCAGTTTCCAGGCAGAAAGAACAGTATATATAACATAAAACTGCATGCAGGGCATAGGACAAAGCACTGGGGACAAAAGGGATGTGAAATAATTTCATACAGTACTGTAATCTGTAAGATTACAGTACTGTATGTGTTATGATTTTACACTTTTTTAAATTTGCCGCCAGGCTCCGCCCCGTGCGTCGCGCCGCTCGCAGGGAATGGAGCCTGCCACGGAGAGGCTTCGGAGGAGGACGAAGCCTGCAGATACAGCGGGGGGGACATCGCAGGATCCTGGGGACAAGGTAAGTAAAGCCACACCAGGATCCTGCGATGTAATCCTGAGTGTGGCTCGGGGTTACCGCTAATGGTCCTGAATTTTAACCCCGAGCCACACTCGGGAAAACCGCCAGGGAGGCTACGGCATGTAAAGGTGGTTTTACTACTATCCATTAACCACTTGCCGCCCGCCATATAGCAGAATGACAGCGGCAAAGTGGTTTCAATATCCTGACTGGGCGTCATATGACATCCTCAGGATATTGAGCAACTGCGATCGTTGTTGTGGGGTGTCAGTCTGATGGAGACTCTTTACCACGTGATCAGCCATGTCCAATCACGATGTAAATAGGAAGAGCCGGTGATCGGCTTTTCCTCACTCGCGTCTGACAGACGTGAGTAGAGGAGAGCTGAACGGCTGCTCTCCTGACGGGGGATCTGTGCTGATTGTTTATCAGCACAGCCCCCCTCGGATCCCACTCAGGACCACCAGGGAAGCCGCCCAGGACCACCAGGGAAGCTGCCCAGGACCACCAGGATGGCCATCCACACTGAACCACCAGGTATGCCCCCTAGACCCCCAGGGAAATACTTATCTGTGCCCAGGCAGCTGCCAATCAATGCCCAGACAGCTGCCAATCTGTGCCCACTCACAATGCCTACCACTGCCAGTGCCACCAGGGATGCCTATCAGTGCCACGTATTAGTGCCGCATATCAGTGCCCATCAGTGCCACATATCAGTGTCCATCAGTGCCCAGCAGTGCTGCCTATCAGTGCCCAGCAGTGCTGCTTAGCAGTGCCCAACAGTGCCATCCATAAGAACCCATCTTTGCAGCCTTTCAGTGCCCATCTGTGTCACCTATCAGTGCCCATCAGTGCCCACCAGTGCCTCCCAGTGCCACCTATGAGTGCCCATCAGTGCCGCCTATCTATGCCCATCAGTGCTGCATATCAGTGCCGCATATCAGTGCCCGTCAGTGCCCGCTCATCGATGCCACCTCATCGATGCCACCTTATCAGTGCCTGTCAGTGCCGCCTTATCAGTGCCCATCAGTGAAAGAAAAAACTTACTTATTTACAAAAAATTTTTACAGAAACAAAAGCAAAACTTTTATTTTTTCAAAATTTTTGTTTAGCAAAAAATAAAAACCGCAGAGGTGATCAAATACCACCAAAAGAAAGATCTATTTGTGGGAACAAAATGATAAAAATCTAGTTTGGGTACAGTGTTGTATGATCGCGCAATTGTCATTCAAACTGCGACAGCACTGAAAGCTGAAAATTGGTCTGGGCAGGAAGGTGTATAAGTGCCCTGTATTGAAGTGGTTAAATATGGAACTCATGACATTGTGCAGTTGGTGATTGCAAATGTAAAGAGAATAGAAACAGACAATAAGCCCAATAACAAACTTTAACACCAGCCTAAGGCATTCTATTTTTAGCCATGTGAATGTCATTTTTAACCACTTAAGCCACGGACCATTTGGCTGGCCAAAGACCAGAGCACTTTTTGTGATTTGGCACTGCGTCGCTTTAACTGACAATTGCGTGGCCGTGCGACGTGGCTCCCAAACAAAATTGATGTCCTTTTTTCCCCCACAAATAGAGCTATCTTTTGGTGGTATTTGATCACCTCGGCGGTTTTTAATTTTTTGGGCTAAAGACAAAAAAAAAACGACAATTTTGAAAAAAACGCATTATTTTTTACTTTTTGTTATAATAAATATCCCCAAAATATCAGTTTAGGCCGATACGTAATCTTCTACAAAGTTTTGGTGAAAAAAAAAAAAAATCGCAATAAGCGTTTATTGATTGGTTTACGCAAAAGTTATAGCGTCTACAAAATAAGTGATAGTTTTATGGCATTTTGATTAACATTTTTTTTTACCAGTAATGGTGGTGATCAGTGATTTTTATCATGACTGCGACATTATAGCGGACAGATCAGACACTTTTGGCGCTATTTTGGGACCATTCACATTTATACAGCGATCAGTGCGACTAAAAATGCATTGATTACTTTGTAAATGTGACTGGCAGTGAAGGGGTTAACCAGGAGGGGGCGCTGCAGGGATTAGGTGTGTACTAGGGAGTGATTCTAACTGTAGGGGGGATGGACTACGTGTGACACGACACTGATCACCGCTCCCGATCACAGGGAGCTGTGATCAGCGTCGGTGTCATTAGGCAGAACGGGGAAATGCTTGTTTACATCAGCATTTCCCCGTTCTTTCTCACCATGAGACGATCAAGGGTATCCCTGCGGACATCGAGTCCGTGGTACCCGCGATCACACTCACTGAGCTCGCGGAAGGGTTGTGCGCACGTGACCACATGTAAATTTAAAGGGATGTACCTGTACGCCCATTTGCCTGTCCATGCCATTGTGCCGGCGTAAATGTTCGTACGGCGGTCGGCAAGCGGATAAAGAAGTTTCCGATAAGCCCCCCCGCCCGCAGACCCCCACAACCACCGGGCAAGGGTTGTGTGGATGAGGCCCTTGTCCCCATCAACATGGGGACAAGGTGCTTTGGGGGCTACCCCAAAGCACCCTCGCAATGTTGAGGGCATGTGGCCTGGTACGGTTCAGGAGGAGGGGCTACTCTCTCGTCCCCCCCACTTTTCCTGCGGCCTGCCAGGTTGCGTGCTCGGATAAGGTATGGATTTTTGGGGGGACCCCACGCCATTTTTTTAAAAATTTTGGCGCAGGGTTCCCCTTAAAATCCATACCAGACCTGAAGGGTCTGGTATAGATTTTGAGGGGGACCCAACGCCATTTTTTTATTTTGGCCGGGGTTCCCCTTAATATCCATACCAGACCTGAAGGGCCTGGTATGGAATTTAGGGGGACCCCCCACGCCATTTTTTTTTAAAATTTTGGTTCGGGGTTCCCCTGTGGGGTATTCCCATGCCGTTTTTATCAAGGAACTTTTATGTGTATTGTCGGACCGGCAATGCATTAATAGCCGCGAGTAGTTTTGATTGACTTTTTTTCCTTTGAAATGTCATTTTACTGTCAGACTGTTCTAAATACGGGAAACATGCGCCCCTTTACAGGCATACTATAGACGCCCCCCAGGTACGAAATTTAAAGGAATATTAGACTTCTATTGTTTGACTTTAAGCATTATTAAAATCACTGCTCCCAAAAAAACGGACGTTTTTAAAACTTTTTTTTGCATTGATCCTTGTCCCCTGGGGCAGGACCCAGGTCCCCAAACACTTTTTATGACAATACCATGCATATAAGCCTAAAAAAATTAGCACTTTTGATTTCTCCCATACACTTTTAAAGGGTGTTCCGCGGCTTTCGAATTTGCCGTCACCCCAAATTGTTCGCTGTTCGGTGAACTGGCGAACAGCCGATGTTCGAGACGAACTCGAAGCTCATCCCTACTGAACATATATGATTTCCTCTCACCTCCTGTTCTGGTAACTACTGTAAGATTTTGGATCCCCTATCACTTTCTCAATGATAATGGTTACCAGAACACACAGAAAGGGCTATACAACCTAGGAGAGTTTGCTAAGGATTGTTTACATTTGCGGTCGAGGGGCGGTAAAAATAAGCAATTGAGCCACATTTTTATTTACTATCGAACTGGCAACTTAAGTTGAAAAAGCAGCAAAATGGGAATGTACACATGCTCTGGCCACTATGCTTTGCTTCTCAGCCACGGCAAAAATGACAACATCTGGCAGGCAGTACAAATGTGACCCATACAAGTAAGTGGTAACACAATCCCATGCAATGCACACCATTTTGGTGTGGCGGTGTGGGCTTTACAGGGTTAAATTAGGCACTGAGGAAGCAATGTATCATTTCCTCACTGCCTGTCAAATGCCTCTGAAGAGTGATTTACAGTGGCACAAGGTTTTCTACATGTAATTATTTCCAAAACTGAAAATGTGTCGACCTTACATACATTAGTTAGGGTTGCACCAATATTGATCTCGGTGCCGATACTAAGCATTTGCATGAGTACTCATGCAAATGCTGCGATACCTGAAACCGATACCTTTACGGTGCAATTTGAGCCCATATAAAATGAATGGACTCAAATGGCACTGTAAAGAATCACATGTGATTTGAACAGGAATGCAGTGCGATTCCTGTCCGAATCACATGTGGTTCCCCCACTGCTCCTGTGTGAACCCAAGCTTGTCATAGTGACTTCAGCATGGGTTCACGCAGGAGCGATGGGGAAAACCGCATGTGATTTGGGCAGGAATCGCACTGCATTCCTGTTCAAACCGCATACGTTCTTTGCAGGATATACACCGCAAATATATTGGTAAGTACTTGCCCAAAAGTATCAGTGCTTGTACTCGCCAGTAAAAAAATAGCATTGGTGCAACCCTATTTAAAATGCATCACCACACTGATACATTTCAAGATGTTATGACTGTACTTAAAGCATGCTCTAAGGAAAAAACGGTTACATTTTGTACCAACAGCAGCAAAGAAATGAAAACATTTTTAATTCAAAGACATCAACCAGACTTAACACAAAGCTATGTAAATTATATATATAGCCTGTGGTCTTCTTTCATGTTCGTCATACAGAAGGATCGCAAGATTGTATCACCGAGGGCCAAAACTTTAACACCTGCATTTAATGAAAGATGAAGACTCTTAAAAGAAGCCCTAATTCCCACACAGGTGTATTCATATCAGGGATTGCATTCACTTTGGCTAGACTCCCATCCTCTCATTGCAGACTTTAGCGAGTGAGCACAGCCATATTCTTTGCCAAGTCTCCTTTTGGATTCATAGACACCGTACACTGAGGAATTAAAGTAAATTAATAAAATGATTGTTAATGATATAATTGTGAGCTCATTCCCTTGTAAGAAATATTTGCGGTGCTTGAATTATGTATTGGCAGGTTCGATATTTGGAAGAAAACAGTAGAAAACTTGAAGTGGAGCGTAATAGAAATAAAAAATGCAGTTTTAAAGGTCCAGGCCAAACAGGGTTAATTCAATAGGACTACTTGGGCAAGGTAAGGCTGGCCATACATATCAATTATACAATTAACTATGTAGTGAAAGGACCTAACTGATTGCATACACATTGAAAGTGTTAAGGTTTAACCCCATATTATATGGTTTTGGTAAATCTAAAGGAAAATTGTACAAGAAAATTGTATAATGTATGGCCAGCCTAAGCTTATGCAGGTCTCAAAGTGTCCATTGAGATATTTCATAATTGTCTGTGATGCATTACTACCACACGTCTCTACAATATTTGCACCGTAAGTTAGACATTGGCAAAAGTGTATAAACCAAAGGGCCCTACACACGAGCCAAATATCGAGTGGCATCAATAGAAACCAGCCGACATTCAACCCATGTGTACGGCAGCTGGCCCTACAGAAGCTTCTGTTGAAGGGTCATGACCGAAAAAGGTCTGCCTTCTGGTATCGGATCAGTGCTCTCAGCCAATGGCTGCACTGACCAGTGTGTTCTGGCGGGGGGGGGCTGTCCCCCTGTCAAAACACAATAGCTCTTCTGAACAGGGCCCTCATAATCCTCTTGTATTTTATTGTATTATAACTGTATTGTCTCCCTTTCATATTGTAAAGCACTGCATAAATTGTTAGCACTATATAATTCCTGTATAATAATATTAATAATAATAGCTCAGCAGGGGAGATTACTGTACTAACATTGGATCGTTAGTAGAGAGGCTCCTCCTGAGTGCTTCAGTTTTTCTCATTCAGCCCACTGGGTTGAATGAAAAAAACTGTTATGCCCCGTACACACGGTCGTATTATCCGACGGAAAATGTTCGATGGGAGCTTGTTGTCGGAAATTCCGACCGTGTGTAGGCTCCATCAGACATTTTCCATCGGAATTTCCGTTACACAAAATTTGAGGTCTGAATCTCAAATTTTCCGACAACAAAATCCGTTGTCGTAAATTCCGATCATGTGTATGCAATTTCGACGCACGAAGTTCCACGCATGCTCGAAATCAAGCAGAAGAGCCTCACTAGCTATTGAACTTCCTTTTTCTCGGCTCATCGTACGTGTTGTACGTCACCGCGTTCTTGACGTTCGGAATTTCCAACAAGATTTGTGTGACCGTGTGTATGCAAGACAATTTTGAGCCAACTTCCGTCTAAAAAAATCCATGGATTTTGTTTTTGGAATGTCCATCCGTGTGTATTAATGTGTACCAAGCTTTAGGCTGGGCTTACTTTTAGTAACACAGAATTATGGTTACGCATTACTCCTTTATCTTAGTATATCTTTGTTGAGAATCAGAAAACCTTCCTTGAATCGCATTGTCACTGATCAGGATTGTGTAGCTCAGGTTATACTAAGTATAGATCTATGTTTGTCCCAAACATGCCTTATCAACAGCTTTCCACCTTAGGTGCAAACCCGACAGTTCATGATGATCACCACTCTAGAGCAAATGCTCCCTTTTCACAGGTAGGTGGCTTTATTCTCCTGTACTTTAATTAATCATAGATTAATTAAAAAACATATTCAAATATCTGAAAAAAAAGATATATATATATATATATATATATATATATATATATATATATACACACATTATCTCACAAAAGTGAGTACAACACAAGCTATACACTCACTATACATTGTATCAAAGTGTAATTTCTTCAGTGTTGTCACATTATATTATTATTGCATTTTTGTAAATATTTAATTATATCTTTTCATGTGACAACACTGAAGAAATTACACTTTGCTACAATGTAAAGTAGTAAGTGTACACACACAACAGTGTACATTTGCTGTCCCCTCAAAATAACTCAACACACAGCCATTAATGTCTAAACCCCTGGCAACAAAAGTGAGTACACCCCTAAGTGAAAATTTCCAAATTTTTCCCAATTAGCCATTTTCCCTCCCCAGTGTTATGTGACTCGTTAGTGTTACAAGGTCTCAGGTGTGAATGGGGAGCAGGTGTGTTAAATTTGGTGTTATCGCTCTCACTCTCTCATACTGGTCACTGGAAGTTCCACATGGCACCTTATGGCAAAAAACTCTCTGAGGATCTGAAAAAAAGAATTGTTGATCTACATAAAGATGGCCTAGGCTATAAGAAGATTGCCAAGACCCTGAAACTGAGCTGCAGCATGGCGGCCAAGACCATACAGCAGTTTAACAGCACATTTTCCACCCAGAACAGACCTCGCCATGGTTGACCAAAGAAGTTGAGTGCACATGCTCAGCATCATATCCAGAGGTTGTCTTTGGGAAATAGATGTATGAGTGCTGCCAGCATTTATGTAGAGGTCCCAGAAGGAAACCTCTTCTAAAGATGATGCATAAGAAAGCCTGCAAACAGTTTGCTGAAGACAAGCAGACTAAGGGCATGGATTACTGGAACCATGTCCTTTTGTCTGATGAGACCAAGATAAACTTATTTGGTTCAGATGGTGTCAAGCGTGTGTGGTGGCAACCAGGGGAGGAGTACAAAGACAAGTGTGTCTTGCCTACAGTCAAGCATGGTGGTGGGAGTGTCATGGTCTGGGGCTGCATTAGTGCTGCCAGCACTGGGGAGCTACAGTTCATTGAGGGAACCATAAATGCCAACATGTACTGTGACATACTGAAGCAGAGTATGATCCCCTCCCCTTGGAGACTGGGCCGCAAGGCAGTATTCCAACATGATAATGACCCCAAACACACCTCCAAGACGACCACTGCCTTGCTAAAGAAGCTAAGGGTAAAGGTGATGGACTGGCCAAGCATGTCTCCATACCTAAACCCTATTGAGCATCTGTGGGACATCCTCAAACGGAAGGTGGAGGAGCGCAAGGTCTCTAACATTCACAAGCTCCGTGATGTCATCATGGAGGAGTGGAAGAGGACTCCAGTGGCAACCTGTGAAGCTTTGGTGAACTCCATGCCCAAGAGGGTTAAGGCAGTGCTGGAGAATAATGGTGGCCACACAAAATATTTACAATTTGGGCCCAATTTGTACATTTTCACTTAGGGGTGTACTCACTTTTGTTGCCAGCAGCTTAGACATTTATGCCTGTGTGTTGAGTTATTTTGAGGGGACAGCAATTTTACACTGTTATACAATCTGTACACTCACTACTTTACATTGTAGCAAAGTGTAATTTCTTCAGTGTTGTCACATAAAAAGGTATAATAAAATATTTACAAAAATGTGAGGGGTGTACTCACTTTTGTGAGATACTGTATATATATGTATATCTATATATATATATATATATATATATATATATATATATATATATATATATATATATATATATAGATATATATATATATAGATATATATATAGATATACATATATATGTAAATGATTTCTCAAACTTTAACACTAAATTACAAGTGAAATGTGCATTTAAGTAGGGAATTTGGTTAACTGACTGAGCTCTATCCTGTTACCTCTAAATGTACTGTATATCAATTATGAGTACAAAAATGCCTTTTGCTGTGGGGTAATATGACCAAGTATGTGGATGGATGCTTGGCTTTTATATAGTAGGAAAACAATGACTAGCAAAGTCCTGTCCATCTGGCACTTTGTTGTGTTGAAATATGTATTGCGCACCAGTTTTATATTTAGATGTAGAAATGAATAGGATTACTTATAAAAGCTGGATTGAGTGAAAATAATAGGCTAAATCATTCATTAAATTACCCAGCTTTATCAAGGCAGCGTTTGAGGTTGCACGTCTACTGCAGATGTAGAAACCACAAATGATGAGCATATAACAAGCTCCAAAGCTAACTGTTCTGAGCAATTTATCAATTTATATATCAAGCTTTTTTCATAATTATGGTCGGTTTCATGAGCTACAAAACCATTATACACTAGAGAACAAGAAATAACTTGGAAAATATGTCTTATCTTCTTTTTTATATTTGTAATGGTCTGAATTCATGAATATTCTGCTTATTTTAGCACTTAGGCTGGGTTCACACCATTTCCGCATGCGGCTCCCAGCAGGGTCTGGTGCATCCTGGTTCACCATTTCAGATCCGATCTCAGCCCCAATTTTCGGGTGCATTTGGACCTGAAACAAGCCAAAGGACACACAGGGCTCCTGTACAAATTTGCATAGGAGCCGCAGTGGAGATATATGAACTGGCTCCATAGAGAGCCAGTCAAAATCTCCTGCTATTGTGAATTGGATGCGGGGAAGACGCAGTGGTGTGAACCCAGCCTTAAAGAAGGACTAGTATTGCCCATAAGCTTCCTGCTACTGATCTAGTTTCCATTACTAACTTACTGTGCCTTGTTCCATACTAGGTTAATGTGTGAAGATGGCTTTACTTTCTCATGTCATAGTTGTCCCCTATGATAATTTGTGACCTGATGGTGGTAGAATGAGTAAAACGCATCAGAAGAGTGAGAACACATATCCACAGAATGAATAAAGCAGAAGCTCAGAGATCCAAGCACTGTAGGTTCTCAGATACAGCTTCCCCTCTAGGAAGCCCTTCAGGAGAACAGTGAGTAGCATTGTTGTGACTCCACAAATTCCTCTCCAGATCTTGTAAGTCGAGCAGCACCTCAGATGATCTCATACTGAGAATATTCAACTATTAAGATACAGAACAAAAGTGCTGTTACCGAGAAGGAATTCAAAATAAAAGTTCAGGTTCACATTAACTGGCAAAGGCATGCTTATTCGTTTACTCAGAGTCAGAAGTACAAATATATTTTCTCTATTAATGACAATACAGTGATGATCAGTGGAGGCGATATACTAAACTGTTGTACACACAATCTGGTGCAACTGCATAGTAACCAATCAGCCTCTAGGTTTTATTGTCAAAGCTCAATTGAACAAGCTGAAGTTAGAAGCTGATTGGTTGCTATGCACAGCTGCACCAGATTCTGTGTGCTCCAGTTTTAGTAAATCTCCCCCGCTGTTTAGAGTGAAAGTGTATATGTACAATATACAGAATCATTCAGTGTGGGGTATATCATATTGTATAAGAAGAAGACACCCTACCATGTACCCAAATACACCTATATACATACAAACATATACCCATCACATTCTCTACTCACCTTAGAGCTCATTGCATCAATAGGCAGTAACTTGCCAGGTTGCAGGGAGATCTGCAAATCCTGCCCAGCAGCCTTACTTTTGCCCAGGTTTCTCTACATCTTTACAGTGTCCTGCAGTGAGGTGGAGGTCGACAGGAAGAACCACAGAGTGGGACACAGGAGACTGACACTCCCAGAAGTGTGGATTTCCCAAGGATGAGGAAACGCAGCTCATGGTGTGGGTGCTGCAAGTCTAGTGTTACTTCCAAAGCAGAGGTGCCCGCCCAGCTCGCCTCTGAGATCAATGGGAAAAATGAATGAATGGCTACACACTCCGGAAGGATGCCACAATCTTTATTGTAGTGATCAACAAATAAAAGCATGTACAGTACAGTGAGCACCAGGTGTTATGATTAAGTGCTGTTATCTGCGTGAAACATTTTTATCCCCTGGTGCTCGCTGTGCTGTATATGCTTTTAATTACTGATTACTACAATAAAGATTTTGGCATCCTTCCGGAGCATGCAGCCATTCATCCATTTTTTCCTGTTGATTTCCCAGCAGACTTCTAGGGGTTTATTCCTCACAGGTAGCCGTTAAGCAGTGCAGGCAGCAGGAGAAATATTTACAATTTTCTTTTTCAGGAAACCAATACAAAAATGGTGGCCATTCCAATCAGTTCATGATTAGCCCTTTAAAACAAGGTGCTCATGGACAGAGCATTTCCCAGAACAATACAATAATTTCCCAGTGCACTTACCAGCTAGTCAGCAAAGAAACAAATTCTAAACTGATTCAACTATTTACATGAAAAAAACTGAGGTTTTAGTTACATACATTTGCAAATATGTGTGGAAGTATAGGCGGGTTGTCCGGCGGAGTTGCTGCCGTTATGGGCGTAGCGGAGCCCCGAAGCGGACAAAGTTGCCGTAAACTTGGTGGGAGTTGGTTATTTCAAGGACTACCCGGGCTCCGCAGGTGGATAAGGAAAGTCTTCAGATGACATCACGGAGGAGCGAGTGTTGTTCCCGGCCCTGGCTGTAGGGGGCGCAGTTTCATCATATGGGCGGCCGGTGTTAATTGCACCATGTCCTGCTTTTTGCTCCGCTTTCCTCCAGGGGCCACAGCTGGCTCAGGTGATTGTTAATAGATCCCCACCCCCCAGGTTTTTTACACTATTGGAGCCTTTATATTTTTTACATGCCACGGGTATCCATTCATGGGCTTGATTACCAATGAGGACATCTGGAGGATAACAAGCAAGTTTGGTGTACTCTGGAGCAAGCTGTATCTACACTATATGCTTTCCCAGATCCTCTGTAACGGGAGATCATGGATATCTGGTAGGAAGTGATTCTTTCTATATTGGTGGTGGATTCAACACAGTATTTCGCTCATCAGTGATTGAAGATAGATTTCATTTACGGATGGACTTTATCTCTGAATCTGGCACGGGTGGATGTCATATTTCACAGCTTGTTACACTGAGACTTTTTGCTTTGTTTGCACAGTAATTCATATTATTCATTTAAAACTTTGTATTGAATTTTCAATTTTTACTTTTTGGTTCATCAAACCGTCAATTTTGGTATTGTGAGACCACTGTATTATTAACCACATTCACACACCTGTTCACCCAGTGTATTACTCAGCTTAGTACTCACATAGTACTGCGAATAGTTTTAATATTTATGTGTTTTACTTATCAATTTATGGTTTATATCTGTTTAAACTCACAGATTTAGTTTGATTCTATTCTTTTTTCATATTTTTTACTGTTTGATCCTACACAGGAGAATTGCTGCTTCCATTATATGACAGTTATCATCATTTATAGTTACACTTTATCTTAGCGCAGTTTCTTTTCCTTTTTCTAAATATATATGGAAGCCATAATTGCCTCATCAAGGCCCTACTGTGAAGTGTGCTTTCCTCCTCTAATTTAAAATTTTGCAGACAAGCTGTAAGATGTTTGGATTGTATTGTTCTTTTCAGGTAGCAGGTTTATTTTGAAACACCAGCATGGCAAATGGTATCTCTAAGATTTGGCCTTGTTTAAAAGTTAAATGCGTAAGTGGTGAGGCTTCAAACAGGCAGTGTGTACCAATCATTGTGTGATCAAATGAACTGAAAATATGCTGATATCACTGCAAGGTGATTCACCTTATTGCTGTTTCCATTGGAGAGCAGAGGTGGGCTCACTGGCATGACTGTAACCCAGCAGCTGTGGGCAGGAGTCTTTTTGGGCTTGGAGCAGTGTCAAACTGTTTCAAGGATTATTTTGAATTTAATATTGACACTGGATATTTTTAACCACTTGATCACTGGAAGGTTTTACCCCCTTCATGACCAGACCGTTTTTTGCTATTCAGCCCTGTGCTAATTTAACCGGCAATTGCTCGGTCATGCAACATTGTGCGCAAATAATATTTATATAATTTCTTTTTACACAAATAGAGCTTTCTTTTGGAGTTTTTTGATCACCACATTTTTCTTAATTAAATAAATAAAAATGACCGAATTTTTTGGAAAAAGAACCAATATTTTCTACTTTTCATTATAAAATATATCCAATAAAATCAAATGTCTTCAAAAATTTGGAATAAAATGTATTCTGCTACATGTCACAAGTTGTAGCAATGATCAGGGGCTGATCCTGCTAACATTGCGTTTTTGGGGATCTATACTATTGGGGAATCTAATATAGTTCTGATCGTGATCAAGATACTGATCCATACAGATACTATATCAGTAATGGCGATGATCAGCGACTTAGCATGTGACTATGATAGTGTGGTGGGCAATCTAGTGCTAACACTGACGTAGCTAGTGACACTAATACTGTGATCAGTGATAATACTGCACACTGACACTGTACTAATGACACTGGCTGGGTGACAGGGGTGATCAGGAGGGAAATCAAGTGGTTAACTGTGTGCCTAACAAGTGTATGTAAGTGTTTGTGTGCTGCTTGTACTCGCGAATCTGGCTGGGTTTCTCTCCTTGCTTTCATTTCTGAGCGAAATTAAGAAATCCAGCCAGAGCCTGTGTTTACAAACACAGAAATCTGTGCTGCGATTGGCCACAGCTGATTAGAAGGTATACAGGCTAAATGATTGTCTGTAACCTGCTGTCAAACTCGTGCTGTGTCCAATCAAAGCACAGGCAAGCAGTGGGCCACACGCCTGTGTGCCCGAAATCCAGGAAGCATGTCGCAGTACCTGGCTGTGTCAGTAAATGTATTGTGAGCAGGTGGCAAGTGGTTAAATCTTTGTACAACTTGCTATGACTGTTCAACATTCCTTGTGCTCCCTATAAGCCAAGATTTTTAATCAATTTAGCCACAACAACATTATGCCATGGCTCTCATCAAGCACTGTTTATCACCATATAAAATGTCCTCCGTGGATGACCCCACTGCCTTTGTTTCTAAAGTCTAGGTTTTTTTATACCTTACAGCATAAGTAAACCCATCGATTTAACAGTTTCAAAAAACAGTTACATTCCCGACACATGCTGGGAATGTAACTTTCACTTTGGTTGTGTTCTCAACCAAACTGTCAAACCATCCAATGGCTGGTGTCATAACTGATCACATGTGCAGCATCGTGACAGTTGAAAATTAAACAGAGGCCAAGATGGAATCTTCCTTGGCTGAAAACAACAGGATTATTTACTTCCACCTTAATGCATTTCCGGCATTAAGGGAAAAAACAACCTAATAACTATTTTCCTCCTCCCCATCTTCAGCGCCACTGCTCTCTCTCTCTTCCTGGCCTCACAGGAGACTCTAAGAGCAGTGTGAGCCATTGGATCCTGCTGCTGTCAGTCAAAACCTATGAGGGAGGAGTGGGGGTCATGACCGAGCAGCACTGTGTGTGCACCAGCCCGACTTGGGAGCCTGCCCTCATGGGTGCCCCCATAGCACATGGCTTGCTATGGGGGCACCCAAAGGAAGAAGAAAGGAACAGCACCAGTAGAGGACCACTGAAGAAGAGGTATAGGACTGTCTCTGTGCGGTATTGTTATGCAGAGCAGCTAAGTATAAGCTCTTTTTTTATTTAAATTTTAAAAAATTGCCTTTAGAACTACTTTAAGCAGAGATGGGACAACCTTTAACACTTCTAGGAGTACTTTAACCGCTTGTCGACCAGCCGCCGCAGTTGTACGTGGCAACATGGCTGGGCTGCGCGAATTGCCATCATGTTACATCGGTTCCGCTTTTGTCCACTAGGGGCGTGTGCGCATGCTCCCTGCTCACCCACAGAGCCGATGCGAGTGCCCGGCGGTCGTGATCACCGCCGGGCTCCCGTGATCACTCGGGGCACACGGAGAACCGGGATCTGAGGCGAGAAGTGACAGATCGTCTGTTCATACAGAGTCTATCTCTTCCCCTACACAGTCCCCTCCCCCCTTCAGTTAGAACACACACTAGAGAACACAATTAACCCCTTGATCGCCCCCTAGTGTTAACCCCTTCCCTGCCAGTGACATTTTTACAGTAATCAATGTATTTTTATAGCACTGATCGCTGTATAAATGCCAATGGTCCCAAAAATGTGTCAAAATTGTCTGACCTGACTGCCATAATATTGCAGTCCCGATAAAAATCGCTGTCATTACTAGTAAAAAAAAAAAATTAATAATAAAAATGCCATAAAACTATCCCCTATTTTGTAGATGCTACAACTTTTGCACAAACCAATCGATATACGCTTATTGCGATTTTTTATACCAAAAATATGTAGAAGAATACATATCGGCCTAAACTGAGGAAAAAAGTAGTTTTTTATATATTTTTTGGGGATATTTATTTTAGCAAAAAGTAAAAAATAATGTGTTTTTTTCAAGAATTGATGCTCTTTTTTTGTTTATAGCGCAAAAAAAAAACAAAAAAAAACACAGAGGTGATCAAATACCACCAATAGAAAGCTCTATTTGTGGGAAATTGCAAAAAGTGCTCTGGTCAGGAAGGGGGTAAAATCTTCTGGGGCTGAAGCGGTTAATATTTGTACCACCAGCTTCTATAATGTGGCTAAATAAGCCCACCTGGCAGTGCTACAGTTTGTTCCAGCCTATGTTGTTGCTTTTTCCTAAACAGTGTTTGTCAGCCAATACACCCTCTTTTCAAGTGTCGTTAGCACGGCGTCAGTAAAACTTGTTTACATGGGTGTCCCTAGTTATAGCACAGCTGCCTCAGACCATGTGCATCGAATCCCTCTCTGTATCCTATACACTGAAGACCACCGTAAGAAATATATCATATGAACAGACTAGGTTGTACTTGTACTTATTACCTTTTTATTACATGTTAGCTATCATTTTATCTGGGCTACCTTCCCAACCTGCTCAACGAAGATTAAAATGACAGCTAAACTATTAGATTCACAGTGAATAGCAGCATTTGTCATTTACTGTATAGCAATACAGTTATCTACCGCATATATCCATACTCAATTAAATGCAAGATTTCACCAGCATTGTGAATATAATTTTTTTTTTACATATACGGTATATGTCTTAAGGTGAAAATACAGCTTATTACTAATATCACCACGTCTGCAGTAGGTTCAAATTCTAAAAAAGCAAACTTAAAAAAAAAATGGATTTAAACCAGCCAGTTTAACCCACCAGGTTCACAAACTTGTAAGAAATAAAGTCCATCAAGTTCTTTCTGATTTGCAAATGTCAAATGTTACATTATACCTACATGGACATTTTGGATTTAAACAAACTTCCACCTTTTAGGGGGCATGAAAAAGCAAACCCTTAGCCAGTAGTTACATGCATTTAATTAGGCGTTACACTTGTGACTCCTTGTCAAGTTTCTGCTAGAATTAAGAAACCTTTTAAAAGATGCATTTATTTACCAAAGAAAATGTATGCAGTTACTGATTGACAAAAATAAGGTATCCCAGGAAACTTTTACGTAAACCCAAGTCAAGTTTTTATTAATCTACTCTAGCGATTCATCTTATTCTGTCTTACTAGGGATTTAAACCCAGTGAATTAACTTTTGGATGATTGAGGTCCATCCCAAAATGATACCAAATAATTCCTAATACTCCATCATCAGCAGTCACTGATGATAATCAAGCATGGTAGTGATGGTGGTGGAGGACATATGAGACAATAGGAGGAAATATTATCTCTTGCTGAAATTAAGTCATTGGTTTGTGAATAGCTGGAACCTCTCCAGCTGGTGCTGAACAGTGCATAAAAGATATTTTCAGAGTGTCTGTAGACATTCAAAGATCAGCATCCAATACTATGAGCAGGATAACTATAAAGCAATGCAAGTGATAGAAATAAGAGCAATACCAGGGGTGTTTGCAGTAACACATGCTTGTGTCTTTACCAACATGTTCCTAAAATGGCTAACCAAACATTACTATATCTATTGCTACCATGAAACAACCAATACAAGTTATTACTAATGGATAAGCAACTTGTTTTCAAAATGTGATTTTTTTTTGTACAGTCAGTTTTATTTCCCTGAGATACTAAAAAGCCGACACTTGGGATCTTTTCACGCTGCCAGTTGCAGTAACATCTATACTTGGTCATCCACGTATTGCACATTCATGCACATTTAAGTTGTTATATAGCACCTGTTGATTATGCTATAGCTATGGCCAGAAAATGTCCATATTAGATGAAGATCAACACAGTATTCAGTTTCAGATAGTTTAGTAATCATCAAGTGCAAATGTACAACAAAGTGGCAACACCCTAATCCATAACTGTCCTTTGCAGAAAGGTGCACATGGAAGGGCAATGCACATCGCAAACAAAGGATTTCCCAGCACATTAATGACCAACCTGCAAAACAACTGAAACAGTTGATGTTAAAAACAGTTGATTTTGTTTGCACACATTTGCAAATATATTCCTAAGCCAAAGAGCCCATGGCAAGAGACCCCTGTATTACCTGCGGTCCTAACTCTAAATTTTCAGAGCCCCCATAGTAGGAGCACATATAAGAATGGATAGATTAAGAGCAGGTAAGCCTTGAGAGAGCCCCTTCCTACTTAGAGGCACAGTGACGCCTAGCAAGAGCACAATGGCAGCAAAGGCATCCCTGCACCAAATTCATCCAACTGTACAAAAGAGTGGTAACCACACCAGGGCCATCTTAATGCATGGGCACCCCTCAACACTGGCCAGGGGCCCCAGGTGCATGGGGACCCCATGATAAACTTGCATAACATCATATTTGCCAACTGTCCCGGATTTTTCTGGACAGTCATCCTTTTTACTAAGCTGTCCCAGGATGACTGTGTCCAGGAAAGTTTCCTGGAACCTGTACTGTGCCCTCCTGATCCTAGTATTTTTCCCTTCTGATCCCCCCTGTACTGTGCCCTTCTGACCCCCTGTACTGTGTCCTTCTGCTTCCCCCTGTACTGTGCCCTTTATGGCATGTTTTCTTATTGTTTAAAATAGATTTTATTGAAAGTACTAACAAATATATGTTTATTTCTATCAGCTATTCATACTGTAATTCTTCAGAGTAGGTGCATAAATTGGGGCAGGCTGGGAAGGGCCTCAGAGTATTATTTTGTCCAGGGGCCCATGATGAAATTAAGATGACCATGAACCACCCCAATCTTTAACTGGCCTTTTCAGAAAGATGCACATGGAAGGGTAATGCGCATCACAAACAAAAGATCATCAAGTGATGCCTATTGGGAAATCTTTTACCCATGCTTAAGCCCATGTGGTATTGAATCTGACTCCAAATATTTTTAGAGTTCTGACTTTCAATCTTTGCCATAATCTTGTCATAATCTTATTATTTAAAGGGTCAATTTAACATGAACTGATATTTCAAACTTTAGTAAATGCTAAGTAGTTTAACTATGTGACATTATCTTATATCATGCAAAGATTCCACTGGAGATCCATCTGTCATTTTCTAGGTCTGTACTTGCTCACTTTCCCTGTTGGATGTTTTTAATTTTATGGCCAAAAGGACACAACAGGAGGTGCTAAAACACAAAGCTGAGAACACCAAAAACTCCCAAGTGAACAGGTGAAGAACTGATAATCATAGCAGTGATGTATGCCTGTTGGAGTATCCAAGATACATAAGTTGACTTAGCCCAGCAGGTTCCAGCTAGAACTAAAAGATTTTTTG
Organism: Lithobates clamitans; assembly: GCA_037952925.1. Taxonomy (NCBI): domain Eukaryota; kingdom Metazoa; phylum Chordata; class Amphibia; order Anura; family Ranidae; genus Lithobates; species Lithobates clamitans. The sequence continues at coordinate 3,781,110 of JBBGZY010001371.1, forward strand.
GGTAGATTGACCCCTTAAAGAGTTAGCATAAAACATTAAAGGAACTTGCAGGGGTGGTTTCCATAGAAAGAAATGTACTTGCACAATCTGGTAATTCCATCAGCGTCAGTCTGTGCACATTCTTGTCCCGCAACAAAAATAAACAAAATGTTGTACTGCTGAACTTACAGATCTTTTACAAGCTCGTTGTTAATGGCAAACATAAGGTAAAGTCATCTGCTTTGAAACATACGTTTAAGAAATAACAGTCATTTTTTTCATTCCAGTCAAAACAGTGATAGGTAGTTACACAATACCTTCCAGTAATTATCATCATTAACATTTCAGTATTTAGCACCTATGGAAACCTGAGCACACGTACATTTGGGAAATTATCACATGCACCAAGGTTAAATGCAATCCACCCATTGCTGATTAATGGCCTCAGGTGAATTATGTAATATCTGTCAGGCTGCAGAGCCATTTGAAAGTCACTGTTTCTGTACGACTTACATAGATCTATTTTACAGTGTGGTCTGACCTATTTCAAGAGAGGTCAGTGATCATGTAATTATGTCTGTCTAATGAACACTGGAATCTTCAAAGTAAATATGCAGAAAAAGTTCACAAAGTATGGGATTATTAGTATGAATGACTAAGTACGGGTTATTTCAGATTTCTTTAAATCATTTATTGCAGGCGCCTTCATCTCAGCAGCATAGATAAAAGAAATAAGACAAATTAAATATAATAAAACAAAGAGCAAATGTTAAGGAGTAAATTCTAGTTATAATAGTTTAAAGCTGAATTCTAGACAGATTTTAAAACACCATTTAATGAGTTGTGTGTTCCTTTAAAAGTAATTTAGGCCATCCTTCCTCATCTCTAATCAAATCCAAACGCCAATTTTCAGCAATAGAGGAGTAGGGATAAGCTTCAGATTGGATTCAGTCTGAAATATGCCTGTTTAGGGTTGCCGAACAGCCAAACTTAACAGGGTCTTCAGCTGTTTGCTTGAGACCTGAACCTCTGGCTGCGTGAGCAAATCATATTTAGTAGTTACCTGGTTATTAGGGGTTGGCATCTGCCAATCTCCCAACAACTATGACTCATCCCCCTGACATTCTGGCAATGTACAGTAAATGGTATTTTCCTTGTAAATGTCACTTTTGATGTAGCACATTGTATACATAGTACACATGTACCACTTTACAGGCAGATTCAGAGCATCCCTCAAACATGTTTTTTAACCACTTCAAGACTGGATATTTTTACCCCCTTTCCAGTTCAGTTTTCAGAACTGTCATACTATGAATGATAATTATTCAGCCACGGAACACTGTATCCAAATGATTTTTTTTGGCAGATAGAGCTTTCTTTTGGTCATATGTATTCTTATTCTTATATTTAAATATTTATTCTTATTTTTATTCTTATTTTTATTTTTTGCTATATGAAGGAAAAAAAGACAGAAAATATTGAAAATAACAAATTTTTCTTAGTTTCTGTTATAACATTTTGCAAATAAACGTATTCTGCTACATTTCTTATTTAGTTATAGAGTTTACAAATTATGGCATATACAGTATATTTTAAAATTGATCCGTCCTGATGTACTGACTATCTATTTCATTTCTTGAGGCCTTAAAATGCCAGGACAGTACAAATAGTCCCCCAAATTACCCCTTATTTGGAAAGTAGGCAGTCCAAGGTATTTAATAAGAGGCATGGTGAGTTTTTTGAAGTTGTAATTCTTTGTCAAAATATTTTGGAATATGAAGAAATGAAAGAAAATTACTTTTTTCTTTTTTTTTTTTTTACAAAGTTGTTATTTTAACAAGTTATTTCTCACACACAACATAGGCATACTTAGAATTACACCCCCAAAACACTTTCTGCTATGTCTCCTAAAGATAAGGGTACTACATGTTCACTATTTTTTCACAGTCTGGATGCATGGAGGGGCCCAAAATCTAAGGAGTACCTTCAGGCGTTTGAGGGGCATACATTTCCTGACTACCTATCACAATTTTGGAGGCCCTGGACCACAAAGACAGTAGAATCACCTACAAAACTTCCCTGTTTTGGAAAGCAAACACTCCAAGGTATTTTCTGAAAGTCTTTTGAAAATGTCATTTTTTTTGCCACAAGTTTTTGAAAAATACAGGAAAGTTGTCAATTTCTCACGCACAGCATAAGCATACTTAGAATTACAACCCAAAAACACATTCTGCTATGGGGATACCACATATACAGTATAACACTTTTTCATTGTTTCGACTGATTATGTACAAGACATTGGGAGTTATTTACTAAAGGCAAATCCACTTTTCACTACAAGTGCACTTGGAAGTGCAGTCACTGTAGATCCGAGGGGGACATGCAAGGAAAATAAAAAACAGCATTTTAGCTTCCACATGATTGGATGATAAAATCAGCAGAGCTTCCCCTCATTTCAGATCTTCCCCTCAGATTTACAGCGACTGCACTTCTAAGTGCACTTGCAGTGCAAAGTAGATTTGCCTTTCGTAAATCACCCCCATTGCATCTTGTGTATCACAAAAATCAACCAGTTGGGTCAAAACCAATGTACTGTAATGGTCGCCTCTGTGATCAGGGAATATAGCTTAGTGTATATATAGCAGCCCCAGTTCATATATTTTTGTATTCTTTTTTTTAATTATTTTTTTACTTTATGGCAAAAAATAGAATCTTCCTAAGATTTAACATGCTCTCAGTAAATACCTTGGTCAGTGTCTGGGTTAGTGTTAGGGTCAAAAGTCAAAGGTTGGGGTTGGTATATTTTGGGTAGGATGTTTTAAAAAAAAAAAAAAAAACTTTTTTTGAATTAGGATCAGTGTCAGTGTGTTTTAGGCTCCGTTCACATCTAGGCGTTACTGTTTTTCGGGCATTTTTTCGGGTGTTTTTGCACAGGCGTTTTGAAGTTCAAAAGGTCACCAATGTAAAAGAATTAAAACACCTGTAATCGACCAAAAAAGAAGCTCATGTACTTTGTTGGGCAATGGGCATTTTGCTTTAGGCGACAGAAAGCTCAGATATGAACAGGGGCCATTAAAATGAATGCAATTTGTCTTGTTGGGTGTTTTTAGAGCTGAGGCTTAGAGCAGAAAAACGCCCAAAAACTCCTAGTTGTAAACAGAGTTTTAGGTAGAAAAAAAAAAAAAATTGCGCAATATTATTTCTGGGCTCTACTACGGATACAAACAACTAATAATATGCACATTGCACATATGTAGTATCACTGTGATCTTCAGGAACAAGAATAATTATTTTGGGTTGTTCTTTGGTGGTAAGTTACTTCTAATAACAAGAAATTTACAGCTAAATCTTAAACATTTTTTTTTTACTATTTTGAGACAGTTTTCCTTTGATAATAAAAAAATCAGGAAATACGGTATCCCTTACCATTTGCCACTAAAAGAAAGCCAGATTTGTCATAAAAAAATAAGATTTAATCCACCTGGATACACAAAGTAGTTGGTATAATATGTACAGTTATACTGATGCATGTCCAAGTTGCAAAATTGTGTTCAGGCAATAACATTTGTTTTACGATCAGTCACTAATTGGTTAAATGAAGAAAATTGGCATCAGACTTGCAGACATTATAAAAAGCTTGCACTTAGCTTCAGACACCCCATCATTTAGGAAGTTCTCTTAGGCAAATACAGACTTTAGCTAAGAAATAGACACTGTGGTCCACCCCCTTGCATACTCTCTTCAATATTGGTCTATCAATGTGCTTGGTGGCTTCACTGACCAATAGTGAAGCTCATGAGCAGGGAGGGGGCAGATCAAAGTATCTTTAGCTGAAGTACATATTTGCAAAATAAATTGCCTTAGCACATGGGGTTTGAACAAATAGTCCTATACAGGTTTATCTTTTCGAAAGTAGATAGAGATATGCTTTAATTTCTAGTTTGATTTGAACCTACAGTGGGGACGGAAAGTATTCAGACCCCCTTAAATTTTTCACTCTTTGTTATATTGCAGCCATTTGCTAAAATCATTTAAGTTCATTTTTTTCCCTCATTAATGTACACACAGCACCACATATTGACAGAAAAACACAGAATTGTTGACATTTTTGCAGATTTATTAAAAAAGAAAAACTGAAATATCACATTGTCCTAAGTATTCACACCCTTTGCTCAGTATTTAGTAGAAGCACCCTTTTGATCTAATACAGCCGAAAGTCTTTTTGGGAAAGATGCAACAAGTTTTTCACACCTGGATTTGGGGATCCTCTGCCATTCCTCCTTGCAGATCCTCTCCAGTTCTGTCAGGTTGGATGGTAAATATGCTCAATTGGGTTTAAGTCAGAGCTCTGGCTGGGCCATTCAAGAACAGTCACAGAGTTTTTGTGAAGCCACCCCTTCGTTATTTTAGCTGTGTGCTTAGAGTCATTGTCTTGTTGGAAGGTAAACCTTCGGCCCAGTCTGAGGTGCTAAGTACTCTGGAGAAGGTTTTCGTCCAGGATATCCCTGTAGTTGGTCACATTCATCTTTCCTTTGATTGCAACCAATCGTCCTGTCCCTGCAGCTGAAAAACACCCCCACAGCATGATGCTGCCACCACCATACTTCACTGTTGGGACTGTATTGGACAGGTGATGAGCAGTGCCTGGTTTTCTCCACACACACTGCTTAGAATTAAGGCCAAAAAGGTCTATCTTGGTCTCATCAGACCAGAGAATCTTATTTTTCGCCATCTTGGAGTCCTTCAGGTGTTTTTTTAGCAAACTCCATGCGGGCTTTCATGTGTCTTGCACTGAGGAGAGGCTTCCATTGGGCCACTCTGCCATAAAGCCCCGACTGGTGGAGGGCTGCATTGATGGTTGACTTTCAACAACTTTCTCCCATCTCCCGACTGCATCTCTGGAGCACAGCCACAGTGATCTTTGGGTTCTTCTTCACCTCTCTCACCAAGGCTCTTCTCCCCCGATAGCTCAGTTTGGCCAGATGGCCAGCTTTAGGAAGGGTTCTGGTCATCCCAAACATCTTCCAATAAAGGTTTATGGAGGCCACTGAGCTCTTAGGAACCTTAAGTGCAGCAGACTTTTTGTAACCTTGGCCAGATCTGTAAAATTAATTAAATAAGTGATTCCGCGCTACAGTTAGTAAATATAATCAAATAAATATTCACTCAATAGGTCAATCAATATAGTGTTAAAACCAATTAAATGGTTAAAAACAGTGTAAAAAATGGTGTATAATCAAAATTTTAGTAAAAAACCAGGGCAATCAGTTTATAATATTAATAGTCTCTTGGTCATATTATTAGAAAAAATAAAATAATGTCCATAAAAGGGGCAAAAATTGCAAAAAGGGCATTCAATGTATGATACAGTGGTGAGGAGGGGTTATAAGGGGTAAAAAATCCCATAAAACATAGTCACAAAGCCCTCACCTTCATATACTTGTCTAAAACCGCATCCAGTATTAACCTGAGGTCCGTTTGTCTGACGTTATTACAGCTTCCACCACCAGGGGGTCCTCTGTGCCAATAGGTATGAAATAGCAATCATCCGGAACGCCAGCATATAACCATGAATAAAAGTAACATCAGCTGTAATAATCTTTGCCACCAGGGGGTCCTCTACTTGATCCACCAAATCTCCCAGATCTCACTGCACATCAAATGACCTCTTGTACCTCGTATCTTCCGCAGAGTGGGGGGGGGGGGAGAAGAGGGATGGCAGCGAACAAGGGTGGGAGAGAGAGAAAAAGCCCCTCCGGATGATTGCTATTTCATACCTATTGGCACAGAGGACCCCCTGGTGGTGGAAGCTGTGATAACGTCAGACAAACGGACCTCAGGTTAATACTGGATGCGGTTTTAGACAAGTACCGTATATAAAGGTGAGGGCTTTGTGACGTGATGTGATGTTTTATGGGATTTTTTTACCCCTTATAAGCCCTCCTCACCACTGCATCATACATTGAATGCCCTTTTTGCAATTTTTGCCCCTTTTATGGACATTATTTTTATTTTATTTTTTCTAATAATATGACCAAGAGACTATTAATATTATAAACTGTTTGCCCTGGTTTTTTACTAAAATTTTGATTATACACCATTTTTTACACTGTTTTCAACTATTTAATTGGTTTTAACACTATATTGATTGACCTGTTGAGTGAATATTTATTTGATTATATTTACTAACTGTAGCGCGGAATCACTTATTTAATTAATTTTGTGAGTGGATTGTGATACACTTCAGGTTCTGCTGTAGACAGCTTTTTATAATTGTGTGATTGCAATTTGATGCACTATAGGCACTTTATTATTTATCACGTTATATTAGGAATTCACTTTTTTACTCATTCACTAACCCATCATAGTAGCGAGAGGTATTTATATTTGCATTGGCCAGATCTGTGCCTTGCCACAATTCTGTCTCTGTGCTCTTCTGGCAGTTCCTTTGACCTCATGATTGTCATTTGCTCTGAAATGCACTGTGAGCTGTAAGGTCTTATATAGACAGGTGTGTGGCTTTCTTAATCAAGTCCAATCAGTATAATCAAGCACAGCTGGACTCAAATGAAGGTGTAGAACCATCTCAAGGATGATCAGAAGAAATGGACAGCACCTGAGTTAAATATATGAGTGTCATAGCAATGGGTCTGAATACTTAGGACCATGTGATATTTCAGTTTTTCTTTTTTAATAAATCTGCAAAAATGTCAACAACTCTGTGTTTTTCTGTCAATATGGGGTGCTGTGTGTACATTAATGAAGAAAAAAATGAACTTAAATTATTTTAGCAAATGGCTGCAATATAACAAAGAGTGATACATTTAAGGGGGTCTGAATACTTTTCATCCCCACTGTATATATAACTAAACAGAGTTTCCTTATTGTGTAATATTGATTTACACTGCATCCTTTTTGACATGCTTAAAATTGTAATCACCTGGACAGATGCAGATGTTTTTTTAGATTTTATGGCCATCTTACTGGCAATTGGCAGGCACGCTAACAATACATGAAGCAGCAGAAACTTCCTATTATGCACTATGGAATCCTAAATGGTTTAAAATGGCCACATGCATTTACTGTAATAGCTTCTGTCAGAGCATTGCAAACTGAAGAAGAATTTACAACTGGTATTCTCATGAAAGGTATAGTAACTGCCTTTTGCAATTTAACCACTGTTCAAGCTGCATATACTGTACCTCTAATATATTTTAAAATTTTCATAAATAGTCCACCCAAAATAGTATTGGCTGTCATAGTGTCATAAATAATTCTTCAAAATGCCTATGGGGTAGCAAGATATCTTAACAGTCTACAAAGAGAGACTGTCCTAAAAGCCTGTGCTCAATTTCTAAAGAATGTTTATCCCTACATGATACTACATGATTCATTGCAGGCAGTTTAAAGTTTGAAACTGTGAAACAAAAAGATACAGTGAAATAAGCTGTTATTGTATGGAGCATATACACAAGTCATGTAGTGATGACAGCTGCTTTTAATGCACCTATAGCTTCCATTGCAATGTTTTGACCAGAAAATATTGAAATCAATAGTTATTTAGTCAAAGTTTGTTACATAGTACACTTAAAGCTGAAGTTTAGTTAAAGTTTCATTTTATTTTTTGTTTTGCTACAGTTGTCACATAACTTACCTGTAATGAATTATGTTGCATGCCTTGCAGGCTGATGCTACCTGTAAAAACCATCTCACCAGTGGTGCACAGTCTTCTTCACAGTGCTGAACTCCTGGAATTGTGGGGTCAATAGATTCAGATCAGACATTGAAGAACTTTGAAGAAAGTTCCAACAGCCACCTGCCCCTTTCTGCTCACTCCTTCTTCAACATCTTGCATTGTGTTCAAAGAATGTAACGTGTTCTGTGAATAGGGGAAAGGATCCTGTCATTCATCTGCCTCTATCCCATTCTGTGTTACATTCTGTGAAAAAAATTCAAGAACTTTTGTCAATGGAGGAGAGGACAGAAAAGGGAGGGTGGCTGTCATTTGGGGGGACCTCTATTTAGCATTTATGGGGACCTTGTGCTGTTGTGTTTTTGCACAGGGCCACCCTTAAAGTTCATACTAAACCTGGAGGGGTTTTTTTGTGGAGGGATCACGTACTTGGTGGAGACCAACTAGATGAAGGGGATCTGCTTGCAGCTCCTGCCAAACACCCCTGAAGGTGGTGGTGGAGATTGAGAGAACATGAAACGTCATAAGTGCCAGAGCTGTAGGCTGTACCAGATCTGTGTTGCCGCCAGATGCATGGAGCAGAGAAATGAGGAACACAAAGCAGGAACCAAACGCAGGATCACTGTGGTACTGGAGCAGTTTACAGAAACTAGGTTGAGGCCCTTGCTGAGGGAAGTCATGATTAGACAGCAGAGTACCAGATCAGGAGACAGAGGCAGAGTTGGGACACAAACCAAGTTCAGAAACAGCAGAGCTGTGTAGGACCAAATAAGGAATCAAAGACAGAGTTAAAGTGTTACTAAACCCAGAACCTGCATTCACTATATTTGATCTCACACAGTACACAGAGCATGGAAATGCAATAGTTTTAGTAAATATAAACTGCTAAATACCTTTTTTCATCAGCTGTATATAGCACTTAGAGCAATCTTGTGGCTTGTATCAGTGTGTTCAGATAGATTGTAGGAGGAATTTTAATTTTTCCCACGATTGTCCTATCAGGCTTCAAGACCCCTGACCCTGTGTCTGGACATGTCTGAGCAGTGCTGATTGGCCCTGTGCTGATCACATGCACCCTCCCAAGAAAAAAAAAAACCTCTCTAGCAATACACACCAAACCAAACTGAACACTCCATAGACTCTGCAAATATCAGGTTATTTTTTGGAGTCTGTGGAAGAAGGAAATGATCAGAGAATACAGGTTTAAACAGCCTTTATACACAATGGGCAGAATTAACCCCTTTGGTTCCACACTAAGGGGTATAACAAGCATGCTTTACTGCATATACAGACTGATTTTACTGTTGTGGGTTTAGTAACACTATAATCACTCACTTGGGGTGGCATCTTTATTGTTAACATAGTGTTCCATGTTTCAATGAGCCCCTGTCCACAGACCACGTTACCCACCACCACACAATTGTGGGGAAGAGACCCTTGTTCTCTCAACATTGGAATAAGCTGCTTTCCTAATGCAGGTTTTTGGAAGCTGGCAGTGGGCTATAGGGGGGGATGAGGATGACAGGGGGTAGGGAGTTAGCAAGGTGGCTGTTGGGTGCCAGGTGTGATGAGGATGACAGGAGGTAGGGTATTAGCAAGGTGGCAGTGGGATGCCAGGTGTGATCAGGATGAGGATGACAGGGGGTAGGTGTTAGCAAGGTGGCATTGGGATGCCAGGTGTGATGAGAAAGACAGGGGGTAGGTTGTTAGCAAGCTGGCAGTGGGGTGCCAGGTGTAATGAACATAAGGATGACAGGGGGTAGGATGTTAGCAAGGTTGCAGTGGGATGCCAGGTATGAGAAGGATGACAGGGGGTGGGGTGTTTTGGAAGGTTGCAGTAGGGTACCAGGTGTGATGAGGATGGCAGGGGGTAGGTTGTTAGCGAGGTTGAAGGGGAAGCCTGGTCATACATGGTAGGGCAGAATCAGCAGATCAGGTCTCAGAAACAAGCTAAAGATCACTCAACAACTTCCTCTTGTACCACTTGACAACCATGCTCAGGGCATCCCACAGGCATGCTACTTAAAGGAATTTTGCATTTATTACAGGTTCTTATTTAACACTGTCAATTTACATTTATATTGTACAATAACATCTGTCCCTGTACCCAAGGAGCTTACAATCTAAGGTCCCTAACTCGCATTTATACATACACATATTAGGGACAATTTAGACAAGAGCCAATAAACCTACCAGCATGTCTTTAGTGTGGGAGTGTGGGAGGAAACCCAAGTGCCCGGAGGAAACCCATGCAGCCTCAAGAACAACATGCAAACTCTGTGCAGGTAGTGGCGTGGTTGGGATTGGAACCGACAACCCTAGTGCTGCTCGAGGGAAGTGCTAATAACTTAGCCACTGTGCTGTCCATTTTTTAATGTTTCACTTTAAGCAATACTGAAAGTTCTGTTCCCTGCCAAATGGAATTTGTAAAACTTTTTCTTTTGCTTTGGTACATGTTCCCCAGGGTGGTGCCCAACCATCCATATCATTTATTTGGTAATCCCTTGCTTATAAGCCTGGGAAAATATACGTCACTGTTTGACATTCGGCTTCCATTGACATAAATGGGGGTCAGACTTAAGTAATGTTTGTCAAACCTGCCTTGAACTGCACCCAGGTATGTTTCAGCTCATCACTACTATTAGCCAGTATTGTAGTTCAGGTCTTTAACCTTACTTTTCCACTTGCAAAAAAAAAGCACCACAGCTCAGTAGCCAACCCAACTCCAACTCAAATAATAAAGAAGCATCAACCTCCAGATGGGATCAACCCTCTACTCTCTGCTCCTGTCACCAAATATCTGGGTTGGACATATACATTTTTTGCTTAAGGGGGTTTTCCATGTGTATATGTTTACCGTCGCTGCTGTGTGTTTTAACGGATGTTGGCACATGTTGCAAATAACTTTTTACCATAATGCATGTTAATTATGTATCTCATCAAATATTGATGCAGGTTACATTGCACACTGATATGTGTTTTAATTAAAATGGTTCTAAACACTAAATGTTTTGTTTTTTTTTACCTTAAAGTATACTAAACCCAGGACCCTTAATTCACTGTATCTGGTCTCTCACAGTACAAAGAACATGAAAATGCAATTATTTTAGTAAATATAAACTGAAATAACCTTTCTCATCAGCAGTATATAGCAGTCTTGTGAACTGTATCAGTGTCTGGCTGAGCACTGGTTAAACCTTGTAAGAGGAGTTTTCATTCTCCTCTGACTGTTCTATGAGGCTGCATGGCCCTTGACTTTGTCTGGACAGTGCTGATTGGCCCTGTGCTGATCACATGCACCCTTCCAGAAAAAAAAAAAAAAAAACTCTCTAACAATCCACACAAAACTGAGCATGTGCCCTATGCATACAAGGCTCTGTTCTATCAGGAAATGGACTGGGTACAGTAAAAGAAGGGAAGGATTGGAGAAAACAGAATCAAACAACCTTTTAACATAATGAAAAGTATTAACTCCTTAGGTCCCACAGTGAATGTAACAAGTATGCTTTACTGCATATACAGACTGATTTTATTGTTGTGTGTTTAGTAACATGTTAATGCATCTCTGCATTAAGGTAAAAAACCTTCCACAACCTGTTCCTCCCCCTCCATAACTCTTACCTGTATCAATGCAGCACTGTACCCACCTGCATGTCTTCTCTCCTCTCTCCCTTCACTCTTTGCTGACAGCAACAGGAGCCAGTGGCTCTGGCTGCTGTCAGTGACACCCTGTGAAGAGGCAGTGGGGGGTGGGGCCGAGCCACGCTGTGTGTGTCTATGGATGCACAGCCCACACATGTGTTCCCCCATAGCAAGAAGCTTGGACTGCTCTGTGCAACACCTTTACATAGAGCAGGTAAGTGCAACTTTTTTTATTTTAATTTAACAAAATAAAGGTTTACAATCACTTTAATTAAATAGTGTGAATCCAGCCTTAGCATTGTGCAGTGATGTCTCTCCCTCTCTCAGCCCTGCTGTGCTGAGGACTACAGTGAGCTAATATGAATACAGTTTAAACCAGTTATAATTAAAAAAAATACAGAATGGCAGAAACAATTTTTGACAAATGCACAACAGAAGAGTTATCTTTTATTATCTGCACAGAGTTCAATTACAAGAACCTGCACTGACTTGTGAAGATAACTTGGCCCAAAAGTTACTGTCTCTTGAGCAAAGAATCCTCAGGCAGTAAAATACAATTGCAAAAATGAAGTTGTTACATGCAGAAAGTCAACAAACGTTGCTTGTTACTCAGAAAGACTGTGCAGACACATGGACTTTACCAACATATAAAAAATCAGGGATAACTAATGTATTTGTCCCTAAAAAACCTTTAGATCTAAAATGAAGGAGCAGAGGTATTTACTAGTAGCTACATGTCTGATAGAAATTTCCCAATATGCACACCTGTTCATTTTTCTAAAAGCTGGATCTGGTCAATATGTTCAATCTGCGATTATATACCAAATATAAACTGTACATGGATTGAATTAAAACTAATGCCTCCATGTGGTCAATTCACTAATGTTTATTGCATGCGTCACATGACTAATGTGTCACATGACCTATTTGCATAAATTATTGCATACAGACAATTCATTCATAAAATATTATCAAATGTGAAATAAATAACAACAAAGTTTCACTAACCAATTTGAGGTCATTGATGTATGTCAATGGGAGTTTACAAACACTCATGGGGTTTTACAGGTTTTACATGTGTGTAAATCTGAATAGATTCCACACACAATGGTAAAATGTTCTTACCCTACAGCTCCCCGCCATGTTTCCTGGGCTCCACACTCTCATCAGAAGACCTGGGAATGGCATGGGAAGTACTGCCAGATAGAGGTGAGGAGTACCAGTGAAAGCCTATTGTCTAATCTACCCTACCTATTAAGAACCTGGAAATAACACGCAACCATCTATTCCCTACCAAAACAAGAACATATGAGTCCCCTCTCATTCCCAAATACAGGTGTTGGACCAAGAAAATGCTGATTGTGATACACATGTTACATATCACCATGTACGTCAGCGTGAGAGCAATAATTCTAGGCCTATTATTCATGGTTAACTCCAAATTAATGACCTGTAGGGGCTTTTAAAGAGTTGCGTAAGGAAAATTACCATTTCACGTGGCACACAATTTTAAGGCTTGACATGTTGGGTATCTATTTACATGGAGCAACCTCATCTTTTATATTTTACCAAAAAATAGTGGGTAATATCCTTAGTTTGTTAATTAGTTGAAATGTTATATTGATAGTACATTGCACTAATATCATGTGACATAAAAAAATTAAACTACTGCTATTTAATCTCCAGAATGTTTGCTGTATACTGTTTTGGGGGTTTAACTAATCAATAGGCTTAAAATGATTTTGTAAACACGTGCAAAAAAAAAAAAAAAAAGATCAGCGGTAGGGAGCCTAAAGGCAATAATGTTTGAATTGTTCTTTGCCCTCTGCTTGCATTTATTGGGCACCACTTCCACATTTATGGCCCTCTTTAAAGCAGAATTTTATCCAAAAATAAAAAAAATACAAAAAAGGATTAGCCTATTAAAAGATAAAATACAATTCTATGATACTGCTTTGGTACAACTTAAATTTCTAGATTTTGATTTAACTTTTTCAGTAACAGCAGGTTTCACCCTTTCATTACCAAGCCATTTTTCAGTTTTCAGCACTGTGATATTGATAATTACTCATGTAACATGTCATTTAACACAGTTCCCAAAATAATTTTATGTCATCTTTTTGAGAGAGACTGAGCTATCTTTGGTGGTATTTGATCCTCAGTGGGCTATTTTTACTACATAAAGGAAAAAAAAACGTTTCCTTTTTTTAAAAAAGATGTCAAATAAACATAATTCCTTTATAAATACTAAAATACTAAAAGTATTCCGCTACACTTCTTTGGTAAACAACAAATCCAAATAAGTGTATATTAATAAGTCTGTGCAAAAGTTGGAGTCTACAGACTGTCATATATATAGTTGAAATTTATTAGCCCTGTTTTTTTTCTCCCTATAACACTTCTTTAGGCCCTAAAATTTCTAGGACAATACAAACACCCCCAAACACGCCCAAGGTATTTGCTAAGAGGCATGGTGAACCTTTAAAGATTCAACATTTTGCCATTTTTTTGCAATTTTTTAGAAAATCAAGAACACAAAAAATTAGTTTTTTACATAAAGTTGTCTTTTTATGAGATATTTTTCAATTTGGGCATACTTAGGATTCCCTCTGTTCTCATCATTCATACTAGGAATTTTAAATGCCACCTCACTAGTGTACATTTTTTGCATCTGTTGGCAGTGCCTGTATTGGTACCTGATGACACTGGTTGGTTATAAGGACACTGGTTCTAGGTGACACTGGTAATAGAGCACTATACTCATGCTTACAGCTGATCAAGACACTAGTGCTGTCTGACACTGGTACTAGAATACTTTACTAGTACTAGATGGTGATCGGGACACTGGTGCCGTCTGTCACAGATATTAGAGCACTGTACAGGTGCTGGCTAGTGATCAGAACACTGGCATTGACCGGCACTGGTATTAGAGCATTTGTACTAGCCATTAGGACACTGATGCTGCTGGCTCTGGTATTAAAGCAATTTACTGGTGCTTACTGGAAATCTGGGCACTGGCGTTGGCTGGGTGTCAGAACACTTTACTGGTGGCTAGTAAGTTGGAAAAAAGCCAAATCTTCACTTTTTAAGTTCAGATCCATTTATCACATTTACTGTAAAACTCAAAAGATGTTATTTCACATATTTATATGTTATCTCTAGGGATAAGCGAAACAGACAAAGTTCAGTTCGTGGGAGGTTCAGTGAACCCAGAGGGGAGTCCGTGAACCCTGGACTTAGCAGCAAACCCTACAGAAGTCAATGGAAAGCAAATGGTATCATTTTTTTCTGGCCTTTTTAAAAACTGAATCGCAAGCTATTGTTAAAAAGGAACAGTAGCCAATGCCCCCACCCTTTCCTGAGCCACACTAGGTCACTTGCCTTATAACACTGGGGGGTGGGGTGGTGTACCTTGCCACACCAAGCCTGGGAAGGAATCTTTTACTATTGTTGAGAAACAAGGGCATCTTCCCCACAAAGGGATGTTGGGGATTGTGAGGGGGTTTATAGAAATCTGTAAGCCCCCTTTATTATGGGAGACCCTTAAATTTCCTATCCCCTTAGTGGAATAAGTACAGGGAACATGACTACCCCTTATAATTCATTACCCAAAAAGTAAAAAGCAAATAAAAACACCAACACCATTAGAATGTCCATATAGACCCGTACACACGATCAGACTTTTTGACAACAAACATTAAACAGCAAATTAGCTGTTTTGGGGCAACATCCGACCGTGTGTACGCTGCATCAGACAAATGTTTTCGGTTTTCATTGGACTTTTGTTGGCTGTGCGAACAAAAAACTTTCCGGCAACAAAAGTCCGATGGAGCAAAGTCTGATCGTGTGTACACAAAGCCATCGGACGTTTGTACAAACTACAGTACCTGCCTGCGTGAATGTTTCCAGCGCGATAGCGCTGGTTCTCAGCGACAGGGTACTGTACATCTCGCGCTGGCTGCAATAGGAAAAACACATTTTCCTATTGCAGCCAGCGCGAGAGGGAATTCTCCTCTGGGAGCGTACCAGGCCCTTAGGTCTGGTATGGATTTTAAGGGGAACCCCCTACTCCGAAAAAATGGCATGGGGCCCCCCCAAAATCCATACCAGACCCTTATCCGAGCATGCAGCCTGGCCGGTCAGGAAAGGGGGTGGGGATGAGCGAGCGCCCCCCCCCCTCCCGAACTGTACCAGGCCGCATGCCCTCAACATGGTGGGGGTTGGCGCTTAGGGGCAGGGGGGCCCCCCACCCCAAAGCACCTTGTCCCCATGTTGATGTCACCCGGTGACCCCGCCCCCTTATGACGTCACAGTCCTGGGGCATGATGGGACTGTGACATAATAAGGGGGCGGGTCACCGGGTGACATCATCCGGTGACCACGCTCCATGCCTATATAAGTCGTCACTCACCTCGTACACGGCATTACAGCGGGAGAGAGCGTCATGTCAACATCGGAAGAAGAGAAGAAGGAACAAGACGACGGAGAAGACTGGGCCACCGCTAGCAAAAGAGCGGCAAAAGAGCAGAAGATAGCGGAGGAGATCAGCAGAAGAACCGGAGAGCGGGAGAAGAGGCCGGAGAAAGCGGAGAAGTCGGAAGAAGACCCCCGAAGTCGGAAGAAGACCCCCAGAGCAGCCTAATAAATTACTTTAAAAACCTGTCTAGTGTGTTTTTTTTTATTGACACTTTTTATTCCCCATGTGAATGGGTAGAGGTACGATGTACCCCATACTCATTCACATAGGGTGGGGGGCCAGGATCTAGGGGCCCCCTTTTTAAAGGGGGCTCCCAGATTCCGATAAGCCCTCTGCCCACAGACCCCGACAACCAACGGCCCAGGTTGATGGGAAGAGGCCCTTGTCCTCAACATGGGGGCGAGGTGCTTTGGGGGGGCCTGCAGGGCGCCCCACTGCCCCAAAGCGCCAACCCCCACCATGTTGAGGGCGTGCGGCCTGGTATGGTTCGGGAGGGGGGGCGCTCGCTCGTCCCCACCCCCTTTCCTGACCGGCCGGGCTGTGTGCTCGGATAAGGGCCTGGTATGGATTTTAGGGGGACCCCCACGCCGTTTTTTTGGCATAGGGGGTTCCCCTTAAAATCCATACCAGACCTAAGGGCCTAGTATGCTCCTGGAAGGGAACCCATGCCGGCTTTCTATTTTAAATTTGGCGTGGAGTTCCCCCTCATGAATTATACCAAACACTTGTCGGCAATGCTTGTCGCTCATCGCGAAGGAAAAAACAAATTTTTCCTTTCCCGATGAGCGAGCCAGCTCGGTGCTGGCTCCTGCGATGGGGCTCCCAGGTGTCAAATCTCGCCAATACAGAAGTTGACCAAAGGGTGGTAGTAAAGAGCTGAAAAACCACGTGATTTGGTGAAAGTTGGATGAAAAAGTCCTGCCGTGTGTATGCTTAATTAGTTTAAGGCCAACGCCCTTTGTACAAAAATCCACGGGAAAATTTGTCCTATTGTGTGTATGAGGCTTTAGAATGACTGGAAGTCATGATGAAAGAAAAAAAAAAATTACTAGAACCCAGGCTGCATTATCTGTGACCCAATACCTTTTTGAGTTCAAAGACATTAATGCAATTATTCATAGATAATTACCATTATTGCATGGGGATCCAGTTTAAAGAGGGTTTTAAGACCCAATGTATATTTTGTTGCGAAACAGCACCAACCATAGGGAATGTTTTGTCACATATTTAATTATTTAGGACCTAAAATAAAAACAACACCTATGCCCTGTACACACGATTGGACATTGATCGGACATTCCGACAACAAAATCCATGGATTTTTTCTGACGGATGTTGGCTCAAACTTGCCTTGCATACACACGGTCGCACAAAGTTGTCAGAAAATCCAATCGTTCTGAACGGGGTGACGTAAAACAGGTACGTCGGGACTATAAACGGGGCCATAGCCAATAGCTTTCCTCTCTTATATTATTCTGAGCATGCGTGGCACTTTGCGCGTCGGACTTGTCCACACACGGTCGGAATTTACGCGAACGGATTTTGTTGTCGCAAAATTTTATAGCCTGCTCTCAAACTTTGTGTTTCGGACATTCCGATGGAAAAACTCCACTGGCAATGTCTGATGTAAGGGGGACTCTGCTGGCAATGTCTGATGTAAGGGGGGACTCCGCTGGCAATGTCTGATGTAAGGGGGGACTCTGCTGGCAATGCCTGATGTAAGGGGGGACTCCGCTGGCAATGTCTGATGTAAGGGGGGACTCCGCTGGCAATGTCTGATGTAAGGGGGAGTCCGCTGGCAATGTCTGATGTAAGGGGGACTCTGCTGGCAATGTCTGATGTAAGGGGGAACTCTGCTGGCAATGTCTGATGTAAGGGGGGACTCCGCTGGCAATGTCTGATGTAAGGGAGGACTCCGCTGGCAATGTCTGATGTAAGGGGGATTCCACTGGCAATGTCTGATGTAAGGGGGGACTTTGCTGGCAATGTCTGATGTAAGGGGGGACTCCGCTGGCAATGCCTGATGTAAGGGGGGACTCCGCTGGAAATGTCTGATGTAAGGGGGAACTCCGCTGGCAATGTCTGATGTAAGGGGGGACTCCGCTGGCAATGCCTGATGTAAGGGGGGACTCCGCTGGCAATGCCTGATGTAAGGGGGGACTCCGTTGGCAAAGTCTGATGTAAGAAAGGACTCCACTGGCAATGCCTGATGTAAGGGGGGGACTCAGCTGGCAATGCCTGATGTAGGGTGGGACTCTGCTGGCAATGTCTGATGTAAGGGAGGACTCTGCTGGCAATGCCTGATGTAGGGGGGACTCCGCTGGCAATGCCTGATGTAAGGGAGGAGTCTGCTGGAAATGCCTGATGTAATAGGGGAGTCAGCTGGAAATGCCTGATGTAAAGGGGGACTCTACTGGGGGCACCTGATGACATCTCGTGGCAGGCGACATGGCAGGTGACACGCTCAGGGCTTCCACTGATTCTGCATTATGGTGAGTTAAATAATTTCATTCTATATTACAATGTAATAATAGAAATAATGCACTTCAATCATCCTGACACCATAACAACCTTGGTGCCGGGATGATTGAAGCGCCAACACCAGATGTTTGGAGTATCTTTATCTGCTGATTGTTAAGCTTTCCGGAATACACTTATTTCTACTGTTGTGTAGGATCTGGGCCTGCTGTCCCTCCATCCCTCTTTCTTTCTCTCTTTTTCTTTCTCTCTTCTCTCTTTCTTTTTCTTTCTCTCTCTCTTTCTTTCTTACTCCCTCCGTCCCTCATTCATCTCATACCACACCCCTTTTAAGCCACGTCCACTATTCCACTCAAACCACGCCCATTTTTTGCCACAGCGCATAAAGCGCGACACATTTTTCTGTTACAGAAAAAGGAATGCCACACCCCCTAATTATAGCAAGGCTCCGCCTACATGCAGAAAAGTGTCCCGAATGTTGTTTTCTGCAATGTCGGCAACTATGTTCTTAAAGCTTACAATCTAAAAGGGAGGGCAAAGTGATACAAAAGGTAATAACTGTGGGAGATAGCTGATGGAGAAAATAAAAGTACAGTTGTTAGGCGGGATAGGCCTCTCTGAAGAGAAACGTTTTAGTGGTCGCCTAAAAGTAGATAGAGTAGGAGATAGTCCGACAACAAACTTTGTCCATGCAGGGGGTTTCCCCCATTACTGTAGTTTGCACAACAGAATATTTTGGCCTCCTGGCTCACTCTCTTGCCACATGGCTGCTTCAGGCCTCAAGCCCAGACTTTCGGTCTAAACCCCAGACCAACACATACAGTTCCTTAAACAAAAGCTTTTTCATAGCTTACTCTCAATCAGCTTCATGCTGCTCTGTCACAGACTAAATCTGCCTCATGCAGACATACACTCTCTGGCTACCCCAGGCATTCTCTCTGACTCCTGGAGAGGATTGGAGTCCTCCTGACTCCTATGCACATATCTCCTGCCTGTTGGGTGGAGCTCTGAACTACTGTCAGGTCCTATATTATAACAGGTGTGAACACCTGCACATTCAACCTGCTGGTTTCTGGTAAAATCTGGACACAGGATAGGAGAAGCACTTTGACGTCTCTAAGCTCCGGCCCCTGATACCAGAATTACAAAACCTGCAGAAAGATGAAAAACCATGTGTATATATATATATATATATATATATATATATATATATATATATATATATATATATATATGTATATATTTAGTATATCTGTGTATAGACTGATTTAAAGAGTTTAAGTGCTTGTTAAAAGGATCCTGCTCCTTTAAAGCATTATGTGATAAAGTGCTTATGCTGTGTCATTTGGCCCCCTGTAACACCAAAATAACCTGGCTGATCCTGCCAATATCTGCTGTCCCCCCTGTAAACTGACCACGATGTATCATGGCTGCGGAGCCCTTGACACCGTGGTCAGTTTACATGCCTCCGTCATCCGCAGCCCTGCTATCTGTCTCCTCTCTGCTCCTGTGTCCTCCTAACTCCTCCCCAACCTGCCTGTCAACTTGTGACAGTGCTGACCCCCCCCGCTGCTTGCATAACACTAACCTGTATATACCATGAGCACCACCACATGACGTAGGAGCTGATGCACATGCCTGGCGGCCACAATGTCTTACGATCAGTCCTGGGAGACAGAGAATGGGGGATCTGTCAATGTAAACAGACAGATCCCCTGTTCTGTCAGGGAGAGGAGAGACATCTGCTGTTTTTAGTAAATAGAAACAGCAATGTCTCTCTACTCCCAGTCACTACACTGCCCCCCACAGTTAGAAACACCCCCCTAGGACAAACTTAACCCTTTGATCGCCCCCAGTGTCAACCCCTTCCATGGCAGTGACATTTATAATCAGTGGCTATTTTTAGCTCTGATCACTGTATAAATGTCAATGGTCTCAAAAATGTTTCAAAACTGTCCGATCTGTCCGCCGCAATGTCGCAGTCCCGATAAAAATCGCAGATCGCCGCCATCACTAGTAAAAAAAAATAATAAAAATGCCATAAATCTATCTCCTATTTTGTAAACGCTATAACGCTATAACTTTTGCGCAAACTTTTGTCAACCCCTTCCATGGCAGTGACATTTATAATCAGTGGCTATTTTTAGCTCTGATCACTGTATAAATGTCAATGGTCTCAAAAATGTTTCAAAACTGTCCGATCTGTCCGCCGCAATGTCGCAGTCCCGATAAAAATCGCAGATCGCCGCCATTACTAGTAAAAAAAAAATAATAACAATGTCATAAATCTATCTCCTATTTTGTAAACGCTATAACTTTTGCGCAAACCAATCAATATACGCTTATTGCGGTTTTTGTTTAGCAAAAATATGTAGAAGAACACTAATTGGCCTAGACTGATAAATAAATTCGTTTTTTTTTCTTAAATTGTGGATATTTATTATAGAAAAAAGTAAAAAATATTGTTTTTTTTTTAATTGTTGCTCTTTTTTAATTATAGCGCAAAAAATGAAAAACGCAGAGGTGATCAAATACCACCAAAAGAAAGCTCTATTTGTGGGAAAAAAGGGACATTAATTTTGTTTGTGTACAGCGCCGCACGGCCGCGCAATTGTCAGTTAAAGCGATGCAGTGCCATATCGCAAAAAATGGCCTGGTCAGTAAGGGGGCAAATCCTTCCGGGGCTGAAGTGGTTAAAATAGAAATGAAAGGCAAAACATTTTTATAAAGCTATAAATATATTGTTGGTTTTCAGGCGTTTAGTCGTGTACGACTCTTCATGACCTCATGGACCATATAGCGCTCCAGTCTTCTCTATCCTCCACTGCCTCCCGGAGCTTGCTTAACCACTTCAGCCCCAGAAGGATTTGCCCCCTTAATGACCAGGCCATTTTTTGTGATTTGGCACTGCGTTGCTTTAACTGACAATTGCGCGGTCGTGCAATGTTGTACCCAAACAAAATTGATGTCCTTTTTTTCACACAAATAGAGCTTTCTTTTGGTGGTATTTGATCACCTCTGTGGTTTTTATTTTTTGCGCTATGAACAAAAAAAGGCCGTCAATTTTGAAAAAAAACAATATTTTTTTACTTTTTGCTATAATAAATATCCCCCCAAAAAATGTAAAAAAACAAATTTCTTGCCCAGTTAACCACTTGCCTACTGGGCACTTAAACCCCCCTCCTGCCCAGACCAATTTTCAGCTTTCAGCGCTGTTGCACTTTGAATGACAATTACTCAGTCATGCAACACTGTACCCAAATGAATTTGTTGTCCTTTTTTTTCATACAAATAGAGCTTTCTTTTGGTGATATTTGATCACCTCTGGGTTTTTTATTTTTTGCGCTATAAATGAAAAAAGACCGAACATTTTGAAAAAAAACGCATTTTTCTTAGTTTCTGTGATAAAATTTTGCAAATTAGTAATTTTTCTTCATAAATTTTGGCCACAATTTATACTGCTACATATCTTTGGTAAAAATAACCCAAATTAGTGGATATTATGTGGTCTCTGTGAAAGTTAGAGAGTTTACAAGTTATGGTGCAAATCATAAAAAATTGATCTCATTTCTTGCGACCCGAACAAGTCAGGAAAGTACAAATACCCCCCAAATGACCCCTTTTTTGAAAGTAGACATTCCAAGGTATTTAGTAAGATGCATGGTGAGCTTTTTGATGTTGTCATTTTTTCCCACAATTCTTTGCAAAATGAAGATTTTTTTCCCCCCACAAAATTGTCATTGTAATAGGTTATTTCTCTCACATGGCATGTGTATACCACAAATAACACCCCAAAATACATTCTGCTACTCCTCCTGAGTATTATGATACCACATGTGTGGGACTTTTTCACAGCCTGGCCACATAGAGAGGCCCAACATGCAGAGAGCACCTCCCAGGTGTTCTAGGAGCATAAATTACACATCTAACTTGTTGACTACCTATTACACTTTTGAAGGCCCTGGAGCACCAGGACAATGACACGTGACACTGACGTGGCACTGATGACAGATGGCACTGATACGTGGCACTGATGACAGAAGGCACTGATGTGGCACTGACACTGATGTGGCACTGATGACAGATGGCACTAATACGTGGCACTAATCACAGATGGCACTAATACGTGGCACTGATGACAGATGGCACTAATACGTGGCACTGACAGATGGCACTAATATGTGGCACTGATGACACGTGACACTGATGACAGATGGCACTAATATGTGGCACTGATGACAGGTGGCACTGATGACAGGTGGCACTAATACGTGGCACTGATGACACGTGGCACTGATGACAGATGGCACTGATGACAGATGGCACTAATACGTGGCACTGATGACAGATGGCACTACTACGTGGCACTGATGACAGATGGCACTAATACGTGGCACAGATGGCACTGATGACAGATGGCACTGATACGTGGCACTGATGACAGATGGCACGTGACGCTGACAGGTGGCACTGATGACAGGTGGCACTGATGACAGATGGCACTGATGACAGATGGCACTATGTGGCACTGATGACAGATGGCATTGATGACAGATGGCACTGATGACAGATGGCACTATGTGGCACTGATGACAGATGGCACTATGTGGCACTGATGACAGATGGCACTATGTGGCACTGATGACAGTGACAGGGACAGATGGCACTGGGGATAGATGGAATGGACATGATAGTTGGGACAGATGGCAGGGACAGATGGCAGTTTGAAACTACTTTCGTTTTTTTTTTTTTTTTTACTTGCCGCCACAGCGGTTCGTTCTCCCTCTTCACACGCTGTCTGTGTGAGGAGGGAGAGCCGCAGAACACCGGCGATGAGAGATGATCTCATATGTAAACATATGAGATCGTCTCTCATTGGCACAGCCGATCGCGCTGAAAACGGCCGCTATGATTGGCCGTTTTCAGCGATCTGTGACTGGCTGTTTCCGAGGGACACGGCCAGCACAGAACTTCCCCGATGCGCGCCCGCGGGAGCGCGCAACGCGGAAGTAAACACCAGGACGTCCAGGGACGGCCGCCCGGCAGATAGCATCCGCGCTGCAGCCGTCTTTCGGCTATAGCGCGGGCGCGAAGTGGTTAAAGTCAATGTGAATACTTCTATACTACTTTTTTGTAAAGAAATCGCAATAAGCGTATCGTGATTGGTTTGCGCAAAAGTTATAGCGTCTACAAAATAGGGGATAGATATATGGCATTTTTAATATTATATAGTATATATAATATATATACTAGTAATGGCGGTGATCAGCGATTTTTAGCTGGCCTGTGACATTGCGGCAGACAGATCAGACACTTTTGACACTTTTGGGACCAGTGACATTTATACAGCGATCAGTGCTATAAAAATGCACTGATTACTGTATAAATTACACTGGCAAAGAAGGGGTTAACACTAGGGGGCCATCAAGGGGTTAAGTGTGTCCTAGAGAGGTGTTTGTAACTATGGGGGGGGTGGACTGACTGGGAGTACAGAGAGATCGCTGTTCCTAATCACTAGGAACAGACGATCACACTGTACTCCCCTGACTGAACAGGGATCTGCTTTGTTTACTTCTGCCTCTCTGTGGAGTGATCGCGGGTGGCTGGCGAACATCTAGGCCGTGGGCCACGCGCATTGGCCAGGGGCACGGCCCACTGTATCTATTACCCGGTACTGCAATTCACGCAATAGAGCCACCCTGCTGCAGTATAACTGCGGCAGCTGGTCGACAAGTGGTTAAAGGAGTTGTAAAGTCTCAAGGTTTTTCACCTTAATGCATTCTATGCATTAAGGTAAAAAACCTTAATTCCAGCGTTGAGGACGAGCCCAGCAGCTCCAGCCGCTGTGTTGGGTCTTCATTGGTAAAATTGATATCGGCAGGAGCTCTTGGCTCCCGCTGCTGTCAATCAAATGCAGAGACACGGGAGTTGGGGGTGGGGCAGAGTCTTGCTTTCTGTATCAATGGATGCAGCAGAAGGATTCGGGAGAGCGCCCGCACAGGTGCCTCAATGGAAAGCGGCTCTCTGAGGAGGCACCCAAAGAAGAGGAGGAGCCAGGAGTGCCGCCGGAGGACCCCAGAAAAGAGGGATCGGGGCCGCTCTGTGCGAAACCCTTGGACAGAGCAGGTAAGTATGACATGTTTGTTATTTAAAAAACAAAAAACAAAAAAAACCTTTACAATTACTTTAACTTCATGTTCATTGTTTTGATGATGCTATATATCCATCTTGTTTTCTGTCATCTTCTTCTCCTTCCATGTTTCTCAGCATCAGAGTCTTTTCCACTGAGTCCTCTCTTCGCATTAGGTGGCCAAAGTATTCGAGTTTCAGCTGCAGGATCTGTCTTTCCAGTGAATATTCAGGGTTGCTTTCCGAATTAACTGGTTTGATCTTCTTGATGTCCAAGGGACTTCCAAGAGTCTTTTCCAACACCATAGTTCAAAAGCATCAATTCTTTGGCGTTCAGCCTTCCTTATGGTCCAACTTTCACAGACATAGGCTACTACTGGAAATACCTTAAGTTTGACACTTTGTCGGTAGGGTAATGTCTCTGCTTTTTATAATGTTGTCTAGGTTTGTCATTGCTTTCCTCCCAAAAAGCAAGCGTCTGATAATTTCATGGCAGTCACCATCTGCTGTGATCTTTGAGCCTAGCAAGATAAAGTCTGTCCCTTTTTCTATTTCTTCTCCTTCTATTTGCCAAGCAGTGATGGGACCGGTTACCATGATCTTAGTTTTCTTAATGTTCAATTTTAGGCCAACTTTTGCGCTCTCCTCTTTTACCTTCATTACTCTTTAGTTCTTCTTCACTTTCTGCCATTAGTGTAGTATCATCTGCGTATCTCAGGTTGTTGAAAATTTTCCCTGCGTTCTTAACCACTTGCAGCCCAAGGATGTCATATGACGTCTTTGACTTTCAGTGGCGATATCTGAATGATGCCTGCAGCTGCAGGCATCATTCAGATATCTTCTTTTTAAGCTGGCAATTTTGTGCACTGTAAGAATGATAAAAATGGCAGTTGAGCCACTTGATTGTTCTTACAGGCAGCAGGAAGGGACATCCCCCTCTCCTGCCGCCCTCCGGTGCTTCTCCGGGCTATCCCGTGCCACCCGGAGAAAAGACACGGAGAAAGAATCCGCCACTATCGGATGAAGAGCATAGAGATTTCTGGTGACCAGGTGACTTGGGAGCGACATTAAGACATCACGTCCGGGCCTGCGGATGTCAACAAAGCGGCGATCTCAGCTGGAAAGCAACAGATCCTTATTTTATTTTTTTATCTCAGCCTTTCAAGCCTGGAGGAGAGATGTATAGAGATTATAGACCCCACATCTGTCCATAAAGAGGACCTGTCATATACATTTCCTATTACAAGGGATGTTTACATTCCTTGTAATAGGAATAAAAGTGATTAAAAAAAACAAAAGTTAAGAGAAAGTGTAAAAATAAAAAAAATTACAGTAAAATAAACAATAAAAAAAATAAAATAATTTAATGCCCCCTACCCCGTCCCACATTTGAGGTATTGCCACAGGCCATTGAGCGAGAGCAACATTTCTAGCACTAGACTTCCTCTGTAACTCTGAACATGTAACCTGTAAAAGAATTTAAAACGTCGCCTATGGAGATTAAGTACCAAACTTTGGCACCATTCCACGAGTGTGCGCAATTTTAAAGCGTGACACGTTGGGTGTCTAATTACTCAGAGTAACATCATCTTTCACATTATATAAAAAAAGTGGGCTAACTACTGTTTTGTTATTTTTTAATTCGATGTGACGATGTGACATAAAAAGTTGCAAAGACTGCCATTTTATTCCCTAGGTTGTCTGCTAAAAAAACATATGTAATGTTTGGGGGTTCTGAGTAATATTCTAGCAAAAAAAATATGATTTTTACATGTAGGAGAGGAGTGCCAGAATAGGCCCGGTATGGAAGTGGTTAATTCTGGTTTGTGATTTTGTTGATCCTGGCATTTTGCATGATGTACTCTGTATATGCTGTAAGTTAAATAAGTAGAGTGACAATATACATCCTTTCTCAATTTTGAACCAGTCAGTTGTTCCATGTCCTGCTCTAACTGTTGGTTCTTAACTTGCATATAGGTTTTTCAGAAGACAGGTGAGGTGGACTGGTATTCCCATTTCTTTCAGTATTTGCCACATCGTGTTGTGAGTCACACAATCGAAGGCTTTACTGTAGTCAATAAAGCAGAAGTACACATTGTTCTGGAACTCCCTTGCTTTCTCCATGATCCAGCGAATGTTGGCAATTTGATCTCTAGTTCCTCTGCCTCTTTGAAATCCAGCTTGTACTTGTGGTAGCTCTTGGTTCACATGCTGCTGAAGCCTAGCTTGTAGAATTTTCAGCATAACCTTGCTAGCGTGTGAGATGAGTGTGATTGTACGGTAGTTTGAACATTCTATGGTGCTGGCCTTATTTGGTATTGGAATGTAAACAGATCTCTTCCAGTCCTGTGGCCATTGTTGAGTTTTCTAAGGCCCACTTGACTTCACTCTCCAGGATATCCGGTTCAAAGGTCAATAACTGCATCATCGTGGTTATATGGGACATTCAGATCTTTCTTGTATAGTTCTTCTGTGTATTTTTGCCATCTCTTCTTTATTTCTTCTGCTTCTGTCAGGTACTTGCCATTTTTGTCTATTATCGCGCTCATCTTTGCACAAAATTTTCCATTGATATCTCAAATTGTCTTGAAAAACTCTCTAGTCTTTCCCATTCTGTTGTTTTTCTCCAATTCTTTGCATTGAAGGTCTTTTTGTCTCTTCTTGCCGTCCTCTGGAAGTCTGCATTCAGTTAGGTATATTTCCCCTTTTCTCCATTGCCTTTTGCTTTCCTTCTTTGTTCAGCTATTTGTATGGCCTCATCAGATAGCCAATTTGCTTTCTTGCATTTCTTCCTCTTTGGAATGGTTTTTATTGCTGCGTCTTTTATAATGTTATACACTTCCTTCCATAGTTCCTCAGGCACGCTGTCAATCAGATCTAATCCCTTAAATCTGTTCGTCACCTCCACTGAGTATTCACAAGGGATCCAATTTAGATTATATCTGAAACGTCTAGTTGAGTTTCCCACTTTCTTCAATTTAAAGGGGTTGTAAACCCTTGTGTTTTCTATGCATCCTATGCATTAAGGTGAAAAAAACACCTGGCAGTGACCGGCCCCCTAGCCCCCCCGTTTTACTTACCTGAGCCCTGGAACTTTAAAAGGCGGGGATGTGCTGTCTGGATTGGATAGATTGGATAGATTGATAGCAGCGCAGCCATTGGCTCCTGCTACAGGCACCGCAGCTGACATACTCATATATCTCTGCCTGTTTTGAGCGCATGTCCCCACCCACCTACTCCTCTACAGGGAAAATAAACAAGTCAATCTGTGTTAAAAATCAGCACACCAGCAGGCACACATTTTTTAAAAACCTTGGTGGGATTGCATCCCTAAGGTAAACTGTCTCATGAAAATTGCTATGCTTCACAGCATATCATTGTTTTTCGTACTATATCAATGGATACAGGCCTCTAATCTTTCTAAAATATACTTGTCATAATAATAATGTAATATTGTATTTTAATATAAATTCTGAGAGCTGTGAGCTGTAAAATACTTTTTTATGTATGTATTGAGGAAAAGAATTCTTGAAGAAAAAAATCATTCTCTTCTTCACTATAATATTGAGTCTACCTTTCAAAATGTCTAAATAAACACTTTACCACATGACATCTAGGCTTCCCAGAATAACATGCAGCAGGACTGGTCATATAGCTGAATTGTTTTGCCACTGCCAGAACAAACTGAGAAATGAATGTGGAATCCGAGTTGAACAAATGTTCACATATCTTCAACAGTCTGTTTAATTAAAGAACTGGTCTCTAGGTTTAAATGGCAGTCAGGAGAAGCTTTTGATACAGTATTGCTGTTATATACAGTACAAAGAAACTGTATTGTATTAATCTGAACATGGATTATATAATCTGCATTAGCCAAAGATATAAAATAAATGTGATCATTTTAGAATATCTTTGAAAATACAAACAAACCTTGGTAGAGGAGCACTTCTACACAAGTAGGGCTGCAAAATTCCAGTCTAAAAGAGAAATTGTCCTTACAGCTGTCCTTACAGTTTTACCAGTTGAAGCCTAACTCTGGGCATATTAAAAATAATAAAACATTTCTCATTCTCATTCCTAATGATAATTCAATTAATCTTGTTTTCAAGGGAATGGGCTAACGCACAGCAATGCTCATTTTATTTCATGGTCTTGTGACAACCATGGAATGGAGACAGACGTCACAACGTCACTTGATCATTGAGTGCAGTACAGGTGTAATGATCTTGTTGAGAAGGACTGCAACAAATTTCAGACTGGCTTCAGTGGAGAGCTTGTCACAATTGGAACTCTTGTGAAAAGATTAAGGGACTGCAGTGTGAGGAGGGGAGGGCACTTTACATTATTTTTAAAGTGCTCAGATTTAGGCTTTAAAGGAACCCTATTCTGAGAGGAACATGGATGTTGCAAATGCCTATCTTTCCTTTTCAAAGTTCTGTCATGCAAACCCTCTGGCTTTAAAAATGTGAGTTTTTGATCCTCAACAAGAATTTAAGTCTGCTCATGGCTAAATGCATCTGAAAGGTCTCCTACACTTGTTCAAAGAATTGATGTCCCTTCACGGCCAAATAGTCTTATCGTGCTAACAAGGGCCAACAAAATTCCCATCCAGACCTTACAAAGCATTGTTGGTGGCCAATTAAACATTACATTGCAGCTGAAACTGATGAGGTGTGTAAATCCTGCAAGTAGACATTACTGCCAGTTGTTTACTTGCTAGAGACACCATGCCACCAGGGTTCACGGGCATCCTTCTGCAATTTAAAGGCTTCCCTTGATGCTCCTCCCAGCAATAGATCCAAGATGGTCGACTTACTGAGAAGCCTACCTAAGAAATCAGTTATCACCAACATGCTCTCTGGAATGACCACTGAAAAAGAGATGACATGATGTCATGCCCAACAACTTGTTTCACTTAGTTACTAAAGTGGGGGACAATAGGCTGGATATGCATGATAAGGCCATCAAGATGCCTTAAAAAGCAATCCAACAAACAACAATTGCTCATCAATTTGCACTATATGAAATTGATGATCAAAAGAGGGAGGTGCAATACTGTTTAGATCAGAGGTGCTTCCTAAGGCAACAAGCCATGATGGTCTCCAGTAGGGATGAGCCGAACACCCCCCCCGGTTCGGTTCGCAGCAGAACATGCGAACAGGCAAAAAATTTGTTCGAACACTCGAACATCGTTAAAGTCTATGTGACACAAACATGACAAAAATCAAAAGTGCTAATTTTAAAGGCTTACATGCAAGTTATTGTCTTAAAAAGTGTTTGGGGACCTGGGTCCTGCCCTGAGGGACATGTATCATTGCAAAAAAAAGTTTTAAAAACGGCCATTTTTTCGGGAGCAGTGATTTTAATAATGCTTAAAGTGAAACAATAAAAGTGAAATATTCATTTAAATTTCATACCTGGGAGGTGTCTATAGTATGCCTGTAAAGTGGCACATGTTTCCCTTGTTTAGAACAGTCCGAGAGCAAAATGACGTTTCTAAGGGAAAAAAAGTCATTTAAAAGTACTCGCGGCTTTAATGAATTGTCGGTCCCGGCAATACACATAAAAGTTAATTGATAAAAACGGCATGGGATTCCCCAACAGGGATACCCCAAACCAAAATTTAAAAAAAAATGGGTGGGGGTCCCCCCAAATTTCATACCAGGCCCTTCAGGTCTGGTATGGATATTAAGGAGAACTCCACACCAAAATAAAAAAAATGTTGTGGGGGTCCCCCTCAAAATCCATACCAAACCCTTCAGGTCTGGTATGGATTTTAACCCTACACCAAATTTTTTTTTTAAATGGCGTGGGGTCCCCCAAAAATTGATACCAGACCCTTATCCGAGCATGCAACCTGGCAGGCCGCAGGAAAAGAGGGGGGATGACAGAGCGCCCCCCCTCCTGAACTGTACCAGGCCACATACCCTCAACATGGGTAGGGTGCTTTGGGGTAGCCCCCCAAAGCACCTTGTCCCCATGTTGATGGGGAAAAGGGTCTCATCCCCACAACCCTTGCCCAGTGGTTGTGGGGGTCTGCGGACGGGGGGGTTATTGGAATCTGGAAGCCCCCTTTAACAAGG
Organism: Lithobates clamitans; assembly: GCA_037952925.1. Taxonomy (NCBI): domain Eukaryota; kingdom Metazoa; phylum Chordata; class Amphibia; order Anura; family Ranidae; genus Lithobates; species Lithobates clamitans. The sequence goes on from JBBGZY010001371.1 coordinate 3,811,591, forward strand.
GGACCCCCAGATCCCGGCCCCCCCATGTGAAATGGTAACAGGGTACAAATGTACCCCTACCATTTCACAAAAAATGTGTGAAAATGGTAAAAAAACGACAATACGCGCCTTGGGACAAGTCCTTTATTAAAAAAAAATTAAAAAATAAAACTGCCCCACAAAGTCTTTTTCTTCTTCTTCTCTCACTCCGACGGACCGGAAAATAAAAAAAAAAAAAGCCACACGCCGCCTACAATCTGCCTCCATGGGAGGCACACGTTGTAATGACCGGCCTCTCAGGTGACAGCTCTTTTATAACTGAGGGCGGGGCCACACGATGACGTACGGGGACATCCCTATGGCTTTCCCGTAGCATCAGAGGGGGGCGGGGTCACTCGGTTACGTAACTGGGCCCCTCTGACGCTCCATAGGCAACACTGTGCATTGATTAATATTTATAACCCAAACCTACACTCAAGCACTTTCTTATCCCAGGTACTTACTAAACTTAAAGCCTTTTACTCTATCTTCCTGATCCTTGCTGAGGATTTCAATGTAATGCTGACACCTCTGCAAGGGGCTTTGATACATTAAAGTTTGATATTGACTTATTCAAACTAGAAAGAAACATGACATTAAAATAGCATTTCCATGACATAAAGAATCCTGATAAACGAGCACAGTCAAATTATCCTTGAGAAGAAAAGTTACTTTATTATACCTGGATAATTCCACAATATAGAGAGTTTTTATCAATGAACTTTTATGTATATTGCCGGGACCGTCAATTCATTATAGCCGGGAGTACTTTGAAATTACTTTTTTTCCTTTAGAAATGTAATTTTGCTCTTGGACTGTTCTAAACACAGGAAACGTGCGCCACTTTACAGGCATACTATAGACACCCCCAGGTACGAAATTTAAAGGAATATTTTGCTTTTATTGTTTCACTGTAAGCATTATTAAAATCACTGCTCCCGAAAAAAACAGCCGTTTTTAAAACTTTTTTTGCATTGATCCATGTCCCCTCAGGCAGGACCCAGGTCCCCAAACACTTTTTATGACAATAACTTGCATATAAGCCTTTAAAATTAGCACTTTTGATTTCTCCCATAGACTTTTTAAAGGGTGTTCCGCGGCTTGATCGCTATTCGGCAAACAGGCGAACACCCGATGTTACATTTGACTCGAACATTGGGAACATCCCTAGTCTCCCAAACACAGTCAGAGGTGTTTTTATTATGCTACTAGGTTAACCGGTTACTACTACACTTGGACACAGTCCGTCGGGGCATTATCCACTTGTAATCTGTCTTCAGCTACACAAAGATGTTATTTGACCATTGTATTGCTACCATGAGTAAGAAACAGAATTTTGCAAAATGAGAGAGACACAAACTGTTGACTTTGATAATTCCACTATCTCCATTTTCCTCAGTCCAGTTAGGGAGACTCTGGCATGCAGTAAGATGGGATGCCTACTGCTGAACAAGCTCCAAGCTGCTAACATCCCCTATTGATAGGGATTCCCTGCATGTCTAACTACACAAAAAGGTCACTCATCACTGCTTCCTGGAAGTTCTAGAGAACTTCTGTGTGAACCTAGCCATTGAAATAACCTTTACTACATTGGCAGTAAGCTGCTGAAAGAAAAATGTAGGACTACTCAATGCAATTAGTGAGATCATCATAGTTTTCTGCTCTTATTTATTTTAGCACATTCCTTTTCTCAAGTTCAACCTAATTATAAACGCATACCATAGTTCGTATTAACCACTTAACAACCGGCCCATAGCCAAATGACGGCTACAGGGCGGTTGTTTTACTCTGGGAGGGCGTCCAGGGACGTCCTCCCAGAATTCTGCTCTCGCGCGCCCCCTAGGGCGCGCACTCGAGAGCATCCGTGACCGCCGGGTCCAGAGGACCCGGCGCATCACAGATCCCGGTAAATGGCCGCTGATCGCGGCCGTTTACCATGTGATCGCTCTGTCAAATGACGGAGCGATCACATGTCAACAAACCGGCGTCATCTGATGACGCCGGTTCCTCTCCTCCCCCTCTCCTCCCCTCCTGTGTACCGATCCGTACACAGTGACCGGAGAGGCGGATGGATGGATGGCTGCAGCGTTGTGGGCTGCATCTGTAGTGCCCACAGCGCTGCACAGAGACATCCAGCCATCCATCCATCCATGCTCAGCCATCCCTCACTACTCTGCATGCTGTGCAATACTCTGCAATTCCCTCTGCAATGCCCCACAATACTCTGCAATACCCTGGAATACCCCACAGTACTCTGCAATACCCCTGCAATACTCTGCCATACCCCACAATACTCTGCAATACCCCTGCAATACTCTGGAATACCCCACAATACTCTGCAATACTCTGCCATACCCTGCAATACCCCGCAATACTCTGCCATACCCTGCAATACTCTGCCATACCCTGCAATACCCCGCAATACCCTGGAATACCCCGCAATACTCTGCCATACCCCAAAATACCCCGTTATACTCTGCCATACCCCAAAATACCCCGCAATACTCTGCCATACCCTGCAATACTCTGCCATACCCTGCAATACCCCGCAGTACTCTGCCATACCCTGCAATACCCCGCAATACTCTGCCATACCCCGCAATACTCTGCCATACCCCAAAATACCCCGCAATACTCTGCCATACCCCGCAATACTCTGCCATACCCTGAAATACCCCGCAATACTCTGCCATACCCCGCAATACTCTGCCATACCCTGCAATACTCTGCCATACCCTGCAATACTCTGCCATACCCTGCAATACTCTGCCATACCTTGCAATACTCTGCCATACCCTGCAATACTCTGCCATACCCTGCAATACCCCGCAATACTCTGCCATACCCTGCAATACCCCGCAATACTCTGCCATACCCTGAAATACCCCGCAATACTCTGCCATACCCTGCAATACCCCGCAATACTCTGCCATACCCTGCAATACCCCGCAATACTCTGCCATACCCTGCAATACCCCGCAATACTCTGCCATACCCTGCAATACCCCGAAATACCCTGAAATATCCCGCAATACCCAGCCATACTCTGCAATACCCCACAAAAATCTGCAATACTCTGCCATAACCCGCAATACTCTGCCATACCCAGCCATACTCTGCAATACCCCGCAATACCCAGCCATACTCTGCAATACTCGGTGATACCCAGCCATACTCTGCCATACCCAGCCATACTCGGCGATACTCTGCAATACTTGGTGATACCCAGCCATACTCTGCCATACCCAGTCATACTTGGCGATACTCTGCAATACCCAGCCATGCTCAGCCATACCCAGCCATGCTCAGCCATACCCAGCCTCTGTATGTGGCCAGGCTGTGGAAGTCTCACACATGTGGTATCCCCGTACTCAGGAGGAGCAGGAGAATCTATTTTGGGGGGTCATTTTTGGTATGTACATGCTATGTGTTAGAAATATTGTATAAATGGACAACTTTGTGTTAAAAAAAAAGCATTTTAACCACTTCCCGCCTTCCGTCATACAACGTCCTTGACTTTGTGTGGGGATATCTGAATGATGGGTACAGCTACAGGCATCATTCAGATATCATCTTTTTCAGCCGGCGATTCCCTACACCATAAGAATGATCATAGCGGCTGTTACACTGCTTGATCATTCTTACAGGAGGCGAGAGGGGACCCCCCCCCCCTCACGCCGCCCTCCGGTGCTTCTACCGACTCACCGCTACGATCAAAGCCAGGATCTTTTTTTTTTTTTTTTTTTATTTCAGGAACAGCCTAGAGGTGAGATGTGGGGTCTTATTGACCCCATATCTCACTGTAAAGAGGACCTGTCATGCCATATTCCTATTACAAGGGATGTTTACATTCCTTGTAATAGGAATAAAAGTGATCAAAAAATTTTTTTTTTTGGAAAAAAGTGTCAAACTAAAATAAATAAAGTAAAATGAACAATAAAAAAAAATAAAAAATTTTTAAAGCGCCCCTGTCTATGTGCTCGCATGCAGAAGCGAACGCATACGTAAGTCCCGCCCACATATGAAAAAGGTGTTCAAACCACACATGTGAGGTATCGCTGCGATCGGTAGAGCGAGAGCAATAATTTTGGCCCTAGACCTCCTCTGTAACTCAAAATTTGTAACCTGTAAAAAATTTTAAAGCGTCGCCTATGGGGATTTTTAAGTGGCGAAGTTTGGCGCCATTCCACAAGCGTGTGCAATTTTGAAAGGTGACATGTTAGGTATCTATTAACTCGGCGTAACTTCATCTTTCATATTATGCAAAAACATTGGGCTAACCTTACTGTTTTGTTTTTTTTTTAAGCAAAAAACAGTTTTTTTTCCAAAAAAAACGCGTTCGAAAAATTGCTGCGCAAATATCGTGCGAGATAAAAAGCTGCAATGACCGCTATTGTATTCTCTAGGGTCTTTGCTAAAAAAACATATATAATGTTTTGGGGTTCTATGTAATTTTCTAGCAAATAGATGATGATTTTTACATGTAGGAGAGAAATGTCAGAATTGGCCTGGGTGTTCCAGAACACCTGAAGGTGCTCCCCTGCATGTTGGGCCTCTGTATGTGGCCACGTTGTGTAAAAGTCTCACACATGTGGTATCGCCATACTCGGGACTAATAGTAGAATGTGTTTTGGGGTGTAATTTGTGGTATGCATATGCTGTGTGTGAGAAATAACCTGCTAATATGACAATTTTGTGAAAAAAAAAAAAGAAAAAAAAAAAAACTTGATTTTGCAAAGAATTGTGGGAAAAAATGACAACTTCAAAAAACTCATCATGCATCTTTCTAAATACCTTGGAATGTCTTCTTTCCCAAAAGGGGTCATTTGGGGGGTATTTGTACTTTTCTGGCATGTTAGGGTCTCAAGAAATGAGGTAGGCCGTCAGTACTTCAGGTGTGATCAATTTTCAGATATTGGTACCATAGCTTGTGGACGCTATAACTTTCACAAAGACCAAATAATATACACTAATTTGGGTTATTTTTACCAAAGATATGTAGCGGTATAAATTTTGGCCAAAATATATGAAGAAAAATTACTAATTTTCAAAATTTTATAACAGAAACGAAGAAAAATGTATTTTTTTACAGATTTTTCGGTCTTTTTTCTTTTATAGCGCAAAAAATAAAGAACCCAGCGGTGATTAAATACCACCAAAAGAAAGCTCTATTTGTGTGAAAAAAAGGACAAAAAATTCATATAGATACAGTGTTGCATGACTGAGTAATTGTCATTCAAAATGTGAGAGCACCAAAAGCTGAAAATTGGTCTGGTTATTAAGGGGGTTTAAGTGCCCAGTGGTCAAGTGGTTAAATAACTTCAATGAGTTGTATGTTGTGAACATGAAGACAGCTATTTTGAAAACAACCTTTTCTGCTTACAAGCTATTTGTTCTCTGTTATTCCCTCACTGCTGACCAGGGTGTTAACAGTCAGATGGCTTACTCCTGTAATACCTTTGGCAATAGATAACCTTGTGATATATAATGGGAGACAACTCAACATTTTTGGCAAAAGACACCAGATACTTAGAGAATTACACCACCTTTTCTGTAATATTGTATTTCTTTAGGAAATGCTTTAACTCACACTAACATTTAACTCACATGAACAAAGCCAAGGGTGTTACCATAGGGGTGCATCAAAATACTCCTTTCATGTTCTCGGATATGATTGCTGATAATAATGGGCGGTAGCTTTTTATTAGGGCTCCATAGGCAACACTGTGCACTGATTAATATTTATAACCCAAACCTTCACTCAAGCACTTTCTTATCCCAGGTACTTACTAAACTTAAAGCCTTTTACTCTATCTTCCTGATCCTTGCTGAGGATTTCAATGTAATGCTGACACCTCGGCAAGGGGCTTTGATACATTAAAGTTTGATATTGACCTATTCAAACTAGAAAGAAACATGACATTAAAATAGCATTTCCATGACATAAAGAATCCTGATAAACGAGCACAGTCAAATTATCCTTGAGAAGAAAAGTTACTTTATTATACCTGGATAATTCCACAATATAGAGAGTTTTATTAAAAAGCGGGAAGCGGAGCTGTCAGTTGGCGGGAGCCAAGTGGGTACAGACCTTTTTTTTATTCAGGTCGGCGACCAGTGTTCCTGGTGATTGATGCTGGATTTACTTTGAGGGACATTTATTTAGATTTTTTTTCTTTTTTAATAAAGGACTTGACAAAAGTTCAGGTTTTTTGTAAGGGTACAATGTACCCCATAATCATTCACACAAGGGGGGGCAGGATCTGGGGGCCCCCTTGTTGAAGTAAGTCAGCCCCCTCCCACACACCCCCACAACCGCTGGGCCAAGATTGTGAGGAAGAGACCCTTGTCCTCGTCAACTTGGAGAGGTCACAAGATAAGAAGAACATGAGGGGGATCCCCCCCCCAAAGCACCTTGTGATTGTTGTTCCAGGTTCTGATAAATCCCACCCAAAGCACCCCCGCATGTTGAGGGCACGTGGCGGGTATGATTCAGGAGGGCGCGCATACTCGAATAAGGGTTTGGTGTGGATTGTGGGGGTCCCACGCCATTTTTTTTAAAAGTTTGGTGTGGAGTTCCCCTTAAAATCCATATCAGATCCAAAGAGCCTAGTATGGTTTGGGGGTGACCCCCACACTGTTTTTTTCTTTATTTTTTAATTTATTTGTAGTCATGGTTGTTAAGGATGCCACGGCCACCTGCTCCTTGGCAACCAGCTACTCTCAATGTATCCATATGAATTTGAAAAATATGTTTATAACTTTTTTGGATTCTTTGACATTTGTTACTATATCCATTTGTAATTTCGGATACATCCGTATCTCCGAAAAGTTAATTTTAGACCACAAAACTAATCATAATGAAACAAATCACACATATCCACTCATCATCCATTTACGTGGTGGTAACCCTTTAAATTGGAATGTTTAGGGATCTATCCTATATCTATCACATACTTCTATTTTTTTTTCAAACCATATACAGTACACGCTTTTCTCCTTATCTGTATAATTCTTTTTACCATGTGTTGGTCTGGAACCATGTTGCCATAATTATCCTATCCTAATGGATCATTTTTAGTGCTGTTACGATAAAGGAAAAATTGTTGATTATTTCACTATTAACTTTTCTGTATTGAGATACATATACTGTGTGTATATATATATATATATATATATATATATATATATATATATATATATATGCATATTTATATAGAGCCAACAGTTTACGCAGCGCTTTACAATATAAAAGGGAGACAATACGGTTATAATACAATAATACAATAAAATACAAGAGTATTAAGAGGGCCCTGCTCAGAAGAGCTTACAATCTAATTATATATATACATATATATACACACACACACACACACACACACACACACACACTCACCGGCCATTTTATTAGGTACACCTGTTCAATTGCTTGGTAACGCAAATTGTTAATAAGCCAATCACATGGCAGCGACTTATTGCATTTAGGCATCTAGACGTAATGAAAATGAGGTGCTGAGTATCAGAATTGGGAAGAAAGGGGATTTAGGTGACTTTGAACATGGCATGGTTGTTGGTGCCAGATGGGCTGGTCTGAATATTTCAAAAACTGCTGATCTACTGGGATTTTCACACACAACCATCTCTAGGGTTTACAGAGAATGGTCCGAAAAAGAGAAAATATCCAGTGAGCGACAGTTGTGTGGAAGAAAATGCCTTGTTGATGTCAGAGGTCAGAGGAGAATGGGCCGACTGGTTTGAGATGATAGAAAGGCAACAGTAACTCAAATAACCACTTGTTACAAACAAGATATGCAGAATAACTTCTATGAATGCACAACACATCAAACTTTGAAGCAGATGGGCTACAGCAGAGGAAGATCACACCGGGTGCCACTCCTGTCAGCTAAGAACAGGAAACTGAGGCAACAATTTTCATAGACTGACCAAAATTAGACAATAGAAGATTGGAAAAACGTTGCCTGGTCTGATGAGTTGATTTCAGCTGCGACATTCAGATGTTAGGGTCAGAATTTGGTGTAAACAATATGAAAGCATGGATCCATCCTGCCTTGTATCAACAGTTCAGGCTGGTGGTGGTGTAATGTGTGGGGAATATTTTCTTGGCACACTTTGGGCCCATTAGTACCAATTGAGCATTGTTTAACCACGTCAGCCCACGGAAGATTTGGCTGTTCAATTGTCAATGACCAGGCCATTTTTTTGTGATTCGTCAATTTAACTGACAATTCTGTGGTCGTGCAAAGCTGTACCCAAACAAAATTTACATCCTTTTTCCCACAAATAGAGCTTTCTATTCTGCGGTATTTGATCACCTCTGCGGTTTTATTTTCTTGCGGTATAAACAAAAGAAGAACGACAATTTTTAAAAAAACACAATATCTTTTACTTTTTGCTATAATAAATATCCCACATTTAAAAAAAAAAAATGTTTTTTCCTCAGTTTAGGCCGATATGTATTCTTCTACATATTTTTGGTAAAAAAAATCACAATAAGCGTATATTGATTGGTTTGCATTTTTATTATTATAATTTTTTTTTGCTAGTAATGGCAGCGATCTGTGATTTTTATTGGGTCTGCAATATTGCAGTGGACAAATTGGACACTTTTGACACATTTTTGGGACCATTAACAATTAAACAACGATCAGTGCTATAAAAATGCACTGATTACTGTGTAAATGTCACTGGCAGGGAAGGGGTTAGCACTAGGGGGTGATCAAGGGGTTAACTGTGTTCCCTAGTGTGTGTTCTAACTGTGGGGGGGATGGGACTGTCTAGGAGGAGAGAGATCGTGTCTTCATACTTAGTATGAAGACACGATCTGTCTCTAGACCCCTGAAAGAACCGGGATTTGTGTGTTTTCAAACACAGATCCCAGTTCTCGCTCTGTCACGAGCGATCGCGGGTGCCCGGCGGTCAGACACACGCTACGGGCGCGCCCCTAGTGGCCAAAAAGGAAAAGAGACGTAAGGTAATGTCGATTCGCCCAGTTGAGCCAACCTGCCGCAGTAAAACTGTGGCAGCTGGTCCGGAAGTGACTACAGTGTACCCATCTTCTGACGGCTACTTCCAGCAGGATAATGCACCAGTCACAATGCTCAAATCATCTCAAACTGGTTTCTTGAACATGACAATGAGGTCACTGTACTCCATTGGCCTCCACAGTCACCAAATCTCAATCCTATAGAGCACCTTTGGGATGTGGTGGAACTGAAGATTCACATCATGGATGTGATGCTGACAAATTAGCAGCAACTGTGTGATTTTATCATGTCAATGTGGAACAAAAGCTCTGAGGAATGTTTCCAAAACCTTGTTAAATCTATGCAACAAAGAATTAAGGCAGTCCTGAAGGCAAAAGGGGTCCAATCCGGGACTAGCAAGATGTACCTAATAAAGTGGCCAGTGAGTATATATATATATATATATATATATATATACTGTATATGCTGTATTAGGTAGTGATAGATGAGTGAGAAATGACTGGAACTTTTAGCAATGTTTTTATTGCTGTCCATGCTGGTCCTAGAGACAACTGCCACACTTTATTTCTTACACAGGTGCTATAGGAGTAGCAAGTGAGGGAAGATCTACCCAGTGGGAGACAGGAAGAAAAGCAGACATTATTTTTTTCTCTTTCCCACTATGTCTAAAGCTAAAGAAAAAATGGATAGAACTAGGCTTTAGAGTGGTTGTAAACCCACTTTGAAAAAAAAAACTAACACCTGCAAGACAAAGGTATGCGGTGCCCGTATACAGCACCGGCCGGCGACATCACTCCGGGGGGTTACTTCTGGGTATGACGTCACTCCCACGCATGCGTGCAGGAGCCACCGGTAACGGCACACTCTCTGAAGCAGACAGCACGTACGTGCCATTGCTTCAGTTTGCTTCAGTGCGCATGTGTCAATGATGTAGGCACATGCAAATCAGGGGATATCTCCTAAACTGTGCAGGTTTAGGAGATATCCTGGATAGCTACAGGTAAGCCTTATTATAGGCTTACCTGTAGCAAAAAGTGGTCTGTAAGGGTTTACAACCACTTTAAGGGGAATTCGTCCCCATGTAAGAAGTGCTTGCACATGCAGGACTTTTGTTAATGTTACAATATGACATTAAACTCAATCTTTTTTGAATAACTATACATCTAGGCATAGCGGAATGTTGAGATCTTCTGGCTTTATATTTGGAAACGTAAGTATAAGGAGCAGAACCTTTTGATTTTCCACTGACTACTCAATAACAGCAGCATTTGTTTAAAGTAAATGTGATATCTACATTGTGTCAGCCTGCTCTACAACACTCTGAACTTGCTTCAAATGAGACAAGCTTAAAGTTATATTAAACCGTTTTTTTTTTTTTTTTTTTTAAATAACAAACACATTATACTTGCCTACTCTGTGCAAAGGCTTTGCCCAGAGCAGACCTGATCCTGCACTTCTCAAAAGTAAGTTTATTGAGTAAAATAAGGCAGAAAAAAAGTTTTGTGTACATATTAATCACCAAGGATAACAATACAGTTCTCACAATGCACAAATAAGTTTGTATACATCATTATAACCCATGTCTAGTCTCATTTTTGTTTTCCCCATGGTATGTATATACAAGCAAGTTATTCATGTTTAACTTGTGTTGGTCGGTCTTCATTAAGAGGGCTCCTCTTGTGCAGTGTGGATGGGCACCGTTGACCGGGTTATCTCAGTAACCTGTATGTTCTCACGTGCAGGTGTCAGATGACTGAGCCCACTTATCCCAAATTTGGTTGTATTTGAGAGGGCAACCTCTGTGTAAGTAAACCAATTTTTTGTAAGGTAGTGTGTTGTTAACTTCCGCTATCCAGTGTGAGAACTCTGGAGGGTTAGGCCTCATCCAAACTCTGGCGATAACTTTACGTGCGGAGAAAAGTGTTTCGTGGACAAATATTTTTTTGAATTTATTTATCTCCGGGTCTGGTAGGATTCCCAGTAGACAGAGTTTGGGTTGTAATGTTACAGGGGAGCCCATGGTGTCATGTAGGAAGCGCACTACCTGCGCCCAGTACGCTTGGATTCGGGGGCACTGCCACAATAAATGAAAAAAAGTACCCGTGGCTTGATTACACATTGGGCACATTGTTGTTTGGTTGCTCTTGTATTTTGCTATCTTGAGTGGCATGAGGTATGCTCTATGTATCAGGAAGGTTTGAGTCAAACGGTCTGATAACTTAGGGGACACTAATTTACATGCGTCTAAGGCGTCGCTCCACTCATCGTCTGCTAATGTGCCAACTTCTCCCTCCCACCTGGATTTCAGGGCGTAGGCTGATGTGGTAGCCTGCGGCAGCGTCAGCATTTGGTAAAATTGAGAGATTAGTTTTTTTGGGTCAGGGCATTTCAGTGCCTCCATTAGTGGATTATTTATCAAGTTAGGTTTCCCCTGCGGGAACTGTGTGTGGAAGGCATGGCGCAGTTGAAAGTACCTAAAAAGCATTTGATTTGGTAATGCAAATTCTGTTTTCAGTCTTTCAAAAGTTTTTAGCCTGCCGTTATGTGTAATGTGTGATATGTAAAAGATCCCCCTAGAACTCCACACCTCATTATCAGGTATTATATTAAATTCTGGAAGATTTATATTATGCCATAGGGGGGTGAATTCATTGATTGCTGGCAGTTGGAGTCTGTCCATGGCTAGGTTCCATATCTTAGTATAGTGATACAACAGTGTTTTACATTTAGCATTTCTGTCTTCTCTAGTGGTTCTCCCTACTATCGCGACCAGAGGGTCTTGCGTTGGATGAGACCACTTAGGGCACAGGAGGTGTAGGAATCTTTCTCTGTCTGTTTTGTCTACATGGAAAATTTGGGACAGTTGCGCTGCTATGTAGTAAGCCTGATCCTGCACTTCTAGGGTCCCACGCCACCTCTCCTGACACCTTTTCCCTTCTAAGTACCCTCCCTCCCAGCAAGTCACTTGCTAAGAGGGGTACACAAATACAGACAGCAAGGCTTAGCCTCGCCCCCGCTCCTTCATGACTGCTGAGGTGCAATAAGCCCAGGTCCCAACCATACCACTTGTCATACCTTACCCCTTCTTCTCATCCAATAAAAAACCACATACAACCATTAACTTTGGAAAGGGCAAGGCCACAGCTTTATTTAAATCAACATTAACATTAACCTTTAGGACCGTGCCAGTCACAGTTGTACTGTGAGCACTCAACTACAAATGTAAAAGGGAGATGAAGGAGGGGCCTGTCCTTACCATCAGTGCCGGACCGGCCGTCAATCTCCCAATTACCACTCGGGCATCAAAGGGGTTCCATATTTGCTGGCAAGGTCACCAAAACCGCCACCAGCCAGTCAGTGATCCACTGACGGGCACCCCACCGCAGCCAGCACCTGTTCCACCCCCCTCTGAAGTCCCAGGTTAAATATGTCCATGCCAATGTCGTTGAGATGAACGCCATCCCTCCTCAACAAGTCATTGTTGTTTCCCTCCAAATCTTTGTGACGGACAACGACCCCCCCGATCCTCCGAACAAATTTGGACACTTGGGCGTTGACCTTCCTCCGAAAATTTTCTAAACAGGGTCCCAGAACTTCTCTAGCCCAAATAGAACGAGGGACAATCTCTGACCATACGAAAGTCACGCTGGTAAACATTGCAAGGCATTGAGCAATATCGCCCTTTATGGCAGCAATTAGATCCACGGACCGGGTGTAACCTACGTCATTCCCGCCGGCGTGAACCACAAGGACAATGTGACCGGACACGCGGGTACGGAGGTGCCAACATTCCCACAGTACCTGATGCCAACGCAGCCCGCGCAGGCCCAACCAGCGAATCCTTGCCACGTCTGAAGAGAGTCCCAAATTTCTCCCATAGTTTCGGATCTCTGCGCGACGAGCCGCCCAGAAGACAAAGGAATCGCCCAGTATCCATACTTGAGTCGGGGGGAAACCTGAAATTAACACAAAAGGTGAGGGCGAACATACAGCGAAAAACGAGACGACTCCCATCTACCCAGCCGCTGAAGTTCCGTATCGGAAAACCCTAAGCCAGAAGCGGCGGTGGCAGCGCCTATGCGAAATGAGTGAGTCGAAAAATCGCCCGCTGGTAAGCCTAAAGCCTCGAGGCAAAAACGAAAAACTTTTAAAAATTGGAAGCGACTCAAAGAGGAGGAGTCAGCGTGCACGAAAAACGTAGGGGATGGGGGGCGCGCGGAAAGAAAAGGAAAGGCCAGAGACACAGGACAGAATGGGCCGCCACAGTGGTGCAGCACCACTCGGCGGCCCCTGCCAAGACTGTCAGTCTTCGAGGAGCGCAATAAAATGATGACACTGCGCTCCGACAGGGCAACATCCTCCGATCGAATACCCCCAGTAGAAGACCTGGATTTCGCAACTAATTCCCCGATGCGAAAAGCCCCAAAAAACGCCCATGAGAAAGCTACTCGGAACAGCAAAATCTCAAACTCGGATGAGCACACCTCCGGCAACATAGCCAAAACATCCGATAAGATCTGTAAAGAAATGGGGCGCCTGGAATCAGGCAGATGAGTGATGCGTTTCCAGCCCCTCAATATCCGAAGCACTGGAAAGGCTTTTGTGACATCCCCCCACCCCAGGAGCTGAAACCAAAAGGATAAGGCGGACATAGCCGAAGAGACAGTGGAACCCAACACTCCCTTATCCTGTAACTGGACCAGGTAAGCAAATAAGATCAAACGTCTATCATCCGGAGATGGAATAGAGAACTCACCGCCCGACGCTTGTGACCACTCGTGCCAGACCCGACAATACGACGCCCACGTCCGCGGAGAAAGCGGCGACCGAAGCAGTTCTAACAATCCCCGGAAACGAGGTTCCATAAGTGGGCCGGACAGGGGAGGCCCTCCAGCGAAGCCGACGGAGCCAGGGAACGAAAACGGGGGTACTGTTGGCGGGAAAGAGCATCGGCAATGTCATTAGAAACTCCCGGAACGTGTTTTGCCCTAACATAAATGTTAAAATGCAAACATCTTAAAACCAAAAAGCGCAACAGTGACACAACCGGGGGGGAACTGGCCGATTGCTTGTTCACTACCTGCACTACGCTCATATTGTCTGACCAAAAGACCACCTGACGATTGCGCAACTGTTCACCCCAAAGCTCCACCGCTACAATGATCGGGAAAAGCTCCAAAAGGGGTGAGATTGCGCAATAAATCCATGCGGGCCCATGAGGCCGGCCAACATTCCGCAGACCACTCCCCCCGAAAGAAGGCACCGAAAGCACAGGAGCCTGCCGCGTCAGTGTACAACTCCAGCTGTGAGTTCGGTACCTCCTCCTGCAACCAACAAGACTGTCCGTTGTAGGATTGCAAAAAGGTTAGCCAAATGTCCAAATCCGCCCGCATGGGCTTGGTGATCCGAACGTGGTGGTGCGGGGCCGTAACGCCCTTCGTGGCCCAAGACAAGCGCCTGCAGAAAGCCCTCCCCATGCGTATGACCCTGCATGCGAATACTAGGTGCCCCAGCAGAGATTGTAGCTGTTTTAGCTGAAGTTTTTTGGACCCTTTCGCCAAACGAACCAAGGATAGAAGCCTGGTCAGCTTCTCCCTCGGCAGGCGAAAGACCATGGCCACTGTGTCAATCTCGATACCCAAAAAAGATATTACCGTTACCGGACCCTCGGTCTTGTCCACGGACAGTGGGACGGCGAAACGCCGACAAACATCTTGAAAAACAGAGAGCAAGCATTGACACTGCCCACTGTCCGAGGGACCCACAAAAAGGAAATCAACCAAGTAGTGCAGCATGGACTGAGACCCAGCCTCCCGGGCGACTATCCACTCAAGGAAGCTACTGAATAACTCGAAGAAGTAACACGAAGTGGCGCAACCCATAGGCAGGCACATATCGAAGAAATAGCTTCCCTGAAAGTAGCAACCCAGGAGGTGGAAACAATCCGGGTGGACCGGGAGAAGGCGAAAAGCGGATTCAATGTCCGCTTTTGCCAAAAGAGCGGAACGCCCTGCTGCCCTGACGAGGTGAAGAGCCTTATCAAATGACGCGTAATGCACCCGCGATTCCTCGCGATCAATTCCATCGTTGACAGAGGAGCCGGAAGGGTAAGATAAGTGATGAATTAAACAAAATTTTCCACTCGCCTTTTTGGGGACCACGTCGAGTGGGGACACCCGCAGGTTGTGAAATGGGGGAAGATCAAAGGGGCCCACCATGCGCCCCAGTTCCAGCTCTTTCTGGAGTTTCTCGGCCACTACGGATTCAAATTCCACAGCCGATTTTAAATTAGCCGACATGGTAGGAGCGTCCGACGGGGAAAACGGTATCCAAAAACCTCGATCCAGGCCATCCTTTAGGATCAGGGCCTCCCTACTAAGGGGGTACCGGTCTAGCCAGGGCAACATCTCTAGGACGTTCACCGGCGTCCTCCGGCTTAGGAAGGTCGGTCTTGGCTCCCGCTCTGGAAAGTGTCTGTTTTCCCTTCCTGAAACACCGGCTGGAGGGGTGAGCGCCCCCACAGCTAGAGCACTCATGCCTGAAGCGACAGGCGGAGTACCACTTACAGTGGCTTTCGTTGAAAAGCCAACAGACACCTTTTTTGGAGGCGGCCGACACTCCGGATTGAGGAGCGCCGACCACGGACTGAAAGGACGCTGGCCTATGAGGGCACATTAGCAACAACCATAGGCTACCATCCTGACAGTCGAAACGAAGCTCCTTGCGTGCCGCCATCTTCTGTCGAAACTGGGTGTCATACTGGAACCAGCATTGACCCCCATAAACCTTGTACGCTCCCCAGATAAGGTCCAGGTAGCAGAACAAGGAGGTCGCCAACTCTGGGTAACGCTCACAGAGCACACCCGCGTAGGCACAAAAACCTTGCAGCCAGTTCCCAAATGTTCTAGGAAGCTGCTTGACTTTTTCGCCCTGTGTAGCGACGTCTACCCGCCGGGATTTGTCGACCGTTTCCCTGTCCGACGGAACTAGAGCGAGGAAATCAACGAAATCCCGATGCCATATTCTTTCCTTCGTCTCCTCCGGTATGTGGGCACCCGTGGGAGCTACAGCCCACAAGGCCCCTCCGGAAGGAGGGGAAAGATTTGCCGCCGCGCCCGAAACGCCAATACTAGAGAGAACCGACCTGACCACCGACACTATACGATCTTCAGGGCTCGATACGGAATCATTAACTGACCTCCCCCAAATCAATTCACAATCATACTCACTGATCCTTGGGGGCATCACCGATGATGGGCGATCAACGGGCAAGGCGGTGTCCCATGCGACTCCGGAAGACTGCAGGCTGGAACGGCCAGCACCGTGAGGAGCAACGGGGCCGTGTATGTTCGGGCCGTCTCGGCCGATTGACAGATCCAAAGGCGGGGGTCCCGCCACGGACACTGAAGGGTCCCCTTGGCCGAGGGCAGTGACTGTGCAGGTGCAGGAGTGTCTCTGGATTCTGACCGGCTGATCCAGGGCGGAAGCTGCCGCCAGCCCGGATCCGGAATCTCCCGCCCATGAAGGCGCAGGGGGACCTTGCAACCTGGCCACGTCTGTATGATTCCCGTCCCGAGATGAATTACCCCCCACCCAGCCGGGTGCTGAAAGGGCCGCGTCTTGCAAGGCGCCCTGGCCATGTGAATCCTGGGCCAGCTGCGACCCCGCCCAGGGGGGCGCAGGATGAGGCAGCCCGCACCCATATGCACCCCTATGATTGCCCCCACTATCACCCCCCACCCAGCCGGGCGCAGAGGGGTGCTGGGCACATGCATTATTTGTGTTGTGCACGGCCAGTTCGAATACTCCCGCCTGGCTAGGCGCAGGGAGTGAACTGGCCGCTAGGGGGAGCCGGTACCGAGCCGAGGCGCCGCCGATGCAGCAGACGCCGCCATCCGAGGGATCGAAAGCCGCCGAAGCAGGCGAGCAGCTCCGGCCCCCTCCAGCCGCCCTGCGAGAGGACAGCCTGGCCGAGGAGCGGAGCGGCCGCACGCCCGCCGCCCCCCCGCTGCTAGCAGGGGCGGAAGCAGGTACCAAACAACGCGAGGCCGTGGGCTGGAGCGCTCCAGCTCCATCCAGGCCTCGCGCCATACACAGGGAAGGGAAGGGGGGCGAGGGGGGGGCTGCTGAGCGGGGGCTACGAGAACGGGGACACTGAGGGGGGGGCCGCACGTTATTCCGGATGGCCGGGGAAGGCGACAGATGGGGGGGGCACGCCGAGAGCGGGCGGCCGACCCCCGCTTCCTGGCTGCTGGAGCCCTGGGAACCCGAACCGGAGAGGGATGGATGGGGGGAGGAGGGGGGAGCAGTCAGAGGCCGCAGAGGGGCTGGGGCTGAAACGAGAAGGTGGACGGGCACGTCTTCGGGCCCTGCGTCCATCCGTCTCGGGGGGAGGAACAGGGGAAGGGGCAGTGGAAGGGGCAGGAGAGGGCACCCCAGGGGATAAGAGGGCAAAGAGCCAGTCAGCCTGACCCCTGAGGGCCAGCTCACGGACCTTAGCCAGGAGGTGACCCGTGTCCATAGCTGGAGCCGCAGGGTCAGGTCCGAGCTCTTCCATGCTTCCGTCCGAAAAGGACCATAATCCCCTGGGGTGCCAAACTCCTGAGCTCAGGCCCAACCCTTTTCCCCCTTGTACCAATCCTGAGTTATAACAATTTTACTGCAACTCCTCCCTGGCCATGCCCCCATCAGTCAGGGCTCTCTTTCCCGATGGGCTCAAGAGGCTCTCATTATAAGATTTGATTTACAATGGCTCCCGTTGCTATCAATTTGCCCTGTGAGAAGGGAGCGAGGGAAGAGAGCTGCTACTCTCGTGTACAGCACTGGATAAAAATCAGGCTCAGGTAAGTATAAGGGGGCATGGGGCAGATCCTGCGGCACAGAAGGTTTTTTTACCTTAAAGTAATTGTAAAGGTAAATAAAAAACAAAACATATCTACACTAACTGTACCTGCACTATGCAATGGAATTCCTCAAAGTGGCCGCAAACCTCCTCTTTTTGGGTCCCCTGCTGGCGCTCCTGGTCCCTCCCCTCTGTACAGTGCCCCCACGGAAAGCCGCTTTCCATGGGGCACTGCTGCGTCCATTGACAGAGACAGCGGGACTCGCCCCCGCCCCCTTTTTCCTCGTCATCTGCTTTGATTGACAGCACTGGGAGCCAATGGCTGAAGAGAGAGATGAGCTGCAGATGTGCATGGCGCTGGATCGAATGAGGGCTCAGGTAAGTAAAAGGGAGGTGAGGGGGGATGCTGACACCTTAACATTTTTTACTTTAATGCAAGGGATGCATTAAGGTAAAAAAAATGTTTAGGCTTTACAACCACTTTAATGCATAGAATGCAGTATGGTAAAACATTTTAAGGCTTTAGAACCATTTCAAAGCATGAATCCACTTGAAGTCTAAAGCCCCGTACACACAATCGGACTTTCCAATGGGAAATGTTTAATGACAGGCTGTTGTTGGTAAATCCGACGATGTGTATGCTCCATCGGACAATTGTTGTCGACTTTCCGCCAACAAGTGTTGGCTAGCAGGTTTTCAAATTTTCCGCGGTCAAATGTGTGTTGTTGGATTTTCCAAGCGTGTGTACACAATTCCGTTGAACAAAAGTCCAAAGTACAAACACGCAAGCTCAGAAGCAAGGACGAACCAGAAGCGGTTGGTCTTGTAAACTAGCGTTCGTAGTGGAGAATTAACATTCATGACGTGGCAAATTATGAAATCTCCAAATGCAGCACACAATTCTCTGTACCTTCGGTGGCAGCGTGTCACGGAGACACCGCTCGCCACTGAGGGGGGTGAACAGCCATTGGACATGGCTGTTTACCACGTGATCGGCTGTGATGAAGTCACGGCCGATCACAGATGCCAGTTTGCATGGCACATGCACGCGATTGCGGGTGCGCTGCGCATGCACGTCGGTGGCCACGTGTTCCCGGGAACACTGCTTGTCACAGACTCTGGTAAGCAGCCATTGGCCAGTGGCTGTTTAGCACGTGATCGGCTGTGATCCTTTCACAGCCGATCACTAAATGTAAACATAGAGCAGTAACAAGATGTTACCGGGTTCTCCTCCTCACACACCGATCGTGTGTGAGAAGAAAATTGCAGTAACATCTTGTTACCGCTTACAGTGTACACCAACCACGCTTATTCCCCCCCAATAAAGAGCACCTGTCACCACCCATCAAAGTATCTGTCACAGTTCATCTGAGTACCTGTCACAGTTCATCTGAGTACCTGAGTACCTGTCACAGTTTATCTGAGTACCCAAGTACCTGAGTACCTGTCACAGTCCATCTGAGTATCCAAGTACCTGTCACAGTCCATCTGAGTACCTGTCACAGTCCATCTGAGTACCCGAGTACCTGTCACAGTCCATATGAGTACCAGAGTACCTGAGTACCTGTTACAGTCTATATGAGTACTTGAGTACCTGTCACAGTTCATCTGCGTACCCGAGTACCTGTCACAGTCCATCTGAGTACCTGAGTACCTGTCACAGTTCATATGAGTACCGAGTACCTGAGTACCTGTCACCGCCCTTCAGAGTACCCAAATACTAGTCAGCAGCCCATCAGAGTACCCGAGTACCTGTCACCAGGCCATCAGAGAACCCGAGTGTAACGATATCACGTACGGGACATGAAAAGCTGTAGCTAGCTGCCATCTTGTGTGGAAGTAGCCATGACAGTTTGGCTAACCATGTAACCTTACAGAAAACTCTGAACTCCCTCCTTCCTTGTCTTAGGAATTCAAAGCTTTTTAAGTTTAACAGAAAAGGTTATCTCAACAGAGAAAACAGAACCAGGTTAGGTCAGTAGAAAACATTTGTTGTAAGGGCAGTGTTCAGGCCTGTCGTAAAACTGTCACCCTCCCCATTCAGAGACCTAACAGGCCACGGCTGTAAATTGTCTGAATACACCTCAGTAGAATAAGTATGAAATTTCAGCATGTTTCATAACTTCTGACTTAGTAATAGCACAGCCATAATCTGGACATTTTTAGTTTCCTCAGATAATATGGACTGTTTCAAGTTTAGACACCCTTATGTCAGGTCATATGGGAAACCCCTGGGACCACTTATTCCTCCAAAGCAGGCTATACGTTATAGAGATGGCTTGTTTTGAAGGAAATCTCAAGTTGAATAATAATATGGATATTTGCAGTCTGTAAACACTATAGATGCAGATATATGAATATGTATTGCAAAATCTACCTGGGACGTGGTCATGAGTGTAGACACCTCCCAGCAACCAACCCCTAAAACAAGCTGACCAGATGATTGGTTAATGGTCGCTGTCAACACCCCCTTTGATTTGACAGAAAAGAGGAGATGCCAAGACAACGGGCAGTTCTCCTTTTACCATCCAAGAAGAAACATCTGCCAAGTCGAGAACCGATTACTTAGCTCATCAATTGAACTCTGATCAACCCTCGGACATTAATTGCAAGTATTCTTTCTTCCCAATTCTACCTTATTGCTTTGTGGCTGTATATTGTCTTTATCTTTTGAAACATCTTTTTTCTGTAAATATTTTATTTGCATCAACTTTGACCTTTTCATAATAAACCCTTATGTTGAAAAGTGTTAACCTTGTCTCTAAAGCTCTTAATGCAAGCTATAAACGAACCTGCCTCTTGAAGGGCGCTACTGTTGTAGAGTAAGACTCTGAGCAGACCTGTCTGTGGTGGCAGTGTGTGTGGCAGACGCTTATTCTAAAATTATAATTGGTATTGCTAAAATTACGAGTCTCCCCCGGCTCGGTCTTTTAAACGAGGGTGGTGGCAGTTAAAGGGTTAATTCTGTAATTAGCCCAGTGACAATCACTCTCAGGTTGCTCGCACCTAGATTGTGGTCCTGCAAGCTGGAAAATCTTTGTGCTGGGCGCAGCTGAGAGTGGCATTGTTACGTAAGTGACAGCGTGGTGTGAGGTTGGCCGGTCCTTCGTTGCAAGTTAGCGAGGAGGGCAGGGATCTGACACCCGCGTTCGTCACACCGATTACCTGTCCCCAGCCCATCAGAGTACCCGAGTACCTGTCTGCAGCTCATCAAGTTACCCGAGTACCTATCTGTAGCCCATCAGAGTACCCGAGTACCTATCTGCAGCCCATGCCTCATAGAATATAAGTTGGGGTGTTTGCTTTCCAAAATGGGGTCATTTTGTGGGTAATTCCATTGTCCTGGTGCTCAAGGACCTTCTAAAGTGTGATAGGTAGGAATGAAATGAGATGTGTAATTTATGCTCCTAGAACGCCTGAAGATACTACTTCAATGTTGGGCCTCTGTATGTGGCCAGGCTGTGTAAAAGTCTCACACTTATGGTATCGCCATACTCGGGAAGAGTAGCAGAATGTGTTTTGGGGTATAATTTTTGCTATATACATGCTATGTGTTAGAAATATCTTATAAATTGACAACTTTGTGTAAAAAAAAATGCGTTTTCATTTTATTTACACATTTTCCAAAAATTTCTGGAAAAAAATGACTCGTTCAAAAGACTCATAGATTATACATTGGGGTGTTCACTTTCCAAACTGGGGTAATTTTGTTGGAGTTTCCATTGTCCTGAAGCTCCAGGGCCTTCAAAAGTGTAATAGGTGGTTGAGAAATGAGATGTGTCATGATGTTATGCTCGTAGAATGCCTGAAGGTGCTACTTCAATGTTGGGCCTTTGTATGTGGCTAGGCAGTGTAAAAGTCTCACACATGTGGTATCGCCATACTGGGGAAAAGTAGCAGAATGTATTTTGGGGTGTAATTTGTTGTATGCATATGCTGTGTGTGAGAAATAACCTGATAATATGACAATTTTGTTAAAAAAAAAAAAAAAAATCTTTATTTTGCAAAGAATTGTGGGAAATTGCAACTTAAAAAAACTCACCATGCTACTTACTTAATACCTTGGAATGTCTACTTTCTAAAAATGGGTCATTTGAGAGGTATTTGTACTTCCCTGACTTGTTAGTGTCTCAAGAAATGAGATACACCTGATGTACTGAAGGCCTGATCAGATGTATTCAATTTTCAGTGATTGGCACCATAGTTTGTAGATTATAACTTTCACAAAGACCAAATAATATACACTAATTTGGGTTACCGTATATACTCGAGTATAAGTCGAATTTTTCAGCCCTTTTTTTGGGGCTGAAAGTTTCCCTTCGACTTATACTCGAGTCCGCGCCGTCTGTCTGCATGATCAGCGTGTCATGCAGGCAGACGGCGGCCGGCGTGTGCTGATAATGCACGGAGGCTATTCCAGCTTTCAAAAGCCGCGCCTCCTGCTCTTCTGTGATAGGCTGAACAGCTGTCAGTGTACAGCCTATCACGGACATTCTCTCATCCTCGTCCGTGGTATGAGAATGAGAGAATGTCCGTGATAGGCAGTAAGCGGTCAGCCTATCACAGACGAGAAGGAGGCGCGGCTTTTGAACTGTGGAATGGCCGCCGAACAGTATCATCACACGGCCGCTGTCTGAGGATGGAGATCGCCACAGGAAGGCTACACAGGACACAGGTAGGCTGCACATGCACACAGGACACACATGCACCCATGCACACAGGACACACATGCACACAGGACACACATGCACACAGGACACACATGTACAGGACACACATGTACAGGACACACATGTACAGGACACACATGTACAGGACACACACACATGTACAGGACACACATGTACAGGGTACAGGTAGGCTGCACAGGACACAGGGAGGCAGGCAGCTGCAGATGGACATTATTGACCCTCTGCATTTCTCACCCTCGACTTATACTCGGATCAATAAGTTTTTCCCAGTTTTTTGTGGTAAATTGGGGGTCTCGACTTATACTCGGGACGACTTATACTCGAGTATATATGGTATTTTTACCAAAGCTATATAGCAGTATAAATGTTGCCCAAAATGTATGAAGAAAAATTACTAATTTGCAAAATTTTACGACCAAAACAAAGAAAAAGGCATGTTTTTCACAAAATTTACGGTCTTTTTTTATTTATAGCACAAAAAATAAAAACCCACTAGTGATTAAATACCACCAAAAGAAAGCTCTATTTGTGTGAAAAAAGGACGCAAATTTCATATGGATACAGTGTTGCATGACTGAGTAATTGTCATTTAAATGTGAGAGCGCTGAAAGCTGAAAATTGGTCTGGGCAGGAAGGGGGTGTAAGTGCCCTGTATTGAGGTAGTTAATGGGATAATAATGAGGCTGCTTTGCTGGTGATACTGATGGAGTTATTGCAAACAAATTTTCAAAGGCTTTTTTTTCTAGTGAAATCAAGAATAATATTATTATGCATTTTTTTCTTTATTTGGCAAGTTACCACAACACCATTATCCCCTAGTTTTTAAGACCAAAGATATAACTATGATGGTGTACCTTGTCAATTTTACATTGTATTTTTTAAAATGTAACTGCCTACTCCCAAACTTTCATTTGAAGTCAAACACATAGCCAAGTATTAATCAACACAATTTTTTTTATTGTGCATTAAAAAAATAAAACAAATACAATTAGACATGCTATCTGCCAATAGAACTTAATCAAAAAGTGCATTCTATGCATCCAAAAATATAGAAAATATACCAAATGAAATCATTATTGTCAGGGCTGGCTCAGCCCTTCCTTCTCTGAGCTGACCGCTCAGCTGTCGGCTAATTGCCAGCTCTCATCTCTCTTCACAGTTAACCAGCTGTTGTGGATCTGCTCGTCAGTCCTGCCTACTTAAATATCTCCAGCTCACTTCGTTCCTGCCTTCGCCTTGGTCACATCACAAGAAACCATCTCCTGCGTTCCTGTTTAAAGACTGGCTTGCTGACATCCCTTCTGTCTCCTTATCGTGCTTGCTGTTCCTCTACTTGGATCCCTGACTTCTGGCCTGGCTGATTATCCAATCTGTTTACTGAACTCTGGCTTGGCTGATTACCCGATCTGGTTACTGAACTCTGGCTTGGCTGACTACCCGATCCGGTTACTGGACTCTGGCTATGCTTTGACTACGCTTACTCTATTTACCTTTTTATTTTTTATTAATAAACAAGTGTGATTTTACTGTACTTCTGTCTCGGTCTGGTTCATGGTTTCTGACAATTATTCAACCAAAAAAATATTGTCAAAGCCATAACTCCAAGGCTATTAATAAATAACACGTTATCTCCTCCGATTCCACAACATGTCTGGCTGACGAACGGCTGTTCAGGCACGAACTGAAAAGCGCTAAATGAAAAGAGTGAATCAACACTCACCAAACTTCTACTAACATGAAATTAGCAGAAGGAGCCAAAAGGGTGACGCTAAAGAGCTGAAAAACCATGTAGTACGTCTAATACGTCACTACGTTCATAATTGTTGGCCAACAATTCGATCGTGTGTACGAGGCTTTACATACAGAAGAGATCAGGGAGGGGAAGGGAGAAGCAGAACAAGGAACCAATTAGTTGTTCTGCAGTGTACATAATATGCTGATAGGAAACAAGAGCAGAGATGAACTCATCAGTCTGTTGCTTTTCTTTCAATGTTCAGCTACAGGCTGGAGGTGGGGAGAAGACCATATAGACTAGAGATAGTGTTCCACCTTTAAGTCATTTGGATGTGCATAGTCTAAAAAGAGCATGACTGCATAAAATAAAATTGCAGATGACAAGAGGTAAACATGATGCTTCATATTTACATGCCTAAAATACAAATAAAATTGTGTTTTTGTATAACTGAACAGAAACATGACTTTATACACTAACTCTATACATTCCCTCGTTTAAAAAAAAAAAAAGATTTTTCATTATGCCAAATCTTGCCAATTGAGCTGCTACTTGTCACTTTTCTCTAGCTCATGGAGCTGTATGAATACTCAAAAAGAGAAATTAAATAATCAGATGTGATCAGTGCAGGGCTTTCATAAAGCTCAACATCACCAGCAGACAATATACATGTTGTTGTAAAATGTAGAATTTAATATAATAGAAAAGAAATATATATATATAGATCTCTCTCTCTCTCTCTCTCTCTCTCTCTCTCTCTCTCTCTATATATATATATATATATATATATATATATATATATATATAGATCTATATACCGTATATATATATATATATATATATATATATATATATATATATATATATATATATATACATATAGATCTATATATATATATATATATATATATATATATATATATATATATATATATCTATACTGTATATATATATATATATATATATATATATATATATATATATATATATATATATATATATATAGGGCTTGAATTGGAAATTAAATAAAACAATGAATCCCTAGTATTTCACTCACATATGATCTTTCTTAAAACCACTAGAAATGTTTGCCAGTTTGAACAGACAATGCACAAAAAGACAAGATACTACATCCTGTGCCAGAAGCTTATTATCCGATTATATTATGTTAGAATGACCCGGGGTCTTAAATACCACATAGGATTATACTGTATGTAAAAGGTTTTCAACTAAATCTTCATTCACATATCTGATTCACTTCTCTAGTTGGAATGTGGTGACAGCACAAAATGACCAACTTATTGTTTGACATAAATTTTTCTTTATGAGCTTCACATTCCAGAGAAAGGATATTCAGCACTTGACAGCTGTTGTAAAGTATGTCTTAACATGTAGGATCTTTTAAATGTAATCACAAATGCCCTAAATATACTATTCTCTGTTAACAGCTGTCACAGGACATCCAAATTTGGGATCTTGCAGTAACATTTCATAGTTCCCGTTTGTGCCTGATATGGGCACTAAAAGAGGTACAGTAGAAGATTGCTCAATGCAACAAACAGTACATTAAGCTTAATGGAGAAAGAAAGCTATGGTTCAAATATTACTTGTAGTTTTACATTATCTAGATCAGCTGTTTTCAACCAGGGTGCCCAGGCACCTTGGGGTTCCTTAAGGCTTCTTCAGGGGTGCCTTGGCAAAATGCCTAAAAATTGCCCCAAAATTGTATACAAGCCAGCAGATGACTGAAGCCTTCCTTTTAATTACACAAAGCCCCAGGTTTTCAATGTTCACCATTACGACCTTCTAGCCTCCGATGTCCTAACAACCAATGACCCTCCCCTGCCCCTGTCTGTCAGTGCTGGGGTCACATTAGCTGAGTGATAGAAAAAAACTGAGGGAGAAGAGAAACATTGGAATACTAGTCAGTAACAGAGTGCAAAAGTGTATTGGATTTGGAAGAATAAATCACCTCTAATGTTGGGTGTCCAACATCTGTGGATGTTGATAAATTATGTAAAACTATTAGAATAGTGTTTTACACTTTAGAATGGGGTGCCTCAAGGCTGTCCATAATTTTAGAGGGTGCCTTGAGAATGTCCAGAATTTAAAGGGTGCCTTGATTGAAAAAAGGTTGAGAACCACTGATCTACATAGTCATCGGTCTAAATATAAATTATTACAGATTTTTTCTCTTTTATTGTAGCTGGATTCTCGTAATATGTAATACGCCAAACATTGTACAGTTGGGGACACTCATCTGCATGCACCCACACGGATGACAAATTGGGAGCAGCAGCTGTGTCTGTGCAGTCACTGCATCCCAGTTAACTGGAACATCAGTGTGTCCTGTGCAGACAAAACATGGCCTCACACACATACCTCCCAACCTTCCTGGATTCTGCGGGACTGTTGCAAGATTTCCAGTAAGTTCCAGGGTCCCGTGGATCTGGGCAACAGTCCCAGAGCCCAGTCCAGTACTGGGCTCCACTCAGTGTGAGTGTCATCAGTAAGTGCAATGGGTGCAGTGTGTCTCCCGGGGCCAGTAGGGAGCCCCATGAAAGGCTCCTGTTGATCTATAGAAAATGATGATTAGTGGGATGTATGCTGTCAGTGGGGTGAGTCGGTGATGACAGGTGAGGAGAAAAGGACAGCAGTGACATTCATGCCTCTCATACACACTCTACCTCCTCCTGTGACTAGCTAAGGTGTCACCAACTCCTTCCCCAACCAATCCCGATCCCTTCCATCACTGTCAGCACAACTCACTCACCAGAGAGCAGATGAGACATGGGGCACTGACTCCACTAATAAGGGGGCTCTGACTTTAACCATAGGGGGATTCTATTAAATGGGGGCTCTGACTCTGGGAATGGGTAAATGACACAGACAAGGGGGCTCTGTGCTGGGCTAAAGGTCATACTACCTTCAGGAGTACAAGGAATTGGTTACTATCCAGGAGTACAGGGGGTATGGTGGGGGGCATAGGGGTCTGGTGTTTTCTAGGAATTGGGGGTTTAGTAGTTCTGGTGTTATCTAGGAGTACAGGGGTAAAAGGGGGTCTGGTGTTATCTAGGAGTGGGGGGTATAGGGGGGGTCTGGCATTATCTAGAAGTGGGGGTTATAGAAGACCAGGTATTATCTAGGAGTGGGGGGTATAGGGGGTCTGCTGTTATCCAGAAGTGGGGTGTATAGGAGATCAGGTGTTGTCCAGGATTACAGGGGGTATAGGGGGGTCTGGTATTATCTAGGAGTAAGGGTTATAGGAGATCAGACGTTATCTAGGAGTGGGGGGTATATGGGGTCTGGTGTTATCTAGAAGATGGGTGTATAAGAGATCAGGTGTTACCTAGGAGTACAGGAGGTATAGGGGGATCTGATATTATCTAGGAGTGGGAGCTATAGGAGATCAGGTGTTATCTAGCAGTAGGGGGGGGGTCTGGTATTATCTAGAAGTAGGAAGTATAGATCGGGTGTTATCTAGGAGTGGAGGGTATAGTGATTCTGGTGTTATCTAAGAGTGGGGAGTATAGGAGATCCAGTGTTATCTAGAAGTGGGGGGTATAGTGGTTCTGGTGTTATCTAGAAGAGGCAGTATAGGGGGGTCTGGTGTTACCTCAGAGATGGGGATATAGGGTGGTCTGGTGTTATCTAGGAGTGGGAGTATAAGAGACCAGTTGTTATCTAGGAGAGGGGGGTATAGGGGGGTCTGGTGTTATCTAGAAGTAGGGATTATAGGGGGTCTGGTGTTATCTAGAAATGGGGTATATAGGAGATCAGGTGTTTTCTATGAGTACAGGGGTAAAAGGGGGGTCTGGTGCTATCTAGGAGTTAGGGGTTTAGGAGATCAGGTGTTATCTAGGAGTACAGGGATAAAGGTGGGTCTGGTGTTATCTAAAAGTGGGGTATGGGAGATCAGATGCTATCTAGGTGTACAGGGAGTATAGGGGGTCTGGTGACACCTAGGAGTGGGGATTATAGGGGGTCTGGTGTTATCTAGAAGTGGGCTGTATAGGAGATCAGGTGTTATCTAGGAGTACAGGGGGTATGGTGGGGCCTTGTATTATATCTAGGAGTATGGGTTATAGGAGATCAGGTGTTATCTAGGAGTGGAGGGTATAGTGATTCTGGTGTTATCTAGGAGTGGGGGGCATAGGGGGGTCTGGTGTTATCTAAGAGTACAGGGGGTATAGGGGGGTCTGGTGTTATCTAGGAGTGGGGGTATAGGAGATCCGGTGTTGTCTACGAGTACAGGGGTATAGTGATTATGATGTTATCTAGAAAAGGGGGGGAATGGGGGGTCCGGTGTTATCTAGAAGTGGGGGGTATAGGGGGGTCTGGTGTTACCTCAGAGTAGGGGATATAAGGGGTTCTGGTGTTATATATGATTGGGGGTACAGGAGACCAGGCGTTATCTAGGAGTACAGGGGGTATAGGGGAGTCTATTGTTATCTTGGAGTGGGGAGTAGAGGGGGGTCTGGTGTTATTAAGGCGTGGGGGTATAGGAGATCTGATGTTAGTTAGAAGTAGGGATTATAGGGGGTCTGGTCTTATCTAGAAATGGGGTGTATAGGAGATCAGGTGTTTTCTAGGAGTACAGCGGTAAAGGGGGATCTGGTGTTATCTACGAGTGGGGGGTATAGGATAGCAGGTGTTATCTAAGAGTACAGGGATAAAGGGGGGTCTGGTGTTATCTAGAAGTGGGGGGTATAGGGGATCAGGTATTATGTAGGTGTACGGGGAGTATAGGAAATTAGGTGTTATCTAGGCGTGGGGGGCATAGGGGGGTGTGGTGTTATCTAGGAATGGGAAGTGTAGTGGTTCTGGTGTTGTCTAGGACAGTGCAATATGTAGTGGTGGCTTTGTGTGGATGTGGCTTGAGTGTGGCAGGGACACAGGGGGCCCCATGATCTCCTATTGCCCGGGGCCCCATGAGTTGTCAGTCAACCCGTGGTGTGGTGTACATATGACTCCAACAATTACTGCATACAGAGGAAATTATTAATCTGGTATCCCTGTGCAGCTTCTGTAATGAAGCACTTTGTGGAAGATCTGGCTTCTATTGTCACCGTTTTAGTGGGAATGGGCTGCAGGGGGGGGCGCAGTGACAGGGGATGTGACAATGGTTTAACACAGTGACAAGGGACACACGGTGATGGAGGAACACAGTAATGGAGGGGGGAAGATACAGGTAACAAGGATTTTACGCTGAGAGGAAGGACTTGGGGGGTAAACTGACATGTGTTGGGGGGCACTTAGGAGGGGAGAGGAATTGTGCTAGAAGGGGGGATTGGGGCAGCTTTTTACTAAAAGGGGGGAGGATTTGTGTTCAGGGAGATGATGGTAGGGGATTTGTAAGGGAGAAATAGGGGGTGGGGTTGTTCTGGGATGGGGTGTTGTGCTTAGAGGGGAAATTTCGGGGGGGGGGTGGAAACAGATTTGTGCTCGGAGGGGTTTTAGGGAGAGAATTTGTGCTAGAAATGGGAATTCAGAGGGTGTTGTGCTTGGAGGGGGGAGGGGGAGAGATTTGCTTGGAGAGAGGAATTTATGGGAATTGTCGTGCTGGACGGGGAGACTGGGGAAAGGAGAATTTATACTGGAGGATTTGGAGAGGGGGGGTGGGGGGGATTTGTACTGGTATGAATTATTTGTGCTGCGAGGGAGGATTTAGAAGAGGGAAAAGGGGGGATTAGGTGAAGAAGGAATTGTCGGGGGGATCATTGGAGAAGAAAATAATTTGTGATGGGAAGGGGAATTGAGGGGGGTGGGGATTTGTGCTGAGATGGGGAAGAAAGGGGGATTGTGCTGTCAGGGCGGATTTGGGGGGTGGAGGAAGATGTTTGCTGGGGAAAGGGGAAGAAGATTTGCGATGGAAGGGTTTGGGGAGAAAATGTGTCCTGGGAGGGAGTGGGGGAGAGAATTGGTGCTGGGGAGGGCAAAGATTTGTTTTGGGAGGAGTGAGTGTGCAGATTAGTTCTAGATTTTGTTTTTGAGAGGTGGGAGTGGGGATTTTTGCTGAAAGGGTAAAGGGAGAGTATTGTGTGCAGGAGGAATTTTGCACTCTCCTGAGCTCTACACTGTACGTTACATAACTCTGACTCCTGTGCTTTTATGCTTTGTACTCCTGACTCCTACTATGCATTACACACTCCTGTCCTCTGCATTCTGTGTTTTAACCACTTGAGCCCCGGACCATTATGCTGCCTAAGGACCAGAGGTCTTTTTCCAATTTGGCACTGCGTCGCTTTAACTGCTAATTGCGCGGTCATGCAATGCTGTACCCAAACGAAATTTGCGTCCTTTTCTTCCCACAAATAGAGCTTTCTTTTGATGGTATTTGATCACCTCTGCCGTTTTTATTTTTTGCGCTATAAACGGAAAAAGACCGAAAATTTTGAAAAAAAATGATATTTTCTACTTTTTGTTATAAAAAAAATCCAATAAACTCAATTTTAGTCATACATTTAGGCCAAAATTTATTCGGCCACATGTCTTTGGTAAAAAAAAAGTTAATAAGCGTATATTTATTGGTTTGCGCAAAAGTTATAGCGTCTACAAACTAGGGTACATTTTCTGGAATTTACACAGCTTTTAGTTTATGACTGCCTATGTCATTTCATGAGGTGCTAAAATGGCAGGGCAGTACAAAACCCCCCCAAATGACCCCATTTTGGAAAGTAGACACCCCAAGGAAATTGCTGAGAGGCATGTAGAACCCATTGAATATTTATTTTTTTTGTCCCAAGTGATTGAATAATGACAAAAAAAAAAAAAAAAAAAAATATTTACAAAAAGTTGTCACTAAATGATATATTGCTCACACAGGCCATGGGCCTATGTGGAATTGCACCCAAAAATACATTCAGCTGCTTCTCCTGAGTATGGGGATACCACATGTGTGGGACTTTTTGGGAGCCTAGCCACGTACGGGGCCCCGAAAACCAATCACCGCCTTCAGGATTTCTAAGGGCATAAATTTTTGATTTCATTCCTCACTACCTATCACAGTTTTGAAGGCCATAAAATGCCCAGATGGCACAAAACCCCCCCAAATGACCCCATTTTGGAAAGTAGACACTCCAAGCTATTTGCTGAGAGGCATGTTGAGTCCATGGAATACTTTCTTTTTTGACACAAGTTGCGGGAAAGTGACGATTTTTTTTTTTTTTGCACAAAGTTGTCACTAAATGATATATTTCTCACACAGGCCATGGGCATATGTGGAATTGCACCCCAAAATACATTTAGCTGCTTCTCCTGAGTATGGGGATACCACATGTGTGGGACTTTTTGGGAGCCTAGCCGCATACGGGGCCCCGAAAACCAAGCACCGCCTTCAGGATTTCTAAGGGCATAATGTTGTGATTTGACTCCTCACTACCTATCACAGTTTTGAAGGGCATAAAATGCCAAGATGGCACAAAACCCCCCCAAATGACCCCATTTTGGAAAGTAGACACCCCAAACTATTTGCTGAGAGGCATGTTGAGTCCATGGAATATTTTATATTTTGACACAAGTTGCGGGAAAGTAACACTTTTTTTTTTTTTTTGCACAAAGTTGTCACTAAATGATATATTGCTCAAACATGCCATGGGCATATGTGGAATTACACCCCAAAATACATTCTGCTGCTTCTCCTGAGTATGGGGATACCACATGTTTAGGACTTTTTGGGAGCCTAGCCGCGTACGGGGCCCCGAAAACCAATCACCGCCTTCAGGATTTCTAAGGGCATAAATTTTTTATTTCATTCCTCACTACCTATCACAGTTTTGAAGGCCATAAAATGCCCAGATGGCACAAAACCCCCCCAAATGACCCCATTTTGGAAAGTAGACACTCCAAGCTATTTGCTGAGAGGCATGTTGAGTCCATGGAATACTTTCTTTTTTGACACAAGTTGCGGGAAAGTGACAATTTTTTTTTTTTTTGCACAAAGTTGTCACTAAATGATATATTTCTCACACAGGCCATGGGCATATGTGGAATTGCACCCCAAAATACATTTAGCTGCTTCTCCTGAGTATGGGGATACCACATGTGTGGGACTTTTTGGGAGCCTAGCCGCATACGGGGCCCCGAAAACCAAGCACCGCCTTCAGGATTTCCAAGGGCATAATGTTGTGATTTGACTCCTCACTACCTATCACAGTTTTGAAGGCCATAAAATGCCAAGATGGCACAAAACCCCCCCAAATGACCCCATTTTGGAAAGTAGACACCCCAAACTATTTGCTGAGAGGCATGTTGAGTCCATGGAATATTTTATTTTTTGACACAAGTTGCGGGAAAGTGACAATTTTTTTTTTTTTTTTTTTTTTTTGCACAAAGTTGTCACTAAATGATATATTGCTCAAACATGCCATGGGCATATGTGGAATTACACCCCAAAATATATTCTGCTGCTTCTCCTGAGTATGGGGATACCACATGTGTGGGACTTTTTGGGAGCCTAGCCGCATACGGGGCCCCGAAAACCAAGCACCGGCTTCAGGATTTCTAAGGGCGTTAAGTTGTGATTCCACTCCTCACTGCCTATCACAGTTTTGAAGGCCATAAAATGCCAAGATGGCAAAAACCCCCCCCAAATGACCCCATTTTGGAAAGTAGATACCCCAAGCTATTTGCTGAGAGGCATGGTGAGTATTTTGCAGCTCTCATTTGTTTTTGAAAATGAAGAAAGACAAGAAAAATGTATTTTTTTTTTCTTTTTTCAATTTTCGAAAGTTTGTGACAAAAAGTGAGGTCTGCAAAATACTCACTATACCTCTCAGCAAATAGCTTGGGGTGTCTATTTTCCAAAATGGGGTCATTTGGGGGGGGTTGTGCCATCTGGGCATTCCATGGCCTCCGAAACTGTGCTAGGCAGTGAAGAGTGAAATCAAAAATTTACGCCCTTAGAAAGCCTGAAGGCGGGGCTTGTTTTTCGGGGTCCCGTGCGCGGCTAGGCTCCCAAAAAGTCCCACACATGTGGTATCCCCATACTCAGGAGAAGCAACAGAATGTATTTTGGGGTATAATTTCACATATTCCCATGGCATGTTTGAGCAATATATCATTTAGTGACATCTTTGTGCAAAAAAAAAAAAAAAAAAAAAGATTTGTCTCTTTCCCGCAACTTGTGTCACAATATAAAATATTACATGGACTCGACATGCCTCTCAGCAAATAGCTTGGGGTGTCTACTTTCCAAAATGGGGTCATTTGGGGGGGTTTTGAACTGTCCTGGCATTTTATGCACAACATCTAGAAGCTTATGTCACACATCACCCACTCTTCTAACCACTTGAAGACAAAGCCCTTTCTGACACTTATTGTTTACATAAAAAAATAATTTTTTTTTGCAAGAAAATTACTTTGAACCCCCAAACATTATATATTTTTTTAAAGCAAATGCCCTACAGATTAAAATGGTGGGTGTTTCATATTTTTTTTTCACACAGTATTTGCGCAGCGATTTTTCAAACGCATTTTTGGGGGAAAAAACACACTTTTTAAAATTTTAATGCACTAAAACACACTATATTGCCCAAATGTTTGATGAAATAAAAAAGATGATCTTAGGCCGAGTACATGGATACCAAACATGACATGCTTTAAAATTGCGCACAAACGCGCAGCGGCGACAAAATAAATACATTTTTAAAAGCCTTTAAAAGCCTTTACAGGTTACCACTTTAGATTTACAGAGGAGGTCTACTGCCAAAATTACTGCCCTCGATCTGACCTTCGTGGTGATACCTCACATGCATGGTGCAATTGCTGTTTACATTTGACGCCAGACCGACGCTTGCGTTCGCCTTTGCGCGAGAGCAGGGGGGGACAGGGGTGCTTTTTTTTTTTTTTTTTTTTTCTTTATTATTTTTTTGCTTTTTTATCTTATTTTTAAACTGTTCCTTTCATTTTTATTTTTTTTTTAATTAATTTTATTGTTATCTCAGGGAATGTAAATATCCCCTATGATAGCAATAGGTAGTGACAGGTACTCTTTTTTTAAAAAATTGGGCTCTATTAGACCCTAGATCTCTCCTCTGCCCTCAAAGCATCTGACCACACCAAGATCGGTGTGATAAAATGCTTTCCCAATTTCCCAATGGCGCTGTTTACATTCGGCGAAATCTAAGTCATGAAATGCTCGTAGCTTCCGGTTTCTTAGGCCATAGAGATGTTTGGAGCCATTCTGGTCTCCGATCAGCTCTGTGGCCAGCTGGCTGAATCACCGGCTGCATTCTCAGGTTCCCTGTTGGGACAGGAAAGCCAGAGAAAAACACGGAAGACGGTGGGGGAGGGGGGGCATTCCCTCCCACTGCTTGCAAAAGCAGTCTAGAGGCTAATTAGCCGCTAGGATTGCTTTTACATGAAAGCCGACCGCTGGCTGAAAAGAATGATACCAAGATGATACCTAAACCTGCAGGCATCATTCTGGTATAACCACTCAAAGTCCAGCAACATACCAGTACGTTGCTGGTCCTTGTTAGGCATATATTGTAAACTTTTTTTTCATGCAGCCTGTGGGCTGAACGAAAAAAAGATATTGATCGGTGGGTATGCCCACCATTAGAATACCTCCCTTCATCC
Source organism: Lithobates clamitans (assembly GCA_037952925.1). Taxonomy (NCBI): domain Eukaryota; kingdom Metazoa; phylum Chordata; class Amphibia; order Anura; family Ranidae; genus Lithobates; species Lithobates clamitans. Next base: position 3,846,460 of record JBBGZY010001371.1, read on the forward strand.
ACCCACTTCTAATGATGGGCATACATGCACCATTTATATATGCCGAAGCATGGGGGCATCCTCCCGCAAAAGGCAGGAGCAAATCGCTCCTCCACCCACTACTGCCCCCACGCTTCGGCATATATGCTGAAGTATGTAACTGTGGTGGTGAAATCACCTCCGACAGCGTTGGAGTCACGGCTTTATATATCGTGGGAGCAAACGCTGTTGCTGTCAAGATAAATAAATCCGCGCTGCAACTGAATGGCGTACCTGCTAAGCAAATGATGGTTAACAATAAAACAAAGCAACATTACAGTATAACAGTAAGACTTACCATACCTGCAAAGCAAATACAAAAAAAAAAATAGTAAAAAATAAAACATTTAACGCAACCTGTGCCTAAAATATATATATGCCGAAGCATGGGGGCATCCTCCCGCAAAAGGCAGGAGCAAATCGCTCCTCCACCCACTTCTGCCCCCACGCTTCGGCATATATGCTGAAGTATGTAACTGTGGTGGTGAAATCACCTCCGACAGCGTTGGAGTCACGGCTTTATATATCGTGGGAGCAAACGCTGTTGCTGTCAAGATAAATAAATCCGCGCTGCAACTGAATGGCGTACCTGCTAAGCAAATGATGGTTAACAATAAAACAAAGCAACATTACAGTATAACAGTAAGACTTACCATACCTGCAAAGCAAATACAAAAAAAAAAATAGTAAAAAATAAAACATTTAACGCAACCTGTGCCTAAAATATATATATGCCGAAGCATGGGGGCATCCTCCCGCAAAAGGCAGGAGCAAATCGCTCCTCCACCCACTTCTGCCCCCACGCTTCGGCATATATGCTGAAGTATGTAACTGTGGTGGTGAAATCACCTCCGACAGTGTTGGAGTCACGGCTTTATATATCGTGGGAGCAAACGCTGTTGCTGTCAAGATAAATAAATCCGCGCTGCAACTGAATGGCGTACCTGAAAACAATAAAATGGTTACCAACAAAACACAGTAAACGGTAAAGTATGAAAAATCTGAAAAGGAAACATGGTAAAACATAATAACAATAAAACATTGCAGAATAGAATAGAGTAAAAAAGAGAAGAACAATAGAGAGAGAATAGAGAGAGAGAGAACAATAAAACAACAACTATTTTTGTTTTTTTTATTTTATATATTTTTTTGTGTTTTTATTTTTTTTAATTTTTTTTAATTTTATTTTTTTACACTTTTTTTTAGTAACTTTTAACTTTTGTAACTTTTGTTCCAGGTTTGGGTCTCTCAAAATGCAATGGCATCTTGGGAGACCCTGTGTTAGTGTGCCTAGTCTGTGCAGTGCTGAACCCTACGCTAATACTCAACTAATGTATGGTAGCGTTCAAAGCATTCACCCATGCAAAGACCAGGATTGCCAGGACAGGAGGGACAATAAGTCCGGGTGTCACGCCTAAATCCGCGCTTGCTGCAGACACGACATCTTTTTTGGGGGGCTCGTTGGGTAGGGGTACTCGGGATGGCATAAATAAAATGCCGCTCATGCAGCCGGCTTACTGCATTTGGTTGGGGAAGGTGAGGTAGAGCACCGTCTGGAAACAGAAGGGCTCTGACGATCTCTTCCTGGAATTTAAGGAAGGATCCAGTCCGTCCTGAAGCTCTGTATAGCACATGAGCATTCAGCAAAGCCAATTGAAATAAGTATACAGACACTTTTTTGTACCAGCGTCTGGCCTTACGGGCAACTAAGTACGGCGCCAACAACTGGTCGTTGAGGTCCACCCCTCCCATATTAAGGTTGTATTCGTGGACACAGAGGGGTTTCTCCACAACACCAGTCGCCGTAGAAATTTGGGTCGTCGTGTCTGCATGAAGGGAGGTGAGAACGAAAACATTCTTCTTATCCCTCCACTTCATAGCGAGCAAATTATTATACTTCAAGCAGGCTCTCTCCCCCAGCCTAAGACGGGAATCTACAAGCCGCTGGGGAAAGCCCCGGCGATTAGGTCGCACGGTGCCACATGCTCCAATCTGCTGATCAAACAAGTGACTAAAAAGTGGCACGCTCGTATAATAATTGTCCACGTACAAGTGGTACCCCTTTCCGAATAAGGGTGACACCAAGTCCCACACTATCTTGCCAGCGCTTCCTATGTAGTCAGGGCAGTTTGTCGGCTCTACGTGACTATCTCTTCCCTCGTAAACCATAAATCTATATGTATAGCCTGTGGCCCTGTCACAGAGCTTATACATCTTGACCCCGTATCTGGCACGCTTGCTGGGAAGGTACTGTTTGAATGACAAGCGGCCAGAAAACTTAATCAGGGACTCATCAACGCAGACAACTTGATGGGGGTAAACAAGTCTGCAAAACGTTGGTTGAAGTGGTTTACGAGGGGCCGAATTTTGTAGAGCCGATCGTATGCAGGGTCTCCACGAGGACGACAGAGTTCATTGTCGTTGAAGTGCATGAACCGCAAAATCTGCTCGTATCGTGCCCTGGCCATGGAAGCAGAGAACAAGGATGAATGGTAAATTGGGTCAGTGGACCAATATGACCGCAACTTACTCTTTTTATTCAACCCCATGAAGAGGGAAAGGCCCAGAAAGGTCTTAAATTCGGAGACCGTAATTGGTCTCCAATCTCTGGCAAGGGTGGACTGGGGCATAGTGGCGATGTGTTGACCAGCGTACAAATTGCTTTGGTCCGGCCTGTCTTTGTCTTCTTGGTGGCAGCGGGACACTACTACTGCTTGCCACCTCGCCAGCTTGAACTGCACTTATGGGACTCGCCACGTCACCACGTGATACTGCAGTGCTGGATGTACGACCAGGGTGTACTAGGCCGCTGGTGCTTGCCAGTTCACCAGAAGGAGTAGCGGCGCTAGTACTGCTCTGCTCCATACGAGAGCCCTGCGGTTCTTGCACTTCAAGGACAGCATAAGTTCGGGGTCTGGTACGCCTGACCCTAGCAGGGACCACAACTCTGTCGTCAGAGCTATCTGTCATGGAGCCGCTGTCCTCTACAGGTTCGTATTCTGAGCCTGAACTTGACAGATGAGTGACTTCCTCTTCACTATCTGTCATGCTCAGAATCCTGTAGGCCTCTTCACTAGTGTACCTTGGATTTGCCATTTTGGCCTCTAAATTTAGGGGTACACTAGTGAGACTCACAGGCAAAAAAGCTCCTGACTGTTGGCGACTGTATCAAAACGCTACCAAAAAACTGTTAGCGATCGCAGGGATCAGGCCTGACTCTGCGACCGCTGCAGTTATGTGTGCTTAGTGTTTTGTAAGTGTCAGTAATCGATCGATACTGCACTTGGGTGGGCTGGGCAGGGCTGGGCCGAGGAGCAAAACGCAGGTGCTAGCAGGTATCTGGGCTGATCCCGCTAACACTGCGTTTCAGGGAACCCTAAACTGCTGGGGAGTATAGATCTGATCGGATCAGATATCGATCCGTTCAGATACTATAGCACTAAGGGAGGTGTATGCTGCGTGCGTGGGTTTTAGCTGTACTGGCGCTAACCTGACGCTGCCTGGGGCGACGCAGACCTTATCAGATCCTAAAAACTATAAATCTATCACCGCCGGGCAATTAGGGGGTTAAACCTTTATAGGGTAATAAACGGCGGGTGCCCTAAAACTATAATAAACTGTAATAAACTGTAATAAACTACAAAAAACAAACTATCTAACCAGCGTCACCCGTAACACTTATACGGTGATCGCTGGTGAAAGGGTTAACTAGGGGGCAATCAGGGGGTTAAAACCTTTAGCAGGTAGTATATGGGGGTCCCTGTCGCTATAAAACACTGACAGCGAACCTATATACTTACCTCCCTAAACTAGCGTCACCTGTGTCACTAATACAGCGATCAGAAAAACGATCGCTTAGCGACACTGGTGACGGGGGGTAATCAAGGGGTTAACTTTTATTAGGGGGGGTTAGGGGGGTACCCTGGACCTAAGGGGGGGTACCCTAGACCTAAAGGGGGCTAACCTAACTGCCCTAAAACTTTTAACTGACACAAACTGACACCAATGCAAAAAAAAAAAAAAATGCTATTGGTGTCAGAGTGACAGGGGGTACAGGGGGGTGATCAGGGGGTGATCAAGGGGTGATGGGGGGTGACAAGTGTGCCTGGCGTGTTCTACTGTTAGTGTAGTGTTGTGCAGACTTACTTGATGTCTTCTCTCCTCGGCGCGGCGACGAAAAGACCGGCTCAAGGAGAGATGACATCACTTCCTTTCCCTCTGTTTACATTACAGAGGGAAGGAAGCATTTTCATTCGCCGGGAGCGATCGGGAGGGGGTGGCCAACAATGGATGGCCTCCCCCTGACCTTTGATCGCCCGGGAAGAAATGGCGACCGCCTCGGGCACCGGGGGGGGACCGATCGGTCCCCCCACCCGCGGAAGGCAAATCACGTACCCTGTACGTGATTTTGCCTGTCCGTGCCACCTTGCCGACGTACATCGGCGTGAGGCGGTCGTCAAGTGGTTAAATCCTCCTGGACCCTGATTCTTGAACACATTGCACTGCACACCCCTGACCCCTTACCCCTATTATACGTATTCCTAAACTTCCGCTGAATGCGTTATGTACTTCTAACCCTTGTACTTTGTGCATTACACACCCCTGACCCTGCACTCTGTCTTACTGTCTCCTGCACTGTATACACTATATTGTATATTACATACTCTTCATTAAAGTGTTAATTGTACCAACAGTTGCTGGTTGCTAAACAGTCCCTGAATATTTTAATGAAGTTCTTCTTCAAGGCAGGCTCAGACAAAGTGTTAGCACTCAGTCTATTCAGTGTGTACAAACTATATGTAATAGAAGCTTTTATTTGATGATTGTGCTGAGGTTTATATGTGTCTGTGAGACTCTTGTATGTGGCACAGCAATCAAAGCATATTTTATAGGTACAAGGAAGCCCAGGTTTTGTTTAACCCCACCTCTTTAGCCCCTCCCACTGTTTGGTCACACCCACTTTTTGCGCACCACAGGTCAGTATCTCCCTGGAGTGTCCCTCATTCTCAAGTTCTAAATTTGGAAGTTATGCTAACATGGCTGTACCCTTAAATACGCCCATCATGTGAAGAAGGCCTTACTTATGCTCTCTGTTAAACCCTTTTCACCAAGCATGCACACACTGTATATGCGGAATCACAGAAGTGGGCCTTTATCCATAGGACTGGATATACGCGCTACTGTGTTTATGCTGCGAGCATGCTGCACAGCACACTCCCAGCACAGAGACTGAGATGTCATGGACAGCTCCAGGTCTCATAATAATGATTGGGAACCGGGAGGATATCAATCACCTGATCACTGATATAGCCATTCACTGACATTCACTGTACAGTCCACCCCTGTGTTTTTTTCTCCTTTGCTAGAGGAGAAAATTGTGTGCAAAAAATATATAAATAAAGATAAAATAGCTAGATCAGGGTTTGATTTAGGTTAGGGTCAAGGTTAGGGTCTAAAGCCTCGTACACTCGATCAGATTTTCAGCAGACAAAACCTCAGACTTTTGTCCGAAGGGCGTTGGCCAGGAACTTGTCTTGCATACAAACGGCAAGGAATTGACGGCCAACAAACACGAACATAGTGATGTACTTTGTGGTTTTTTCGGCTCTTAGCGCCACCCTTTGGGCTCCTTCTGCTAATCTCGTGTTAGTAGAAGTTTGGTGAGTGTCGATTTGCGCTTTTAATTTTGCGCTTTTCATTTCATACTTTTCATTTCATGCTTTTCTGTTTGTTTCTGAACAGCCATTCGTCAACCAGCCATGTTGCGTAATCGGAGGAGATAACGTGTTATTTATTATTGGCCTTGGAGTTATTACTTCGACCCAAGTCCAGTCCAGGAACAGGAGGAGGGGGATTTCTTGGACCAAAAATTGGTTGCTTTATTGACCGTGACCAATTATGTCATATGCCTTTGCTGCGGGAGCTCCAGGAGAATAATTCAAATGATTTTAGTAATTATCTCCGGATGACGGACTCCTGCTTTCACCAACTCTTTGCATTGTTGACCCCCTATATTAAGAACCAGGACACATGTGTGAGGCTTTTATTTTAATTTTTGGTTGAATAATGCTTTGATTTGGTATATTTTCTATATTTTTGGATGCATAGAATGCACTTTTTGGTTAAGTTCTATTGGCAGATAGCATGTCTATTTGTTTTCTTTTTTTAATGCAAAATAAAAAAAATTGTGGAGAATAATACTTGGCTATGTGTTTTACTTCAAATGACAGTTTGGGAGTAGGCAGTTACATTTAAAAAAAATGTAAACTTAACAAGGGACATCAACATAGTCCCTTGTTAACACATTAAAAAACATGGGATAATGGTGTTGTGGTAACTTGCACAAAAAAAAAGCAAGCATAATAATATTATTCTTGATATCACTAGAAAAAAAAAGCCTTTGAAAATTTGTTTGCAATAACTCTATCAGTATCACCAGCAAAGCAGCTTCATTATTATCCCATTAAAGAAGAAGAGAATGTGCGCTGCATTTCGAGATTTCATAATTTGCAGCGTCAGAAATGTTAATTCTCCATTACGAATGCTAGTTTACAAGACCGATCGCTTCTGGCTCGTCCTTGCTTCCGAGCATTCATGTTTGTACTTTGGACTGTTGTCCGATATCTCTGTTAGTCTATTTGATTGTACCTCAAAATCCTCAGTGTATGTACAATTCCTCCTCAATCTCATGTATTGCCCTCTGGGTATATTTAACACCCAGGGTTTATAATGCCAGCTGTTGAATGGAATGTATGAGTTTCTATCTGTCCCTTTAAAATATGTTTTTGTATGTAAATACTGATTAGTGATACCTATTTCCAAGTCCAGAAAGTGAATTTTGTCCTTACTAATCTCCCAAGTTAGGGCAATATTATGATCAATATTATTTACGTTTGATAGGAGCAATCTTAGCTCTTCTATATCACTATTTCCCATAATAATCAGGTCATCGATGAAATGCCTATATAATAATAATTCCGGGTCCTCCTCACATTTTGCCATATATAAATTAGCCATGCTGGGCGCATTTAGCGCCCATCGCTATCCCCCTAACTTGTAAACAATAGGTGTCCTCATGCCAAAAATAATTATAACCTGTACAGAACTCAAGACATTTAAGTAAAAATTTCTTGTGTTTAGTTCTCAATTTCCCGCTTTTATTAAGTGCCTATTCAACAGCCGGCATTGCTTCATCATGATTAATAGTGGTATACAGTGATGCAACATTAGTGTATTCTCACTAGTTAAACATCCTTGCAATAATTGTGTTTCGTATCCTTGAGGAATGCACCAGTTAAGTTCCTCTACCCCAAACTCAATCATCCATGTCTTTATGGACCTTGCACTTGTGCACTGGTCTAAATCATTTGGTGGAGGGAGGATTATGGTGGCTTCATTTTTCAGGGATTGGGCTTGACCCCCTAGTCTCAGTGAATGGAACTTTTAAGGCATCAGCATATCAAGACATTTTGGACAATTTCATACTCCCAACTTTGTGGGAACAATTTGGGGATGGCCCCCTACTGTTCCAACATGACTGTGCACCGGTGCACAAAGCAATGTCCATAAAGGCATGGATGAGCGAGTTTGGGGTGGAGGAACTTGACTGGCCTTCATAGAGTCCTGACCTCAACCCAATAGAACACTTTTGGTAATGAATTAGAGCGGAGACAACAAGCCAGACCTTCTCCTCCTCATCAGTGCCTGACCTCACAAATGCGCTTCTGCGAGAATGGTCAAACATTCCCATAGACACATTCCTAAACTTTGTGGACAGCCTTCCCAGAAGAGTTGAAGCTGTTATACAAAAGGTGGGCCAACTCAATATTGAGCCCTACGTACTAAGAATGGGATGCTATTAAAGTTCATGTACGTGTAAAGGCAGGCGTCCCAATACTTTTGGTAATATAGCGTACATTCATCACCCAGAGGGGAATGCTTTTTTCCTCAACAAAAGTGGAGTTACTCTTTAAATAGCAATTCTAAAAATTGTCTCATAAAATTATAAGACCAGTGAGATTGCAGAGCTTGTCTGATAACCAATATGTTATTAGAAAAGTCATAATCCTTTTCATATACTGTAACTCTTTCATGCCTTAGGTCATTGCACTGCATAGCAAGAATGACAGGAAAACAGCTTGCATATAAATTGGTAATAAACTGAGAATTAAATCTAGAGAATGGCAGTGAAGTATACCCAGGTCATTTATTAAATAAAACATTTCATGTACATTACATTTGTCTTTTGAGGCTGAAGGATTAGTAACACGTCTTGGTAATATCTGACATAGTGTACTGTATGTTTTATTGGGTTTTTCATTGTTAAGAAAGCTCTAGCTAATTCCCCATCCATCAGCCTTTAGTAATCATCTGGCCTGCCACAAAGCTGTCTTTTAGTGTTGATGTGCCAAGTGTGGAGTTTATAACATCATCAACGCACTGAAGGTTTACATTTAACAGATCAAATAGTTTATAAAACTAGTACACTGCTGTGATTTAACAGAGCTGACAACATTTGGATGTAATTTATAGGGACAATTGGTTGCTGTGCAGGTGGAACTTAGTATGTCAATCATAATTCTCTAAGCAGACCATAGATCACAATGCTCGTTATTGTCTTTTTATTATGTCATTCTAGAGTTTATTTATACATGATATCTTACACTTATAGTACTGTCATAAAGAGTTATTGAAGGATTTGAAAAAAATATATACCCCAAAGCAAAGATGAGATCTCCTGGTGTATGTAATTGAACCATTTTGCCTTATAGATTAAATGGTAAGCATATAAAACATTATTCAAAAGTCTGGCTTATGGGGATAAAACCATTTTGAAATATGTGTTTCTTCTTCAATTCAGAAGCAAAATGTCAAATGGCAGCAAGTTACGATCAGGGTTTCTAAACGTCTGTCCACAGTTAACAAAATAGGATTTCATTTTTAACATTAGTATTTGTTTAGGGAATGAAAGCCAGAGGGAAATGTTAAAGTGAAGGCAAGATTTGGAAGACCAAAGAAAAAGCTCTACTAGAACTAGACTAATCAGATACAGGGCCGGTGCTACCATAGGGCAGCTTAAGCATCCGCCTTAGGGCACCAGGACTGGAGAGTGGTATAAAATCCAAATGCCCAACCACATAGCACCTGGGAGTGTGTGTACTGTAGTAAAGCCGATTGTCGGCCTTCATGTGGAAGTGATACAATCGGCTGTAAAGCCCCCAATCACTTCCACGACCACCACTGTGATGTGCCGCCTCCCCCCCGCGCATCTGCCTCGCTATGTTTACCGGGCTCCTCTCCCAACGGTGCTGTCATGGCGGGTGTCATTGGGAAGGGAGGGGGGAGCTCAGTGGACCTCCATCTGCTCAGTCACCCTCCTGTACACAGACATGTATGATGTCATTTCCTGGAGCGGAGCTGTCATTCTCCAGGGTCAGTGCTGGGGGAAGTCTGGGGGTCTGTTTTCCATCAGCTGCAGTGAATTAGACAGGAGACATCCAGGGTCTAATAGACCCCGGGTATCTCCATATGCGATCACAGAGGGGGCTATTGGTCCCCTATGTGATAGCAATAAAAGTTATGAAAATATAAATAAATAAATAAAAATTAAATTAAACTAAAAATGTTTTAAACATATTAGGAGACATAATTTTTTTTTTTTTAAATTATAATTTTTTAGAGTTCCCTCACACACCCACATCTACAAAAATGCTTGCGTTGGGGCACCTACATTTGAAAGCGGTGATTGCCCTACACATGTTATATATCAGCGCGCATGCCAGAGTGAAAGCAATCATTTTAGCACCAGTATTACTGCGTAGCGCTAAACTGATGACCTATAGGGCCTTTAAAAGCAATGCAGGAGCACACATTTTTAAGGTTTGACATGGGTATTTACTCGGCACAACCTCATCTTTTCTATTTTACCAACAAAAATTAGGTAATAAATTGCATTTATGTGCCCAGTAGTTAACTCTAATGTGTTTTTTACTGAAATTTTGCCTTTCATAAACATTTGCGCTAATATTGTGTAACATAAAAATGAGAACTACCAACATTTTATTCTCTAGGGTGTCTGCTTTCAAAACAATAAAAATAATATTTTGGGGTTTTAAGTAATCTTTATGCCTAAAATATTTTTTAAAACATGTAAATGTAGCGGCATCCCCGACCTCCAAAGACCTAATAGTGACCTCCAGAGTCAGAGAGAGCTGACATCCTCCTTCACAGTATGGGTTACTAGGTATGATGGGTGTAATGCAAGTTGGAAACATGGGCGCCAGTCACTTTTTGGGTGTGATATCGTACAGTATCCTACTGTAGATCTTCACTCACTGAGCTCCCAGTCTCTCACTAGACTATAAGATCCCAGTCATAACTGGATCCCCGGAGCTCTTACACTGTTAAACCGCTGTATTCTCCTCAAGCGTCACCCCTGCTAACCCGCTGGGTCCCTGGCTCGCTGAAGCTTTCCCACTTGTTCACTGTCCCTGGCTAGTGAATAAGGGTGCTCTGGTACTTCTTCAGACTTCCATAACTGGTCTCTTATAACTGCAGTGGTCGTCCCTTAATGGTGACTGTGTCTCCTTCTTCCAGCCTCAACCTCATGCTGCTTCTCTCAAACCTGGATAAGCCTCAGACAGCCTAGCAGCCTGGTGCTCCCGGGATAGGCCTCGACTAGTAACCCAGAGCCTTGTGACACACCAGGACAGCCATCCGGGTGGCACAGAACCATGATTACCTGACTCCTCTCGAATAAATAGGCTCTCCCAGCAGGCCAAGGGACTAAAGAAACCCCTGCCAATTGGCTGAAACAACCCATCCACTCCTAGTCTGAATTTACTATGCCCTAGTCTTTCTAATGTCAAAGGCAACAATGCCACCTAGTGACAGAAGAGAGAGGTTTATCAAATCCAGAGTTAGGGAAAAACCCAGTAAATCCCCTATCAATCAGCCAGGCTAGTTACCACCTAGCAAGCTAAATTTGTTAGCAACCTTGCCTACTACCAGGGTGCTACCATAAACATGTAAAATGTAAAATACTGCTCCAGGACTCAAGTGGACGCTTTTATTACACACTGCCGTTGTGGAGGCGGTTGTGGAAGCCCAGGGGGAAGGGTGGTTGCAAAATGCACCTTCACCTAAGTAGACAAAAATCCTTGCACCAGCCCTGATCAGATACACACCACAAACCCCCTTATGATTGCAAAGAACCTGCAACAGTATTTAGACACAGTAGCTATAGTGGTACATCAGTGTACTGTACATTTTGCTTGCATGTGATCTGCATACAAAAAGCAATCAAATGTTTCCGGCATTATCCAAACAATACATCATGCATTTGATCCACTAAGAAAATAGGGCACGTTAAGTGTATGTTTACATTGCAAAAATAATGTTTACTTAGCATTGTGAATGAGCTACAGCTGTGTTTACTTCCATTCATCCAATCACCTGCAAGCAAAAAAAAAAAATATTTTTTTTTATTCTCCCTTGCATAAAAAGTAGCTAATCAAAGTAAATATTGCCTCACCTTGTTTACTAAGTATAGTGAACATTCAGTTTTCTAAATGAACAAGTTTTAGTACATCAAATCAAGTGCCTGAATCATGTCATACCACACTTAGAGGAGCCATAACATTATTGAAACCAAGTACTGGTCTTAGGAAACTTAGCTGAATTTTTTTTTAAGGTAATCATGAAGGTAATGTCCTCCAAAACACACTTCAGAATCAACAAAGAACTACATCAGGAGATTAAACAGGAATGGTTAGTGGTTTTTGACATAAAATCCTTCTTTATTTGTTATATTCAGAACTACAAAATAAAATGTTAAAAAAAACTGTTTGTTAGGTAAATCTAAAATATTGCATAGACATATTTAGCATTCTTTTTTGAGATAGCAGGTAGAGCTTCAGGCTCCTTTCGTAAAAATGAGAGGTAACAATGCTTATGTTTCTGTTTTATTTACAGTAAATTGTAAAACCTTGTTATATTCTATACCTAAAAAAAATATTTGTTTCACTTCTGAGAAAATATTCAAGAATTCCCAAAATTTCCATGCCAAACTTTGCCAATCTCATCAATATTTTCAATCTGTATAAAGAATGTGTAAGAAGAACTAATTGCAGCTTATTCTTCATGTAAGGCTTTTTACTATTATACGACCTTTAACTAATTATATGAACAGTCTAAAGAGTCCAGAAGTCTGTATTTATCTAATTAATCAGTATTATTTCAGGTTAGTAGTTTGAATACCAATATTTTCCTTGTGAGTCTCATTCTTCCAGTATGTTCACTCGTCAAGGTCTTTAAGAAAAACTAACAGCACCTTCACATTTTTCCTTTATACTCTGTTAATTAGGCTTGCATTTCATCATCATGCTCACAGATGGTTTTAGTTTTGGGAAGCCTAAAGGCCCATCGCTGAATCAATAGGGCCGCTTCATAATCACAAAAAATAAAAATGAGTAGCTCCACTTTTGAAATCACATTTACATTCCACCAACTGAGGCATTACTTTTGTTAATTTGTGAAACCCTGATCATAAAAATATGTTCTGCAGTCTACCTATGGCTGTCTGAACTTTGCAGATTTATTTTCAATTTTCATTTTGTAGTCTTAAAAACATTCATGAGATAAACAGACAAGTTAAAAAAAAAAACATTAACCATAAAAAAATAAATAAACTGAGTAAGCATTATGCCATGCTATACCGCTATAAATTATTGGCCTTCGCAGAATATAATTTGGCATTTATTTTTAATTATAATTTAATAAATGTGCTTTTAAAGAATAAGCTACTGGTATTGTTATGTGCATTATATCTGAAAGTGATTGTAATGCCATTTACTATTAAAGTTGGACTCTAGGCATATATCAAGAAGCATGCTGATAGGACAAAAGAGAGCAAAGTGACAGAAATATGAGCTAATCATTGTGCTGCTTCTCATTACACTGTGCAGTCACAGGCTAAAGCATGTCCAGGATGACTTGGGCTCTCAGGAAGGGGGTTGAATAATGCTGGCTGTCAAACTAAGGACATCCAGAGGCAGAAAAACTGCAAAGGAAATCTCTGAATTGAAGATAAATATTGAATAATAATTGTTTTGTGTATCTTTTATTGGGCCATTTATTTTATTCTTGTTATTTTTGACTAAAGTTTTGCTTCAAAATAAAAAAGGCTTTAGGTTTCCCCATTAGAAAATAAAATAATAAATTACAACTATGACATAGTAACATGCTTGCTGAGATGAAAAAACTACAGTAAATTTTGCCTAAATTGATTTCAGTGGCTGATAGCCAGGATAACAGTTATACTTATAGAAAAGCATTAAAGGAGAAGTAAGGCCAAATATCTTTTGGCCATACTTCCCCTGTGGGTCATAGGAGTGCACTTAGTTCTGCACTTCTGTGACCCAGACTCGGACATCACAGAGCCGGTCCAGGCTCTGCAGAGATCCCAAGAATAATGCCTGACTGGTTGCTCGCTCTGCCTCTCATCATGCCACTGAGATCCTGATCCTTGCCACCTCCACAGTCTGGCACTCCAATGAGAGCTGTAGGGGCAGAGCACAGAGTAGTGAGAGACAGTCAGCAGTCTTTGATCACTTGGAACAATGCTGCATCCACCTAGGTGAGTATGAAAGTTTATTTTTTTTTAAATCCCTCACTTCTCTCTTAACCACTTGCTGACCAACCCTATATCAGTTTTACTGCTACAGGGCAGCAGTAAACGTCCGCTTGCAGGGGTCATGCGCTGGAGCACCACTTCTGCTGGGAATATTTACAGCAGAAGCCAATCTGCAGATGCCGGGCACTTGATGTCGGCCGGCACCCACCGATCATTGTGCAAAGACTTAGTAAGGAGCTCTGCCTATGTAAACAAGGCAGAGTTCCGTTCCCATAGGGGGGAAGGGATGTATTCTGCATTCATGCAAAGCAGGCACTCAAATCCATCTCTCCCCTAAGTAAAAACAGCACACATAGTGAACACAAACACTGGCTAGCCACACAGTTAACCCTTTGATTGCCCTAGATGTGTAACCACTTCCCAGCCAGTTTCTGTAGTGCAGTGTATATTTTTAGCACTGATCATTGTATTAGTGTCACTGGTTCCTGCAAAGTGTCAAAAGTGTAATTTAATGTCCGATTGACTGCCGCAATATCACAAACCCGCTATAAGTCCATGATCACCGTTATTACTAGTATAAAAAAATAAAAAATAAATATTACATTTCCAGTATACTGTATATCCCATATTCTGTTGATGCTATAACTTTTGAATAAACCAATCACTATATGCTTATTAATTTTTTTTTTACCAAAAACATGTAGCTGAATACATATTGGCCTACATTTATGAAGAAATTTGATTTTTTCAAATTTTTTTATTGGATATGTTTTATGGCAGAAAGAAAGAAAAAAAAAAATATATATATATATATATTTTTTTAATTGTCAGTGTTTTTTCGTTTATAGTGCAAAAAATAAAAAACAAAGTGGTGATCGAATAACAGCAAAAGAAAGCTCTATTTGGGGGAGGGGGGGTGACATAACTTTTATTTGAGTACAGCATTGCATGACAGTGTCAGTTAGATGTTAGTTAAATTAACTGAATTAAAGTGCCATATCGCAAAAAAGTGGCCTTATGAAGAGGGGTAAATCTTCCAGAGGTCAAGTGGTTAAACAACATATACACATACATTAAAGACTTCAAATGATTGGTAAATTTCAGTTAAGAATTTATAAATATGACAAATTATAGAAAAACTCTCTTTCAAATTAATAGCTTTTATAGTGTAATAAATCACAGTACTACTGAAAGAAACATTCACTAAAAAATAAAAAATGATGTGGGAAGTCTTTTCATAATCATATTTAATTGAACCATGTTAAAAGATTAACTAAAGAGATATCAGCAAATACATCACAAGCACACAAGTTTACTTTCATGTGCTTTTTTCTTCTTTTTTTTGAACCCTGAAGGTATGTAAAGTGGAATTTCGGCATACTGTTGATAAGAAAGCTGTGATCTTGGCTCAATCACATTTGTGAAAGAACTTTCTGTTTTATAACCACTAAAGGTCCTGAACTTGATCAACCCTTAAGACTCCTCACGGCTGGGTTCTTACAAAAACCTTGTTCATTTGCTGCACAGGAAAATCAATAAAGAGCTGTACTGTTTTCACAAGTATGTCCTTCTTTTCTCTGGACATTTACAGCAGTCATTTATTTAACTATGCTACTGGGGGGTAAAGTCTGGATGATAGTCAAAAGAGGAAATTAGGTAAAAGTGATGCAAGTAGAAAAAATTTACATAACTTTCAGATAACATTTTGGCTAGTTTACGTATTTTGAATACATAAATCCTGATGACTGCAGTAAACATTTACGGTACACTAACTCTAATTTATTACACGGTAGGCACTTCAAATGTCATGCATTTACAAACATTACAACAGTATCCACAAACAGTGGGGGTTTCCAAAGAAAAGCCAAAAAAATCTTTTTAGGGTCATCGATTAATAAACAAAGATACTCTACTAAGTTTAGTTTACTGGTACAATTTAAAGGGTCACTCAGTCCGATGCCAACATCGCAATAATGAGTAGCTTCTGGTGGGCTAAAATATCCAAAGATTTCCATAGACCCAGCAATGAGATTTCCTTCTCCTGAAGTTCCTGGTCCTGGACACTCAAGTCACCTACTAAAAAAGGAAGAATTGTATAACAATGAAGCCAAATCATGTACAACAAATGTAAATTACAGTGTGGTAAGTGAAATCTCTGTGTGGTAAGTGAGACAAACCATAAATAATAACATTTTAAAAATCAGGTTATACTGTATAAGTTTTTTTGAATATTATGTTTTCTGTTATTTATTAAAGTCCAACTTTGATCAGTTAAAAAAGCAAGAAAATACAGTTTTCCCTATCACTCCAGCCCCTTTTTAATTGAAAACAAAGGAAATCTAAAATCAAAGCGGTTGTAAACCTCATATGCATCGGTTCTCAAACACATGAACCATTTTATAGTTTGTTCTGTAAAAATCCCAAACTCTGTATTTTTACCTCTGTACCTCCCTTCATCTCTAAGCCTGTCACAGCTCTCTAAAAATCTCCGGTCCATTGGCATGTCTATAAGCCAGGGCTTGGAAGGGGGAGTCATGACACCACTGACCCCACATCCCCGCTGTACGCTCACACATTAGCAGCGCGCACAGTGCTTAAAGTGTGCACGCATGTCACTACCGGCTGGACACACTTTTACTCAGGCTGGGGCAACGGGAGGTATGCACCCTTCACTCTTGCATGAGTCTCCTCTGCATGTCTGTTAATCAAAGGAGAGGGGGCATGGTGACACATATTTTTTGCATGTGTCAGATTTTTTGGTCAGTAGCAAAGTGGGGAAGAACACAGTTGCCAGGCTACTCATATCCCTGCCATACTGTATTGTATCCCTACAACCACTTTAAGTAATTTTGGATTCTAGAAGCCAGGATGGGGAATAACATTTTTTTGCCCACATATGGGTATTAATAATGAAGCCCTAAAAAGCAGCAGATACTATGTGTGACCGACCGCCTAGCACCCAGCCTGGGTGCCTCCGTCAAGATACAGCTTGACGGATACAGATACCAGGAACCAGGTATTATAGCTGAATATTGTACCCAAGATCCAGATGACACTAGCTTAGGTGCAAACTGGAACTGACTTTATTGTAAATTCACACAAAATATATACCACACAAAATTAGATAAGAGCTTAATCACATTATCCTAAACAATGCAAACTGTAAAGAGTAATATCATCAGTACATCTAAAGCCCCGTACATATGGGCCAATTGTCTGGAGACATTGGAGGGTTCAATAAAAACCAGCCAACATTCGGCCCGTGTGTATGTCAGTCTGTCCAACAGAAGCCTGCTATTTGGATGAGCATGCTCGAAAACCAGCAGCTGGCCAACTTCCGATCATCGCTCTTAGCCAATGTCAGAGAGCGCTAATTGGAGTGTTCTGTTAAAGGTCCATCCCCCTGCCAGAACACAACAGCTTAGTGGGGAGATCGCTGTACTAATTTTGGATGGTTAATACAGCCTCTCCAAACAGAGTTGACAGTTTTTTTCTTTCACGAACAAAACTTGTAGTGTGTACCAGGCATTGAAGTACATCTAATGAACAGCTAGACCATAAACATTAATCTAATTAAACAGTAAGCAAATTAACAACTAGTCAAGCCTAGGTGACTCAGGGCAGAGCCTACCCAGACAGTTTGGTACGAGTATTCAAGAAGACTGGAACTGTTCAAATCTCATTAACCAGCTTTCTTTTCACATACATCTTCTAACTGTTTCATGTTGGCAGAGAACATCATGGCTTCCTTGACCGTTAAATGTGATAATCTCATCTTGCATAATATAAAGGGACATCTTCATGAATGCTTGTAGTTCCCTCAAATGCCAGGGCCCATAGTCAGCAGTCCCCTCCAAAAGCCCCTATCCCAGTTGGGCCTGTTACACTATGTACTAACCTTATATTTCCTACTCTTTAGTACATGATCTTCCTATAGTACTTACATGCTTCTTACAGAAACATTAAAACAATTAGAAACATGTTTTGCCCTTCTTTCACTCTCATGTATATTATATGTAATAATGTAAAGAAAAAATATTAGCAGTACTAGAGCAGATTATCTGCTAAGTCTGGTTCTCTTTATACAGAGGAAGGACAGTATGAAATGAAAGAATAATAGTTTTGAGACCACAAGGACAGGTGTAAGCATAAACAAATGCTGTATTAACAGTAATGAGGACACCCTATTTGTTTCAGCCTTAGAAAACATCAGCTTTGTTTAGGAGACAGTGCCAAATCTATCTCCACTATTTTGCTATATTAATACAAACCAAGGCAGCTATATCAAGCTAAAGACTTTGAGTACACCAATATAATGAAATCGGTTCCAGCAATGTCTTCATTAGGGATTTCTAGCTAACTAACTGAAATGAAGAAATACATTTTTATATTGCACATTTCTGTGAATTTTCCCATTAAAAATGAAAGCTTAGAAGGAAAATAAAGATTAAGTGAAATACCTTTTAATGTGCAATGCAGCAAAAGCCACAACATAAGGAGCTGATACTGAAGGATTTCTCCATTTACCTGGAAGGCTGACATTCAGTTTACACGTGCTCATTGCTAGATGTAATAATGATTGATATGTTTTTCTTTGCACTTTCTAGTAGCCAATAATCCTGAATTGTTTCTTGTAGAAGGTATAAGATTAAGAGAACACCTCTTTTATAATTAGCATTTTCGTAGTACTGTGGTAGCTTTTGGCGCATTTTAGGGAATGAATAAATCATACACAATTCATACAGTGCCATGAAAAAGTATTCATACCCCCCTGAAATTTTCACATTTTGTCATGTTACAACCAAAAACGTTAATGTATTTTATTGGGATTTTATGTGATAGACCAACACAAAGTGGTAAATAATTGTGAAATGGAAGGAGTTAATACTTTGTAAAACCACCTGAAATTACAGCTGCAAGTCCTTTTGGGGATGTCTCTACCAGCTTTGGACATCTAGAGAGCGACATTTTTGCCCATT
Organism: Lithobates clamitans; assembly: GCA_037952925.1. Lineage (NCBI taxonomy): Eukaryota > Metazoa > Chordata > Amphibia > Anura > Ranidae > Lithobates > Lithobates clamitans. The sequence continues at coordinate 3,865,090 of JBBGZY010001371.1, forward strand.
CTTCTTTGCAAAATAACTCAAGCTCTGTCAGATTGGATGGAGAGCATCAGTAAACAGCTATTTTTAAAGATTTGACACAGATTGCCCTGTATTTGGCTTCATCCATCTTCCCATCAACTTTGACCAGCTTCCCTGTCCCTGCTGAAGAAAAGTATCCCCACAACATGATGCTGCCACCACCATGCTTCATGTGGTGATGGTGTGTTCAGGATGATGTACAGTGTTAGTATTCCACCACACATAGCGTTTTGCTTCTAGGCCAGAAAGTTCAATTTTGGTCTCATCTGCCCAGAGCATCTTCTTCAACATGTTTGCTGTGTCCCCTACATGGCTTCTCGCAAAATGCAAACGGGACTTCTTATGGCTTTCTTTCAACAATGGCTTTCTTCTTGCCACTCTTCCATAAAGGCCAGATTTGTGGAGTGCACGACTAATAGTTGTCCTGTGGACAGATTTTCCCACCTGAGCTGTGGATCTCTGCAGCACCTCCAGATTTACCATGGGCCTCTTGGCTGCTTCTCTGATTAATACTCTCCTTGCCCGGCGTGTCAGTTTAGGTGGATGGCCATGTCTTGGTATGTTTGCAGTTGTGCCATACTCTTTCCATTTTCGGATGATGGATTGAACAATGCTCCACGAGATGTTCAAAGCTTGAGATATTTTTTTATAACCTAACCCTGCTTTAAACTTCTCCACAACCTTATCCCTGACCTGTCTGGTGTGTTCCTTGGCCTCTAGGATGCTGTTTTTTCACTAAGGTTCTCTAACAAACTTCTAAGGGCTGTTTATAGTGAGATCAAATTACACACAGGTGGACTCTATTTACTAATAACTTCTGAGGGCAATTGGTTCCACTAGATTTTAGTTAGGGGTATCAGAGTAAAGGGGGCTCAATACAAATGCACGCTACACTTCTCAGATATTTATTTGTAAAAAATTTTGAAAACCATTTATCATTTTCCTTCCATTTCACAATTGTGTGCCAACTTGTGTTGGTCTATCACATAAAATCCTAATAAAATACATTTATGTTTTTGGTCCATTACATGATAAAAGGTGGAAAATTGCAAGGGGTATGACTACTTTTTCAAGGCACTGTATGCTCAGTTGCTGAATGCAGAAACAACATTTGTGCAATGCATGTGTGACCTGTACAATGTAAGCATACTGTATATCACCTGTATATGGTATGTTTATGTATCAGGAGGTAAGATATGTTTGCTCACCTCCCTCTGAAGGGTATATGTCCCGAGTATTTATGATGTGTACTGTTTGCATCCCATAGATTGGCTTGGCATGTTACAATGCTATTAGTACTAGACCCTGGGCGTAGGGTCAGGGGTCAAACTTAGGATGGGGTAGGGCCAGGGAGGGCAGGTCCATGTGGGTGGGCGTCACCTATTGGGGTGGGCATTGCCACTAACTGGGCCTTACAGACACAGGCACACATATATAGGGGCGACTGCGAAAGATTAGCCATTGCTCGCCTAGGCTCTGAGGAAAGGGGTACTCCCCTGAAACGCATCAGCCATTAGCCAATCCTATCAGTTTGATCCTCTCGACATTAGATCCTGGCGTGTCGATCTTCAGAACAGCACACCTGCTCCTTTGTCAAAGCCTTTTATGAATGCTCGCTTGTGAGTATACATCTTGCTGTTTTTATGCTTTAATAAAGCTTTACCAGTGGTAATGCACTAGGTCGGTGCGCCCTCCTTCTTTTCTTGTTTTCCTTTAGTCCATGAATACCCATTGTTCTGAGGAGGGCTGCAAGACGGCAGGCATTACTTCATAAAGTTGGTCACACCACATACCAAGTCACTGGTCACCTGAACGCAGGAGCGATTTCTATGTATCATATTGCATTATAATTGTTACTTTATGTACTTTGTATAAGATACAACTAGCATTGATATTTATGCAATTGGTGTATGAATTAACCGTTTGCTGACCAGCCACTGTAGTTGCTGTAATTGCTGTCCTTGTACGTCGGGCACGTACACGGCGATCTGTGGCGATCGGGCGCACAATGCCTATTAGCTAGTGGGGGAGCCAACCAGTGGGTCCGGCGGACTCGATGTCCGCCAGCCACCCACGATCACTCCAAAGAGAGGGGGATCTGCCAGTGTAAACAAACAGATCTCTGTTCTGTCAGGGGAGTAGCATGCGATCGTCTGCTCCTAGTGATTAGCAACAGCGATCTCTCTCCTCCTCCAGTCAACCCAGCCCCCATACAGTCAGATACACCTCCCAGGGAACACATTTAACCCCTCTATCACCACTAGTGTTAACCCCTTTCATGTGCTGTGCACTAACCTCATGCAAGCAATCATTGAGCGGTAAGGATATGCAGTAACCTCTAGGAACCAATCAGTGAGCAGTAATAATGTGTAGTAACCTCTAGCAACCAATTAGTGAATGATCTAGATGTCCAGTAACCTCTAGCAATCAATTAGTGAGCAGTATTGATGAACAGTAATCTCTAGCAACCAATCAACAAGCAGAAGTAATGTTCTGTAACCTCTAGAAAATAAACAGTGAGCCATAATGTGTGCTGTAACCTCTAGCATCCAGTCAGTTAATGGTAATGATACACTTTAACCTCTGGCAACCTATCACAATCGCTGCCTGATCTGATTCAGTAAACTGAATTTGAGTCTAGCTGCTATTTATTGTATGTCTCAAAGCATGTGGAGAGCAAAATTGCATGGAAGAGGGGGCCCAAGAAAATGTTTGCCCAGGGTTCAGTCAATATTAAAGATGGCCCTTTTACACAGGCTATGTACATAATAATATCTGGGTTTGCAAAGATATTTGATGCATGCTAAGTGGATTTATATCCTTTGTGGCTATTAAGGAACATATTTATATGAACGTTTTGTTTTAGGCCACAGTAAAGATATTATCCGCTATTTCTTTCATGATTCAAAGTTTTAGCAAAAATAAAAACCTATTACCAAAAGTGCAGGTCCCATGTAATTGGATGAAAGGTGAAGCTTACTGAAAACTCATTATGAAATTTTAATATGGTGCTGGAACCTCCCTAACTATTTTACACACCCTATGCTGCTGGTAGGCAGGACTAGAGGCTCATTCACTTGGGATGACAATTGGGTCGTGGTCATTTAGAGTAGGACCTGAACTTCATATTTTCTCAGTTCACTGGCCCTATAGTTCACCTGCCTAAACCTATGGCTGCTGCAACCAGAAGCCATTCATTTTGTGGCTGTATCACTACTGCAACTAAATAACTCCCCAATCCTGGAGTGCGGGCTGGCTGTCTGCAATGATATAATTAGTTGCAGGGATGCTGGCGGCCACACAGTCAGGTTGTTTTGGTACACCAACATTCAAACCCTTGCCCCATATATATATATGAGTCTTGTGTGGATTTAAAATGGGAAACCCATGCAAAAATAGCAAAAAAACAAAAAACAGAGAAAGTATGTAGCCCCCCAAATTCCATACCAAACTCTTATTTGAGCATGCAGTCTGAGTGACCAGGAAAGAGTGGGGCAGCAAGTGTGTGGCTTTCCCCTCTTGAATTATACAACATTATGCCAGCACCTTGTTCCCATGCTGGTAGGAATAAAGGCCTCTTCCCCACATCACTGGTCCAGTGGACATGGTCTCTGGAGGAGGAGGGGACTTTTTGTAATCTGGCAGCACCTTTAAAATAAGGGGCTCCCAGATATCCACACAGGGGTGTATGCAAATATGTAAGGGGTATGAAAAAAAATACACATAGATGCGTATTGTATTGCAATGCAAAGCCAATTGCACCCCAACGCATATCTACAGTGTGCATTACACCACTTCAAAGTGCAGTGATGTGTAGCACTCCTCTTTTGGGGTAAAAAAAATAGCCCCTAAATAGTGCGGCAAGCTAACATTTCCTTCTCAGGGCTGGATTCTTGGCATATGGTGGGAAGAAAAATAAGTTGGGCACCAGTAAGTTTATTTTAAATTTTTATTTTTTGCTGAACATAATTCTAGGAAAGAGGGTTAGGGGTACACCATACCCAAAAGAGCACAAATAGGATTCATAAGAGAACACCCATTCATGCCCATATGATCAGTTAGATGCAACGGCCGCTGTGATAAGTAGTCCAGGACATTTCAGTGGCATTATAAACATGAGCTATTTGCCTCATGTAATACACTCCCTGCATTTTACATTTTGGAGTTGCTGAATTGCATCATATAATCTAGACTTTAAGACAGTAATTCAATCTCTTAACTACATTTTAGATATTGATTTCTAAATATTCTTTTAGTGCCTGTTGCCTTCTACATTATTCTTTTTAGGGCAGCTTCAGCTTAGCTAGGTTCAGCTTGAGAAACTATTTTGCAGAGAAAATAGTTCCTTAAAGGGTAACTTCACTTTGGTGGGGAAAAAAATATCAAATAAAAAAAAAAATAATACTAAATATACAATTGCAACACACGTCACATCGTGTAATTGAATGTTATTAAAAATTACATTTTCTTTTCAATCTGAAGCACTTTAATTTTCTGGAAAATTTAATGCAATATGGCAACCTGGAGGCATTCTATACACAGATGGTGTACAGAACGCCCCACAGAAGTGTCATTTCATGCTTGGCTCACTGATTTTCCCAGAAGTCTGCACTAAGATACAAGTCAGATATTGGGCATTCCCTGCAACAAAATGGGCATTTTTGGTCAGATACTCCAAAAGGGAAATCACGGCTAAAGGGATGAAGACCCTGCCTCTTTCTTCATTAGAGCCCTGCAAGTGCAGCAGTTATTTGATAATTATAGTCACTGCCATACAGATTGACTTTGCACATGGACACAGAGAAACAAGCAACTTTTCTATACTTTTCAACTTTTCTAACAATTTCTATAGAATAACAAAAGGCAGGAATCTGAAACAATGTTTGTTAAAATCCTTGCAATGTACATAGATCACCCAAAAGTGGAGTTACGCTTTAACCTAATTGAAATTCAAACAAAATCACACATAGAGGTTCATTAAAGTATATTTAAACCCAAAAGCAGAAACGTAATATACTGGAGCTTACCCATTCTGTGTCACGGCTTATTGCTTTCTATGTGCAGTCTAATTATATACTTTACTACTCTATAAAACTGTTCAGAGGCAGTGTCAAAAGAGGGTCATCTCTAAATTCTAGATTTTGTCAGATTTGACATAATGGGGGGGGGGGGGGGTTCTGGAGCACTCAGAATCCTCTGCAGCTGTGCATTGTAGCCAATCAGCTTCTAAATACAGCTGCTTGTTTAATTAAAGTGTTATTAAACCCACAACAGTAAAATCAGTCAGTAAAGCATACTTGTTATACTCACTGTGGAACCTAAGGGGTTAATCCTCCACATTGTGTAAAAAAGCTGTTTGATCCTGTCTTCTCTGATCCTTACCTTCTTCCATTGTCCCAATCCATCTCCTAATACAGAGCCTTTGGAGTCATTCTGCACCTGCTCAGTTTGGTGTGTATTGCTAGAGAGTTTTTTTTTTCTTAGGAGGGTGCATGTGATCAGCACTGTCCAGATAGAGGGTCAGGTGCAGCCTCTTAGGACAGCTAGAGTAGAATGAAAACTCCTCCTACAAGCTTTAACCAGACACTGATAGAAGTCACAAGACTGCTATATACTGCTGATGAGGAAAGGTATTTGGCTGTTTATATTTACTACAATGATTGCATTTCTTTTACAAAGGTTTTATTGATAGAAAAATGAATACAACAGACATATGCAACAATGTGATGGTTACATTGAATAGAATATGAAGGGAGGATCCCCGCCGAGGGATGCTACATTAATGGTACTTTATTCATCAGTACAAAAATATAGAAAAAAAAAAGGATATATATAAAGACAAAGAACAATTACATTGTATCATAGCAAAAATGTAATCAATGTCCCAAAATATGTTATTTATTGGGTGTATAGATAGAGTAAATAATAAAGGAGGAAGAAACAGCATAAACAACACTGTTTTTTATACTTTGATGGAATTTACTTCAATTAATCATTGGTGTTTACTACAGCAATTTGTTCACCGTTCACCGACCATTGGAAATTGTTAGTTCATTGATCATTGGTCATTTGTTATTGCATACGTTAATTTTTATTTTCATTATTTTTCATAATCACCTGCATGATATATTAATTTTTTCTGTTTGCTACTGGCTTTGGTTTTTATATACATGCCATATTTATCACACAGTTTTTGTATACACATGTGTGTCATGTTCACTAATATTTTTTAGAGTAGCACGATTTTATCCTTTTTCCTTTTTTTCTGTGTATTGATGTTGTACATATTTATTGCTGCTCTCTCAGTGCTGGTAGGGTGTTAATCATCTCACCACCACTTTTTTTTTCTGTATTTTGTTTTTGGTTCTTATAGCGCAGTTTTTACACCATTTTTCTACAGGTAGGGAAATGTGTTGGAGGAAATCCACCCTATCCCGTTCAGTCGTAAGGTCTTGGGCTGAGTATAGAGTAGTGAGTCTATGGCGAAACTCGTCCAATATACGGATCGGGTTACTAGTAAGCACATTATGTCGAGTGCGTAAAGTAATAGGAGTGGGTTTGGAATTAAATGTACGTAATCTCTTGGCCAGCATCACATTTGGTTTGTTAGCTTTAATGTACCAATGCTGACGAGACCAGTGCAAAGTGTGTTCTGCCTGGTCTGTAAGACATACAGTGGGTACGTAAAGTATTCAGACCCCCTTAAATTTTTCACTCTTTGTTATATTGCAGCCATTTGCTAAAATCATTTAAGTTCATTTTTTCCCCTTAATAATGTACACACAGCACCCCATATTGATAGAAAAACACAGAATTGTTGACATTTTTGCAGATTTATTAAAAAAGAAAAACTGAAATATCACATGGTCCCAAGTATTCAGACCTTTTGCTCAGTATTTAGTAGAAGCACCCTTTTGATCGAATACAGCCATGAGTCTTTTTGAGAAAGATGCAACAAATTTTTCACACCTGGATTTGGGGATCCTCTGCCATTCCTCCTTGCAGATCCTCTCCAGTTCTGTCAGGTTGGATGGTAAACGTGGGTGGACAGCCATTTATAGGTCTCGCCAGAGATGCTCAATTGGGTTTAAGTCAGGGCTCTGGCTGGGCCATTCAAGAACAGTCACAAAGTTGTTGTGAAGCCATTCCTTCGTTATTTTAGCTGTGTGCTTAGGGTCATTGTCTTGTTGGAAAGTAAACCTTCGGCTCAGTCTGAGGTCCTGAGCACTCTGGAGAAGGTTTTCGTCTAGGATATCCCTGTACTTGGCCACATTCATCTTTCTCTCAATTGCAACTAATCATCCTGTCCCTGCAGCTGAAAAATACCCCCACAGCATGATGCTGCCACCACCATGCTTCACTGTTGGGACTGTATTGGACAGGTGATGAGCAGTGCCTGGTTTTCTCCACACATACCGCTTAGAATTAAGGCCAAAAAGTTCTATCTTGGTCTCATCAGACCAGATAATCTTATTTCTCACCATCTTGGAGTCCTTCAGGTGTTTTTTTTTAGCAAACTCCATGCGGGCTTTCATGTGTCTTGAACTGAGGAGAGGCTTCTGTCGGGCCACTCTGCTATAAAGCCCCGACTGGTGGAGGGCTGCAGTGATGGTAGACTTTCTACAACTTTCTCCCATCTCCCGACTGCATCTCTCGAGCTCAGCCACAGTGATCTTTGGGTTCTTCTTTACTGCTCTCACCAAGGCTCTTCTCTCCCGATAGTTCAGTTTAGCCGGACGGCCAGTTCTAGGAAGGGTTCTGGTCGTCCCAAACGTCTTCCATTTAAGGATTATGGAGGCTACTGTGCTCTTAGGAACCTTAAGTGCAGTAGAATTTTTTTTGTAACCTTGGCCAGATCTGTGCCTTGCCAATTCTGTCTTTGAGCTCTTCAGGCAGTTCCTTTGACCTCATGATTCTCATTTGCTCTGACATGCACTGTGAGCTATAAGGTCTTATAGAGACAGGTGTGTAGCTTTCCTAATCAAGTCCAATCAATATAATCAAACACAGCTGGACTCAAATGAAGGTGTAGAACCATCTCAAGGATGATCAGAAGAAATGGACAGCACCTGAATTAAATATATCAGTGTCACGGCAAGAGGTCTGAATACTTAGGACCATGTGATATTTCAGTCTTTCTTCTTTAATAAATCTGCAAAAATGTCAACATTTTTGTGTTTTTCTGTCAATATGGGGTGCTGTGTGTACATTAATGAGAAAAAAAATAAACTTAAATGATTTTAGCAAATGGCTGCAATATAACAAAGAGTGAAAAATTTAAGGGGCTCTGAATACTTTCTGTCCCCACTGTAAGTCTAATTCTGTGCGAGCCCGGTCCAAAAGTCCACGATTTGCTGGTGTGGGGGATTGTTTGAAAACTGCTGAAATAGAGTCCAGTCGGGATTCCAATGTCGTCTGTAATTTTTGCCTTTCTTTTTTGCATTTTGAATGATATACCCCCTGAGCACAGCCTTATAGGCCCCCCACAGGGTTACTGGTGATGAGACAGAGGTGGAGTTGAGATGAAAATATTCAACTGAAGTGTTTAAGAAGTCCTCGTGAATATCTTGTAGAGATAATAGCGAGGAAAATGATCACCGCTCCAGGAGCACTAAGCAGACAAAAGGTGAATCAATCTTGGTTCGGAGGTCATAGGTGCTGGCTAATGCTGATAGCAACAAACATGAACGAATTCTGAACAGCCACACTCGTATATAGCCTTGTTTATTGGAAGATGCACATCAAATTAAAAAAATCACAGCAGACAAAAAAGTGCTGACGTTTCGCACTAGCGTTAGTGCTTACTCATATGAGTAAGCACTAACGCTAGTACGAAACGTCAGCTCTTTTCTGTCTGCTGTGATTTTTTTAATTTGATGTGCATCTTCCAATAAACAAGGCTATATACGAGTGCAAATGTCCAGAATTCAGAGATAATAGCGAGTCATTCATGATCCAGGAGCAATGTTGGGGGTAATGCACTAGAGACCGGCACACTACCAGGAGGGGGTCGTGGTCCGTCCAGGGGGCCGCTAAGATGGACACTGATTCTATTAAAGGGAGATGTTTTCTAAGCATTATTACATGTGTAACAGGTGTAATTCCCACCATAGATCCACCAGATCATGACAACGCAGGGAATGTGAAAATGTTTTCGCTGCAGAGGATGCGGCTACTCTTTCAGAGGGGTATTTATCCAATACAGGGTCCAAGGCCACATTTGAGTCTCCTGCCAACAACAGATGTGATGTCAACAGAGAGCAAACGTGTGACAAAAAGGGTCCCGGGTTAGAATTGGGGGCATTAAAGGTCAGTATGGTTACCTCTGCATCTTGAATACTGCCTACAAGCAAGAGGTATCTACCTTCAGGGTCAGCTATCTGTCTATCACACCGAAAAGGGACTGACTTGCGAAAAGCTATTAAAACTCCCCATCAGTTTGGTCGAGCCATTGGCTAAAAACACTTGGGGGTATTGGGCGGCAAAATATTTAGGGCAAGAGGTGGAGGAAAAATGAGTTTCCTGTAAGCATGCAACGTCAATATGTTGTTTTTTAAGGTTTTTAAATACTTTTACCCTTTTTTGTGACAAATTCATTACCTGAACATTTAATGACAATCAGTTTAATGTCATGGTGGAAAAACAGAGAAAAGCTTACCTTTGGCTCTGGATGCCACCCCCATGGACTCAAGGGAAAGGGAAGAAGAAAAAAATAAAAAGACATGTCGTGGAGAAAAAGGAAGAAAGCAGTGAAAGAGAGAAGAAAGAGAAAGGGAGATAAGCACTGTAGAACCGAGATAATCTCGGAAGAAATATGTTAGATAGAGCAATAGTGCAACTTGGCGTGGGTCCGTAAACCCACCAAGAGGTCGGTGGTTGGCTAGGATCATAATCCTATTTAAGTGCCGACACTTTGGGGGCGCAGTGATCCGCCTGGCCCACTCGGCTTACTGAAACTTTGAAAAGAAAAGCACAAAAATGCCTAACAATAAGCACTAAATATAAGGTAGAATAAATCATGTTATTCGACACGAACAATCAAAGATGTGGTATCAACTTTTAGCTCAGGAAAAAGCTCAGGAAAAAGCTTGGAAAGTCCTCCCGCGGGTCCCCTCGGAGAATCTGGGGAGAACCCGCAAGAGGCACCTGGCTTAGGACATAAACAGTTCTGGCACTGGAGTCCACTTCCAGTTTGAGAAATTGGCGTAGCAAACCATAATATCCAAAAAATAAGTGTACATTATCAAATTCGTCAGGGACCATCCCTGAAAGCCTCTGGGGATAGGGGCGCTCCCGGCCACCCAAAATGAGCACTGGGAAGGCCCCCAAACCAAGCAGGTAACCACTAGACAGGAACGGCTCCAGGGCATCCGCCCGCCCTGCAACCGCAGGCCCCCCCACCCTGACCGCCATCAATCTCTTTGGGCAGCCTAGGGCAGAAGGCCCACACCCGACAGGGCAGGTCACTTAAAGTGTAAACAATAAACATAAACACAAACCAAAAAGATAAAACAAAAAAGGTTCGATACCAGTAACACGAGTGCAGAAAGTCGATCTCAGTTCTTGAAGAATTGAAATTGCCCTCTACAGTCTTGGACTAAGTAAGCCACAATTGTGGAAAATGCCTGAGGCATAACTCAGGCCTCTGGGAAAGCAAAAATCCTGATTTTAAGATGGTTCAGTTCCTCATCCAGTGGGGACATCTTGGTAGCGTTGAGCTTGAAGCGAACAGAGGGCCTGGGAGCCTTGTTGGGAAGCCTGTGTGGATTTACGGGGTGGCTGCGCCATCAGCGGACGAGAGGACGATGAAGATGGTTCCGCTTGGGATGGAGGGAGGTCCAGCTGCAGGTCCTGGAAATGGCGTCTCAGGTCAGGCAAAGATGATGCTTGGACTTGCTGACCCCGATAGAAAAAAGACAGTTTAAAGGGGAACCCCCATCTGTATTTAATACCTTGAGTTTGCAGGATCTGAAGATAAGGTTTTAGGTTCCTTCTTTTCGCAATCGTGACCGGGGATAGATCCGTGAACAACTGAAGAGAATGATTTTGAAAGGAGAGATCTGAGCTTACCATTGCTGCTTGCAAAAGTCTCACTTTAGTGCGGTAAAAATGTAGCTTGATAATAACATCCCATGGTGGGCCCTCTGTGGGTTTAGGAGCAAGGGGCCTGTGGATGCGGTCGAATTCCAGGTGCTCCAGGGCGATCTCAAGGGCCAGCTCCTGGAAGAAGGCCGTGGCCGTGCCCTGCAAGTCAGTTATGACCTCAGGAATACCACGGATTCTAAGATTGTCCCTGCGGGCCCTATTTTCAAAATCCTCTAATTTATCACGCAGGACCTCCAGCTCAGCATTGAGTTTATCGAATTCTTTTTCATGGCCTTCTAGCACTGTAGTGGTTAAGTCCATTCTCTGTTCTAGCTGATTTGTGCGGTGGCCTAGCTCTTTAAGGCCTCGCATGAGGTCAGAGGAGAGCTTGCGTGAGGCTGTAGAGATCTCATCTCGCACTATGGAGCGGAACTTGTTCAGCATGTCCTCTAAAGCATGCTGCTCAGGGCTTACCAGATCCGAAGGGAACTGCTGCAGACTGTTGGATGGAGATGCTGGGCCTTGTTGCAGAGAGCCTCGTGGAGTTGTCAGGCTCAGGAGGTTTGGGCGCCATCTTGCTCTTTCCCAGTGTAGAATTCATCTTGTGTTGTTTGGGGTATTTCGCTTTAGCTCTTTGTGAGCAGTACATACCCGCGGGTGCTTGGCAGTGTCCGCTATCCCGGGAGCCCGGTTGCTCGTGTCTGCAGGCGAATAGTGCTCTGATAGCCGAGTTAGTAACGGCCGGCAGCGCGGAGTGCAGGGACTAGGCAGCCATATCCCACGAACGCGCGCATGCGCCCCCCACAATGATTGCATTTCTATGTTCTGTGTACTGTGGGAGACCAGATATAGTGAATGCAGGGTCCTGGGTTTAGTAACACTTTAAGCTTTGGTAATAAAACCTGAAAGCTGATTGGTTTCTATGCAGAACTGCACCAGATTTTGCACTCTTTGGTTTTAGTAAATAACCCCTTATGTGTATTTGGCCATGTCTATGAAATATCAAGCCCTACTATGCCTTTCCAGGGGCCTTAAAAAACTGTGTTTGGTCAGTTTGACGCTAAATAGGCATATTATTTTGTGGCCTACTTTATCACAGAAAGCACAAATATTGTGCATGCTGTAGTACACAGTATGGCATATTTTATAACCCATTCTCATGAAAATGTTTACAGTAATAAAATCTTAGATGGAAAGCCAACTTAAAGTTGTAGACGAGATCTAATTCTCAGACTGGAAAAATCAACCAAAATTTAATTATCTCCTTATTGAATAGAATGAGATCTGCAATAGGTTTGAGTGTAATATGAGATGAACATCTGACAAAACAATCTGTGCCAATAGCCCTGGTTACAAATAGTTTTGTAGGTTAATCATATCCAAAGTTTTTCTCACAAGGTTGCACCTATCTGCACTCGGTTCCTTTGTTGAAAAGAAAAGGGAAACAGTCTTTGCAATAGTTCCAAAAACCATAAGTGAGCACAGCTGTCCCTACAATAAAAAGACTTGCCCCAACGTATGTGATCATTACAGCATCCGAATACTTATTAATAACAGGATGTGTCTCAAGGCACATTTTATGAGCTAACCACTTAAAGAATCTGGAATCATATGAAATGCTTGCACAGTGATAGCACACAGCAATATCTGGAAATGTAAGTAGTACCCAAAATAAAATGTATTCATATTAGCTTCTGCGTTACATAGTTGTCAGCTATGCCCTTTCTAATGAAAATTTACAAATACATAAACTTAGCCTATTTATTTTTATTTGTCTAAATGAAAGAATTAAGTTGTTATTCTAATACATTTATATATCCATTTATAGCCATGGAAATTTAATAAAAGCTATATGAAGACGATGATAAATTTTTTCAATAATTTAAAAAGTTTTTGGCTCTCGTTTTATAATTATTTAAGTCCTTTATTGGGGCCGGTGATTCATTTTTTTTTTTTTGCTTTATTTCTTTTGAAGTAGTCTCTAAAATCATGTTTTCATCTGTTCTACTAAAAGACTGTATAGCTAAAGTGTTTTCAATTATATTTCCATCTTTTATACTTTAGTATCTGCTAAATATTCAAATAAATAACATTGGAAAATGATAAATGGCTTACCAGAATGTCCCATAGAACTCTGGTTTCTACACCTAAACCTGCTTTTAGGGCACAAGTCCTACAGTCAATATTGACTGAAGATTTCACTGACATTAGTGGTTCAATACATGACTGCTAGTAGTTAAGGGGAGCTGAGAGTCTGTGTAGGGACACTTAGTTGCTAGACGGTGCTATACTGTGCTATATTGCACTAAATAACTGTGGATTGCAGTGTGCCACATTCTCGTATGTACAACCCTCCCCCCTCCCGACTGTGCCCACAGTTCTGAGACCCAACATCACTTTTTAGAACTACCATTTTGTGTGTGGCAGCAACAATTGCTTTTTTTATTGATTTTTTTTTTTTTTTTTTACCAATATACATATTTTCTACTAAGTTAAAAATAGTTAGATTTTTTTTTGTAGAGGAGTTACCGTATATCTTATTTTTCTAATAATAAGGCCTTTTAATTTCAGGATTTATCTTGCAGAACCTGTTTCTCCTACTACCTCTGCCTGTAAACCTCTTTTTCTCAATTCAGGTCTGTCTAACATTTCTTCCTAAATAAACCAGATTGCCTAAATTTAATGGCAGCTTTGATAATAAGGGGAATAAATATGTCTTACTTGGTGACACGCTGCAAACTTATTTGCAGCTTTGCCTGTGTCAGCAACAAGTATGTTGCTGACACAGGGAAAGCTGCCATTAGTTTGCAGCGTGTCACCAAGTAACACATATTTATTCCCCTTATTGTAATAGCTGCCATTATTGCAAATGCTAATTAAATTGGTAGTTGGGTCAGACCAACTAGAGGTAGAATATCTAGAGTGGCAGTGCAATACAGCCACAGCACATGCATGAAGTAGCTCTCATATTATGACCTAATCAAGTTGTTAAAGTGGTTGTAAACTCTCTCTGTAAACTTTAGCTCATTGAAAGCTACATTGAAAACGCTACTGATCTGTGATTGTGAAATTTCACTTACCTGTACATTCTTCTCGCAATCCTTACTGCAATCTTTTATGATGTCACCGGCGCATGCGCAGTCCGTCACTTGATTCACGGCATGCTATGTGTGCCATTTCAGGGTTAACAGCATGCTGGGTCTGTCATTTTCCCTGTAAACGGCACAGCGCAGAAGTCTCACGATACTATGCCTGTCTGTAGGTGCAAGAAATATCTCCTAAACCTACACGGTTTAGGAGATATTTGCAAAAGGCAGGCACAGATGTCTACGTTTCAAACGGCCATCATGCCATTAGTGGCAGCTCCCGCGTGCATGCACGGGAGTGACGCCATCGCGGCTCCGGCCAATCGCAGCGCTGGAGCCGCGATACCCGGAAGGAAGATGGACGCTTCGTGGAAGAAGGGACAGCGGTGACATTGCAGGCTCCTGTGTCAGGTAAGTGATACATAATGGGCTATTATGCGATGCATAGTAGCCCATTATGCTTTACCTTTGCAGGAAAACAAAGAGGAAGTAAAACCCATCAGGGTTTACTTCCTCTTTAACATTACATATGATGGGAAAGCTAAATAAGATTTTCAACTAGTAAAAAGGTAAGCAATTGCTAAATATTTCCGTGTATGTGATTTTTTGTATGTGAATAACATGTAACAAATATAAAATAAGTGTAAAAGTAAAAATATGCCTTTTGGACAGGTTCACACAACAACAGACAGCTGCAGGAACGCTTTACTGCCTACTGCAATTCAGCGCTTCACACGGCTCCCTTTTTTTTTTTTCGGTTTGTACAAAACATGCACATCATTCATGGCAATCTACAGCAGCACAATGTGATTTGGCATGTTGTGTTGCGATAAAATGCGCTGGAATGTGTTGCAGTGTGAATGGCACACACAGTTGTTTTCTGTGGGTCCTTGCGGTGACAGATATTTTACAAGGCAATAAAAGTCTGTCACCGCACATAGTATGAATTCAGCCTTCAAGGCATTACCAAAGTATTTAATTTAAAGGATTTGCGATTTTATCTTTGTCACTTTTGAAGCTGCATTAAAAGGACGCTCTCCCAGCTGTTTTAAAAACTTTTTTGCTTTCCTAAATGATCCCCATGGTGGTGGGCAGCTCCCATTGCCCTTTTTTGACAATAGTTTGCTTCTAAGCCTAAACAAGAATCACCCTTATAGACTTTAATGGGATTTACCACAAAGTTCAAGTTCACCAATCTGCAAACCCGATTCGCCAAAACCTCAGCAAATAGAACGTGGGCAGATTCACCCATTACTAATAGTAAATAGTAAATTAGTATATACAGTATGCTGTTTATACTGTGTATATATATATATATATATATATATATATATATATATATATATATATATATATATACACAGTATCTCACAAAAGTGAGTACACCCCTCACATTTTTGTAAATATTTTATTCTAACTTGTCATGTGACAACATTGAAGAATTAACACTTTGCTACAATGTAAAGTAGTGAGTGCACAGCTTGTATAACAGTGTAAATTTGCTGTCCCCTCAAAATAACTCAACACACAGCCATTAATGTCTAAACCGCTGGCAACAAAAGTGAGTACATCCCTAGGTGGAAATGTCCAAATTGGGCCCAATTAGCCATTTTCCCTCCCCGGTGTCATGTGACTCGTTAGTGTTACAAGGTCTCAGGTGTGAATGGGGAGCAGGTGTGTTAAATTTGGTGTTATCGCTCTCACTCTCTCATACTGGTCACTGGAAGTTTAGCATGGCACCTCATGGCAAAGAACTTTCTGAGGATCTGAAAAAAAGAATTGTTGCTCTACATAAAGATGGCCTAGGCTATAAGAAGATTGCCAAGACCCTGAAACTGAGCTGCAGCACTGTGGCCAAGCTAATACAGCGGTTTAACAGGACAGGTTCCACTCAGAACAGGCCTCGCCATGGTCGACCACAGCAGTTGAGTGCACGCGCTCAGCGACATATCCAGAGGTTGTCTTTGGGAAATAGACCTATGAGTGCTGCCAGCATTGCTTCAGAGGGTGAAGGGGTGGGGGGTCAGCCTGTCAGTGCTCAGACCATACGCCGCACACTATATCAAATTGATCTTCATGGCTGTCATCCCAGAAGGAAGCCTCTTCTAAAAATGTTGCACAAGAAAGCCCGCAAACAGTTTGCTGAAGACAAGCAGACTAAGGACATGTATTACTGGAACCATGTCATGTGGTCTGATGAGACCAAGCTAAACTTATTTGGTTCAGATGGTGTCAAGCGTGTGTGGCGGCAACCAGGTAAGGAGTACAAAGACAAGTGTGTCCTGCCTACAGTCAAGCATGGTGGTGGGAGTGTCATGGTCTGGGGATGCATGAGTGCTGCCGGCACTGGGGAGCTACAGTCCATTGAGAAAACCATAAATGTCAACATGTACTGTGACATACTAAAGCAGAGCATGATCCCCTCCCTTCAAAAACTGGGCCGCAGGGCATTATTTTAACATGATAACGACCCCAAACACACTTCCAAGATGACCACTGCCTTGCTAAAGAAGCTGAGGGTAAAGGTGATGGACTGGCCAGGCATGTCTCCAGACCTAA
Organism: Lithobates clamitans; assembly: GCA_037952925.1. Lineage (NCBI taxonomy): Eukaryota > Metazoa > Chordata > Amphibia > Anura > Ranidae > Lithobates > Lithobates clamitans. The sequence goes on from JBBGZY010001371.1 coordinate 3,881,838, forward strand.
ACCCTATTGAGCACCTGTGGGGCATCCTTCAATGGAAGGTGGTGGAGCACAGGGTTTCTAATATCCACCAGCTCCGTGATGTTGTCATGGAGGAGTGGAAGAGGACTCCAGTGGCAACCTTTGAAGCTCTGGTGAACTCCATGCCCAAGCGGGTTAAGGCAGTGCTGAAAAATAATGGTGGCCACACAAAATATTGACACTTTGGACATTTTCACTTAGGGGTGTACTTACTTTTGTTGCCAGCGGTTTAGACAATAATGGCTGTGTGTTGAGTTATTTTGAAGGGACAGCAAATTTACACATTATGCAAGCTGTACACTCACTACTTTACATTGTAGCAAAGTGTCATTTATTTATTTATTTCAGGTACTTATATTGCACTGTCAATATACACAGCGTTTTACATATACATTGTACATTCACATCAGTCCCTACCCTCAAGGAGCTTACAATATAAGGTCCCTAACTCACATTCATACATACTAGGGACAATTTTAGACAGGATCCAATTAACCTACCAGCATGTTTTTGGAGTGTGGGAGGAAACCGGAGTACCCAGAAGAAACCCACGCAGGCACAGGGAGAACTTGCAAACTCCAGGCAGGTAGTGTCGTGGTTGGGATTTGAACCAGCGAGAGTGAGTGTGCTAGGTGAGAGTGCTACCCACTACACCACTGTGCCGTTATATGAAAAGATAGAATAAAATATTTACAAAGTAGTGGGTAGCACTCTCACCTAGCACACTCACTCTCGCTGGTTCAAATCCCAACCACGACACTACCTGCCTGGAGTTTGCAAGTTCTCCCTGTGCCTTTGTGGGTTTCCTCCAGGTGCTCCGGTGACGCTGAGCGCGTGCACTCAACTGCTGTGGTCGAGAGCGATAACACCAAATTTAACACACCTGCTCCCCATTCACACCTGAGACCTTGTAACACTAACGAGTCACATGACACCGGGGAGGGAAAATGGCTAATTGGGCCCAATTTGGACATTTTCACTTAGGGGTTTACTCACTTTTGTTGCCAGTGGTTTAGACATTAATGGCTGTGTGTTGAGTTATTTTGAGGGGACAGCAAATGTACACTGTTATACAAGCTGTACACTCGCTACTTTACATTGTAGCAAAGTGTCATTTTTTCAGTGTTGTCACATGAAAAGTTAGAATAAAATAGGTACAAAAATGTGAGGGGTGTACTCACTTTTGTGAGATACTGTATATATATATATCTATATATATATATCTATATCTATATATCTGCAAAATCAGGCTCACATCTGCATAGAAACCAATGAGCTTCTAACCCCAGCTTGTTCAATTAAGCTTTGGTAATAAAACCTGGAAGCTCATTGGTTTCTATGCAGAAGTGAGCCTGATTTTGCACTTTCCAGCTTTAGTAAATAAACCCCATTGTGTACTTAAAAGTGGGGTCTGCCTGTATATATATATATATATATATATATATATATATATATATATATATATATATATATAAATATACTGAGCAAAATTATAAATGCAACACTTTTGTGTTTGCCCCTAATTTTTATGAGCTGAACGACTTTTTTATGTACACAAAAGGCCCTTTTCTCTCAAATATTGTTCACAAATATTGTTCACAAATCTGTCTAAATCTGTGTTAGTGAGCACTTCTCCTTTGCCGAGATAATCCATCCACCTCACAGGTGTGGCATATCAAGATGTTGATTAGACAGCATGATTATTGCACAGGTGTGCCTTAGGCTGGCCACAATAAAAGGCCACTGTGCAGTTTTACGGTATTGGAGGGGTCGGGGGGGTCCGAAAACCAGTCAGTATCTGGTGTGACCACCATTTGCCTCACGAAGTGCAGCACATCTCCTTTGCATAGAGTTGATCAGGTTGTTGATTGTGGCCTGTGGAATGTTGGTCCATTCCTCTTCAATGAATATGCGAAGTTGCTGGATATTGGCAGGAACTGGAACACGCTGTCGTATACGCTGATCCAGAGCATGCCAAACATGCTCAATGGGTGACATGTCCGGTGAGTATGCTGGCCATGCAAGAACTGGGATGTTTTCAGCTTCCAGGAATTGTGTACAGATCCTTGCAACATGAGGCCGTGCATTATCATGCTGCAACATGAGATGATGGTCATGGATGAATGGCACAACAATGGGCCTCAGGATCTTGTCACGGTATCTCTGTGCATTTAAAATGCCATCAATAAAATGAACCTATGTTCGTTGTCCATAGCATACACCTTTCCAAACCATAACCCCACCACCATGGGCCACTTGATCCACAACGTTGACATCAGCAAACCACGTATGGTCAGAGAGATAATTTGGTGGGATTTTATGGGCGCCAAGAAAAATAAGTTTAGACAGACATCAAGATAAAAAATATAAATGACATTTTATTAGACAACGTTTAAAAATTTATGCTGGCTAGGCATAATATAGAGCCAACAGCAATACATATCAACGTAAGAAGTAACAGGTCACTCAGCACTATGGTCCCTACATGTTTTGCCAGTTGGGGCTTCCTCAGGGTATATGCATTGGGTGACCAGGCCAGATAATATCACTGAATGGAATGGAATGTACACATAGAAGCCATCTACACATCCGCCAAAAGGCTATAACTGGAAAGAAAAGAGAGATATTAGCGACTGTCCAGCTGGAATATTCAAATGCCACCTAAGAATAGTTACCTGCTGTATATATAACCAGACATGGGAGGACAGACACTGCGCTGTATGGTGAAAAATAACCTAGGTGGGCCCAGATAGGGGCCGTGGAACCAGTGTCTGTGACATGAAAGAAAAATTGAGGATGGATTAGTGATGGGGAGGGTGGGGAAGGGGAAAGAGGGGGGGGGGGGGGAGAAGGAAGGGGGGGGGACAGGATAGAAGGGGAGGAAGGGAGAAAGGAAGGGGGGAGGAAAAGGGGGGGAACAGAAACAGAGAGGAAAGCCAAAAGGAAAGGATGAGAAGTATGAGGGAGGAGCAGAAAAAGGAAGAATGAGGAGAGGAGGTAGAGTGATTGAATGAAAGAGAAAACCATGGGTGAGTGTGGAACAAAAGTGAAGAGTGGAATGTGCATTAATTCAACCAAAGAGTGATGTGGATGTGAGTGAGTGGGGTGAGGGGTAAAATAGGGGATAATTAAGATTGAATGGATCGAGGGTAAAAGGAATTATATACTTACATAGGACAAGTTAGGTCTAAAAGGAAGCAAGGGCTGCCAAACGGGAATGTTGGTTTGATTGAGGAAAATATAGGGGCCATAATGAACATTAATGTTGGTTAATTGTTAATTATAGGAATATAGATTAGGAGAAAAAAAGACAAAACACAACAGTGCCATAGTAGAATTGATTTAGAAGGATAGACTTTGCCGTTACTTTTGAGAGAACATAGATATTGGTCAACCATATAGGCAGTAACCATCATCCTGTATACTGATCGTCCATGTTCACTTTAAAAACAAAAGTGGGGAGAAATATTTCTTCCAAGGATGGTAACAGGTGTATAGATTGAGGGGATAATTAACACAAACCAGCAATACAAATAGAGGGACTAAGGCATAATTAATGTGAAAAAGCAAAATTCTTTTGATCAAAGAGCAGCAATAAAAAGATAGTTAAGATGTACCTTATACACAAAGCAACGCTGGGATGGCAGCCCGTCCGTCATCTGCGTGCAGAGTAATAAGAGGGGGTTTAAATGTAGAAGTGTGCCGGTCACGTGTCTGCCGGCAGCCAATAAGACAGGGGAAGAGTATAGCACAACAGAACCAGGTGAGGATGAGGGCAATGAACTACATTACCCATAAAGCGGTGCGAGCTGTGTGGAGACCGAGGAGGGCGGACACTTGAGCAGCTGACGTAGCCCATTTAGTGGGCACGCCTCTGTCCTCCGTTTCCATCCATCAGCTCGTGACAGGGAGTGAAAAGTGAGGAGGACTAGAAGGTAGAGGGATGATAAGATGAGAGAACAATATTCAGAAGAGACTCCATACACGCTGCCTGCCATCTGCCCTGTACAGTGAGAACCATGATTTATCAGTGAAAAGAACACCTTTTCCAAAGTGCCAGACACCATCGAATGTGAGCATTTGCCCACTCAAGTCGGTTACGATGATGAACTGCAGTCAGGTCGTGACCCTGATGAGGACAAGGAGCATGCAGATGAGCTTCCCAAAGATGGTTTCTGACAATTTGTGCAGAAATTCTTTGGTTGTGTAAACCGATTGTTGCAGCAGCTGTCCGGGTGGCTGGTCTCAGACGATCTTGGAGGTGAAGATGCTGGATGTGGAGGTCCTGGGCTGGTGTGGTTACACGTGGTCTGCGGTTGTGAGGCCGGTTGGATGTACTGCCGAATTCTCTGAAATTCCTTTGAAAACGGCTTATGGTAGAGAAATGACCATTCAATTCAAGGGCAGCAGCTCTGGTAGACATTCCTGCAGTCAGCATGCCAATTGCACGCCCCTCAAAACTTGCTACATCTGTGGCATTGTGCAGTATGATAAAACTGCACATTTTAGAGTGGCCTTTTATTGTGGAGAGACTAAGGCACACCTGTGCAATAATCATGCTGTCTAATCAGCATCTTGATATGCCACATTTGTGAGGTGGATGGATTATCTTGGGAAAGAAGAAGTGCTCACTAACACAGATTTAGACAGATTTGTGAACAATATTTGAGAGAAATAGGCCTAAGTCGTAGATCCTTGCGTTTAGCCCATGATAAATAAGGGCAAACACAAAATTGTTGCGTTTATCATTTTTGCTCAGTGAGTGATATATATATATATTTTTTTTTTTGTTGCTTAATGAGTTGTTAGAAAGTTGGCCCGATATATTATGTCAATACATGTATTTCATTGTTGTTTTGTGACTGGCTACCAAATATTATCCCTGAAAACTGTTGTATTGCATTACACAGAGCTGAGCTGCACAGATTTACTTATAAAAATAATTGGTGTGCTTATAAAGACATTTTGAATTTTTAGGTATTCTGTTTTAAATAATGAGCTTTTAAAATCATGGTTTCATTCTTAGTATTTCCCAAATTACAAATAATGTTGAAATCATCCTGTTAAGAGTTTGTAGAACTGCAACACATATGCAGAGTAGGGAAGCTTCAAGTTATGGAAAATAACGTTTTCAATAATCCCTTCTTTGTTTTATAGACCAGATACAGTCTCCAGAGTAAGGGTGCAACCTCATGAACTGTGCCATGGTTCCACTTGTCCAAAATATAAAGCAACAGCGACAAAATACTTTCTGAGAACTGAACATCTTCAAACAAACATAAAAGAGCTGATTATGTGTGACTGGCTATTTATCTGTGTCTGTTATTTTTTAATGTATTGCTTTGCACAAGCAGCAATATTCCACATTAAGTGTGGATTGTGGAAATACCTAGCCACTGGAGACAATATACAGTTGTGCTCAAAAGTTTACATATCCTGGCAGAATTTATGATTTCTTGGCCATTTTTCAGAGAATATGAATGATAACACAAAAACATTTCTTTCCCTCATCTTTAGTGTTTGGCTAAAGCCATTTATCATCAGTCAACTGTGTTTACTCTGTTTAGATCATAATCACAACAGAAACTGCCCAAATGACCCTGATCAAAAGTTTACACACCCTGGTGATTTTGGCCTGATAACATGCACACAAGTTGACACAAAGGGCTATTAAAGGTAACCATCCTCACCTGTGATCTGTTTGCATGTAATTAGTGTGTGTGTGTGTTTGTGTGTGTGTGTGTGTGTGTGTGTAAAAGGTCAATGAGTTTCTGCACTCCTGACAGACCCTTGCCTCTTTCATCCAGTGCTGCACTGACATTTTTGGATTCTGAGTCAAGGGGAAAGCAAAATAATTGTCAAAGCATCTGCGGGAAAAGGTAGTTGAACTGTATAAAACAGGAAAGGGATTTAAAAAGATATCCAAGGAATTGAGAATGCTAATCAGCAGTGTTCAAACTCAAATCAAGAAGTGGAAAATGAGGGGTTCTGTTGAAACCAAACCATGGTCAGGGAGACCAACTAAAATTTCAGCCACAATTATCAGGAAAATTGTTCAGGATGCAAAGAAAAACCCATAAATAATTTCAGGTGAAATACAGGACTCTCTGAAAACATGTGGTGTGGCTGTTTCAAGATGCACAATAAGGAGGCACTTGAAGAAAGATGGGCTGCATGGTCGAGTCGCAAGAAGAAAGCCATGCCACAAAGTATCCCGCTTACAATACGCCAAACAGCACAGAGACAAGCCTCAAACCTTCTGGCACAAAGTCATTTGGAGTGATGAGACAAAAATTTAGCTTTTTGGCCACAACCATAGACACTACATTTGGAAGGGAGTCAACAAGGCCTAAGATGAAGGGTACACCATTCCTACAGTGAAACACGGAGGTGGATCGATGATGTTTTGGGGATGTGTGAGCTACAAAGGCACAGGAAATGTGGTCAAAATTGATGGCAAGATGAATGGAGTATGTTATCAAAAAATACTGGAGGAACATTTGCATTCATCAGCCAGGAAGCTGCACATGGGACAGACTTGGACATTCCAACATGACAATGATCCAAAACACAAGGCCAAGTCGACCTGTCTTTGGCTATAGCAGAATAAAGTGAAGGTTCTGGAGTGGCCATCTCAGTCTCCTGACCTCAATATCATTGAGCCACTCTGGGGAGAGCTCAGACGTGCAGTTCATGCAAGACAGCCCAAACATTTACAGGAACTGGAGGCTTTTTGTCAAGAGGAATTGGCAGCTTTACCATCTGTGAAGATAAAGAGGCTCAGCCACAAATACCACAAAAGATTTCAAGCTGTCATTGATGTTAAAGGTGGCAATACACAGTATTAAGAACTGGGGTATGTAAACTTTTGATCAGGGTGATTTGGGAAGTTTCTGTTGTGATTATGATTTAAAAAGAGTAAACACAGTTGGTTGATAATAAATGGATACAGCCAAACACTAACCACGAGCGAAAGAAAAGTTTTGTGTTATCATTCATATTCTCTGAAAAATGGCTGAGAAATCATAAATTCTGCCAGGGTATGTAAACTTATGAGCACAACTGTATATAGATCAAATCCTTGTTCCTCCTTCATGATATTGAATGATAATCTGTCAGTTGTTGAGAAATAATTTTGAACCTGTAATATGTGTATGAGATTAAAAAAAATAGACAGATAGATAGATAGATAGATAGATAGATAGATAGATAGATAGATAGATAGATAGATAGATAGATAGATAGATAGATAGATAGATAGATAGATAGATAGATAGATAGATAGATAGATAGATAGATAGATAGATAGATAGACAACCTTTTACTTCTGGACTTCTTCAAGTAGAACTCCAGCCAAAAATGACAAGATAAAAATGAATAGCCCATTAAAAGATAAAATAGCACAATTGAGTTTTTCTGGGTTTCTTCAACCCTCAGATTTTCTCTGCAGTGCTTTTTTTCATCCCCTCAGTCTGATGACCAGCATCATTCAACCCACTTCCTCTTCCCTCCTCCCAGGTTATTCTGGACCCACCCCAGACTGTGATTGGACAGTGAAAGAGAAGCAGCACAGTGATGAGGTCCCCTCTCTGTCTCTGCTCTCTTTTCCTATCAGCATGTTTCTTTTCAGCACAAAAGCTAATTGGCTGCTTGCTCTGTTTCTTTCTCTGACATGCCAGCCCTGCCATATAGAAAGTGCAAGAGGCTGATATCAGGTCATATTCAGGTACTCAGAGTCAGATACTTAAGCTACTAGCATGAAAAAAATATATGTTTACGAATGTATTAATAGTTACAGAGCTGCATTATTTTGTGTGTTTTTTTATCTGCCTAGAGTCCAGCTGAAAAACGTCTGCCAACTTTTAATGTGACCTGTTTCAGTGAAATATTTATTATATATGTTTATTTTAGCTACAATATAAGTCCAATTGGCTACAGTTTTCATATTGCATCTGACTTGCAATTTAGCAATGACATTCATTACTTTCCAAAGATATCTTTGGCAGAGGTCTTATGCTCATTCATCTAGCAATAGATGGACAGTCTGACTCTGGGCATTTTTTTTTCCACGGAATAGAAATAGATGATGCAGTGTATGCTGGGTGGGACGCGGACTTTATAATAAAAGAACAGTAGATAGTTAACTCAAACTTTCCAGCTTACATAGTAAGGCTTAAAGTGTATTTCCACTTTTGCAGCCAAATTGGGATAACACCTACTTTGTAATTATTACATGTTCCCATTCACATAGCATAGCTTAAAAAAATAAAAAAAATTAAAAAAAAAGCTTAGGTTTTTAGTAACTTCTTGCTCAAAATGTTAAGACTGGAAGACATGGACCAAAAAACAGCTGGTTCCTGCTATGTGTGTTCCGCTGTATGCCTAACAGAAGCTGGTCTAATGGCTGACATCTGTCCAAGTGGCATAGCTAGCACATGTGGCAGCCGGGGCTGATAATTTTTTTGCCCCCCCCAAGAAAAATGGTATGTGGAAATATAGCGATGCCGCACTGTGGGTGTGGTGAGATAGCAGCATAGGTGGGAGGGACTTAAATGGCCATATGCTCTAATGACTGTGCCACAGTCTAATGACTGTGACAATTGATAAATGTCTATATTTATGTTGTGAACTCACCCTCCAGCGCCCAGGCAGGCCACACCAACACCACTTTTCAAGTCCAGGGCCTCCTCTACACACCCCAGTCCAGGCCCTCCGGTGTACTCCCTTCCTAGTCCAGGGCCTCCTCTACATTACCCAGTCCAGGCCCTCATCTGCACCCCCTCCAGTCCAGGGCCTCTTGTGTGCTCCCCTCCTAGTCCAGGGCCTCCTCTGCATCCCCTAGTTCAAGGATTCCTCTGCACTCCCCTGCTAGTCCAGGGCCTCCTCTGCATCCCCTAGTTCAAGGCTTCCTCTGCACTCCCCTCCTGTGTACTACCCTCCAAGTCCAGGGCCTCCGCTCCTAATCCAGGGTTATTGCCACACCAACCCTTTTCTAGTCCAGGGCCTCCTCTGCACCCCCCACTCCAGTGCCTCCTCTGCACCTCCCCAGTCCAGGGCCTTTGCTGCACCCCCCCCCCAGTCCAGGGCCTCCTCTGCACCATCCCCAGCCCAGGGTCTCCTCTGCACCACCCTGTCAGCCCAGGGCCTCCTCCACACCCCCTCATCCTAGGGCCTCCTCTGCACCCCCCGAGTCCAGGGTCTCCTCTGCACCCCCCCAGGTCAGTGCCTCCTCTACACCCCCTCAGCCCAGGGCCTCTTCTGCACCCCCCAGCCCAGTGTCTCCTCTGCTCCCCCATCAGCCCAAGGCCCCCACAGCACCCCCAGTCCAGGACCTTCTCTGACCCCCCCAGTCCAGGGCCTCCTTTGCATCCCCCACCTCAGCCCAGGGCCTCCTTTGCACCCCCCAGCCCAGGGCCTCCTCCACACCTCCCCCCTCAGTCCAGGGCCCAATCTGCCCCCCCCCAGTCCAGGGCCTTTTCTGCACCCCCCAAGCCCTCCAATCCTATGCCATACCAACCCCAACTTCCTAGTTCAGGGCCTTCTGCACAGAAACCCCTCTTTTTGTCCTAATAAATTACTTCAAGTTACACAAAGGCTCTCCCATGCTGAAGCGTCACTCTGTAATGCCTTTTAATAGTGCTGGTGGGCAGTCTCCCTCCTATTTGGTTCTCTGGTATTTGGCAAACTATGCAGCGGACGCCGTCTGTCAGGATCTGGGGTCCCCTTGTTAAAGGGGGCTTCCAGATTCCGATAAGCCCCCCCTGCATACCCCCACAACCACCGGGCAAGGTTTGTGGGGATGAGGCCCTGGTATGGATTTTGGGGAAGACCCTTTCGCCATTTTTTTAAAATTTGGCGCAGGGTTCCCCTTAATTTCCATATCAGTCCTGAAGGGCCTGGTATGGATTTTAAGGGGACCCCCACGCAATTTTTTTAAATTTTGGTTCGGGGTCCCCCTTAATATTCATATAGACACCCCTCAGGCACGATATTTAAAGGAATATTTCACTTTTATTGTTTCACTTTAAGCATTAAAAAAATCACTGCTCCCGAAAAAACGGCGAGAGGGATCCTCCATCAACGCTGACTGTGTTGATGGGGTAATGAGCATTTTTCTTTCCTGTAAACTGTGGTTGCAGGAGAGAAAATCGTAAACTAGCTTTGAACATTGTCTGTCCGACAATGGATTAAAGACTTCAAGTCTTGGGTTCTGCATTGTATGTTAAAGCACTTTAAAAAATAAAAACTGTCCTTGTCCATCCCATATCTGCATATTTACAACTATTCAAGGCCATGTTTTAACCTGCTTCAAAGAAACAGCTAAAATGGTAGCAAGTGTCAAGGCTAGCCAGAGGCTAGCCTGTATTTGTGGGAGGAGTCTGAGAGGGCTATTTAAGCCTCCTCCTCTCACAGGCCAGGGCTCGTCGGCGTTTCTGGGTTGGTTGCACGTCACTTCCGGCCTCCTACAGAGCGGCAGTCGGCCGCAGCCATGATGTCTCTGCCTCTCTTACAACACCGCCAGGGGACCGCCCGCCCGTCCCCCCTGCCTTCCCTGGGTTCCACCAGCATCAGGGGGGCCACCCCGCCTGTCCTCTCCTTCAGCCCATGTTCCACCCAGCATCAGAGGGGGGCCGCCCGCTTCTCCCGGCGCTCATTTTGGGGGAGAGACCGTCCCCCTTCCTTCCTCCACCCACTTTCTCCACCGCTCCATCTGGCCAGGCTCCACGGCTTCTCCCGGCGCTCATGGGGGCGGGTGGAGCATCCATCCATCCCTACAGCTCAGATCATCCTGCCGCCTGCTTCTCTCCCTTATTACTGTGTTCCTGCCAGTGCCGTGGGAGCCGCCCGCCCGCTTCTCCCGGCGCTCGTGCCGGGGGTTGGGGAGCGGGGGGGGGCGTTCGTCCATCCCTCCTCCAGCCACCCACGGCTCCATCTGGCCAGGATGCCCCGCCCGCTTCTCCTGGCGTTCATGCGGCGGGGGGGGGGGGGCTGTCCGTCCGTCCTTCTATCCTTCCATCACCTCAGCCTGGCTCACTGGTGGGGGTGGGGCCGCCCACTTCTCCCTTTCATCAGCGTTTCCTGCCAGCATCGTGGGAGCCGACTGCATGCTTCTCCCGGCGCTCTTTGAGGGGGGGGGAATAATGTCCATTCATCCGTCACTTGCCACTCACCCGCCACTTCACCTCCCTGGAATTATGCCAAGCATGAACAGGACGCCCGCACGCCTCACAGCTCTCATGGGGGAGGGGGTGCTCACCTGCCTGCTCATCTCCCGATACTCATGTGGGGCGTCATGGGGGGGGGATCCCCGCACGCCTCCCGGGCATCCACTACTTCAGTCACATGTTCATATCATGCGTTTCTGCCCCAGGAGTTCTGTCCTTGTGTTTTTCTGCCCCAGCGTTTCTGTCCTAGCGTTTTCTGCCCCGGTATTTCTGTCCTAGCGTTTTCTGCCCCAGCGTTTTGTCATAGCATTTTCTGCCCCAGGATTTCTGTCATAGCGGTTTCTGCCATAGCGTTCTGCCCCAGCATTTCTGTCATAGCATTTTCTGCCCCAGGATTTCTGTCATAGCGGTTTCTGCCATAGCGTTCTGCCCCGGCATTTCTGTCATAGCATTTTCTGCCTCAGCATTTCTGTCATAGCGGTTCTGCCCCAGTTCTGTCATAGCATTTCTGCCCCAAGGTGTTCTGTCATAGCAGTTTTTCTGACCCAGCTTTCTGTCTCAGCATTTATGTCTACTGTGTTCAGTCTCTGCATTGATGTTCACTGCGTTCAGCCCCGGCATTTATCAGTGCGTTTCTGCCCCAGCTTTTTTGTCATAGCGTTCTGCCCCACGATTTCTGTCATAACATTTTCTGCCCCAGGGTTTCTGTCAGTTTTTCTGCCCCAGCATTTCTGTCTCAGCGGTTCTGCCCCAGGGTTTCTGTCATAGCGTTTCTGCCCCAGTTCTGTCATAGCGTTTTTCTGCCCCAGGGTTTCTGTTGTAGCGCTCAGCCCCTGCATTTCCATTGTAGCGTTCGGCACCAGCTTTCCATCATAGCTTTCTGTCACAGCGTACTGCCCCAGCATTTCTGTCTCTGCATTTTTGTCATAGCGTTTCTGCCCCAGGGTTTTTCACAGCATTTCTGTCATAGTGTTTCTGTCCCAGGAATTCTGTCATGGCGTTTTTCTGTCATGGTCTTCTGCCCCAGTATTTCTGTCTCGGCGTTCAGTCTCAGCATTTCTTTCATGGCACTTCTGCTCCAGGAGTTCTGTTATTGCATTTCTGTCTCAGCAATCTGTCGTTGTGTTTCTGCCCCAGGATTTCTGTAATGGCTTTCTGCCTCAGCGTTTAAGTCTCAGCGTTTCTGTCATAACGTTTCTGCCCCAAGGATTTCTGTCATTTCGTTTCTGCCTCAGTGTTCAGTTTCAGCATTTTCTGTCTTAGCGTTACTGTCCTTGCGTTTCTGCACCAGGATTTCTGTCTTAGCTTTACTGTCCTTGCTTTTCTGCACTAGCATTTCTGTCATGGCATTTCTGTCTCAGCGTTTCTGCACCAGGATTTCCGTCTTAGCGTTGCTGTCCTTGCGTTTCTGCACCAGGATTTCTGTCATGGCATTTCTGCCTCAGCGTTTCTGCCCCGGATTTCTGTCATGGCTTTTCTGCCTCAGCATTTCTGCACCAGGATTTCTGTCTTAGCGTTGCTGTCCAGGCGTTTCTGCACCAGGATTTCTGTCATGGCATTTCTGCCTCAGCGTTTCTGCCCCGGATTTCTGTCATGGCTTTTCTGCCTCAGCATTTCTGCACCAGGATTTCTGTCTTCGCGTTGCTGTCCAGGCGTTTCTGCACCAGGATTTCTGTCATGGCATTTCTGCCTCAGCGTTTCTGCCCCGGATTTCTGTCATGGCATTTCTGCCTCAGCGTTTCTGCACCAGGATTTCTGTCTTACCGTTGCTGTCCTTGCGTTTCTGCACCAGGATTTTAGTCATGGCATTTCTGCCTCAGCGTTTCTGCACCAGGATTTCTGTCTTGGGGTTGCTGTCCTTGCATTTCTGCACCAGGATTTCTGTCATGGCATTTCTGCCTCAGCGTTTCTGCCCCGGATTTCTGTCATGGCATTTCTGCCTCAGCGTTTCTGCACCAGGATTTCTGTCTTACCATTGCTGTCCTTGCGTTTCTGCACCAGGATTTCAGTCATGGCATTTCTGCCTCAGCGTTTCTGCACCAGGATTTCTGTCTTAGCGTTGCTGTCCTTGCATTTCTGCACCAGGATTTCTGTCATGACATTTCTGCCTCAGCGTTTCTGCCCCGGATTTCTGTCATGGCATGTCGGCTTCAGCCTTTAAGTCTCAGCGTTTTTGTCCTTGCGTTTCTGCCCCAGGATTTCTGTCATTGCATTTCTGCCTCAGCGTTCTGTCATTGCGTTTCTGCCCCAGGAATTTTGTAATGGCTTTCTGGCTTAGCGTTTAAGTCTCAGCGTTTCCGTTATAGCGTTTCTGCCCCAGGATTTCTCTCATTTCAAATTCTGCCTCAGCGTCAGTTTCAGCATTGCTGTCATAGCATTGCTGTCCGGGCGTTTTCTGCCCCAGGTTTTCTGTCAGAGTTTCTGCTTCAGCGTTCAGTCTCAGCATTTTTGTCCATAAGCGTTTTCTGTCAAACCGTCACTGTCCTTGCGTTTCTGCCCCAGGATTTCTGTCATAACGTTTCTGCCGCAGCGTCCAGTCTCAGCATTTCTGTCATCATCGTTTCAGGCTCGGGGTTTCAGTCATCATCGTTTCAGGCTCGGGGTTTCAGCCATCATCGTTTCTCAGAGGGGCGTTGTTGTTCAGTTACATCATACTCCAGTAGCTGTTCTCATCTTCGTCGTTTGTCATGTCTCATCGTATCTTTGTTCATGTTTGTACCTCGGTCAGTTAGCTAGGGCTCACATGTCAGGATCTGTCACGTCTACAGATTCATACGGGCTGAGGTTTCGTTTGTTAATGATTGTTGACCACAATCTTCTCGCCCGTATACCACGGTCTGTGGGTACACCAGCCCTGAGTTTTCAGTTTAATTACCTGTCTCTGCGCTGCAGGTTACTCAGGCTCACTTACCACTTACACGAGGGGGGGGATCCGTCAGCAGGTTCATTCACGCGCAGTGGTCTTGACATTTTTGTTCCTGTTCTCATACTTAGGTAGGCACAGAGGGGCGTTGTTGTTCTCATGTCTTGTCTGTCATTTCTCTTGTTCGTGTTCTCAGGTTGGGCTGCGTTGGCATCCATCATCCCCTTGTTGGTCCTTACGTGGTAGGTTGGGCAACGTCGTCCTGATTCTGGATTCCATTCTCTGCTTTGATCTCTGGGCTAGGATGTGGCCTGGAAGACTGCAGGGGCGGTCAGTCCAGTCATTTTTTCCGGTCTCCAGCCAGTTCCAGGTAGGGGGGTTTCAGTCACTTTGGGTATGACTGTTTCATGCCATGGGACTCATTTCCCCGGGGTGGAGTCTGGTCCTTCTTCCTCGGTTCAGGATTCAGACTCTGTTGCCAGGTCAAAGGCTGAAGCACGACCGGATCAAATCCGGTGGGACCAGTATTCTGTGTCTGGCTTGGTTTCGCCATGTTGACAATGCTCACTGCCATAGTGCATGGGCCTCATCCAACTACTCCATCACATCCTTCAGGTATTTAGCATTTTGAACTCCTGCCAGTTGTCTTTTGGCACTCACCCTTGCACTTTCCCATACCAGTATGGGTAGGTCAGGGCTTGGGGGGGGGGGGGGGTTCACTGAGCACTTCTCTGGTGTCCGGTCGAAGTTTCGATCTTCTCGGCTATCATTTTGCAGTGGCTCCTCAGGACAGCCATTCCCCTTCTTCCACGTATCCTCTCATTCACAAGCAGTTCATTCTCAAGTCTGGGTCGTCTCAGGCTTGATCCAATCGTTCACGGGACGTTTAGTTGGGTTCTGGGCAGCTTCACACGTTCTATAGGGGGTTCGGTCTCATAACCAAGTCAGGAGTCGGGAAGTTTCTCCTGTCATAGTGGATACTTATTGGATATATACTGTTGCCATCCGGGCGCGCGCTTCTCCACTTGATGGATTCTCACCTTCCCTTATTCACCTAAATTTGTGTCTTTTTGCCCTCTTTTCAGGCATACTGACCAATCAGGCCAAGGCACACCTCAGGCCTTGGTGCTTAGGAGTATCACTTTCTCACTCGAAGACTCTGACTACAAGTGTTAAGGCTAGCCAGAGGCTAGCCTGTATTTGTGGGAGGAGTCTGAGAGGGCTATTTAAGCCTCCTCCTCTCACAGGCCAGGGCTCCTCGGCGTTTCTGGGTTCCCACCCACCCGTTTCCCCCAAATTTTCATGCATGCTCATAATACTTTTCTTACATTCAGGGTATGCCCTCTTTTCAGGCATACTGACCAATCAGGCCAAGGCACACCTCAGGCCTTGGTGCTTAGGAGTATCACTTTCTCACTCGAAGACTCTGACTACAAATGTTTTTTATATTTTTTTTTAGATATGCTGTGTGAATGGGAACACATAACAAAGATATTGCTGGGATTTCTCAAATTTGACTGCATAAAGTGGAAATACACTTTAAGACTCACATGACAGATACATACAACATTTCCTCGTAGTGATGGCTAGGGATAAGGTTCAGATTGGCCACTACCAATGGTTCACTGTGGGTTTAAAATTTGCAGTTCCAGTGAATTTATGTGCATATTATTCCCGGGAATATATTTAAACCAAAATTGATGGCACTGATAGCCAGCACTGACTGGCGTCACTAATGGGAACTGATTGGTGGCACTTGTGGGCAGTGGTGGGCATTGATTGCTGGCACTGGTGGGCACTCATAGCTGGCACTGGTGGGCAATGGTGGGTACTGATTGGTGACACTGTTGGCGCTACATTGTAATCAGGGCACTGATGATCAGTGCCCTGATTACATGTGTAGATGTCCCCCTGCGAGGAGATGCTGCTGATCGGCTCTCCTCGCTACACACTCTATCAGTGTCAGGTGAGGAGCGCCGATTACCAGCATCTCCGTAATTGGACACTGCCGATCACATGGTTAAAGAGCTGTGGATGCAGCTCTTTACAGGGAGTGTAGTCGCGCCGCGTTCTAGAAACAAAGCGTGGCCGGAATCGCCGCACTGCTTCCCCCCAGGCATTTGACAGGGGGGGAAAAGTGGTTGTAAACCCCGTACAACCGCTTTTACCTACAGGTAAGCCTATATTAAGGCTTACCTGTAGGTGTTGGAAATATCTCCTAAACCTGCACAGTTATCGGTGCATGCGCAATTTAGAAAGGGCGCGATCGTGCCCATGACTGGCGGCTCCCACGTGTATGAGTGACGTCATGCGACTCCGGCCAATTACAGAGCTGGAATCCCCAGACTGCGGCCCCAGAAGGAAGAGGGCTGAAGATGGACGCTCTCAGCCAGTGGCGACAACCGTGACATTGCAGGCTTCGTTTTCAGGTTAGTGACACATAATAGGCTAGTATGCGATGCATACTAGCCCATTATGCTTTAACTTTGCAGGGGAATAAAGAGGAAATAAAAACCATCAGGGTTTACTTACTCTTTAAATTCTGATTGCTATCTCTTTGAGAAATCAATCTGTTTGCTTCACCCACCTAAAACCCCTTACACACGGGCCGAATGTCGAGAGATAATGGCCGGTGCAAAACAAAAAATGGCCGACATTCAGCCCGTGTGTATGTTGGTCTGCCAGCTTCTGTTGGATATGCATGCTGGAAAAGCAGCACCCGACTGACTCCCGATCAGCACTCTCAGCCAATGGCAGAGAGCGCTGATCAAAGTGTCCTGGTGGGGGGCTGTCCCCCTGTCAGAACACAACAGCTCAGTGGGAGCAGATCGCTGAACTAACCTTGCATGGCTAGCACAGTGTCTCCGACCGGAGCTGATAGTTTTTTTTTTCAAAAAAAAGAATAACGTGTACCTGGCTTTAGACTTCAATGAGATTCACCTCTGAAGTTTGAGCAGGATGTACTAAACCCTTGGTAACTTGAACCTGGCCTGATTTGCTCATCGCTAGGTGATGAATGGGTGAGTAATATAAACAGAACTTGGCTGTGACATCCGAACACATAGATGTGTATACATGTAGCGCTAAAGTGTTTGGGTTGATTAACACAACCCTGCCATTGACATGAAAAATAAATCAAAAAATTTTAATAAACCAAATTGGGTACATCAACAAACCATGGTGACTAAACAGATATGTATGAACTATAAAATACCACATGTGATATATACCATATATGTGGCTGAAAACTACAAAAATAATAAATGAATAAAAATGAATGCAAAATAAATAAATGAATAAGTCCGTGAAGTTCTTAGAAATCCACAATATGCAATGAGTGATTAAAAGTCCATAATATATAGTGAATAGATTGAAGGTCTTGATCACCGCATAGGTATCCAATATGGTGGATGAAAACTAAAAACACCAGCGTGATAAGGCCACCACCAAGATAGATGTAGGCTTACCGGATGGTTTGAACTCAAAAGAACATACGTTCTATGAGTCAAACAGGCTTGTGTTGTCTGCCGACAACTAGGTTGGAACCTTGGGGATCCTCCGTGATTGGAACTCTGAATGTCCTAGAACCTCATGGAAAATCCGTCTCCGTACAGGTGGTTGTACGTCAGAAGATAGTAATCAATTGGATGAGGGAAATGTAAAAAGATGGCCACATAGCATAATTCCATATGAACTCTTAAAATGTATTAAAAGTAAAACACTTACATTTAGAAAGTGAATACAAGCGCTTGGATAAAATAATGGCGGCAGTGGAGTCCTTCCCGAAGTGTTTCGTCTCATTAGACTTTGTCTGGGGTGTCCCTCCACTGCGGCCATACTCACTAATAAAGAAAATGTGACCCCAATATCAAGAATCAAGCTCGCACAGTGTTTCCATTGATTTTGATGCACACTTCTGGGTCATCCAATATGACGGACTGGCGTGCATTACACGACTCAGTGTCATAGCTGGGAATGCGTTCTTTTAATCACTCATTGCATATTGTGGATTTCTAAGAACGTCACAGACTTATTCATTTATTTATTTTGCATTCATTTTTATTCATTTATTATTTTTGTAGTTTTCAGCCACTTATATGGTATATATCACATGTGGTATTTTATAGTTCATGCATATCTGTTTAGTCACCATGGTTTGTTGATTTACCCAATTTGATTTATTAAGATTTTCTGATTTATTTTTCATGTCAATGGCAGGGTTGTGTTAATCAACCCAAACACTTTAGCGCTACACGTATATGCCTCTGTGATTTTAAACAAAAATATCTGTTTGTTGTGTTAGCTGCTACTATTTATCTAGGAAGCGCGGGGTACCTCTTTACACTATATTTTGAACACATAGATGTCACGGTCACATTTTATATATATATATTTTTTACAGTGTAATGAAATGTTGGAACTTTACTGAACATCGGTGCGTACTGAGCCCATTCCATAAAGCACCCCAATGTTTCCCTCCTTTTATTAGCAAATGTATTAGCAAATGTTTTACTCCTTTTATTAGTAAAAGACTTTGATTATCACAGACGTGATCTATTAATTTTAATGATTCTCTGTTACTTTTACAAAAAAAATTCTGTCAGGAATAAAGTGCAAGCATCTATTTGGCAAAGCTTCAGTACTTCCTGGTAGTGACAAAGCATATATATACCCACAATATTGTTGCGCTGTTGTATCTACTGTATATAAATCATATAAAACAACATTTATTATGTTTATTATGCACAAAGCTTACTGTTGGTTGCTTAGCATTAAAATGCTTGCCATAGATTTTTAACAGTGTGCCCTTTATTTGTCCCAATTAAAAATATGCTAATGATGGTCATAAATAGGTTTACACATAGCACACAAGATTAAGTGAATGTTACAAAGTCAATTGCTGGGATGTAATCCAAAATTCTCAATGTGAAGTGAACTTTTTTTTTTCAAGGTAAGCCCTTTTTCCTACATTTTTACTACCAGAAGCGGTTTCCTCCTTTCGTCACAATATCCTCACATCTACAGTTTATTCATACGGATTCCTCTTGAAACTCAACCATCAACTCTCATGGGGAAAATGCTATACATTTTATGATATTTTTTTTACATTTAACATTGAACAGTTTTATAATCTTAATTGGCATATCGATAGCTAACAGATTTTAATGTCATGCCTATTTCCCTGTTTTCTTTAAAATGAGGTAAATGGAAAAAGTGGTGATGACTAAATATGTAAAGCGTATGTAAGCTTTAACAATGAACTTCTTTTAACCACTTCGGCCATGGAAGGATTTGCCCCCTTAATGACCAGGCCATTTTTTGCGATACGGCACTGCGTCGCTTTAACTGGCAATTGCGCGGTCGTGCTACGCTGTACCCAAACAAAATTGGTGTCCTTTTTTTCCCACAAAAAAGCTTTCTTTTGGTGGTATTTGATCACCTCCTGTGGCTTTTTTTTTTGCAATATAAACAAACAAAGAGCGACAATTTTGAAAAAAAAAAAAAAAAATTCTTTTTACTTTTTGCTATAATACATATCCCAAAAAAATATAAAAAAACAAATGTATTCATCAGTTTAGACCAATATATATTCTTCTACATATTTTTGATAAAAAAAATCGCAATAGGCATATATTGATTGGTTTGCGCAAAAGTTATAGTGTCTACAAAATAGGGGATAGATTTATGTCATTTTTATTTTAAAAAATTTTTTTTTACTAGCAATGGCGGCGATCTGCGATTCTTAGCGGGACTGCGACATTGGGGCAGACAGATCAGACACTTTTGACACTTTTTTGGGACCATTGACATTGATACAGCAATCAGTGCTATAAATAGCACTGTGTAAATGTCACTGGCAGGGAAGGGGTTAACACTAGGGGGCGATCGAGGGGTTAAATGTGTTCCCTAGGTGTGTTCTAACTGCAGGGGGGATGGGCTGCCAGGGACATGACAGAAATTATTGTTCCCGATCACTGGGAACAGTAGATCCCTGACATGTCACCTGTCAAAATGGGGAATCGCCTTGTTTACAAAGGCAGTTCCCCGTTCTGCCTCTATAATTGGTGATCACGGGTCGCCAGCGTACATCGAGTTTGCCTGACCCGCGGGCACACTACCGCAGTGTACAGCTACCGCTATTTTCGCAGGAGAGCTGACCTGCTGCCACATAATGATGGCGGCTGGTCAGCAAGCAGTTAATTGCTCTTGTTTGATCTGCTGAAAAAATTTTGTTCAATAAGTTCAAAAAAAGTAAGTTGTGATCCTGTGAGAAATCAAAATAAGCTCGCGAGTAGAGATAAGCTGAAGGTTCTGTTTGAACGTCATATATAATAGCGTCATTATGTTTGCATGACAGATGTGGAAATCGTTTTGTTCCAAATTCGTTTTTTAACAAATTTTGACAAATTAATTAATTTGGAAATATCCGAATTAATGAAATCCCGTTTAACGAATTTTTCCAAATATTTGTAAATTCGGAAATTTGAAATTTCGGAAATTTGGAAATTCGAAATTTGGAAACTCAAAAATCCGAAAACCTGAAAATTTGAAAATCTGAACTATTAACTAAATAATAATAACTATTACAAACGATTAAATTATAGGTATTGGAATTTCTTTTTTTTTAAATTTGGCTGTCACTTAACGTAACGAACACAAATTTATCCGAAGTTACAACAAATTGTCCGAAATAAGAAATGCTCTTTTTAAACAAATGGAACGTAACAAATTAATAATAATAAACAACAATAATACTAATAAAAACTTTTTATTATTGTTATTATTTATTAATTTGTTCAGTTTCATTTGTTTAGATGCGGCATTCGTTATTTCGGATAATTCGTAACTTTGGACAAATTTGTATTCGTTACGTTCACTAACAGCCAAACTTGAAAGTAAATTCCAATACCTATAATTTAATAGTTAGTAATTGTTAAATTATTATTAGTTAGTTATTAGTTCAGATTTTCGAATTTTCAGGGTTTCAGATTTTCGAATTTCCAAATTTACCTAAAAAATGTAATTATTAGTTAGTTAGTTATTCTTTAAAATTTTCGAATGTCCGAATTTACAAATTTACGAGTTTACGAATTTTCTAATTTACGAATTGCGATCATAACGAATGTCCCCAAAAACGGAAGAAAACAGAAAACGAATAAAACAAAAACGAACAAATTTTTCTGCAATGCACATGTCTGTTTCCCTCTATCAATGGTTGCCCAGGGCAATTCCATTCAGCCAGCAATAGGGATGAGCCGAACACCCCCCTGGTTCGGTTCGCACCAGAACCTACGAACGTATCGAAAATTCGCACGAACGTCAGAACCCCATTGACGTCTATAGGACTCGAACGTTCGAAATCAAAAGTGCTCATTTTAAAGGCTAATTTGCATGGTATTGTCCTAAAAAGGGTTTGGGGACCCGGGTCCTGCCCCAGGGGACATGTATCAATGCAAAAAAAACTTTCAAAAACAGCGTTTTTTTTTCAGGAGCAGTGATTTTAATGATGCTTAACCACTTGACGACCGCCTCACGCTGATTTACGTCAGCAGAATGGCACGGGCAGGCAAAATCACGTACCTGGTACGTGATTGCCTTCCTGCGGGCGGGGGGTCCGATCGGACCCTCCCCGGTGCCTGAGGAGGTCGCCGTTGGTCTGGGAGCGTTCCGTGATGAGGGGGAGGCCATCCGATCGTGGCCCCCCTCGGGATTGCTCCCAGCCAATGAGAATCCTCCCCTACCTGTGTGTAGTACACACAGGCAGAGGATGTGATGTCATCTCTCCTCGGCTCGGCAGTTTACGTTCCGGCGCCGAGGAGAGAAGACATCAATGTGAGTGCACTACACACACACATACAGTAGAACATGCCAGGCACACAATACACCCCCCTTTACCCCTCGACCCCCCCCCCCCCCCGATCACCCCCCCTTCCCCCCCCTGTCACACTGACACTAAGCAGTATTTTGTTTTGTTTTGTTTTTTTTTTTTCTGATTACTGCATGGTGTCAGTTTGTGACAGTTACTGTGGTAGGACAGTTACTGTTAGCCCCCTGTAGGTCTAGGGTACCCCCCTAACCCCCCCTAATAAAGTTTTAACCCCTTGATCACCCCCTGTCGCCAGTGTCGCTAAGCGATCATTTTTCTGATCGCTGTATTAGTGTCGCTGGTGACGCTAGTTAGGAACGTAAATATTTAGGTTCGCCGTCAGCGTTTTATAGTGACAGGGGCCCCAATATACTACCTAATAAATGTTTTAACCCCTTGATTGCCCCCTAGTTAACCCTTTCACCACTGATCACCGTATAACTGTTACGGGTGACGCTGGTTAGTTCGTTTATTTTTTATAGTGTCAGGGCACCCGCCGTTTATTACCGAATAAAGGTTTAGCCTCCTGATCGCCCGGCGGTGATATGCGTCGCTCCAGGCAGCGTCAGATTAGCGCCAGTACCGCTAACACCCACGCACGCAGCATACGCCTCCCTTAGTGGTATAGTATCTGAACGGATCAATATCTGATCCGATCAGATCTATACTAGCGTCCCCAGCAGTTTAGGGTTCCCAAAAACGCAGTGTTAGCGGGATCAGCCCAGATACCTGCTAGCACCTGCGTTTTGCCCCCTCCGCTCAGCCCAGCCCACCCAAGCGCAATATCGATCGATCACTGTCACTTACAAAACACTAAACGCATAACTGCAGCGTTCGCAGAGTCAGGCCTGATCTCTGCGATTGCTAACAGTTTTTTTGGTAGCATTTTGGTGAACTGGCAACCACCAGCCCCAGGCAGCGTCAGGTTAGCGCCAGTACCGCTAACACCCATGCACGCAGCGTAAACCTCCCTTAGTGGTATAGTATCTGAACGGATCAATATCTGATCCGATCAGATCTATACTAGCGTCCCTAGCAGTTTAGGGTTCCCAAAAATGCAGTGTTAGCGGGATCAGCCCAGATACCTGCTAGCACCTGCGTTTTGCCCCTCCGCCCGGTCCAGCCCAGCCCAGCCCACCCAAGTGCAGTATCGATCGATCACTGTCACTTACAAAACACTAAACGCATAACTGCTGCATTCGCAGAGTCAGGCCTGATCCCTGCAATCGCTAACAGTTTTTTTGGTAGCATTTTGGTGAACTGGTAAGCACCAGCCCCAAGCAGCGTCAGGTTAGCGCCAGAAGCGCTAACATCCACGCATGCAGCATACGCCTCCCTTAGTGGTATAGTATCTGAATGGATCAATATCTGATCCGATCAGATCTATACTAGCGTCCCCAGCAGTTTAGGGTTACCAAAAACGCAGTTTTAGCGGGATCAGCCCAGATACCTGCTAGCACCTGCGTTTTGCCCCTGCGTCCGGCCCAGCCCACCCAAGTGCAGTATCGATCGATCACTGACACAAAACACTAAACGCATAACTGCAGCGTTCGCAGAGTCATGCGATCGCTAACAGTTTTTTTGGTAGTGTTTTGGTGAACTGGCAAGCGCCAGTGGCCTAGTACACCCCGGTAGAGTCAAACCAGCACCGCACTAACACGTGGTGACGTGGCGAGTCCCATAAGTGCAGTTCAAGCTGGTGAGGTGGCAAGCACAAGTAGTGTCCCTCTGCCACCAAGAAGATGGCAAACACAGGCCCGTCGTGCCCATAGTGCCCTTCCTGCTGCATTCGCCAATCCTAATTGGGAACCCACCACTTCTGCAGCGCCCGTAATTCCCCCATTCACATCCCCAACCAAATGCAGTCGGCTGCATGAGAGGCATTTTCTTTATGTCCTCCCGAGTACCCCTACCCAACGAACCCCCCCAAAAAAGATGTTGTGTCTGCAGCAAGCGCGGATATAGGCGTGACACCGGCTATTATTGTCCCAACTGTCCTGACAATCCTGGTCTTTGCATTGGTGAATGTTTTGAACGCTACCATTCACTAGTTGAGTATTAGCGTAGGGTACAGCATTGCACAGACTAGGACACACTTTCACAGGGTCTCCCAAGATGCCATCGCATTTTGACCCGAGACCCGAACCTGGAACCGGTTACCATTATAAAAGTTACAGTTACAAAAACAGTGTAAAAAAAAACACAAAAAAAAATATAAAATAAAAAATAATAGTTGTCGTTTTTTTTTTCTCTCTCTCTCTATTCTCTCTCTATTGTTCTGCTCTTTTTTACTTTTTCTGCAATGTTTTATTGTTATTATGTTTTATCATGTTTGCTTTTCAGGTATGCAATTTTTTATACTTTACCGTTTACTGGTGTCTACTTTCCAAAATGGGGTCATTTGGGGGGGTTTTGTGCCACCTGGGCATTCCATGGCCTCCGAAACTGTGATAGGCAGTGAAGAGTGAAATCAAAAATTTACACCCTTAGAAATCCTGAAGGTGGTGATTGGTTTTCGGGGCCCCGTACGCAGCTAGGCTCCCAAAATGTCCCACACATGTGGTATCCCCATACTCAGGAGAAGCAGCTAAATGTATTTTGGGGTGCAATTCCACATATGCCCATGGCCTGTGTGAGCAATATATCATTTAGTGACAACTTTGTGCAAAAAAAAAAGAAAAAATGTGTCACTTTCCCCCAACTTGTGTCAAAATATAAAATATTCCATGGACTCAACATGCCTCTCAGCAAATAGCTTGGGGTGTCTACTTTTCAAAATGGGGTCATTGGGGGGGGGGGGTTTGTGCCATCTGGGCATTTTATGGCCTTCAAAACTGTGATAGGTAGTGAGGAGTGAAATCAAAAATGTACGCCCTTAGAAATCCTGAAGGCGGTGATTGGTTTTCGGGGCCCCGTACGCTGCTAGGCTCCCAAAAAGTCCTACACATGTGGTATCCCCGTACTCAGGAGAAGCAGCTAAATGTATTTTGGGGTGCAATTCCACATAGGCCCATGGCCTGTGTGAGCAATATATCATTTAGTGACAACTTTTTGTAAATTTGTTTTTTTTTTGTCATTATTCAATCACTTGGGACAAATAAATAAATATTCAATGGGCTCAACATGCCTCTCAGCAATTTCCTTGGGGTGTCTACTTTCCAAAATGGGGTCATTTGGGGGGGTTTTGTACTGCCCTGCCATTTTAGCACCTCAAGAAATGACATAGGCAGTCATAAACTAAAAGCTGTGTAAATTCCAGAAAATGTACCCTAGTTTGTAGACGCTATAACTTTTGCGCAAACCAATAAATATACGCTTATTGACATTTTTTTTACCAAAGACATGTGGCCGAATACTTTTCCAAAAGGGGGTTGAATAAATGTTGTACTATTGCCATCAATTCCTCACTCCTATACTTCTCCGGGAGCCCTTTAATTCGTAGATTTTTACGTCAGCTGCGATTCTTATAATCTTCTAATTTACAATGGAAGCCCCTGTTTGAACTATGTAGGTAGTTTAGTTGTTTACTGATGTCCTCCAATCGCTTCTCATGATCGTCTAATCTACCCTCCGTCTCTTCCACCCTTCCAAGTACCTGCCCAATGTCTATTCTTACTGCAGCAATGTCCACTTTCAGTGATGCCTCCATTTTGGACAGCATCTCTGCCAGCATCTCTTTAATTTGTGTGCCTTCCTCTGCATTGTTAATTGGAGAGATCTTTGAGGAGATACACAACATATCTGGAATTACAAGATATAAACTTGTCAATTTTATACTCTTTGCCATTAGCACCCACAAACATTTCAGTTTTTTTTTTTTTATCTGCGGTTACCCTACATGGTTTACATTGTCCACATCTATAGAAACCAATAGTGTCCAAAAACGTTTTTCTCTTTCTCTGCAGAGTAATTTTTTTGTTGCTCTACAGAAACGGTTTCCCCTTAGTCAGCTGTTTGTTTTTTTCTGACCAATCGCAATAAAGGCAACACTATCAGTAAAATGGCGCCGAGCCCATTTCCTTAAGACGCGTGCACAGCGTGAAATATATTGAAAGGGAGGCTCAAGACACACTCATGAGTCCTCCGTTCCTGGATCAGCTGGGACGGATCCCGAGACGCTATTCAAGTATACACAGAACACAAGGTTCCGCTCGGTCTCTGTTTTCCTCCTCAGCTGTAGTCCAGTCTGGTTTTCGTCCTGTACCTGCACATTTGTTTGGAAGCTTAGTTTTATTTGGAATTAATTTGGAATTTTTACACTATCCAAGCTTTGTGGCTTTCATGGGGAGCCACTTTTTGCAGATTTAACTGATGCATTGATGCACCGAGGCTCAGATATAGAAGCTATATACAATTTCTGCTGACTGGTGATTTGAGTCCTTCTGCCAGGATATCTGGAAAAGTTACCTTTGAAGATATATAGTTTTTCATGCCTGAGGGTCACTCTGTGGCCACTACTGTCTGGTGAGTGCTTTGATATACCACTTCGGGTGAAGCACGAATAAGAAAGCATGTGCACTTTATGTGGTGATTGGATCTACTAAGAAGAATTTTGTGTGTTTTTCTTCATAATCATTTGAGGACATTTGATTTGTTGCACTAGATTCACTTTATTGTAAACACAGAATATTTATTGCTTATGCACTGGAGCACTTTAATATATGTAAAAATCAACAGGTTCACATTTAATTATTGCACTATTGATGCGCCCTATATTGTCTGATACATTGTAACATTCGCGGTTACAATATATCAGCTGTCAGTGTCAGTGGGCACATACAGTGGGGCAAAAAAGTATTTAGTCAACCACCAATTGTGCAAGTTCTCCCACTTAAAAAGATGAGAGAGGCCTGTAATTGTCATCATAGGTATACCTCAACTATGAGAGACAAAATGTGGAAACAAATCCAGACAATCACATTGTCTGATTTTTGAAAGAATTTATTTGCAAATTATGGTGGAAAATAAGTATTTTGTCAATATCAAAAGTTCATCTCAATACTTTGTTATATATCCTTTGTTGGCAATGACAGAGGTCAAACGTTTTCTGTAAGTCTTCACAAGGTTTTCACACACTGTTGCTGGTATGTTGGCCCATTCCTCCATGCAGATCTCCTCTAGAGCAGTGATGTTTTGGGGCTGTCGCTGGGCAACACGGACTTTCAGCTCCCTCCAAAGGTTTTCTATAGGGTTGAGATCTGGAGACTGGCTAGGCCACTCCAGGACCTTGAAATGCTTCTTACAAAGCCACTCCATCGTTGCCCGGGCAGTGTGTTTGGGATCATGGTCATGCTGAAAGACCCAGCCACATTTCATCTTCAATGCCCTTGCTGATGGGAGGAGGTTTGCACTCAAAATCTCACGATACATGGCCCCATTCATTCTTTAATGTACACGGATCAGTCGTCCTGTTCCCTTTGCAGATAAACAGCCCCAAAGCATGATGTTGCCACCCCCATGCTTCACAGTAGGTATGGTGTTCTTTGGTTGCAACTCAGCATTCTCTCTCCTCCAAACACGACAAGTTGTGTTTCTACCAAACAGTTCTACTTTGGTTTCATCTGACCATATGACATTCTCCCAATCCTCTTCTGGATCATCCAAATGCTCTCTAGTCCCTGGCGGCTTAGTGTGTTACTGATGGTAGCCTTTGTTACGTAGGTCCCAGCTCTCTGCAGGTCACCCCGTGTGGTTCTGGGATTTTTGCTCACCGTTCTTTTGATCATTTTGACCCCACGAGGTGAGATCTTGCATGGAGCCCCAGATCGAGGGAGATTATCAGTGGTCTTGTATGTCTTCCATTTTCTAATTATTGCTCCCACAATTGATTTCTTCACACCAAGCTGCTTGCCTATTGCAGATGCACTCTTCCCAGCCTGTTGCAGGTCTACAATTTTGTTTCTTGTGTCTTTCGACAGCTCTTTGGTCTTCACCATAGTGGAGTTTGGAGTGTGACTGTTTGAGGTTGTGGACAGGTGTCTTTTATACTGATAACAAGTTCAAACAGGTGCAATTAATACAGGTAATGAGTGGAGGACAGAGGAGCCTCTTAAAGAAGAAGATACAGGTCTGTGAGAGCCAGAAATCTTGCTTGTTTGTAGGTGACCAAATACTTATTTTCCACCATAATTTGCAAATAAATTCTTTCAAAAATCAGACAATGTGATTGTCTGGATTTGTTTCCACATTTTGTCTCTCATAGTTGAGGTATACCTATGATGACAATTACAGGCCTCTCTCATCTTTTTTAAGTGGGAGAACTTGCACAATTGGTAGCTGACTAAATATTTTTTTTCCCCACTGTAGCAGCGATCAGTAGTGATCGCTGCATGCGTCCTCTCTTCTACAGGGGGGAGTTTAGTAAACACATGTTTACTAAACCTCCCAAGCCCCTACATCACCCCCGCCCCCAACCCTCCGCACCCCCCCTCCCCCGCCGCGATCCCCAGCCTGAAAGATCACGGAGATCTGTGCAGGGAGAAGCTGCAGGCGGAGGGAAAGGAAGGAGAGATGCAGGGAGAAGCTGCAGGCGGAGGGAAGGGAAGGAGACATGCAGCATCCATGGATCGGGGGTGCGGGGGTAGTTGGCTGGGAGATCTGACTAATGGGGGGACACATTTGGACCCCCCCAAGCCCCATGCAGCACCTGAAGCCGGCGGAAGTGGAAGAGGAGAGATGCCGGCTAATGATGGTAGCTGCGGGGAGAGAATTGGCAGGGGGGGTCGGATCGGGTGGATTGGGGTAATCATTGCTGGAGGGGAAGAATGAGGGTGAAGGGGATAGCAGATGAGAGTGGGGGGGGGCAGTTTTTGATGAAAGGGTGCAGCGGGGGTGGAGAAACAGGGGACAGGAAAGCAGGGGCGTGGGTGGGACCGGTCACATTAGGGGTTAATAACTCTGATCAGCGGGTTGTAATCCGCTGATAAGAGTTAATGAATTGTTCAGCAGAGTCTGCCTAACAATTCTGATATGAGCTTATGGTTATTGAAGTGACCATAAGCTTATAGGAAAGGGAAAATGAGGCCCGTACGCCGTACTGACCTGGCCACCTGCAGGCACTTCTGTAAAAAGCATTCGATAGGGTGGACTGGGAATATCTGATGTCGACATTATGCCACCTGGGCATTGGCCCATCCATGTTATCCTTGATCTCAGCACTTTATAATTTCCCCACAGCACAACTATGAAATAACGGCACTTTAAGCAAACCTTTCACGTTACACAATGGCACTCATCAGGGCTGTCCCCTCTCCCCTATCTTATTCACTCTTTTGTTAGAACCTTTCCTCTCGACGATATGGAACAACCCCAGCATCCACAGAATTAAAACAGGCACCACAGAGCATAAATATTCGGCATACGCAGACGACATATTATTTTATGTTCAAAAACCCATTATTTCACTCCCTAACCTGATGTCGGCCTTCACAGTGTTCGGAACCATCTCCAATTTAAAATGAACCTGTCCCAATCGGAAATATTAAACATCTTGATCCCACATAAAACTGCGGCTCAATTGAAACCATCCTTTCCCTTTAGTTGGCAACCACACTCGATTAAATATTTTGGTATATTTCTTATGCCAAACCAGCTTCTCTGTCTCGTGTTATCCCAATACTGAACTTGATCAGATCAGACCTGCATAAATGGACCCAGTTAGCACACTCATGGTTGGGGAGAATCCGCGTTGTGAATATGAACATCTTGCCCAGGCTGCTCTTCATGTTTCAAATGATCCCTTACAAGATCCCCTTTTGGGGTTCTTTACAGTGAAATCGATAGTATATGTCTGGAATCGCAAACGACCCCGAATTGCTAGAAATGTACTTATTAAACCTAAAAGGGAAGGGGGTCTAGCCTTACTGGATTGTAAGAGTTACTTTTTAGCGATAGTATTGAATAGAATATTGGACTGGAAATACCATAAAGAATCTAATCTGTGGGTACAACTAGAATTAGACCTAAGTGGTGTGGACTTGTTCCCTCAGATATGGATACCCAGGAAATTTCAGAAGCTATCCCCAAACACTTCACCACTTACTTGGTCTACTCTAACGATCTGGGACTCATTATGCAAAACACACAAATGGCTGTATAACTCTCCTCTAATGCAATAAACGGGACATGCCTATTTCCCTTCGGGGAACATTGACCCTAAGTCCCACACTTGGATCTTTGAGACACCAATTCTACTCCACCAAGTTACATCAACCACTGGCATCCTACCTCTCTCTATGCTCTTACAATCTTTCACAGTGTCATTCATGGAACGGTGGAGAAGATACCAACAGCTCTCCATGCTCATTAAATCACTACCAAAGCCATTACGTTTACTAGCAGACCTAGCTCCAGTAGAAACTGTCCTCGTTAATGATCAACCACCTGAGAAACCAATCTCCTACTTCTACCAGGCTCTGTTGTCACTAACCTCAAAGGAGTGGCCTTCATTTTTATCCAAATGGGAACAAGACGTACAAAATCCTCAGAAACTCAACGATCAACGATTCTGCAATTAACCCACACCTCTTCAATGTTCTCCAAAACTGCGGAGGTAAATTATAAATTGCTGACGAGGTGGCACTACACCCCAGTGGTGCAAAATAAAGTCTTTTTGTCCATTTCAGCACTCTGTTGGCGGGGATGCGGAGAGCAGGCAACCCATGCTCATGTATAGTGGTTGTGCCCGCGCATTCGCCCATATTGGTCGACCATACTATATTGGATCAAAGAGATCCAGGGTTCAGAAGCTCCCAATGACCCATGGGGATATTGTTCAACTGTACGGGCAAATCAGTGGGACCCTAATCAAAATCTATAACACCTCATCTTTTGAACACAGCAAAGTCGCTTATTCCTAGTCTCTGGAAACAACCAACTATTCCAACCCTACGTCAGTGGCTACTGGAAGTAGATAAACAAAAAAGAAGCGCCTCTAAGTGCATTATTAAAAAATATTTAATATCTCAAAAAAGATTAAGAACACTTACAGGATGGATGATGAGAGGAATGCATCATATGTATAATGAAGGTGATCCGGCATCATGTGGTCCCAGTGTATATCAAGGGTTCCAAGGGAAGTCACTATGCAGCAGAAGAATGTCCCAGCAGGGCCAGCAGGAATACACCACAGCTCTGGAGGAACCAATGGAGCGGCCGCACTGTCAGAATCAGCAATGAATGTGAATCCCGGAAGTGACATCAGCGTAAGGGGACCTACAACCAGCATGGAAAGCAAAAAGGAAGTGAGGTCATCAAAGATGCATTTTGGAATTCCTGATTGGTTCCTTCTTCAAACCTATAGCTAGAGATTAGGAAGACATAGCTATTTATACTCTGGGCGGGCAGTGGGCAGGACCATGGGCGGCGAGGGAGGAAAGGGAAAACGGGAAACAACGTTAGCCCGGTAATTATAATGTGCTGTGCAAACATAAAGACACAGAGAGTGATAAAGATTGATGTACAAAAAGCTCCACTAGATGCATACGTAGCACACAGAAGGGAAACAGATAAAATGGTGTTTCAGAAAAATGCTGAGGGAGAACAGTGCTCTTGAACTGTCAGTGACACTGGACATACAGATGTAAATTGGAACAAGGTCACACACTGACCAACACAGTAATCCCTCTGTGCACGAGCAGTAAACGTATAATTAATATATGAAATACATAATAAGGTATATTTTAAAAAGGTTTTGGAGGTTAAAAAAATAGCGATAATTTCAAAATCCTCATTTAACCCTCCAGGCGCCAGCACATCCAGAGATAAAATCCAAAACATTTCTCTCTGGCAGAGCTTTCTGAGGCGCTCAGCCGGAGGGAGGTCTCTAGGCATTGCCTCAATCACTCAAACCTTTAAACTGTCAAGAGATTTGTTGTGGTATTGCCTAGGAAGTGCCTAGGGACACTGTGGTTGTCCAGACCCTCGAAAATGAAACGGCGATGTTTGCCAAATCACTTTCATAGTGGCCTAATTGTTCGACCTACATAAAAAATGCTACAAGGGCATGTCAAATAGTAAACCACATGGTCAGTGGAACATGTATGGAACTCCTTATTAGGATATGTTTTGCCTTTCACGCAAATATCCTTCTGACCATGTTTGACAAACCGACAGGTCTTGCATGACGGTTTGCGACATTGATACATGCCTGTGATGGCTAAAAATGTGGGAATGGAATAACCTGGAGGTATTGGTTTATTTCTAAGTTGGCTAGGTGCTACCTTACTTTTAATGTTGGGGGCAGGAAGAAGATGCTGGTCCTGTTGAAGCAGGGGCCAGTGTCTACGTACAATATTTTCCATCTCTCTGTGATGTGAGTGGAATTAAGTGATGAAGCACAACTCGTCCTTGTTGGCATCTATCTGAGTTGGAGGACGTGGTGCAGGTGGTGTCTCTATGTAATGGGAGTATGCTGTTTCCACAATATCAGCTGGAAATTCTTTATCAAGAAATTTGTCTTTTAAAATCCTGCTTTGAATGTCATAATCACTACTTCTGGTGCAGTTCTATTTGAGCCTACAGAACAGACTTTTGGGTATGTTGTTAAGCCATTGAGGGTGGTGGCAGCTTTTAAAGTGAAGGAAAGACTTACCTGCCATTGGCTTAGTGTAATTCCTAGCATGGATATCCTTATCAACAAAGTACAATTCCAGATCAAGAAAAGCCAGTTTCTCCATAACAGAAGTGAAGGAAAAGCCCATGTTGTTTGTGTTGCAATGTGTGACAAAATCTCATACTAAAGGTGCATCACCATCCCAGATGATGGTCACATCGTTAATATACCTTTCATAGAAGACGATGTTGGGCAAAAAAGTTTTTTTTTTTGCCAGATGTGGGAAGATTCCCATTGCCACATGGTGAGATTAGCCTACTGTATGATGGTGCAAAGTTTGCTCCCATAGCTGTCCCATTTACCTGTAAAAAAAACTCATTGTCAAATTTAAAATAGTGAGTGAGACAGAAAAAGCCTCTAGGATGAAGGAGGCTTGTCTGGGGTTCAACATGGGGTCTTCACAAAGGAAGGATTGTATGGCACAAAGTCCTGGAAGTAGACCATATATATATATATATATTATATGGAAGATCTCACCTATACCCTTAGAAATAAACCCAATTTATCCAAAAAAAATGGTCCTGCTGGTTTGCCTTTAAATTCACCTCTCAATCAAATTATGTATCAATCAACATAAGAGGATTCATGGTCATTCATTGTATAAATTGGTCTAAGCTGAGGCAAGATAACTCCCCCCTCCCCCTAATCATCTATCTTTCTTTCTCTATTTCTCCACATCTCCTGACTTGCCTTCTCTATCACGTACAGTTTTCATTATTCTCTATACGAGGTATGTTTTGCCCTTTGATGGCATTTTATGTCCCTGTTTTTTTTTTTCTATGTTAATGAGTCGTACTGGCCTATGTTTACTGAACTGTCCTAAGCATCTAAGGACCCCTTGTTTATGACTAATGTTTTTTTTGAGTTCTCCCTAAGCCTGGTGGTATCCTGTGTTTGTTTAGTTTGCCACCAGGGGAAACACACTGTTATTTCATTGTAAACTGTATTTCACCCTCCAATAAAGATTTATTGTAAAAAAATGTAGGCCAGGACTGAAGGCAGGCTTTCCAACTATGGGGTTAAGCAGGGAAGGGTTCGGAGCAATTGAGGAATCCCGGAACACTTTGGAAAAAAACAGGTTTCCCCCCACCATAGGGTGGGTGAGAACTAAAGTAGGCAAATCAGTTTGGCACCATGGCACAGAGTCCAACGGAATCCTGGAAAGAGTCTGCTCCACCTGCACCCACTGTTTGAGAGGGCCCAACCCAGCACCCTAGTCAGAGGGTATGTCATATGATAAAGGTTAGCATCTGGTAGAGCCATACTTCCAAGGAGGACTCTATGCAGAAAAACAAAAAGAGTGAGTTCCCATAAAAATCCACACCAGACTCTTGATCTGAGCATGAACCCTGGCTGGCCAGGAAGGGGAGGGACACCTTGTCCCAGCATTGATGAGGATAAGGACTTCTTTCCCACAACTCTGGCCTGGTGGTTGTAGTGGTCTGTGGGCAGGGACTTATCAGAACCCGGAGGGCCTCTCTAACAATAAAGGGCACCCAGATACTGCCCGCCTTCCAAGTGAATTAGTACCCTCTACTCATTTACTAAAAAAAATAAGTAGTAAAAAAAGTCCTTTATTACAAAAAAATTCACAAAAGACTCCCATAATGTGCATCCACTGTCAATCAAGTCATCCAGCATTGTATATATACATTGATCGCCATGCCTGCTTACCCACTAAAAGAAAAAAAAACTGTGCCGAGAGACGTGTTTGGCCCGTTTACTCTGCCTCCTACCAAAAAGCAGGTTCGGTGGATGATAGCTGTAATATACAAGGGATGGACAATTACATCACCTGAGAAACTGTTTATATTTTTGGGGAAATTAGGGTACTACAAACTCCATACTCATTCATTCAGTATCTGGGTGCCCCCTATTTTTAAGTGTGCCTCTGGATTCTGATAAGCCCTCATCCACAGACCCCCACAACCACCAAGCTAAGGTTATGGGAAAGAGGCCCTTGCCCTCATCAACATGGGGGCAAGGTTAAGGGCATGTTGCCTGGTATGTTTCAGGAGGAGAGGGGCAGACCTAAAGGACCTAGTGTGAACTGGAGAAACCCCATGCTGTTCTTTTTAAACTATCCCCTCCCCTTTGCTTACATAGCCAGGGATTCCCATCCATGTAAGTGAATGATCTGGTGACTTAGGGACTTGGTGGTGAAGCCACTGACAGCATGTAATAGAGGAAGTAATGCTGCTGTTATGCATGATGTTGGCTACATAATCCTACAGCATGAATGAAAAACAAATTGTGTAGATTTGCCCCCAAAAATGCATACCAAACCTTTTGATATGGGTTTTAAGGGGGTACTTCACGCAAACAAAAATGTGTCTCCAATGAAATCCATACAGATCCTTAGGAGTTGATGAGGACAGACCAGTGGTTGTGGGGATCTGCAGGTGAGGGGCTTATTGGAATCTGGAAGCCCCTTCAATAATATAGGGAGCCCCCAGATACCACCCCCACATGAATGAATATGGGGTACACCTACTCAGTCACAAAAAAAATGTAACCTAGAAATAAAGACACCCAAAGGTCCTTTATTAAACAAATAAAGATCTCCAAAAAAGTCCATTGTCTAAATCTACCATCAATCACAATGCCTGCCATCACTGACACACTAAAAAAAAATAAAACAATAAACTCCTGCACACAAACGATCTCTGACTTAATAGTAGCTGTATGAAAGCTCCCTGGGATTTTAACAGCCATATAAAGGAAGGGGCAGGATAGTGGTGACATCATTGCCCAAATATGACCATGGCCATATATGTAAGGCTCTATTCCCCCTATTTGCTTACATGGCTGGAGAAGGGGCAGGGGGATGTTGGTGGTTGATAAGGATGTAGCAGGTACAAGCTGCTTCCTTAAAAACCATTGACAGCCGGGATAGTGGTGGCATCATTGCGCATTTAGGGAACTCCAAGGAAAGAAAAAAAAAAAAAGGAAAAAAGCAACAGTAAAATATCATGTATTGAAACCTTACTTAGTCGCATTTATAGTAAGTCCTACTCTACTTCCCATAAAACCTTCTAATTTCCTGTTGATTCCCTGAAGGTCCCCCAGGGGCCCATAACTGATGGCATTTTTCATTTTTTGTATTGCTTTTATAGAACTCTTATGCCGTGTACACACAGGCGGACTTTTCGACCGGACTGGTCCGACGGACTTTTGACGGACTTCCGACGGACTTTTGAACGAACGGACTTGCCTACACACGATCACACCAAAGTCCGACGGATTCGTGTTTCAAATCTAAAGTCCGTCAGATTTTTGACCGAAAAAGTCCACTGCAGGTCCGATGGAGCCCACACATGGTCGGATTGTCCGCCAGATTCGGTCCGTTGGACCAGTCCGGTCGAAAAGTCTGCCCGTGTGTACACGGCATTAGAAACACATTTTTGTGATCCCAAAATATGGATATGGTTGTCAAAATATACTAACATTTTCAGGTTTTTGGTCAATGACTGACCCCCCCATTAGCTCAACCATCTGTCATCCTACTTATCTTTAATGGATATAGTAGAAAGAACTGATCATATGCTCCCTAAATACAAAATTAATGAAAACAATAACTGTGTATTAGATTTAATTGACAATAGCTAGGGAAGAAGGATAGGAATATACAACTGTAGCCAATCTTATGTACTTAATGGTTAAAATCACACAATGGTCTTTCAACCAATAACCACACGATACTGCTTATTTAATGCAATGACAGTTGTCTGGTTCTCACTTGCTTGTGGCAAAGAATCACAGTTTACAAGTGGTCTATTGTGATTTCATTATTCACACTGTACATTATCACACCCATGAAGCCTACTCTGTATTTCCAGGTTACCATGGAAAGAACATTTACATCTCATAAATTCTTTCCAAAAGCACAATCCACCACCCTAAATATCACCTAACAGCTGATTTTTTTTACCCAGGGGATAGCAGCATACTTTTTTCCATCCACATGGTGCTTTTCATGAGATGTACTGTTTATTGTACCATTGTGACATTTTCACTCCTTGCCCTTTAGGGCTAAAGACATTGCTATGAATGTTTTCTTTTTTATTATTGTGTCTAGCATTAGCAAAGAACTTTAATACACAATCAGATTTAAAGTGGAAGTGAAGACAAAAAGCGAAATTTACAATTAAAATATGTAAGAAGGAAGTGCTTTACCTGCAATTTTTTTTTATTTTATTCATTTAGTTTTCCAATCTAGGTATGGCTGTCAGACACTACTGCCTGGATCTGACCACCGTTTTCTCTATAAAGCCTGCCCTTTTGTCAGGGCTGAGCTCAGCCCTTCTTTCTCAAAGCTGGCCGCTCAGCTGTCAGCTAATTGCCAGCTCCTTTTTCTCCACAGTGACTCACCTGTTGAGGATATCCTGCTCGTCAGTCCTGCCTACTTAAGCCATCCAGCCCAGATGATCTCTGCCTTTGCCTTGGTCACATCTCTAGAGACGCTCTCCTGTGTTTCTGTAAAAGACTTGCTTGGCTGACATTCCTTCTGGCTCCAGATCCTGCTTGCTGTTCTACTACGCTCATCTCTGGCTTCCTGACCTTTTGGCTTTTCTGACTATCTGTTTCGGTTCCTGAACTCTGGCTATGTTTTGACTACGTTTACTCTGTTTACCTTTTTATTATTAAACAAGTGTGATTTAACTGTACTTCTGTCTCAGTTTGATTCATGGTTTCTGACACCTTTCTCTCCCAGTCTTAATTATATGCAGGGAACTACCGGAGGATAATATATATACAGAAAGAACTACATACTGTAATTAAATACTGGATATAGGATGGGAGAGTTTGTTAAACAATCCCCTGTGTACATTCAAAAGGGGTAGAGAGGTAGTATCCATGCCTCCCCAAGTAGGGAGACTATGGGGAATGGGGATTTTAAAGTGTCCAAAGTCAAAAAACAACATTCCAAAGCACGTACATTACCAAAGGTTTTTATTTATACAAAATTTAACAAGAGAGACCTCCATAAAAGGTAATATATCATAATTGTGGACATATAATACAAATATCTGTACAAAGATAAATATCATGGCATTTGTGGATCGACCAATTAGAAGGCTTCCTCAGGATCCATCTTTAAGTGTTTTTAAATCTGGTAGCTAATGAATATTACAAACAATATATTAGTTCCAAAAAATACAAAAACACATCATCTTTTTTTTATAGAACTTTTAGATACAATGATACAAATATATCATATCTGCAGAAAACAGAACATAAAGGCATCACCATGTATAATCTTAACTAAAAGTAGCTGTGAGACTTAAGGGGAGGGAAAAAAACACCTGCCCCAAATAACACACAAATCTGAAATATATGAAAAGTGGTGCAAGATCAACCTAGGCGAGAAATATGGAGGAGCAGGGATACTAATAATGATTCTCACCTAAAAATTGAGCCAGAAAGCACCAGAGATACAGTGTGCATATTTATTGAAAGAAGAAAAGGAGGGGGAAAGAGGGCCAGGACACTATATCCAAGCAGAGGTGTGGGGACTACCGATCTACCAATTTTGATACATATTTAAACATACATTTATTTCATTTTAATGAACTACATAACTGGGCTAAATAATGGGTATTTTTTTAACCACTTATGATTTACCTTTAAAGAGCATCATTTGTTAGATCATTTCTTAGTTAAGAAAATGCCTTTTTTAAATTTTTGCTATACTGTATATAATATCAAATACTGGCCACAAATATATTTACACATGGACAACTCCATGCTACTGAAACAAAAGAAAAATTCATGTTGCCACTCCAGCAGTGAGAACCCCACATTTTTGCATCCGATGGGCTCAGATGTGCAACTTAGCTCCTTAATGTGCTCCCATTGTAGACAAATACTTGCTAAGCCAAACAGATGTGGGACAATAGCCATGGTTGTTAGATTGTAACTCTTCGTTGACCCCTAATGCAGTTTTATATTTACCTGAAACAGCATATACCTTATTGTACACCATTGTATTTCATAGTTCCAATTGTTAAAAAAACCTGCTAAAAAATGTTTCAATTTTTTGGTTGAAATGTCAGATTTTATTAAGATGTCTACATACTGTACACAGACAATTTTGTACATAACTATACACAATTGGTACCTAGTGAGAAGTTCTGCAGAAAGTGAGCAATCATGCTTGATAATTGCAACTGGATTATTAACCTGCCTATTTTGCACTATATCAAAAAGTCAGGGGATAGGAAAGGGTAACAAATACAACCTGTCAGTGACGCTATAGGGGTCCAACAGTACCCCTATTTTAAAAATGCTTGACTCCTTCCCTGACTCATTGCCCAAATTAAAGTTTCATTATAATGCAATTACTACAAAATGCTATTTGTTGAAGAAAATGGTATATATAAAGAATAATATAGAGATTGCATGGCCTTTGCAAATTTTTGTCAATGGGCCCAGAGAAGTTAAGCTGCACTTGTTAGGACCCAAATCATGAATATGGATGCATGACTCCTATACAGTTGTGTTCAGTAGTGTGTGTGTGTATATATAAATATATAGTCAGGTCCATAAATATTGGGACATCAACACAATTCTAATCTTTTTGGCTCTATACACCACCACAATAGATTTGAAATGAAACAAACAAGATATGCTTTAACTGCAGACTTTCAGCTTTAATTTGAGGGTATTTACATCCAAATCAGGTGAAAGATGTAGGAATTACAACAGTTTGTATATGTGCCTCCCACTTTTTAAGGGACCAAAAGTAATGGGACAGATTAACAATCATCCATCAAACTTTCACTTTTTAATACTTGGTTGCAGTCAATTATAGCCTGAAGTCTGGAACGCATAGACATTACCAGACGCTGGGTTTCATCCCTGGTGATGCTCTGCCAGGCCTCTACTGCAACTGTCTTCAGTTTCTGCTTGTTCTTGGGGCATTTTCCCTTCAGTTTTGTCTTCAGCAAGTGAAATGCATGCTCAATCGGATTCAGGTCAGGTGATCGACTTGGCCATTGCATAACATTCCACTTCTTTCCCTTAAAAAACTCTTTGGTTACTTTCGCAGTATGCTTCGGGTCATTGTCCATCTGCACTGTCCAATGAGTTCTGAAGCATTTTGCTGAATATGAGCAGATAATATTGCCCGAAACACTTCAGAATTCATCCTGCTGCTTTTGTCAGCAGTCACATCATCAATAAATACAAGAGAATACAGTTCCATTGGCAGCCATACATGCCCACGCCATGACACTACCACCACCATGCTTCACTGATGAGGTGGTATGCTTTGGATCATGAGCAGTTCTTTTCCTTCTCCATACTCTTTCTTCCCATCACTCTGGTACAAGTTGATCTTGGTCTCATCTGTCCATAGGATGTTGTTCTAGAATTGTGAAAGCTTTTTTAGATGTTGTTTGGCAAACTCTAATCTGGCCTTCCTGTTTTTGAGGCTCACCAATGATTTACATCTTGTGGTGAACCTACCTTCACTCTGGTGAAGTCTTCTCTTGCTTGTTGACTCTGACATACATACACCTACCTCCTGGAGAGTGTTCTTGATCTGGCCAACTGTTGTGAAGGTTGTTTTCTTCACCAGGGAAAGAATACTTCGGTCATCCGCCACAGTTTTTTTCCATGGTCTTCCGGGTCTTTTGGTGTTGCTGAGCTCAGCGGTGCTTTCTTTTTAAGGATGTTCCAAACAGTTGATTTGGCCACACCGAATGTTTTTGCTATCTCTCTGATGGTTTTGTTTTGTTTTTTCAGCCTAATGATGGCTTGCTTCACTGATAGTGACAGCTCTTTGGATCTCATATTGAGAGTTGACAGCAACAGATTCCAAATGCAAATAGCACACTTGAAATGAACTCTGGACCTTTTATCTGCTCCTTGTAAATGGGATAATGAGGGAATAACACACACCTGGCCATGGAACACCTGAGCAGCCAATTGTCCGATTACTTTTGGTCCCTTAAAAAGTGGGAGGCACATATACAAACTGTTGTAATTCCTACACCATTCACCTGATTTGGATGTAAATACCCTCAAGTTAAAGCTGGGGGTCTGCAGTTAAAACACATATTGTTTGTTTCATTTTAATTCTATTGTGGTGGTGTATAGAGCCAAAAATATTAAAATTGTCTTGATGTCCCAATATTTATGGACCTGACTGTATATATACAGTATCTCACAAAAGTGAGTACACCCCTTACATTTATGTAAATATTTTATATCTTTTCATGTGACAACACTGAAGAAATTACACTTTGCTACAATGTAAGTTGTAGTGTACAGCTTGTATAATAGTGTAAATTTGCTGTCCCCTTGAAATACCTCAATACACAGCCATTAATGTCTAAACTTCTGGCAACAAAAGTGAGTACACCCCTAAGTGAAAATATCCAAATTGGTCCCAAAGTGTCAATATTTTGTGTGGCCACCACTATTTTCCAGCACTGCCTTAACCCTCTGGGGCATGGAGTTCGCCAGAGCTTCACAGGTTGCCACTGGAGTCCTCTTCCACGCCTCCATGATGACATCAAATGGTGGATGTTAGAGACCTCGTGCTCCTCCACCTTCCGTTTGAGAATGCCCCACAGATGCTCAATAGGGTTTAGGTTTGGAGACATGCTTGGCCAGTCCATCACCTTTACCTCAGCTTCTTTAGCAAGTCAGTGGTCATCTTGGACATCTCTGGATATGACGCTGAGCACGTGTACTCTTGGTCGACCATGGCGAGGCCTGTCATGAGTGGAACCTGTCCTGTTAAATCGCTTTATGGTCTTGGCCACCGTGCTGCAACTCAGTTTCAGGGTCTTGGCAATTTTCTTATAACCTAGGGAATCTTTATGTAGAGCGACCATTCTTTTTTTCAGTTCCTCAGAGAGTTCTTTGCCATGAGGTGCCATGTTGAACTTCCAGTGACCAGTTTGAGAAAGTGAGAGTGATAACACCAAATTTAACAGACCTGCTTCCCCATTCATACCCGAGACCTTGTAACACTAATGAGTCACATGACACCAGGGAGGGAAATGAAATGGCTACTTGGACCCAATTTGGACATTTTAACTTAGGGGTGTACTCACTTTTGTTG
Source organism: Lithobates clamitans (assembly GCA_037952925.1). Taxonomy (NCBI): domain Eukaryota; kingdom Metazoa; phylum Chordata; class Amphibia; order Anura; family Ranidae; genus Lithobates; species Lithobates clamitans. Next base: position 3,923,439 of record JBBGZY010001371.1, read on the forward strand.
CCAGCAGTTTAGACATTAATGTCTGTGTGTTGAGTTATTTTGAAGGGACAGCAAATTTACACTGTTATTCAAGCTGTACACTCACTACTTTACATTACAAAAATGGGAGGGGGTAGTCACTTTATACACTCACTTTATATACATACACACACAGGAACCTGAGGCTACAATTCGCATAGGCTCACAAAAATTGACAAAAGAAGTTTGGAAAAATATTGCCTGGTCTGATGAGTCTCCATTTCAGCTGTGACATTCGGATGGTAGGGTCAGAATCTGGCGTAAACAACATGAAAGCATGGATCCATCCTGACTTGTATCAACGGTTCAGGCTGGTGGTGGTGGTGTGGGGGATATTTTCTTGGCACACTTTGGGCTCCTTAGCACCAATTGAGCATCGTTTTAATGCCATGACCTACCTGAGTATTGTTGCTGACCATGTCCATCCCTTTATGACTACAGTGTCCCCATCTTCTGATGGCTACTTCCAGCAGGATTATGCACCATGTCACAAAGCTCAGATCATCTCAAACTGGTTTCTTGAACATGACAATGAGCTCACTGTACTCCAATGAGCTCCACAGTCACCAGATCTGATTCCAATAGAGCACCTTTGGGATGTGGTGGGACAGGAGATTCACATCATCAATGTGCAGCCGACAAATCTGAAGCAACCGTGTGATGCTATCATGTCAATATAAACCAAAATCCATGAGGAATGTTTCCAACACCTTGTTGAATCTATGCCATGAAGAATTAAGGCAGTGCTGAAGGCAAAAGGAGGTCCTGCCCGGTAATAGCAAGGTGTACCTAATAAAGTGGCCGGTGAGTGTGTGTGTATATATATATATATATATATATATATATATATATATATATATATATATATATATATATATATATATATATATATATATATATATATTCTAATAATTACACTAAATAAAATGAAGTCCGTTACATATTGTCTCTGTCTCTTCATCTAACCACACACAGTCAGTCTTTTAGAAATACAGTAGCTGCATTTTTATACTAAACAATACATTTCAGAATTCACATTGTAAGTCCAACATAGAGTGTAGATTTGAGATGTCATTAAATGAGTAATTAAGTGGTGCTCTTTTTAAGCACATGAAATGAGCATTCTGTTCTGAAGAACTGAACCCTAACAAAGATCACACAGTCGTATATTATGTGGAAACCTTATGTCAGCACAAGCCTTTGTCATGCTCTAAAAATCAACTGGGTAAACCATTAACATACAAAAAGGCATTTCCAGGAAGCATGCTTTGAAGATTCGAGTGGCATGTTCTTCTGCCATAGTTAATGCAAACCTGTCATAAAATAAACATGTAGCCTGCTAATTCCTAAATTAAGAGCACTTGCTTTTTGCTTTCAAAGGTAATCTTATAACCAGACAGGAAAACTGTTTACCAAAGCCACCCACTGAGACTATGTTGGACAACCCCAAGCGCTTAATGGGCAGGATTTGTGTACATAAAAAAAGTAAAGAAAAAAAAATCCTCATATGATTAGCCTGAACCCATCACAAGTCATAGCCCTCCATATTCCCTTGATTTTTTTTTTCAAGAGCTGGAAGCACCTCGGGTCAATTTAGTTCCTGAATAGACACCTTGCATGCCCTTCCTTTCACATTCAATTTTCAAGTTTTTCTTCCATGTGCACTGGAAGTGCACTTGGAAGTGCAGTCGCTTTAGATCTGAGGGGAAGATCTGAAATGAGGGGAAGCTCTAGTGATTTTATCATCCAATCATGCACAAGCAAAAATGCTGTTTCATATTTTCCTTGCATGCCCCCCTCAGATCTACAACGACTGCACTTCCAAGTACACTTCCAGGTGCACTTCCAAGTGCACTTGCAGTGCACTTGTAGTGCAAAGTGGATTTGCCTTTAGTAAATTAACCCCTATGTTGTAAGTGCAAGCCAAAAGCATGGTAATCCAATTCAACATCCATATTCAGCAAATAAAAACAGTCAAAAAATGGACAACCCCCTGAACACCTGCAGTGCCATAGCTCTGCTGCACTCTGAAAAGCAACAAAGTGGAGACTGCGAGCCAGGCCATCTCATCCAAAATTTGTGCCTGACCTCACAAATGCACTTCTGGAAGAATGGTCAAACATTCCCATAGACACACTCCTAAACCTTGTGGACACACTTCCCAGAAGAGTTGAAGCTGTTATAGCTGCAAAAGGTGGGCCAACTCAATATTGAACCTGACGGACTAATGCCCTGTACACACGGTCGGATTTTCCGACGGAAAATGTGTGATAGGACCTTGTTGTCGGAAATTCCGATCATGTGTACACAAATCCGACGGACAAAGTGCCACGCATGCTCAGAATAAATAAAGAGATGAAAGCTATTTGCCACTGCCCCGTTTATAGTCCAGACGTACGTGTTTTACGTCACCACGTTCAGAACGATCGGATTTTCCGACAACTTTGTGTGACCGTGTGTATGCAAGACAAGTTTGAGCCAACATCCGTCGGAAAAAATCCTAGGATTTTGTTGTCGGAATGTCCGAACAAAGTCCGGCCGTGTGTACGGGGCATAAGACTGGGATGCCATTAAAGTTCATGAGTGTGTAAAGGCAGGCGTCACAATACTTTTGACAATGTAGTGTATGTGTGAAATATATAGGACATGAATTAATGGTTCACTATTTGGATTTAAGCTTTGCATACACATTAATAGCTGTACAAAATTTTATAAATCAACAGCTGGGAAAAGTTAGAGATTATACATCAGATTGTGAAGTGGATAGACAGAGTTTTTAAGAAACAAAAATTTGCACGATCAGGACAACTCTTTGGAAACAGTGTGCTCTCAGGAACAGCTATTGTCACAGGAAGAGAACATACTAATCAATGACAAGAGGCCACCCATGCATTGCCTGTGAAGTGCCAGTCAGTTCACTTAAACAGAAGCTGAAAAGGTAAAACAAACAACATTTGTTTTGTGTGCCTAAACAAGACAAAGGACAGATCTTTAATTTCTTTACTCACAGCTGAAGCTGAAGTGATCAGCTCTGACCTTCTTCATCTCCATGCTTGTGTACATATAACAACAACAGCAGCTGAGTAAGAAATCTCTTGTTCACATTATCAGGAGTGTCATTCTTCATATGATAGTAAAAAAGGAAAAGAAATGCACCTCTAAGTGCAGTATGCAAAATTTAATAAAGTGCACAAAGGGTTAAAAGCATTTACAAGATCGTTGAGTGTTAAAAGACTGGGTAGGTCTGACGAAGGAGCCGCACATGCTCCGAAACGCATTACCGCCCGCTTCTCTCCACTGACACCATCAGCCTTGTGTGTCCCGGCTAGGGATGAGCTTCGAGTTCGAGTCGAACCCATGTTCGACTCGAACATCGCATGTTCGACTGTTTTTCGAATTGCGAACGTTATGGGCCAAATTTTAGTGGCGCGTCACGGCCCATAATTCACTGCGGCATCGCAGTGCATTGCTGGCTGATGATTGGCCAAGCATGCACTATGACCCACATGCTTGGCCAATCACAGCACCCTCTGTACAGAGAGCCGTAATTGGCCAAAGCCAAGGTGGCTTTGGCCAATTATGGCTCAGGGGGTTTAGCACATACCCCACACTATATAAGGCCGCCTGCGTGGCGGCCTTGTGTAGTGTGTTGCGGCGGAGGAGAGATAGACAGACAGACAGTGTCATTTGATTTAAGTTAGATAGAGTAGGCAGGCAAGTCAGTTAGCTGCACTTACAGTGTATTGTGTATATATATATATATATATATATATATATATATATATATGCATCCTAGGTGTTGTGTATATATATATATATATATATATATATATATATATATATACACTGTATTCCTGTATTCGGTTTAGCTGGTTATTCTCTTCATACTGACAGGCAGGCAGGTGTTTTTACAGTATTTACAGCTACCTGAAGAAAATTGCTGGTGTTCTTCTGATCCTATTAGTACCACAGGCAGGTGGCTACAGTATTTACAGTTAGTGTAGAGCATCCCCTGCACAGTGTGCACCTAAAGCTACGTGAAGACAATTGCTGTTGTTCTGATCCTATTAATACCACAGGCAGGCAGCTGCAGTATTTACAGTTAGTGTAGTGTATCCTCTGCACAGTGTGCACCGAAAGCTACCTGAAGACAATTGCTGTTGTTCTGATCCGATTAATACCACAGGCAGGCAGCTGCAGTATTTACAGTTAGTGTAGTGCGTCCTCTGCACAGTGTGCACCTAAAGCTACCTGAAGAAAATTGGTGGTGTTCTACTGATCCTATTAGTACCACAGGCAGGCAGCTGCAGTATTTACAGTTAGTGCGGTGCGTCCTCTGCACAATGTGCACCTAAAGCTACCTGAAGACAATTGCTGTTGTTCTGATCCTATTAATACCACAGGCAGGCAGCTGCAGTATTTACAGTTAGTGTAGTGCATCCTCTGCACAGTGTGCACCTAAAGCTACCTGAAGACAATTGCTGTTGTTCTGATCCTATTAATACCACAGGCAGGCAGCTGCAGTATTTACAGTTAGTGTACTGTGTCCTCTTCACAGTGTGCACCTAAAACTACCTGGAGAAAATTGGTGGTGTTCTTCTGATCCTATTAGTACCACAGGCAGGCAGCTGCAGTATTTACAGTTAGTGTAGTGTGTCCTCTGCACAGTGTGCACCTAAAGCTTCCTGAAGACAATTGCTGTTGTTCTGATCATATTAATACCACAGGCAAGCAGCTGCAGTATTTATAGTTAGTGTAGTGCGTCCTCTGCACAGTGTGAACCTAAAGCTACCTGAAGACAATTGCTGGTGTTCTTCTGATCATATTAGTACCACAGGCAGGCAGCTACAGTATTTACAGTTAGTGTACTGTGTCCTCTGCACAGTGTGCACCTAAAGCTACCTGAAGAAAATTGGTGGTGTTCTTCTGATCCTATTAGTACCACAGGCAGGCAGCTGCAGTATTTACAGTTAGTGTACTGTGTCCTCTGCACAGTGTGCACCTAAAGCTACCTGAAGACAATTGCTGGTGTTCTTCTGATTATATTAGTACCACAGGCAGGCAGCTGCAGTATTTACCATTAGTGTACTGTGTCCTCTGCACAGTGTGCACCTAAAGCTACCTGAAGACAATTGCTGGTGTTCTCATACTAATAATACTACAGGCAGGCAGTTGATTCTGCTAGCTGCAGTATCAGTATATATACACATTCCAGCTTTGTGCAGCTACATCTCACTGCAAGCCATTAGTATGTCTGGAAGGCCAACAAGGAGAGGCAGACAGTCACAAGCCAATAAAACAGAGCAAGCAGGCTCTGTGTCTAGAGGCAACAGTGCTGGTCGTGGAGACGGTGCATCCTCATCAGCACGTGGCCGCAGGACATGCTTGTCCTTTTTTTCGGCAGCTGGCCGCGTTGAGCTGCAACATGCCGAAGACTTGGTAGAGTGGATGACCAAGCCGTCCTCATCCTCCTCATCCTCTCTAACCCAGGCTCAGGGTACTTTGTCTGGCAAAGCAGCTGCCAACGCAGCCTCTTCCCTTGGCTTAATGGCATCAGTCACTCCTTCCCTAGCCCCACCATGTCCTCCTGAGGAGTCCCCCAAACTGTTTGACCACAGTGTTGGGTACATGCTCAAGGAGGATGCCCAGCATTTTGAAGGCTCCGATGATTGTACCCAGCTAGAGGAAGGCAGTAACGTGAGCGCAAAGAGAGGGGGTGCCCAAGAAGGACAGCAATCTCGCAGTCATGTTCCCCCAGCTGCAGCATACTGCCAGGTTTGCTCCAGTGATGAGGAGGGAGGGGATGATGAGGTCACTGACTCCACGTGGGTGCCTGATAGGAGAGAGGAGGAGGAGGAGGCACATCTCCAACAAGGCAGCTTAAGGGAAGCACACTGACTGCATCACACCGCAGAGCTCTGCATGTGCAGGGCGCTGCTGTCTCTGCACGTTATTCCAAAAGTTCTTTGGTGTGGGCCTTTTTTGAGATGAGTGCATCAGATCCCATCACTGCTATTTGCAACATATGTCTCAAGCGTATCTCACGTGGCCAAAACATCACCCGCTTGGGCACCACATGCTTGACCAGACATATATCGACCTACCATGCAGTTCGTTGGCAAGCATACCTAAAAGACCCACACCAAAGAACAAAGCGGACCTCTCCTTGCTCCTCATCAGCTGGGATCTCCAACCACACTATACCTTCAGTCCTCTCTGAAACCTGCACTGAGAGGAATGAAGGTGTAGAATTAGGTGTGTCACAGCCAAGTACTTGCGGGCAATCTTCTATCGGTACACCAACGTCAGATTGTACCAGGCAAATTTCCCTGCCCCAGCTATCCACATGCCCAGTGGTTAAAAGCTAGCTTGGCTAAATTGCTAGCACTTCAACTGCTGCTTTTTCAGTTGGTAGACTCTGCCCCCTTCCGTGAGTTTGTGGAATGTGCGGTTCCTCAGTGGCAGGTTCCCAAACGCCACTTTTTCTCACGGAAGGCGATTCCGGCTCTCTACCGGCATGTGGAAGGCAATGTCTGACTCATGGTCTAGCAGGCATGGACAGGGACGTTACCTATCTTTCACCACGCACTGGGTGACTCCTCTGGCAGCTGGGAAGGATGCAGGACAGGGTGCAGTAGATGTTGGAGGTTGTTCCGCCACCACGCCTCCAAAATTCTACTAGTGGTGATTCTGCCACACCTCTCTCCTCCACCCCCTCCTTTTCTTCTTCCTCCATGGCTTCTTCCTGTGCTGATTTGTCCTCGGAACCAGCGGTGCTCCGAAGGCATTCAAGGGACTACGCAAGCACGCAGGCAAAAAAATGCTATGCGGTGCTTGAGCTGGTGTGCTTGGGGGACAGGAGCCACACTGGGGCAGAGATTCTGTCAGCTCTGCAGGGGCAGGTTCAGAGGTGGTTGACACCACGCCAGCTTAAGCCAGGTATGGTGGTTTGCGACAATGGCACCAACCTCCTCTCCACCCTCCGACAGGGACAACTGACCCATGTGCCCTGTTTGGCTCACATCCCCAACTTGGCGGTGCAGCAGTTCTTGGGCAGGTACCCGGGCTTACAGGATGTCCTGAGGCAGGCCAGGAAAGTTTGTGTGCATTTCCGCAGGTCATATAATGCCAGTGCTCGGCTGGCTGACCTCCAAAAGGAATTTAACCTGCCCAAGAACCGCCTAATCTGTGACATGCCCACCAGGTGGAACTCAACGTTGGCCATGCTGCAGCGGCTACACACGCAGCAGAGGGCCATCAATGAGTACCTATGTGACTATGGCACCAGGACAGGGTCAGGGGACCTTGTTTTTTTCCCCCATGCCAGTGGGCTATGATCAGAGATGCATGCACTGTCCTGTCACCATTTGAGGAGGCCACGAGGATGGGGAGCAGTGACAGTGCATGTATCAGTCACACTGTCCCTCTTGTCCACCTGTTGGAGCACACGCTGCGTGGAATAATGGACAGGGCACTTGAGGCAGAATAGAGGGCGGAAGAGGAGGACTTCCTTACCTCTCAAGGTCCCCTTTATCCAGACAGTGTTCCTGCGTGCCTGCTGATCACACAGGAAGAGGATGAGGAGGAGGAGGATTGTGTCAGCATGGAGGTGGAGCCTGGCACCCAGCATTAGCAGCAGTCTTCAAGGGATCATTTACAGTCTGAAGAAACCCATGGACTTGTACGTGGCTGGGAGGAGGTGGCTGCGGATCATGTCGTCCTTAGCGACCCAGGGGACTCTGGACCGAATGCCTCAGCAAACCTACGCTGCATGGGCTCCCTGATCCTGCAAAGCCTGCGGAAGGATTCTCGTATTCGTGGTATCAAGGGGAGGGATGATTACTGGCTGGCAACCCTCCTTGATCCTCGTTACAGGGGGAAGGTTGTGGACCTTATCTTGCCGTCACAGAGGGAGCAAGGGAAACATCTTCGGGAGGCCTTGCAGAAAGGTTTGTGCAACGCATTTCCAGAGCCTGGGGGGTTACAATTTCCTGGTCCTCCTGGACAACGTGTTGCTGAGGCTTCGGTCAGTCACAGAAGGAGCGGTGGAGAAGGTACGATGCGTTCTGACAATTTTTTAGTCCGCAGCATCAAGGTCTGATTTGTTCCAGCAACTATCGCCAGCATCTGATTCACATGGTGCAGGATTACCTAGGGGCAAGATCAGACTTGGACACCTTTCCCACCGAAAATCCTCTGGGTTACTGGGTCTTGAGGATGGATCACTGGCCAGAGCTTGCACAGTATGCAATTGAGCTACTGGCCAGTCCTGCATCCAGCGTTCTTTCAGAACGCACATTCAGTGCTGCTGGAGGCTTTGTAACCAAACACAGGGTGCACCTGTCCACCGAATCGGTTGATCGGCTGACCTTCATAAAAATGGATCTGTCTTGGATCACCAGCTACCAACTACCTGATGCTGATGTAACCAATTGATTTTTTTTTTTAATGTGAGATCCCTTCAAGACTGCCTATGCTGATGCTGAGTTACTATCCTGTTATGCTGAGTGACAATCCTCTTCCTCCTCAATTTTCATGCTGATAGCTTGTAAGAACATTTTTGGTTCTGGGCACCGCCACCAGTGGCCAAGGTCCAATTTTTCTGCCCCTGTTTAACAGGGGCGTGTAATTACAATTTTTGATGCAATACTTTGGAGCAGGGCTCATTGCTGCGCTCCAGCTATAGTATCTGTGTGGGGATGCAGTGTTGTGGCACCAGCACCAGCGCCCAAGGCCCAATTTTTCAGCTCCTGTTTAACAGGGGCATATAAGTACAATTTTTGATGCAATACTTTGCAGCAGGGCTCATTCCTGCGCTCCAGCTATAGCATCTGTGAGGGGTTGCAGTGTTGTGGCAGCAGTGGCTAAGGCCCAATTTTTCTGCCCCTGTTTAACAGGGGTGTGCAATTACAATCTTTGATGCAATACTTTTCAGCAGGGCTCATTCCTGCGCTCCAACTAGAGTATCTGTGAGGGGTTGCAGTGTTGTGGCACCAGCACCAGTGCCCAAGGCCCAAATTGTCAGCCCCTGTTTAACAGGGGCGTATAATTACAATTTTTGATGCAATAGTTTGCAGCAGGGCTCATTCCTGCTCTCCAACTATAGCATCTGAGAGGGGTTGCAGTGTTGTGGCACCAGTGCCTAAGGCCCAATTTTTCTGCCCCTATTTAACAGGGACATGTAATTACAATTCTTGATCTAATATTTCCAGTGCCCAGAGTAACTGTAAGGACTTACAGTGTTGTGGCACCAGCACCACCACCACCACCAAAGGCCCAATTTTTCAACCACTGTTCAACAATGGCATGTAATTACAATTCTTGATCTAATATTTCACAGCACGGCCTGTTCCTGCGCCCACCAAGAGTAACTGTGAGGGCTTACAGTGTTGTGGCAACACCAACACCTAAGGCCCCAATTTCTGCAGAGTATATAGGGCAGGCCCCTACTTTCAAACATCCAACTTACAAACGACTCCTACTTGCAAACGGAAGGAGACAACAGGAAGTGAGATAAAATCTACCCCTAGGAAGGGAAATTCTCTCCTGTAAGAGTTAATATGGGAAAAACGTGTCTCCTCTTCATTGATGCTTTATCACCAATCCTTGTTTCACCTAAAAACCCTCAATTTTCAAAACACATTTGTCATTGGGACAGAAAGTGAGGTGAAATCTTCTGAAGAGGTGCACAGACAGCAAAACAAATGTTACAGGGGTGATAACCCTTCCCTATGTTTTCCAAAAAGATTAAACATAGATTTTTTGGCTGGAGCTACACTTTAAAAATGTACCAGTCCAAAATTACAAACAGATTCTACTTAACAACAAACCTACAGTCCCTGTCTTGTTTGCACCACCTGTATACTGCTGTTCAGAGTATATAGGGCCTGGGGGCCCCACGCCTTTCCTTTTTTAAATTTGGGTGCGGGGTTCCCCTTAATATCCATACAAGACCCAAAGGGCCTGGTAATGTCCTGGGGGTACCCATGCCATTTGTCTCACTGATTTACATTCATATTGCCGGGACCCGACATTACATTAAAGCCGCAGCAGTTTTAAATGACTTTTATTCCTTTAAAAATGTCATTTTGTGCAGGGACTGTTCTAAGCACGGGAAACACACGCCACTTTACAGGCATACTATAGACACCCCCCAGGTATGTTATTTAAAGGAATATTTTACTTTTTTTTTTTTCATTTTAAGCATCAATAAAATCCCTGCTCCCGAAAAAACGGCTGTTTTTAAAACTTTTTTTTGCATTGATACATGTCCCCTGGGGCAGGACCCGGAACCCTTTTTAGGACAATAACTAACATATTAGCCTTTCAAATTAGCACTTTTTATTTTGAACGTTCGAGTCCCGTAGACTTTAATGGGGTTCTAAAGTTTGCGCAAACTTTTGGTCTGTTCGCAGGTTCTGGTGCAAACCGAACCGGGGGGTGTTCGGCTCATGCCTAGTCCCGCAGTGAATACAGACTTCCCTGCTGTCTCCTCTCTCATACACATATGAGAATGCTTTACAGCTGCTGGACGGCTCTACACTGCTCTCTACCACCATGCTGAGGATGGACACATGCCACAGATGAGGAATCCTGATTTTATCATGTCTTTTAACACTCAACGATCTTGTAAGTGCTTTTAACCCTTTGTGCACTTTGTTAAATTTTGCATACTGCACTTAGAGGCGCCTTTCTTTTCCTTTTTTTAAATCTTCAGAGTTGCTTCTCCTCTAACCAAAGTGCTGCCAGAAGTGCCATCTCATCACTATCATCCCTCTGACCAGCTATCCATCTCCACCAGAGCGCCCTTATCTCCTCTCTGTTTCATATGATAGTAGCTGGCAAAGTTATTACACCCCATTGCACAAAAAATAACAAATGGCAAGAGCAGAAGCACAACTTAAAGTGATTGTAAATGATCACCTTGTAAGACAACCCATTCAGTTTAAAATAGAAATGAAAGGCAAAACATTTTTGTATAGATATAAAAATACATTATAAATACCCTTTTTCCTTTTTTATGATTACATCTCCTCTGTTATCAGCTGCATAAGAGCTGGGGGAAGAGAAGCAGCAGCACACTGAGCTTCCTAGTGAATAGCTGTGCAGAGGGGGTGTGTCAGGACAAGTCTGATCATTAGAGGATAGCATACTGAGTTCCCATCATAGTTGGAGAACTGACCATGGTGTGTTCTTCTGCTTAGTGTGGTCGGTTTTTAATAGGAAAGCAGAGCGATGGGCAGGAACATAAAGAAAGCAATACAAAGAGAAGAGGATACTTTCTCATACAAGAACATGATGCAGCAGGCACATATCAGGAATATGAAGTGTTGGGTACGGATGAGCTTCGAGTTCGAGTCAAACTCATGTTCGACTCGAACATCGGCTGTTCGCTAGTTCGCTGAACAGCGAACAATTTGGGGTGTTCGCGACAAATTCGAAAGCTGTGGAACACCCTTTAAAAGTCTATGGGAGAAATCAAAAGTGCTAATTTTAAAGGCTTATATGCAAGTTATTGTCATAAAAAGTGTTTGGGGACCTGGGTCCTGCCCCAGGGGACATGGATCAATGCAAAAAAAGTTTTAAAAACGGACGTTTTTTCAGGAGCAGTGATTTTAATAATGCTTAAAGTGAAAGAATAAAAGTGTAATATTCCTTTAAATTTCGTACCTGGGTGGTGTCTATAGTATGCCTGTAAAGGGGCGCATGTTTCCCGTGCTCAGATAAGGGTCTGGTATGGATTTTTGGGGGGACTCCACGCCATTTTTTTAAAAAATGTTGGCGCAGGGTTCCCCTTAAAATCCATACCAGACCTGAAGGGTCTGGTATAGATTTTGAGGGGGACCCCACGCCATTTAAAAAAAAAAAATTTGGCTGGGGTTCCCCTTAATATCCATACCAGACCTGAAGGGCCTGGTATGGAATTTAGGGGGACCCCCCACGTTATTTTTTTTTATTTTGGTTCGGGGTTCCCCTGTGGGGAATTCCCATGCCGTTTTTATCAATGAACTTTTATGTGTATTGTCAGACCGGCAATTCATTAATAGCTGCAAGTAGTTTTAAATGACTTTTTCCTGTCATTTTGCTGTCAGACTGTTCTAAACACGGGAAACATGCGCCCCTTTACAGGCATACTATAGACACCCCCCAGGTACGAAATTTAAAGGAATATTACACTTTTATCGTTTCACTTTAAGCATTATTAAAATCACTGCTCCTGAAAAAACGGCCGTTTTTAAAACTTTTTTTTGCATTGATCAATGTCCCCTGGGGCAGGACCCAGGTCCCCAAGCACTTTTTATGACAATAACTTGCATATAAGCCTTTAAAATTAGCACTTTTGATTATTCAATTTCGTGTCCCATAACCTTTAACGGTGTTCGCGTGTTTGAACAAATGTTTTGCCTGTTCGCATGTTCTGGTGCGAACCGAACAGGGGGGTGTTCGGCTCATCCCTAGTGTTGGTATAACACAAACGCTTCAAATACATCAAAACAGCACTCAATGATATTTTGAATCTTTTGCTTGGCCAGGCTGTTCTGCCAATCACCTGCTAATACTGTATTCCTGAGAGTGGTCATCTCACAATGCTCACTTTTATATCCTGCATCTTATGCTATATAAAAAGGAAATGCAGTCCAGCTCCACAATCCCCAATGTATTGTTGTAACCAGATTGAGTTCCCTAGGGGATATTACAGGGATTTTGCTGAGGAGGGTGTATTATAACAGTTACAATATTGTATAGATATGACAGGTGGCTATACTGAAAGAGATAACAAGAATTCAGGCTTACAGAGATGATCAGGATGTCATTAGCACAGGAAAGGAAGGTATAATTAGGTGCGGAATAGGTGCAGGTACTCATCCAGGCATTTTTGGACATGGCCAAAAGTGGGCATAATCAATCAAGTGGGAGTCGCTTGACGGCAAATGGCTTGTAGTGTTGCACCTTCCCCCTTTTTTATATTTTAGACAAAATATGGCCTGGAGGTACACCATAGAGAAAGTGGGAGTTCAAAAAGACCCAACAGTGGTAACAGTAGGAGCAATATTTATTCCAAGCATAGGTGTCCATGGGAGTAATTGTAACTTTCAGCATCAGTTTCCATAGACGCAAAAAAACTCCAGCATTGGTGTCATTGGCATCACTAATTAATGCCAGGCAGTGTTGGTGGTCAGTGGCAATGATCCATTCCATTGGAGGTAAGTTGTGGTAAAAATGAACCCCCTCCTTTGAGGTCGGTGTCATGTACTTTCCCCCACACTGGTGGTCAGTAGTAGTGTAAAATACACCCCTTTTAGAATGGTGTTCAGTGTTTTCTTAGCTGAGAACCAGCTCCTATGTTGCTGCCTCTCTCCAGGATGACGTTAGACCAAAACTATAGTCAGAGGCGGCTCTCTAATTAGGCAAATTAGGCGGCCACCTAAGGCCTCGCACACACAGGGGCCTCGCGGCCACTTAATTAGCCTGTGAAAAATACTAATGTCGGCGCCAGCAGCTCCACCTCCCCCCTTCCGCCACCGGGACTCTGTGGCCCAGGCGGACTGACCAATCGGGCACTGCCTGAGGGCCCCCTGGGCCAATCATGGAGTGTCCCAGTCTGGTGGCAGCAGGTGTGGGGAGCGGGATGGCAAAGACCTCTAGGTGCCAGCACCTGACTCCAGGTGCGATCTCAGCCAGGCATGGGTGTAGCCATAGGGCAGGTAGCTGGGCTGCTCCTTCAGTCCGCGCCGCTCACCCGTGACCCGACCGCCAATTCAGTTCAGCAGTCCGGGACAGAAATGACCCAGCAGTACAGCCCCATGACTGTGAAGGGGAAGGAGCTTCAATGGATCCGATCTTCTGATGCTGCCTGACCGTCTGGAGAGAAAGTGAGTGCCTGGCCATGCAGCCCTCCTGTGCTCCTGGATAGGAGGAGCGGCGGGGCCACTGCATATAGAAGAATTGATCTTTCCATTTTCCTCCTGCAGCCACTTAATGTTTGCAGGAGGGGGAGGAGAAACTAGCATTTACCAGCTGCAGGAGGAATAAGAAAAGATCAATTCTTCTATATGCAGCAGCCCCGCTGCTCCTCCTATCCAGCTTTTTTGCTGCTCCCCTGGCTCCATCCCCCATGATCTCCTCAGGCTCGACCCCTGTGCTCTCCACCCCGCCCCATGCTCTCAGTACCCCCATGTGCTCCCTTGCTCTGCCCCCATGATCTTCTCCAGTCCCCCTGTGCTCTTCACCCCACCCCATTCTCTCGGTCCCCCATGTGCTCCCTTGCTCCACCCCACATGATCTTCTCTGCCCTCCCCTGTGTTCTCCACCCCACCCCATGCTCTCAGCCCCCCATCTGATCTCTGCCCCCCATGCTCTCCACCTCACCTTGCTTTCCAGCTCCCCACATAGTGCTCTTCAGCTCCCCCAGTGCTCTCAGTCCCCCCATGTGCACCCTTGCTCTGCCCCCATGATCTTCTTCGGCCCCCTGTGCTCTCCAACCCACCCCATGCTCTCGGTCCCCCATGTGCTCCCTTGTTCCGCCCCCTACATGATCTTCTCCGCCCTCCCCTGTGCTCTCCACCCCACCCCATGCTCTCAGGCCCCCATCTGATCTCCCCCCATGCTCTCCACCTCACCTTGCTTTCCAGCTCCCCACATAGTGCTCTTCAGCTCCCCCAGTGCTCTCTGCCCCCCATGTGATCTCCCCAAATGCTCTCCACCTCACCTTGCTTTCCAGCTCCCCACATAGTGCTCTTCAGCTCCCCCAGTGCTCTCTGCCCCCCATGTGCTTCTGGGCTCCGCCCTCCATGATCTCCTCTGGCCCCCCTGTGCGCTCCACGCCACCATGCTCTCCAATTCCCCCATAGTGCTCTTCAGCTCCCCCAGTGCTCTCAGTCCCCCCATGTGCTCCCTTGCTCTGCCCCATGATCTTCTTCAGCCCCCTGTGCTCTCCACCCCACCCCATGCTCTCAGTCCCCCATGTGCTCCCTTGCTCCGCCCCACATGATCTTCTCCGCCCTCCCCTGTGCTCTCCACCCCACCCCATGCTCTCAGCCCCCCATCCCATCTGATCTCTGCCCTCCCCATGCTCTCCACCTCACCTTGCTTTCCAGCTCCCCACATAGTGCTCTTCAGCTCCCCCAGTGCTCTCAGTCCCCCCATGTGCTCCCTTGCTCTGCCCCCATGATCTTCTTCGGCCCCCTGTGCTCTCCACCCCACCCCATGCTCTCGGTCCCCCATATGCTCCCTTGCTCCGCCCCACATGATCTTCTCCGCCCTCCCCTGTGCTCTCCACCCCACCTCATGCTCTCAGCCCCCCATCTGATCTCCGCCCCCTCATGCTCTCCACCTCACCTTGCTTTCCAGCTCCCCACATAGTGCTCTTCAGCTCCCCCAGTGCTCTCTGCCCCCCATGTGCTCCTGGGCTCTGCCCTCCATGATCTCCTCTGGCCCCCCCTGTGCGCTCCATGCCACCATGCTCTCCAATTCCCCCATAGTGCTCTTCAGCTCCCCCAGTGCTCTCAGTCCCCCCATGTGCTCCCCTGGCTCCATCCCCCATGATCTCCTCAGGCTCGACCCCTGTGCTCTCCACCCCGCCCCATGCTCTCAGTACCCCCATGTGCTCCCTTGCTCTGCCCCCATGATCTTCTCCAGCCCCCCTGTGCTCTTCACCCCACCCCACCCCATGCTCTCGGTCCGCCATATGCTCCCTTGTTCCGCCCCACATGATCTTCTCCGCCCTCCCCTGTGCTCTCCACCCCACCCTAATGCTCTCTGCCCCCCATCTGATCTCCGCCCCCCCATGCTCTCCACCTCACCTTTATTTCCAGCTCCCCACATAGTGCTCTTCAGCTTCCCCAGTGCTCCCTGCCCCCCATGTGCTCCCAGGCTCTGCCCTCCATGATCTCCTCTGGCCCCCCTGTGCTCTCCACCCCACCATGCTCTCCAGTTCCCCCCATGTGCTCCCTGGCTCCGCCCCCATGATCTCCTCTGGCCCCCCTGTGCTCTCCACCCCACCATGCTCTCCAGTTCCCCCCATGTGCTCTTTGGCTCCGACCCTATGATCTCCTCCCTCCCCAGTGCTCTCCACCCCACCATGCTCTCGGTCCCCCATCTGCTCTCCGCCCCCCCCCATTGCTCTCCACCTCACCTTGCTTTCCAGCTCCCCAAACAGTGCTTTTCAGCTCCCCCAGTGCTTTCTGCCCCCATGTGTTCCCTGGCTTCCCCCAGTGCTTTTCACCACACCGTGTTCTCCGGTCCCCCCATGTGCTCCCTGGCTCCCCTCCCTAGTGCTCTCCACCCCACTGTGCTCTCCAGTTCCCCCCCACAGTGCCCTCTGCCCACCCCCATGTGCTCTCTGGCTCCCCCCATGCTCTTCACCCCACTGTACTCTCCAGTCCCCCCCCCCACTGCTCTCCACCCCTCCATGCTCTCAACCCTACCATACTCTCCAGCTCCCCCTCACAGTGCTCTTCAGCTCCCCCAGTGCTTTCTGCCCCCCATGTGCTCCCTGGCTCCTCTCCCTAGTGCTCTCCACCCCACCGTGCTCCCCAGACCCTGTTCTCTCCATCCCCATTCTCTTTGCCCCCCAGTGCTCTCTGTCTCCCCCAGTGCCCTCTGCCCCCCCACACCAGTGCTCTCTGCCTCCCCCACACCAGTGCTCTCTGCCCCACCAGTGCTCTCCTACTCTCTGCCCACCCCCCGCCCCCCGCACTCTAAACCCCTCCAGTGCTTTCAGCCCAGCTGCTCTCTACAGCCCCAGTGCTCTTCGTCTCACTCCCATGCTATCCTCCACCCCTGTGCTCTTTCTTGGCTCTGCAAGGTTCCAGTCTCCTTTCCCCCGCTGGGTGCTGCAGGGGATCTGTCAGGATGGAGAGTAGTGAGGGGACCAGTTTCATGGACTGCTAAGTCTAAAATGCCTGGGTCCCTTTTTTTTCTCCCAGTCCGGGCCTGGTGGGGAAGGTGAGCAGCATCTGCAGCAAGGACTGATAGCCCTGGAGAGAGAAGAGCTCTGAAGACTTCCCAGGACCGGAGAACAGGCTGACTGGGGCCCAGAAAACGAAGACGGGCAGAAGGTGCTGGCGGCCAGGGACCACTTAATCTCACAGCAAAGCCCAAGTGTCCTGTAAAGTGTCCTGTAAACATTACATGACCGGTGCTCAGAGGTGCTGGCACAAAAAGGGGCTTGATTGGTATACTTTGACTTTTTTTCAGAAGCATTGATTTGTCTTTACCACATTTTCATAGTTAACAAACTAGACACAATTGGACACCATATGCAGTATGTTAATATGGGGTTTCCTAAATTCACAAAAACTGAAGAACTAGAACCTAATTGGAGCTGTTGCAATCAATTAGCATTTCTGTTTATTTTTTGCAAGAATTGAAAGATAAAACCTCATTAGTTGCAATTGGCAAAAAGTAAACTTTTGTACACATAATTTTTTCTCCTGTTTTCTGTGCTTTTGTGATATCTTGTTGTGTTTATTTAAACTCATTTCATAAAAGTATATTGTTTTTGGTTTAAATTTAGCACAAAAAACAGCTTCTCTCATCAGTTATTTTTCCCCTGGAGCTTACAGTATTATGTCTCTGCCACGTTCTTGGCATACACACCTGTGCACCAAAAGTTATATTATCCATGCATTCCTGACAGCTGTGCTCGATGCGTGCTGCGCAAGCCTTGTAGGGAGCCAAACAGCTCAATACACATGAGTGTTTGAAGAGATTTAAGAGATTTAAGGAAAAATATTGTTTACAGACCACAAAGACATTTTTCTAAAGGTAGACGTGGCTGTGCTTTATTCAATCAGGAGTATCCCACTAGTTAATGAACATTTTTTGTTATTGTTGTGTTATTTGAGAGGGTCAAATAACACACAAATACATAAATTCTTACCTGTCAAAAGAAATTTCATTTTTATGATCCAATGCTTGTATTTATCAGCAAGAAAGTACTAGCAAAATATATTATTATACTGTATATGTATATATATATATATATATAATATTATTATTGTTAGATTATTGTTTTTCTATCCTTCACATATGTAATATGTTATTACAGAAAATCCCCAGTGGGCTTAGAGTGTATTAAACAAAAAGGGTAAAATGATTATGTGTTGTATTTTTTTAAACAAATGACCATATGTGCATATTTTTACATGAAGTGAAATTAATATTTCTCAACATCGGAGTACTTCATTGTTTTTTTACTGCAACCTTGCCAGCAAACCATACGACATTTCATTGCTTCCTCTGGATGTGATCATACTCTACTTTCCTTGTCCCAGAACAGTTGGATAAAAAGAATAATAAACACAAAAATGCAGATGTCCTCCCATCCTACTTGAGCACCTGACAAAAAGTTGGTTGAGACATGCCAGATGCAGTAGCAGGAAGATTCTCAACTGGCCCAGTGGCCAAGCAAAATAAAGCCAATTATAGTTAAAGTGAATGAAGAAAGAGGTTGGGTTGGCAATCTAGCTAGCATTCTTTAATATTATTTTTATATAAGTTTGAGTACTATTTGCAGCTAAAGTGACTTCGATATGAGAGAAGCATGGGGTTTGCTATATCTGGCCTCCTTTTGAATGCTACTTGCCTGGCTGTGTATGACTTGAGTCGAAGATAACATAAATAAATGTGTGTTAGAAAAGTCTCAGAGTTCCAAATCTATGTATATCCTCCCTTGAGTTAGTGACTTAGACAACCCTGAAGCTTTATATCAGTCTGACGGGGACTGGTATTTTAAAAAAGAGAGTAAAGCAGTGGAAGTCTCCATGGTTCTTTTGGGACAGAGTCATAGCTTCATGTTAATGTGGTAATAAACACAAACCCCTCAGGGGTGTCTTCTGTCATAAATGTGTCCCTCTACCTGTCAATGATAAGGTACATTGAGCCTTGCATGTGCAGCTCAGAGCAAATTTATGGCACCCGCCCTGTGCTGTGATGAAGTGACTCCTGTGCGCATGCAAGCGTATGACGTCATTGAGGCCTGGCCCTTCTAGCGGCCACACGGAGTGAACCCAAAAAGAAGACCAGGCAAAGATAGAAGCACCAGAGCACTGACAGCACAAATCTAGAGGGCATTCTTCGACAGGAAAGTCTGTCATAATGTGCTAGTATCAGGTGCATTTTTTTTTGCTGTGTTTAACAATGCTTTAAATCTGAACACACATTAATACAGGTTTGTGGTCAATAATACGTAATTAAATGCATTTTGTTTATATACAAACAGTGTAGATAGCTGAATTTGACTTAAAACAGATCTGCACTGCATCAGCACCACAAGTCAAAAACGATATTTAATTCATTTTTATTATTTAAAGCAAACTTCCCAATCCATCATTGTCTCCGTGCTTTATTTTGGTGAAAAAATCTCTTTGAAAAACACCCCCTAGCATTTCTGGCCAGGGGCATCTTGAGTAAGGGCAAATGATTCATGTAGCATTTACTTCCTTAGCTCAAGTATACATGTAGGAGAGTGTGCTTACCTGAGAAAACCCCTCTTCCTCTCCCCCCCTCCTCCCCTCCTGAAGACTTAAGAGATGTATGACATCATTTACCTAGGCATGGAAACCAGGAAGTAACTGAAGAAATAAAAAATAAGAAATCAAAACAAGTAATTGTGATATACAGTACTTTCTTAAACAGGGCTGGCCCAAGACATTGTGCTGCATGGGTCCAAGAATGCAATGCTGTCCCACCCCCACCGCCCCTTAAAAAAATTAGGCCCACCAAAAGGTCCCCACATCCATTATTTTTTATCAAGACAATTAAAACTAAACTTAAATTTATCAGGAAGTCAGATTTAAATGTAACAGTGGTGGTGGTGGGAGGTTCTGTCCGAGTCAGCTGTGGTGGTGTTGGGAGGTCCCGTCAGAGGCAGTGGTGGTGGGGAGGAGGGGTTTAGTCCGAGGCAGCTGGGGCAGAGGCAGCGGTGGTGGGGGTTTCAGACAGAGGCAGATGTGGTGGTGGTGGTGGTGGGGGGATCAGTCAGAGGCAGATGTGGGGGGGTTAGTCAGAGGCAGATATGGTGGGGGGAGTTCAGTCAGAGACAGAGGTGGTGGTGGTGGGGGGGGGTTCAGTCAGGCAGATGTGGGGGGTTCAATCAGAGGCAGATATGGTGGTGGGGGGGGGGGGTCAGTCAGAGGCAGATGTGGTGGTGGTGGGGGGGTCAGTCAGAGGCAGATGTGGGGGGGGTCAGTCAGAGGCAGATGTGGTGGTGGTAGAGGGGTCAGTCAGAGGCAGATGTGGTGGTGGGGGGCAGTCAGAGGCAGAAGTGGGGGGGTTCAGTCAGAGGCAGATGTGTGGTGGTGGGGGGGTCAGTCAGAGGCAGATGTGGGGGGTTCAGTCAGAGGCAGATGTGTGGTGGTGGGGGGTTCAGTCAGAGGCAGTGGTGGGGAGGGGGGTTTAGTCCAAGGCAGCGGTGGTGGGGAGGGGGGGTTCAGTCAGAGGCAGTGGTGATGGTGGTTATGGGGGGGTTAAGTCAGAGGCAGTGGTGGTGAGGTGTTCAGACAGAGGCAGATGTGGTGTGGTGGTGGTGGGGGGGTTCAGTCAGAGGCAGATGTGGGGGGGTTAGTCAGAGGCAGATATGGTGGGGGTAGTTCAGTCAGAGGCAGTGGTGGTGGTGGGGGGGTTCAGTCAGAGATGTGGTGTTGGTGGGGGAGTTCAGTCAGGCAGATGTGGGGGGTTCAATCAGAGGCAGATATGGTGGTGGGGGGGTCAGTCAGAGGCAGATGTGGTGGTGGGGGGGGTCAGTCAGAGACAGATGTGGGGGGAGGTCAGTCAGAGGCATATGTGGTGGTGGGGGGGGGTCAGTCAGAGGCAGATGTGGTGGTGGTTGGGGTGTCAGTCAGAGGCAGATGTGGGGGGTTCAGTCAGAGGCAGATGTGTGGTGGTGGTGGGGTCAGTCAGAGGCAGATGTGGGGGGTTCAGTCTGAGGCAGATGTGTGGTGGTGGGGGGTTCAGTCAGAGGCAGTGGTGGTGGGGAGGGGGGTTTAGTCCGAGGCAGCGGTGGTGGGGAGGGGGGGTTCAGTCAGAGGCAGTGGTGATGGTGGTTGGGGGGGGTTCAGTCAGAGGCAGTGGTGATGGGGGGCTCAGACGGAGGCAGATGTGGTGGTGGTGGTTGGGGTTCAGTCAGCAACAGATGTGGGGGGTTCAATCAGAGGCAGTGGTGATGGTGGTTGTGGGGGGGTTCAGTCAGAGGCAGTGGTGGTGGGGGGTTCAGACAGGCAGATGTGGGGGGTTCAATCAGAGGCAGATATGGTGGTGGTGGGGGGGTCAGTCAGAGGCAGATGTGGTGGTGGTGGGGGGGATCAGTCAGAGACAGATGTGGTGG
The DNA here is from genome assembly GCA_037952925.1 of Lithobates clamitans. Lineage (NCBI taxonomy): Eukaryota > Metazoa > Chordata > Amphibia > Anura > Ranidae > Lithobates > Lithobates clamitans. The sequence continues at coordinate 3,944,785 of JBBGZY010001371.1, forward strand.
TGGTGGGGGGGGATCAGTCAGAGACAGATGTGGGGGGGGTCAGTCAGAGGCATATGTGGTGGTGGTGGGGGGGTCAGTCAGAGGCAGATGTGGTGGTGGTGGGGGTGTCAGTCAGAGGCAGATGTGGGGGGGTTCAGTCAGAGGCAGATGTGTGGTGGTGGGGGGGTCAGTCAGAGGCAGATGTGGGGGGTTCAGACAGAGGCAGATGTGTGGTGGTGGGGGGTTCAGTCAGAGGCAGTGGTGGTGGGGAGGGGGGTTTAGTCCGAGTCAGCGGTGGTGGGGAGGGGGGTTCAGTCAGAGGCAGTGGTGATGGTGGTTGTGGGGGGGGTTCAGTCAGAGGCAGTGGTGATGGGGGGCTCAGACGGAGGCAGATGTGGTGGTGGTGGTAAGGGTTCAGTCAGCAACAAATGTGGGGGGTTCAGTCAGAGGCAGTGGTGATGGCGGTTGTGGGGGGGGTTCAGTCAGAGGCAGTGGTGGTGGGGGGTTCAGACAGAGGCAGATGTGGTGGTGGTTTAGTCAGAAACAGAAACAGATGTGGGGGGGTTCAGTCAGAGGCAGATATCATGGGAGGGAGTTCTGTCAGAGGCAGTGGTGGTGGTGGGGGGTTCAGTCAAAGGCAGATAGGGGGGTTCAGTCAGAGGCAGATGTGGTGGTGGTGGGGGGTTCAGTCAAAGGCAGATAGGGGGGTTCAGTCAGAGGCAGATGTGGTGGTGGTGGGGGGTTTAGTCAAAGGCAGATAGGGGTTCATTCAGAGGCAGATGTGGTGGTGGAGGGGTTCAGTCAGAGGCAGATGTGGGGGGGTTCAGTCAGGCAGATGTGGGGTGTTCAGTCAGGCAGATGTGGGGGGGGTTCAGTCAAGCAGATGTGGGGATGGGATCAGTGGGGCTGGTGCTTACTTGCTCTCAGTGTCAGCCATGCCTCCAGTAATGGCTCTTCCTCCCTCTTCCCGTTGTTTGCTGTTGGCTGTCAGCTGGTCAGCTCTTCTGCTCGCCTGCAGTTTCCGCCTCCTGTGCCGACATGTATCTATCATGTATCATGTATGCTCTGCCCACCCACTTCACTAATTACCTCTAACAGCAGCGGCGCCGGGCTCCCTCACAGTGGGATAAGCCGCGGCCCCTGTAAAATAAACAGCATAGTGGAGCGGGCTGGCGAGCGGGAGTTCTGACACTGTGTTGGGCAATAGGCATCAATTTGCTGCCCCTCTGAAACTGCTGCCTGGGTCCCATGGTAGGGCCGGCCCTGTTCCTATCTATTTACTAATGCTAGCAGCATGAGAATTAAGAACAATCAATGTTGATTGGGAGAGTGACGTTCCACTTTAAAATTAGCCTCTTGAAATTGCTTCATCTTGGACAGGGAGAAGCAGCAAAAGAAGCCAGTCAGTGATACTAAAGAGCTTTTGTCCTAATAGGGAACATACTGATACGAAGTGAGAGAGAGAAGAGAGAGAGAGAAAAAGAGACATGTGCTCATCAGTCTGATGCTATTTATTTTACTGCCTAATATCAGCTTGGGGAGGGATAAGACCTATAAGTATTACTAACTGCAGCAGAGAATCAGATCTCCTGCCCTGCCAAACAGGGCTGTGCTGTGTGGCAGAGCTGTGTAAATCTCAGAACTGGATGAATAAAAATACAGATTCTTCAGCAGGTAAAACAATATTCCTATATGTATTTATCTGTGTATTTAGCTGTTCGCCTTCTGGGTATTACCCTGTATCACCTTTACTTGGAACACTATTTAAAAGGTTTGTACATTTTGGAAACCTTCCGCAGTCCTTGTGTCAGGCCAGTGGTAGATCTATAGCTCAGCTGCACTTGGATAATGATTGTACTAAAAAGGCCTATTTTGTAACTGAGGAAGATTTGTGTACCTCGCTGTAAAAGCATGACACCTTCTTAAAGTGATTGTAAGGGTTTGTTTTTTTTAAAATAACAAACATATAGTTACCTCCACTGTGCAGCTCGTTTTGCACAAAGTGGTCCTGAACCTCATCTTCTGGGGTCCCCCGGCGGCTCTCACGGCTCCTCCCTGCATCAGATAACCCCCTAGGACAGTGGTTCTCAACTCCAGTCCTCAGGACCCACCAACAGGCCAGGTTTGCAAGATAGCTGAAATACATCACAGGTGATATCACTTGCTGCTCAGTGATTGCAGTATTCTAGTCTGCATCTCCCCAAGGTAATACTTAAAATCTGGCCTGTTGGTGGGTCCCGAGGACTGGAGTTGAGAACCACTGCCCTAGGAGAAGCGCTCACCTGAGGGGGTTACCTTGCAGGCGTGCTCCTGAGTCCAGAATTCGGCATCCATAGACGCCAAATGTATGACTCGAACCCGCTCCCCCGGAGCCCGCGTCATTAGATTTGATTGACAGCAGCCGGAGCCAATGGCTGCACTCCTATCAATCTATCCAATCAAGAGCCGAGAACCGCGGGCAGAGAGACCGCGCCTTCCCACCGGGGTAAAGCTCCAGGGCTCAGGTAAGTAAAACGGGGAGGCTGGGGAGCCGGTCGCTGACAGGTGTTTTTTCACCTTAATGCATAGGATGCATTAAGGTGAAAAAACATAAAGGTTTACAACCCCTTTAAATTGGTGTTTGACTGTCTCTAGAAAAATTTTTATAGCTGCCCACTAAAGAGATTGTTTCATTTGGCCCTCTAACATTTTAAAGGAGTTTGTACTCAAAGGGATAAAGAGGTTGCTATTGCCAGAAACTGGTCCAGAGTAATAGGGCGTACACACGGTCGGACTTTGTTCGGACATTCCGACAACAAAATCCTAGGATTTTTTCCGACGGATGCTGGCTCAAACTTGTTTTGCCTACACACGGTCGCACAAAGTTGTCGGAATTTCCAATCGCCAACCACGCGGTCACGTACACCACGTACGACGATACTAGAAAAGGCCGGTTCAAAACCAAGCGCGGCACCCTTTGGGCTCCTTTTGCTAATCTCGTGTTAGTAAAAGTTTGGTGAGAGACGATTCGCACTTTTTCAGACTCGTGGCTTTCAGATCGTTTTCTGCCGTTCAGTTTGTGCTTGTGGGTTTGTATCTGCTCTTCAGTGCGTGCAGTCAGTTCGTATCGGAGTTTTCTGTGTGATCTTGCCTGCTCGTTGCTGTTTTTCAGGTCGCTCTTCACAGGCCTTGCTGTTCTTCAGTGCGTTCTGTTACTTCGTTCTGAGCAGCCGACCGCTTTCTAGCCATGTTTCGTATGCGTACTCCTCGTAGAGTTCATGCTGTGCGGGGGGCTTGGTGTTGGGGTCCTGACCTTGACACAAGTCCAGTCCATGAACAGGATGAGGAGGAGTTCATGGACCAAGAATTGGTTGCTTCAGCGTGACCAGTTCTGTCATATGCCTTTGCTCCGTGAGATCCGTGAGAATAATCCTGATAATTTCAGGAACTTTCTCAGGATGGCGGACCCCGTGTTTCACCGTTTGTTGGCTTCGCTGACCCCCTATATTAGCAGGCAGGATACCTGCATGAGGCAAGCCATCACTCCGGAGCAGAGGTTGGTCGCTACCTTGCGGTATTTGGCCACAGGGAGAAGTCTGCAGGACTTGAAGTTCTCGACAGGCATCTCCCCCTAGGCTCTGGGTATCATTATCCCAGAGACCTGTTCTGCCATCATACAAGTCCTACAGAAGGAGTATATGAAGGTAAGATTTTTATCCTTTAATATCACATTTTATTGTATTGAATGTTTGCTAATATATTGTATTTCTTTCCTCATTCCCTAATTACCATGATTGTAATATGCTGTGAATGTCCCCTTTGTCCTCATGCATGCTGGATTTTTATGTAATTATTATTTTAGGTCCTTCATACATATTTGCCCTTCAATAACCTCCCCAGCATGGTGTCTCCTGCCCTATATTCACCTCATGTAGTCACTTAACAATGTATTTTATCAGCTCCATAGTAGTGCTTTACCCCAAACACCCCCTAAAATGTTTCTAAATATTATTTTTGATTTAAATTCAGGCAGAGTGGCAGAGGCTTTTTTTGTGGTGTCCCCAAATAATTTTTAGTAACCCTCCCTCCCCCAACTGCTAAGGCCTCTTTCACACGGGGCAGATCAGTCATGATCCGCCCCGTGAACATCCGCTTGCTCAGCGGGGATAGCTCCGCCGATCCCCGCTGAGCAGGAAGATGACAGGTGCATCGCTGCACACTGTGCAGCGACGGACCTGTCAGAGCGCCGCTCTCCCCTATGGGGGGATCGGATGATGACGGTCCGTAGTGTCCGTCGTCATCCGATCCGATCCGAAAACGGAGGAAAAAGTAGGTTTTTCCTCCGTTACACTTTTCGGATCGGAGCGGGTCGGATGTCAGCGGACATGTCACCGCTGACATCCGACGCTCCATAGGGATGACTGTATGTCCGTTTTTCATCCGAAAACGGATGGATGAAAAACGGACATACGGATCATCCGTGTGAAAGAGGCCTATGTCAGCTGATCCCAATTCTCTATGTATCCTCAATCATCTATCTGCTGACTTTGCCAAGCCCATACACACTATACACATCTATTTTGTGCTCAGATTTATGGATGAATTCCCCAAAGCATGTAGTGCAAGGGCCTGCCTGTATACTTTCCAATGGTACTGGTTAAAGTTTTTGTATCCTATTATTATCTTGATAGGTAATAGCAGAATGTCCAAATGTCCTCAAATGTGTACAGTGTGAATTTATATCTTTGTATTATGACACTTCTTACCTGTCCAGTGGTCTGCCAATAGTGTAACTGAGGAGGGGCTGTTCCAAGTAATACCAATTATTTAGGCATTCATCTCTCAATGAAGTGAAGAGGGTTACCTGTCCAAGAGTTCCCCCCCCCCCTATAATGTTAGAAATGGCCCATGATAGGGGGGGAGGTGGAATATGATAGGTGTACCTTATACTTTGGCCTTGTTAAATTCCCCTTAATAAATGCTATCTGGAGGTTGCCCCAGAATGTTTGTGTCTAATCCGCTTGCCATGTTTCTGTGAAAAAATAGTAATGTTTATTGTTTTTTCCTCAACAGTTTCCTTCCACGCCACAGGAATGGCAGACTGTGGCCTCCCACTTTGCCCAGCGGTGGGACTTTCCTAACTGCGGAGGGGCAATTGATGGAAAACACGTCCACATCGTCCCACCACCCAACTCGGGGTCGTACTATTATAATTACAAGGGGTTCAATAGTATAGTGATGTTGGCGGTGGTGTCGGCTAATTACCACTTCTTGTATGTGGACGTGGGGAAGAATGGCCGGATGTCCGATGGTGGAGTCATCGCCCAGACGGAGTTCTACAGGCGTCTCCAGAATGGCAGCTTGGACTTGCCAGCTCCAGAGGACAATGTGGAAGGTCTCCCATTTGTGTTCGTTGCTGATGAAGTGTTTGCGCTGGGGGACCACCTGATGCGGCCATTCCCGATGAGGACCCTCACCCCGGAACAGAGGGTTTTTAATTACCGGCTGGCCAGAGCCCGAAGAGTTGTGGAGAACACATTTGGAATCCTGGCCAGTCGGTTCCGACTATTTCTGACACCCATCCATATGGCGGAGTATAAACTGAACCATATAATACTGGCGTGCTGTGTTCTCCATCATTTTTTAAGAAAACATTCTGCCAACTATGCTGGCCGGAATCCTACATCCAACAACACTGACGGCGCTTGAAAGCGGCCGTCCTGGCTTGCCCTCCCTGAGTGCCCGTGATGTCCAGTTACGATACCTGGAGTTCTTTGCGGGTAGGGGGGCTATCAATATGCCAGACAATATGTGAAGCCTTTTTCAAATTAAAAAAAAAAAGAAATTCTTTGTGGACATTTACTGCTTGTGTTTGTTTTAGCTGACCCTGACAGAAATGTTTTGAGTGCAGACAATGTCGTGATTGGGTAACCTTATACAAAGCACTGTTGGCTGGTATTTCCTAAATGCAAAAACACATTTCACTACAAGTGCACTTGCAACTGCACTGAAACTGCACTTGTAGTGCAAAGTGGATTTGCCCTTAGGAAATAACCTCCACTTTTGCATAAAACAGCTATTACATCACCCCAAAAGTGTTGTAGTGTTGAGACAATAATCCACACATTCTTGAGGAAGCCACTTTTTTATACCTGCACAATCACATGTGCATTTACCAAAGGTTTTTAAAACAAACCAACATGTTTGTTGTATAACAATTTTTGCAGTAGCATTATCAAAAATCGAAATATCCATTTCAGATAAAACAGGCCTGTGTAAAACCAACAAGAAAGCCAAAAAACTAGAACTTACAAAGTTCACATATGGTAAAACCTGAAGGCTATATCAGACATCAGTATTTAGGAACTGGTTTTGATATAGCGTTCAGATGGGGGGAAATCACCCCTGGAAAAGCCAAATTTGGAAGATGCACACCAATTTACGAATGTCAACATGTGCTATCTGCCATCAGGGGGGATCAAGGGACGTGTTTTGGGGGAGCAAGCCCTTCCTCAATGCTACTTTATAATTGAGGAAGGGGTTGCACCCCCAAAACGCGTCCATTGATCTCCCGTGATGGCAGATAGCACATGTTGGCACACTGTGTGCATCCTCCAAATTTGGCTTTTCTAAACATTGCAAAAAAATTTAAAAGATTGGACCACAATAAAACAAGTGATTTTGTGGGGTTTAAATTCGCCCCAAAACATCAATGATGTTATTATTTTTTTCAATAACATCATGGATTTTTTGCTGGATGTTTTGCAGTTCGGCATTACACCCCATGATCTCCCCGATCAGGATCTGGGCACCTTTAGAAGTAAAGAGTTGGGGATCCACAACCTCACGATCACCTAAAAAGAGATAAATAAAAAAAAAATAGGTCTCAAAAATCTGCCACCATCCATCTCTTTTACCTGAGTCTGTGGTCGCAGACACTCACCTATTGTGGTGCCAATCTCCACCACATCTTCTTCTTCCTCCTGCTCAGCTTCGTTTGGGGGTATTTCACCTTCTTCCATAGGTGGGGGGTCTGTGGTCTCCTCGGATGAGGGGTGTCCTCTGAGTCTTTTCTCCCCTATGTAAAACAAAAATGGTATAATTAGCACACAGATATTTGATGGCAGAACTAGAAATAGGAAACATTGCTTGGAAGTGGGGTAAAATTGTCTATTTTAGCAGAGTTCCAAGATGTATATTTTTTATTGGCCTTTGTCAAGCTGCAATACTTTACCTGTTTAGTACAAGCTTCACAGATGGAGACCCCCCTATAGTATACACTGGAGCACCTGTGTGGCCCCCTAATAAAAATGTTGTTCTTGTGTCCCACACTAGTGCTCCAGTGTCCAGATGTGAAAACAGCTGCTCAGTGTCCTCTCCTTACACACAATCTAGTTGGCATTTCATTCTAGTAACAAACCCATCTACACAAACAAATATTTGGCATCCAAGTAGGCCCAAAAAAAATGTGTGAAAATGCATATGGCCTAAACAATGGTGTTCTAGAGGCCGAAAGAAAAATGTTTGATACGAACGAATAATGGGCCCATGAACATTAAAGTTGCCCTTTTAAACGTTACAATTAATAAAAGCATATGGAGCAGAACGAACGGAATAAAGACAGAAAGAATAGGAACACAGCACAACTACTTACTTTTTTGCAGCACTCTCCGGATCTTTCGGTACTGCTCTGGCTCTCTCAACTTCAGGTCCGACCACCGCTTCCCGAGCTGATCTTTAGATCTTCGTACCCCGAAATTCCTGTGAAGGCTTTTGACCACTTTAGCAATGATTTTGGCCTTTCGGATGTTGGGGTAGGGTAAGGCCCATATTTTCCGTCATAGTCGGACTTCCTCATGATGTCGACCATCTCCAACATCTCCCCAAAGGACATATTTGTGGCCTTAAAACGTCTCCTTCTGGATCGGGACGTGCCTGGATCCGGGCTTTCCTCCTCCTCCTCCTCGTTGCTAGAATTAGCATGCACCTGCTGTAACTCCGCCATGTGCTCTTCACCCACTGCGCCGAACGAAAAGGGGCGGGGAATAGACTAGAAAGAACGTCAGGGGCGGGCGGAGTTACACGCATGCGCAGTGTGTATAAAGCGTAACACGCGTGCGTATTACGTACGATCTGTGAGTGGAGGAAGGAGCATTGGATGCGCCGATCGTAAGAACGAAGGTAACAGACAAACTTGTGCCTATACTGCTTCTAGATTGAGGCCTATATTGTAACAAGATGAGGAGAGTTTTGTCTGACATTAGGCTTTGTCTTGTGTTGTGTCTTGCAGTGAACATGGATATGGTACTCAAAGATAATGACTTCATGTCAGTATTCATAGAGATGCTAAGGGAGCTGCCATGTCTGTGGGAGATTAACCACCCCCATTTCAAGAACCAAGCAAAGAGGAAGGCAGCACTGGAGCAATTGTGTGAAATTGTGAAGCAGGTGATCCCCACAGTAGACATCACTTATTTAAAGATATTAATTGGTTGCCTGAGAAGCACATATCTGAGGGAGCGCAAGAAAGTCCTGGATTCACAGAGATCCGGAGCAGCAGATGACATCTATGTCCCCAGGATGTTGTACTACGACAGGCTGCATTTTCTGGTAGGCCTGACTGAACCCAGGCCATCCCTCTCCAGTCTTCCTTCCACACTTCCTTCCCCCCCGGCTGAGGCTTCTGACGCCCAACCTGGGCCTTCCAGGCCGCATGTGGAGAAGCCCAGATTGAGCCAGGTATAGCATTCCTCTAAATATTTCTGCTTGTCCAATCAATGATGTTAACTAGATGTTAGTTGGGAGTACTAATTTAGGATTGTGATTGATGATGCAACAACTAAAACCATGTCCTTTTTCCATACACAGGGAAGTCTCAGCCAGGAGGTGGCCGGGCCGAGCCAGCTGGCTGATCTGCAGGTCCCTCCACCCCCACTGAAAACAGAAAGTGGCAGTAGGAGGAGTGCTCTAGAGGAGGCTGCTATAGGATTCTTTTGGAGGGCTACAGAGGTCCTGGGAGCACCCCACACCATGGAGGAGAACATTGCTGCCTTCATTGCATATAAAATGCAGAGGATGGAGAAGGGCCAAAAAGTAATGTGTGAGGCCCTCATATCGGAGGCTCTGGAGAAAGGTATGAGGGGCCAAATTACACCTCAGACACACCCTCGCGATGGTCCTCCTCCTCCTCCTGCAGGTCCTCCTCCTCCTCCACCCTCTCCTCCAGGTCCTCCCAGTCCTCCTCCAGGTCCTCCCAGTCCTCCTCCTCCTGCAGGTCCTCCTCCTCCTCCTCCTCCTCCTCCTCCTCCAGGTCCTACTCCTCCTCCTGCCACATCTCCAACTGCACAGCCACAGCCGGGAAGGAAGCGTGAAAGGAAGACCAGACAGTGATTGCCCTGGGTTCAGTCTGGTCGGCCAAAAAATGCAGCCTCTTGTGGTACCACAGCCTGGGGACACAGATGTCATCTGCTGCTATCCGGATCTCTGCGAATTCTGGACCAGACTGCCCTCCCTTAGATATGGACTCCTCAGGCCACCAATTTTGATGTTCAAGAATTGATGTCTGCCGTGAGGGTCCCAGGCTTCGCTAATTTCAGCTGTTGATCCAGTGTTGCCTTCCTCTTTGTTTGGTTCTGATCCCTTAATAAAGGATTTTTGTTTTGAATTTTACTCTCCTATGTGTTTTACTTCAAAAAGGACAGTTTGTTTGTGAGGATTCAGGTACATTTCAAATATACAATGTGAAATGAACAAGGGACACCAACAACAAACAATCTCCTTGAGATTAAATAATAAAAGATATCAATGGTGTTGGGGTAACTTGTGTCATGTTATTTTTATTTTTACTCCTGAATATTTTTGGGTGTGTTTTGTGTGTCACAAAACACACCCAAAAATATTCAGGAGTAAAAATAAAAATAACATTGAACAAAGATCAGCCTTGGAAAAAATCCAAACATTAAAGAAAAAAAAAGGCTGAAAATCCCCAAAAAAAAATATATATAAAACTGTCAGATGTGACAACTAATAACAATATATTCTGGGAATCCCATTAAAAAAACACAAATAAAACTTTGTGAGAAGTGTGTGTGAATACGAGCAGCAAAACTACTTAATTCTTGTCACATTATAAAGAAGAAGAGAGTGCGCTGTATTAAACCATTTTGAACATTGCAGCGTGACGAAAGTGCTGTATCCATTGCGAACGCTAAGTTTATGAGAACGAGCTGTCCCGTCTCGGAATTTCTTCTAAACATGCGTGGCACTTTGTGCGTCGGAACAGGCCACACACGGTCGGAATTGACGCAATCGGATTTTGTTGTCAGAAAATTTTATCTCCTGCTGTCCAACTTTGTGTGTCGGAAAATCCAATGGAAAATGTCCGATGGCGCCCACACACGGTCGGAATTTCCGACAACACGCTCCGATCGGACATTTTCCATCGGAAAATCCGACCGTGTGTACGGGGCATAAGTATGCAGGTCAGGAAAGTCAGCAATCCCAATTTGCATGCTTGTTCCAATTCAGTACAAAGATGCTGAAACCGTTGGATCAGCCAGTAAACAAATGTTTGCAGAATCACAGAGATTCCCGTACCCACATCTACCCGTAGTCAAAACATGATGCTGTTTGAAAACACACGGGGCTGCCATTCATTCTGAATTGTGCCCCCTCACATCTAAAAACACAACGCATTTGTGGTACAGAATTCACCAAGAAATCACACGGTGCAAAATCACCATGCGATTCCCTGCATTTTTAGAATGGTGCAAGAACCTTTTTTCTGTGGGAATCGCATACCTCAAGTCGCATAGATTGGAACCAAGCCTTAGACTTCCTAATTTTATTCAGAACTAAAAAAATAAATAAAACGTTTGGGCTATACATACACTTTCAAACAATCCCAGAGTACAAAACATAATGGTAGCAAATGGCATCATAGCAAATGATTACAATTTTGCAGCAGTATTTAATTGCAGCGCTTGTATAAGACACAATTTGGTGATATCCAGAATGTAACTAAATGTGCATATTATTTAACATCTTTAAATGTATGTGTGTATTTCCGTGTGCTTCCTATCCAGGAATAGATCTATGCAGGACCTATGGCTCTCCTTATATATAGTACACCCCTGATGCCTCCCAAGGTGGATCCTTCAAACAGGGCATCTCTGTTAGTGGCCTGGTTGATGGTGGAGCCATGTCTACATATAAAAAAATTCTAATTGTATATTAGAATTTATGTATGTATATATGTGTGCTGATCCTTGTTTGATGTTACGGGTTAATATTCTTGGACCTTTTGAGGAAACAGGCTGAGTTCCTTTGAAACACGCAGAGCATAGAGAAGACTGTATACACGCTATAGAGAATTAAGCAACCTAGAGAGTACTCCGTGACATATTCACATTATAATTGCAATTTGTACAACATGTATAGACTGCCCTCTATTTTTGTATTTTAAAAAAGTTAAATATTTCTAAGATTTCTCACATTTAATTTACTCAAAAACACAATAAAATTGGCTTAAAGTGGTTGTAAACCCTGCTTTGTTATATTTACCTACAGGTAAGCCTATAACAAGGCTTACCTGTAGGTAAAATGAATAACTCCTAAATGTGCACTGTTTAGGAGATAATCACCCTGTATGGAGTCGCTGACGTCAGCAGTGCATGAGCTCTGAAGGTCCAGCATACCGTGCCGGACCTTCAGAGCTTCTTGCCAGAACTGAGGGCTCCCGCACGCATGCACGTCATCGCGGCTCTGGCCACTCACAGAGCCGCAGCCCATGATCCCAGAAGAAATGTTATATGTTCTAATTTGGTACTACTAAAGTCCTAATTTTGAGTTATGGGTTATGACATAAACTATTGAACTCCAAGATACAGAATACCACCCTGTAAGCATTAATACAACAATAAATTCAAGTAGAGCAAGTAACTGAATATGACTTGGTGTCAGACTTGGTTGCCCCCGTAAAGCAGATCTCCGACTGGGCAAGGAAGAAGAAGGACAAAGGTTGTTGGTTGTGCTGTAGTACTCATGTGCTTACAAAGAACATGGTGAAAGGAGAGATCAGAGTAACAGAGAGATGAGTTAATCAATCTGCTGCTTCACTATGCTTCACATGCCTGGGCAAGACCTAGCTATAGTCTCAGGATGTCTCACATTGTGTAGGCAGCTGGATCCTGGAGAAATCTTCTGTATGCCTTTCTTCCTGTCTTTGAACCTCTGATACTGCAAAGGTTAACAGCTTTGGGTCTGCAGGTAGAGCAGCAGATGATCCAGCAGGGGCACTTTCATTAAAGTGGTTGTAAACCCACAAAAAAAAATAAAAAAAACTGCAAGATAAAGGCATAATGAGCTAATATGCATAGCATACTAGCTCATTATGAAATACTCACCTTAGATTAAAGCCCCCGCAGTGGTCCCAGTCCACAGCTCCGGCCGGTGTCATCGCTCCCGGAGTAACTTCCATGTATCGCAGGCTCCATGATTGGTCAGAGCCAAGATGACGTATGCCTGGGAGCCGCCGGTAAAGGCACACTAGCTGAAGCAATGGCACGAACGTGCCATTGCTTCAGTGCGCATGTGCCGATGACGTCGGCAGATGCTCATACAGGGAAAATCTCCTAAGCCAGGAAGAGGATGGGCATCACTGCAGTAAAGCGTTCCCCTACACCAGTTTTCATAACATGGGAAATACAGTACTTCATTGCAGCTAAGTAATGTGACTAAAACTGTAGGGATTCATCTTTAAGACCCTTTTCACACTGGAGGCGTTTTTCAGGCGCTACAGCACTAAAAATAGCACCTGCATAGCGCCTGAAAAAAGCCTCAGCTGCAAACCCAGTGTGAAAGCCTGAGTGCTTTCACACTGGGGCGCTGCGCTGGCAGGGCGTCACAAAAAGTCCTGCCAGCAGCTTCTTTGCAGCGGTGGAGGAGCGGTGAATACACCGCTCCTCCACCGCTCATCCACTGCTCCTGCCCATTGAAAAGAATAGGGTAGCGCTGTGATACCGCCGGCAAAGCGCCGCTGCAGTGGCATTTTGTGGGCGGATTTAACCCCTTTTCGGCAGCTAGCGGGGGGTTAAAACCGCATCGCTAGTGGCCGAATTGCACCACTAAAACGCCGGTAAAGCGCTGCTAAAAATAGCGCAGCTTTACTGCTGACGCCCGGGTTGGCTCAGTGTGAAAGGGGTCTAACTGCACTAAAGAAAAAACAAGTCTTCTGTCTTGGCAGACAACGCTATGCTGTTTGCTGAACTGTGTAAATCTCAGGACCGGATTAACAGAAATACAACTCTTTAGACAGGTCAATCATTTCCTATAAATGTAATTATCTGTGTATTTAGCTGTTTGCTTGTTCATGTTCAAGAGCATATGTACAAAACTACCAGACGCTCCCTTTAGTAATAATGTTTTGCTCTTGGGGGTTGTACTTGCAGAAGTAATATTTCCCTGTCCAATGTGGATCATTATAGATTGTCCATGGCATGTAGTCGGTAACGGAATAATTACTGCATGGTAGAATCTAAAGCATCCCTTATGGAAGAGTTAAATCAATTACTGAAGTATCTCTTTGTGACCCCTCTCTGGGGTATTTGAGCATGAAAAGCTAAAATATGTCAAACATTTGACTGCATTTAGTCTGGCTGCACGATGAAGAAAGATGTTTTAATAAAGAAAGTAATTAAGAAGCTTAAATTAAGCCTCTGAGCGAAACATTTGTCTATAATTTACAGGTGTTGCAATTCTATGCTTGTTTGGTTTCTGAGTGCCAAATATCTTCTAGCCAATTTTAAATTGATTTGATAATCGTGTATTCCTATTATAACATCTAGGGGAAAGCTGTCCTTGCCAGTTCTGCCAGAAGGAAAAATGTAAAAACGTTTTTGAAGTAGTTTACTCAAAATATCTTCTTAAATACATATGATAGAAAAAATAACTCAATGTATCTACTATTTAACATACTTTTACGGAAATGTACTGTGCCAAAGTACATTAAAGTGTCAGCAAAGCCAAAGTTACCATTGACCCTGCCAGTCACAAGTATCTTCTCCTTCTTGGTGGCAATGGAGCTGAATTATAGGCTGTTCATTTTGCAAAATAATTTTTCCAGATTATAGTGAATAAGGTGACGCTTTCCTGACTTCTATCATCCAATGTGCGAACGCAAACGCTCGTACGCACGCCTGTCACCAGGACTGGCGTCAAATGGCCTATTTAAATGGAGCTTCAGTGCTGTCTAATTGCTACTTGATCTGTAGCGTTTGTGTATGTTCTGATTCCAGTGTTGACTTCTGATCCTGATCTGGCTTGCTCCCAACTATCCTTGATGCTACCTACTCCGACCCCTGACTCTGTCTCTGCCTGCTGCTCTTTTTATTGCTGCATCTGTTTCCAAACCCTGCCTGTGACCTGACTACGCTTCTGCCTGCCGTTTAGCACCTCCGGGTTTTTGCTTCCTGTTGTGCATCCACAGTTTGTCATCAGCCAAGTCTGCCAGCCTGTCTTCTGTCCACCTGCCTGCTACCAGCCAAATCCGGCTTCCTGCCCGTGGGTTCCTGGCTAATATCTGCACAGACATCTGGACTGATCATAGGCACTCTTACCCCGCTGAGCTCCAGTGCTGTCTCACCATCAGTGGTCCTTGAGCCGGAGCTGTATGAGAGGCCTTCCTCTACACATCAGGCTCATGAACCAGGTACGTGACAGAGGCTCTCTGGGCACCCTGATTAATAGGGGGCTCTCTGGGGAGGCTGATGTAAGGAAGGGGCTCTCTAGGGACCCTGATGTAAGGAAGGGGCTCTCTGGGGAGTCTGATGTAAGGGGGGCTGTCTGGGGAGTCTAATGTAAGGAGGGCTGTCTGGGGAGTCTGATGTAAGGGGGACTCTCTGGGAACTCTGGTGTAAGGGGGGCTCTCTGGGGACCCTGATGTAAGGAAGGGGCTCTCTGGGGACCCTGATGTAAGGGGAGGCTCTCTGGGGACCCTGATGTAAGGGGAGGCTCTCTGGGGAACGTGATGTAAGGAGGGGGCTGTCTGGGGAGTCTGATGTAAGGGGGGCTCTCTGGGGAGTCTGATGTAAGGGGGGCTCTCTGGGAACTCTGATGTAAGGGGGAATCCGCACTCAGATATGTAACGATTTATATATTTTTATATATATATATATATATATATATATATATATATATATATATATATATATATATCTAGATATATATATATATATATATATATATATATATATATATATAGATATATATAGATATATATAGATATATATAGATATATATAGATATATATGTAGCACTGGTAGATTTATGATCTACCATTTGATAGGTAAATTTAGTGAATTGCTCATTATAGGAAGTTAGATTTGCCTCTGTTCCAGCTTGGCTGACGTTGCGTGTGGTTCCACATTTTGCCGGTGGGTGTTGTTGTCACCATCGGCGTGTGTTGGAAAAGCAACGTGTTAAAGTGGATGAGTGCTCCTCTGTCCCGGAGACAACTCGGTGGAGGTGGTCCTCCGAGTTGCATTCTGGGAGAGGGTATTTATGGCACAGACACCATGTTAGGGGTTCATTTTTCAGCCACCTGCTGGCCCTCCTGGCCGCCAGGTATGTGTTAGAGTACCACCTCGTGGTCCTCCGTTCCGGAGGCCTGCGTCACTGCGGCACATGGGTGGGCCCAGAAGCCTGTCTGGGGCCTACCACAGCAGCCGAGGAATGGTCCTGAGCTGTCTACACAGAGTGAAGAAGCTAGACAACCAAGAAGATCCCAGGGGAGGACCCGTCATGGAAGGATCATGCAGAGTGCTGGTCTGGAGAGGGGTCTGGTGACTCGGTTGGAGGACGTATCCTGAAGTAGTCTTATTGCATGGTACTGCCGGGTTGGCTTAGAGGTCCAAGTACTGTGTCTGACATTCATCGTGAACCAATACTGTGGCAGAGGATCGTACGGGTTTATTTCAAGCAAGTCTGTGGCAGAGACTTTTGTTCGTGCTACATAATGGCTGCTAGGCAAGTGAGAGAGGCCTATCCAGGCGAGCAAAGATCGTGTCCCACAAAAGAGGATTGCATTCAATTACAGTATTGTTGCCTTATGGGATTATGTGAAATCTCCATTAATCGCTGTAAAATATTGCAATTAGAAATATATTTCAGTTAGAGGGAAATATATTTAAAATACTGAGTGTTGTGTTGGTGTTATTGTAATTAGTTCAACTTCAAAGGTTGGCCTTTTGTTCTCCCTGAGAACATCTTCCCTGGGTAGTAAACAATAGCCTTCTTTGACTCATCCAATCAGGCTGTGCCCAATATACATTTACTAGGTACAGTGACCAATTAGGGAGAATTATATTAGCCACACTACAGAAAGGAGGGGGGGGGATATAATGCTTTGTGACCAAGCTAACTCACTTTTTTTGGTGTGGGAACAGACAGCAGTCACCATGGGCTGACCTGAAGTTAACAGGTAATCTAATATACTTGTATTTTATACTGTACTGTGAATATGGGTGTTGTGGGTAATTTGTAAATACCATGTAAGCCAGGAGACCTACACTGTACATTGTGTTGTAAATACTGTTGGGTGTGTACTTTGTATAGATTATGTAACCCTATTAATAAATGTGTATTGCGGAACGAACTACCTCTTTGTTGTAAGATCTCTCAGATCTAGATATGTATATGTCCATACTACTACAATGATTGAGGTGTATGCACAAAATACAGAACTAGTCAACAGTATTCAACTTTAAAGGATGTTCTAAAGAAACCTAAAGAAAGGTATTTGAGCTTCCCTGCAGTTTTCCTCCTGCCTCTTTCCTGCTACTTCCTTCGTTACTTGGTTCAATAAAGCATTGAAAACGTACTCAAATGTTGGTGCTTATATCGTCCAGAGGTAAACTCAATGGAACCCTAGACCCGGTGTCAGTGAAACAGAGGTATTGAGACTGAAGGTAACAGCCCGCTTAAACCAGCAACTCCAAAGAGAGTTATTGCTACATGTATATTATATATATATATATATATATATATATATATATATATATATATATATATATATATATACCCGCCCAAGCGTATGACTCTTTACTTTGCTGCTATGGGCTCTTCTCCCAGATCTTTTGTAGACCTAGAAACACCCCTGCTGACTGGCACAACATCAAGGTAAAAAAGAGAATAATTATTGAACTATTAAAATCAGTTGTAAAAGTCTACTATGTATGTATGTATGTATATCCTAACTTTTTACCACTGTCTTATAAACATAAATATCAAACGCATCAATGATTAAATAATGACTAAGTTTTACTTCCTTTCTCCTTCCCTAACAGAATCAGTGTAAATCGGGTTGATTTACTAAAACTGGAGAGTGCAAAATCTGGAGCAGCGCTGCATAGAAACCAATCAGCTTTTGTTTGCCAAAGCTTAATTAAACAAGCTGAAGTTAGAAGTGAATTGGCTACCATGCGCAGCTGCAGCAGATTTTACACTGTTCCTACAAATAGAAAAAGATATGAGGAAGGAATCTCTGGCCCTATGCTAGGGAGATAAGTTCACTCCAAATTGCCACTTTGAAGCCCCGTACACACGGGCAGAATGCCGGATGACATTGGCCAGTGCAGTAAAAACAGGCTGACATTTGGCGCATGTGTATGGCCTCTGAAGACCAGCAGCTGACTGGCTCCCGATCAGCACTCGCAGCCAATGGTTGAGAGCACCAATCGGATTGTTCTGGCAGGGGGGGGCATCCCCCTGTCAGAACACAACAGCTCAGCGGGGGAGATCGGTGTACTAACATCGGATCATTAGTACAGTGGCTCCAACCAGAGCTGACAGTCTTTTTTTGCTCAACCCGCCAGGTTGAATGGAAAAAAACTGTAATGCCCCGTACACACGGTCGGATTTTCCGATGGAAAATGTCCGATCGGAGCGTGTTGTCGGAAATTCCGACCGTGTGTGGGCTCCATCGGACATTTTCCATCGGATTTTCCGACACACAAAGTTGGAGAGCAGGAGATAAAATTTTCCGACAACAAAATCCGATCGCGTCAATTCCGACCGCGTGTGGCCTGTTCCGACGCACAAAGTGCCACGCATGCTCACAAGAAATTCCAAGACGGAACAGCTCGTTCTGGTAAACTTAGCGTTCGCAATGGATACAGCACTTTCGTCACGCTGCAATGTTAAAAATGGTTTAATACAGCGCACTCTCTTCTTCTTTATAATGTGACAAGAATTAAGTAGTTTTGCTGCTCATATTCACACACACTTCTCAGTTTTATTTTTGTTTTTTTATTGGGATTCCCTGAATATATTGTTATTAGTTGTCACATCTGACATAATTTTTTTTTTAATTTTTTTTTTTTTTTAAACCTTTTTTTTATTTAATGTTTGTATTTTTTCAAAGGCTGATCTTTGTTCAATGTTATTTTTATTTTTACTACAGACTATTTTTGTGTGTGTTTTGTGTGTCAAGTTACCCCAACACCATTGATATCTTTTATTATTTAATCTCCAGGAGATTGTTTGTTGTTGGTGTCCCTTGTTCATTTCACATTGTATATTTGAAATGTACCTGAATCCTCACAAAAAAAAACTGTCATTTTTGAAGTAAAACACATAGGAGAGTATAATTCAAAGCAAAAATCCTTTATTAAGGTATCAGAACCAAACAAAGAGGGAGGCAACACTGGATCAACAGGAGAAATTAGCGAAGCCTGGGACCCCCACGGCAGACATCAATTCTTGAACATCAAAATTGGTGGCCTGAGGAGTCCTTATGTAAGGGAGGGCAGTCTGGTCCACAATTCGCAGAGATCCAGATAGCAGCAGATGACATCTGTGTCCCCAGGCTGTGGTACCACAAGAGGCTGCATTTTTTGGCTGACCAGACTGGATCCAGGGTCCTCACTTTCTGGTCTTCCTTCCACGCTTCCTTCTGGGCTGTGGCTGTGCTGTTGGAGATGTGGCAAGAGGAGAAGTAGGACCTGGAGGAGGACTGGGAGGACCTGGAGGAGAAGGAGGAGGAGGAGGAGAACCTGCAGGAGGAGGAGGAGGACCATCGCAAAGGTGTGTCTGAGCTGTAATTTGGCCCCTCATACCTTTGTTAGGAGCCTCCAATATGAGCGACTCACACATGGCTTGTTGGCCCTCCTCCATCCTCTGCATTTTATATGCAATGACGGCAGCAATGTCCTCCTCCATGGTCTGTCGTGCTCCCAAGACCTCTGTAGCCCTCCAAAAGAGTCCTCTGGCAGCCTCCTCTAGGGCACTCCTCCTCCTGCCACTTTCTCTTTCCAGGGGGGGGTGGAGGGACCTGCAGATCAGCCAGCCGGCTCGGCCCGGCCACCTCCTGGCTGAGACTTCCCTGTGTATGAAAAAGGGACATGGTTTTAGTTTTTGCTTCATCAATCACAATCCTAAATTAGTACTCCCAACTAACATCTAGTTAACATCATTGATTGTACAAGCAGAAATATTTAGAGGAATGCTATACCTGGCTCAATCTGGGCTCCTCCACATGTCTTGTCCAGCCTGTCGTAGGACAACATCCTGGGGACATAGATGTCATCTGCTGCTCCGGATCTCTGTGAATCCAGGACTTTTTTGCGCTCTCTTAGATATGTACTCCTCAGGCAACCAATTAATATCTTTAAATAGGTGATGTCTGCCGTGGGGATCACCTGCTTCACAATTTCACACAATTGCACCAGTGCTGCCTTCCTCTTTGCTTGGTTCTTGAAATGTGGGTGGTTAACCTCCCACAGACAGGGCAGCTCCCTTAACATATCTACGAATACTGACATGAAGTCATTGTCTTTCAGTAGCATATCCATGTTCACTGCAAGACACAACACAAGACAAAGCCTAATGTCAGACAAAACTCTCCTAATCTTGTTACAATATAGGCCTCAATGTAGAAGCAGTATAGGCACAAGTTTGTCTCTTACCTTCGTTCTTACGATCGGCGCGTCCAATGCTCCTTCCTCCGCTCACAGATCGTACGTAATACGCACGCGTGTTACGCTTTATACACACTGCGCATGCATGTAACTCCGCCCGCCCCTGATGTTCTTTTTAGTCTATTCCCCGCCCCTTTTCGTTCGGCGCAGTGGGGGAAGAGCACATGGCGGAGTCACAGCAGGTGCGTGATAATTGCAGGAACGAAGAGGAGGAGAAGGAAAGCCCGGATCCGGACATGTCCCGATCCAGAAGGAGACGTTTTAAGGCCACAAATATGTCCTTTGGGGAGATGTTGGAGATGGTCGACATCATGAAGAAGTCCGACTATGACAGAAAGTATGGGCCTTACCCCAACCCCAATATCAGAAAGGCCAAGATCATGGCGAAAGTGATCAAAAGTCTGCACAAGAATTTCGGGGTACGACGATCGAAAGATCAGCTCAGGAAGCGGTGGTCGGACCTGAAATTAAGAGAGCCTGAGCAGTACCGAAAGATCCGGAGAGTGCTGCAAAAAAGTAAGTAGTTGTGCTTTGTTCCTATTCTTTCTGTCTTTATTCCGTTTGTGCTGCTCCATATGCTTTTCTTAATTGTAACATTTAAAAGGGCAACTTTAATGTTCATGGGCCCATTATTCGTTCGTATCAAACATTTTTCTTTCGGCCTCTAAAACACCATTGTTTAGGCCATATGCATTTTCCCACATTTTTTTGGGCCTACTTGGATGCCAAATATTTGTTTGTGTAGATGGGTTTGTTACTAGAATGAAATGCAAACTAGATTCTGTGTAAGGAGAGGACACTGAGCAGCTGTTTACACATCTGGACACTGGAGCACTAATGTGGGACCCCAGAACACCATTTTTATTAGGGGGGCCACACAGGTGCTCCAGTGTATACTATAGGGGGGTCTCCATCTGTGAAGCTTGTACTAAACAGGTAAAGTATTGCAGCTTGACAAAGGCCAATAAAAAAAAGACAACTTGGAACTCGGCTAAAATTGACAATTGTACCCCACTTCCAAGCAATGTTTCCTATTTATAGTTCTGCCATCAAATATCTGTGTGCTAATTATACCATTTTTGTTTTACATAGGGGAGAAAAGACTCGGAGGACACCCCTCATCCGAGGAGACCACAGACCCCCCACCTATGGAAGAAGGTGAAATACCCCCAACCCAAGCTGAGCAGGAGGAAGAAGAAGATGTGGTGGAGATTGGCACCACAACAGGTGAGTGTCTGCGACCACTGACTCAGGTAAGAGATGGATGCCGGCAGATACCTGTTTTTGTTTTGTTTCTCTCTTTTTAGGTGATCGTGATCCAGATCCTTTCACATCAGAAAGTGCCCAGATCCTGATCGGGGAGATCATGGGGTGTAATGTAGAACTGCAAAACATACAGCAAAAAATCAATGATGTGATTAAAAAAAATAATAACATCATCGATGTTTTGGGGCGAATTTAAAACCCCACAAAATCACTTTTTGAATTGTGGTCCAATCTTTTAAACTTTTTGCAATGTTTTGAAAAGACAAATTTGGAGGATGCACACAGTGTGCCAATATGTGCTATCTGCCATCACGGGAGATCAATGGATGTGTTTTGGGGGTGCAATCCCTTCCTCAATTATAAAGTAGCGGTGAGGAAGGGCTTGCTCCCCCAAAACACGTCCCTTGATCCCCCGTGATGGCAGGTCGCACATGTTGACATTTGTAAATTGGTGTGCATCTTCCAAATTTGGCTTTTCCAGGGGTGACTTCACCCCATCTGAGCGCTATATCAAACCCAGTTCCTAAATACTGATGTCTGATATAGCCTTCAGCTTTTACCTAATGTGAACTTTGTAAGTTCAAGTTTTTTGTCTTTCTTGTTGGTTTTACACAGGCCTGTTTTATCTTAAATGGACATTTCAATTTTTGATAATGCCACCCCAAAAATTGTTATACAACAAACATGTTGGTTTGTTTTAAAAACCTTTGGTAAATGCACATGTGATTGTGCAGGTATAAAAAAGTTGGTTACTCAAGAATGTGTGGATTATTGTCTCAACACTACAACACTTTTGGGGTGATGTAATTGCTGTTTTCAGCAAAAATGGGGGTTATTTCCTAAGGGCAAATCCTCTTTGCACTACAAGTGCACTTTCAGTGCAGTTGCAAGTGCACTTGTAGTGAAATGTGTTTTTGCATTTAGTAAATAACAGCCAACAGTGCTTTGTATAATAAGGTTACACAATCACAACATTTTCTGGACTCAACACATTTCTGTCAGGGTCAGCTAAAACAAACACAAGCAGTAAATGTCCACAAAGAATTTCTTTTTTTTTTTATTATAAAAAGGCTTCACAGATTGTCTGGCATATTGATAGCCCCCCTACCCACAAAGAACTCCAGGTAGCGTAACCGGACATCACGGGCACTCAGGGAGGGCAAGCCAGGACGGCCACTTTCAAGCGCCGTCAGTGTGGTTTGATGTATCCTTCAGGCCTCAGGCCCAACTGAGCCAGCATAGTTGGCCGAATGTTTCCTTAAAAAGTTATGGAGAACACAGCACGCAAGTATAATATGGTTCAGTTTATACTCCGCCATATGGATGGGTGTCATAAATAGGCGGAACCGGCTGGCCAGGATTCCAAATGTGTTCTCCACCACTCTTCGGGCTCTGGCCAGCCGGTAATTAAAAACCCTCTGTTCCGGGGTGAGGGTCCTCATTGGGAATGACCGCATCAGGTGGTCCCCCAGCGCAAACGCTTCATCAGCAATGAACACAAATGGGAGTCCTTCCACATTGTCCTCTGGAGCTGGCAAGTCCAAGCTGCCATTCTGGAGACGCCTGTAGAACTCCGTCTGGGCGATGACTCCACCATCGGACATCCGGCCATTCTTCCCCACGTCCACATACAAGAAGTCGTAATTAGCCGACACCACCGCCAACATCACTATACTATTGAACCCCTTGTAATTATAATAGTACGACCCCGAGTTGGGTGGTGGGACGATGTGGACGTGTTTCCCATCAATTGCCCCTCCGCAGTTAGGAAAGTCCCACCGCTGGGCAAAGTGGGAGGCCACAGTCTGCCATTCAGTCTGTGGCGTGGAAGGAAACTGTTGAGGAAAAAGAAATAAACATTACTATTTTTACTCTGAAACATGGCAAGCAGATTAGACACAAACATTATGGGGCAACCTCCAGATAGCATTTATTAAGGGGAATTTAACAACGCCAAAGTATAAGGTACACCTATCATATTCCCGCTCTCATGGGCCATTTCTAACATTATAGGGGGTGTGTGGAAATCTTGGACAGGTAACCCTCTTCACTTCATTGAGAGATGAATGCCTAAATAATGGGTATTACTTGGAACAGCCCCTCCTTAATTACACTATTGGCAGCCCACTGGACAGGTAAGAAGTGTCATAATACCAAGATACAAATACACACTGTACACATTTGAGGACATTTGGACATTCTGCTATTACCTGTCAAGATAATAATAGGATCCCAAAACTTTAAACAGTACCATTTGAAAGTATACAGGCAGGCCCTTGCACTACATGCTTTGGGGAATTCATCCATAAATCTGAGCACTAAAGAGATGGGTATAGTGTGTATGGGTTTGGCAAAGTCAGCAGATAGATGATTGAGGATAGAGAATTGGGATCAGCTGACTTAGCAGTTGGGGGAGGGAGGGTTACTAAAAATTATTTTGGGGACACCACAAAAAAAAAGCCTCTGGCACTCTGCCTGAATTTAAAGCAAAAATAACATTTCCAAACATTTTAGGGGGTGTTTGGGGTAAAGCACTACTATGGAGCAGAAAAAATACATTGTTAAGTGACTACATGAGGTGAATATAGGGCCAGGAGACACCATGCTGGGGAGGTTATTGAAGGGCAAATATGTATGAAGGACCTAAAATAATAATTACATAAAAATCCAGCATGCATGAGAATAAAGGGGACATTCACAGCATATTCCAATCATGGTAATTAGGGAATGAGGAAAGAAATACAATATATTAGCAAACATTCAATACAATAAAATGTGATATAAAAGGATAAAAATCTTACCTTTATATACTCCTTCTGCAGGACCTGGATGATGGCAGAACAGGTCTCTGGGATAATGATCCCCAGAGCCTGGGGGGAGATGCCTGTCGAGAACTTCAAGTCCTGCAGGCTTCTCCCTGTCGCCAAGTACCGCAGGGTAGCGACCAACCTCTGCTCCGGAGTGATGGCTTGCCTCATGCAGGTATCCTGCCTGCTAATATAAGGGGTCAGCGAAGGCAACAGACGGTGAAACACGGGGTCCGTCATCCTGAGAAAGTTCCTGAAATCATCAGGATTATTCTCACGGATCTCACGGAGCAAAGGCATATGAGAGAACTGGTCACGCTGAAGCAACCAATTCTTGGTCCATGAACTCCTCCCCACCCTGTTCATGGACTGGACTTGTGTCAAGGTCAGGACCCCAACACCAAGCCCCCGCACAGCACGAACTCTACGAGGAGTACGCATACGCAACATGGCTAGAAAACGGTCGGCTGCTCAGAACGAAGTAACGGAACGCACTGAAGAACAGCAAGGCCTATGAAGAGCAACCTGAAAAACAGTAACGAACGAACAAGAATACAATGACTACTTAAAGTCACGCGGAACTTGCTGCACGCACTGAAGAGCAGATACAAACCCACAAGCACAAACTGAACGGCAGAAAACGATCTGAATTCCACGAGTCTGAAAAAGCGCAAATCGTCTCTCACCAAACTTTTACTAACACGAGATTAGCAAAAGGAGCCCAAAGGGTGTCGCGCTTGGTTCTGAACCGGCCTTTTCTAGTCTCGTCGTACGTAGTGTTCGTGACCGCGTGGTTGGCTACAACTTTGCGCGACCGTGTGTAGACAAAACAAGTCCGACCGTGTGTACGCCCTATAAGGGTTTACCAGTATTTAATGTAAAATTACACCCAAAAAAAAAAAAAAAGCCTATCTGCACATGCTGCTTTAACTCTAAAAGCCAAAACAGCTGATGATGAAAGCTCCCCTTCAGTTTGTCTCATATACCTGTTGATTCTGCCAGTGTTACCTGGGATTCTGGATTTCCTGTGGAGGGTTATCAGCAGGGTGGATTTGATTTAAATCAAGTTGATTTAAATCACAATTTAAATCATGATTTAAATCACTAGTAAAAAGGCTTGATTTAAATCCACTCGATTTAAATCAAAATTTTTAAAGAGCAACTGTCATCTCTGTCCTGCAGCGGCTCCTCCTCTGACCCGCTGTTGACTCACCGACAGTCCCATTAATGGGACGACTGGTGATGCGGCAGTGACACAAGAAGGTTAGGGACGTGGCGGCAGCAGGTGAGTGGATACCCGCTACCATGATGGATCTGAGATGACAGGTGCTCTTTAAATGTAAGGACTTATCCTTGCTGGTAGTTAGAATCTTTAACATTTGCAAACAAAATGAAGGTTTCCTATTTAGAATAATAAGCTGTCAGTTTAGTAAAACAGCAATATTAGAACTGATGCAATCATACAGTTTGTAGTGTACATAGATTTGCAAAACAATGGGATAAAGGAATATTCCTGAACTTTCTTTTATCTCATGGTTACTGTGAAATGGTGTGAATGTATCTATGCAGTCCATGTTATCTCAGCTTACAGAGCTTCGATTCATTGAATGAATTTAACAAAAATGTAACTATTGCAGAGTATACAGCCTCATGCTACATAACTAAGCTTCAATTCATGCTAAATAAACTAAATTATTAATGTATCCTAAAAAGAAAACTATATTTAGATAGATTTTTACTCCAAAAGCATTTTATTAAAATAAATTTGATAAAAATCAAAAAAATTAATTTAAATAAAAAAAATCAGATTTACATTAAAAAAATCTGATTCTTTTAAAAATCATTGATTTTTATCCACCCTGGTTGTCAGTGATAACACTAAGCTGCTTAATTTGTAGCAACATTGTCAACCCTCCTATGTGAGTCTCCACAATACAGCGGTTATATCATAATGCCGGTGTTCTGCCGAGAAAGTTCCGCTCGGCAGATTAGTTCCCCCCTCTACTGCGCATGCGCAGTAGAAGCCGGCGGAAATAGCCGAAGCGGAACAGCTGAAAATCAGCTGTACACGGCGCCTGTAAGAGGGCCCCTCGCGGGCTCGCTTCACTCGCCACGCTTCGGGCATGGCCTCGCTGCGCTCGGCACTTTTAGATTCCCCCTCTAGGTCCACTTGGATAGTGGGGAAGGAATCTGGACCCAGAGCGCAGGCGCCGTGTACAGCTGATCGAAGCGTTTGAGCTTCGGCTATCTCCGGCGGCCAACAGTAGTACGTACTGCGCAGGCGCTGCGCCTGCGCAGTACAGGGGAGGAACCAATCCGCCGAAGGAACTTATTCGGCAAGACACCGGCCTGCCTGCATTCTGGAGGTGTCAAATTGGAGAAGTGCTGCCTCTGAGCTAGCTACATTAGCAAATCTTTCCCACTAACCAAAGAGGAAAAGAACCTTACATCCACAAAAAATATATTTGAAATATCAACAAAAAAGTATTTTTGTAAAATGCTATCGCTCATTTGAATGAGCTGGTCATGGTACACTCCAACATCTATTTGAGTGCATATACTTGTCTTTTCTTTCTATATTTCTTTTTGCTTCATTAAGTAGTGAAAAAATAAATCATCGTTGAATAACAACTAAATGCATGTTTATTATTTTTGTGAAAGTATGTGGAAGATTTGCTCTCTGTTTGAAACACTAAAAAAAAATCAGCTGGTATTTGCTAGTCAACAATTTCCACAAAATAAAGACCCCAGTAATGCTAGTTATTTCCCCCAAACTCTTTGGGTGCTTTAGAGCCTGGAGTTGATGTAATACAGAACAGGCAGAAGATTAGTCCAAAAACAACTCTTTTGTCATCCCTACAACTTCCAGGTTCACCATGTAAAGCTGACCATAGACTTCAGAGGTTGGTTGATTGTGCACACAGAATACAATTATCTTTACCAATGATCTACCAAAGCTTACAAGTGTTTTCTATGGAATAGCTGAAAAGCTGGATGCTGCCTCCAACTCATCAGAATGAGATCAATAGCAACCAGGGCATGTTTTCTAACCTGCCAAATTGATTATTTTTTTAGGATGGTGGCCAATAGCAGACATATAATCATCAACCAAACCACCTAAAATGGCTTGGTTTGACAACTGTTACTTTATACGTATAGATAGGCTTTCTTACTATTGCATGTGTCCATTAGGTCCCTCAGAACCCTGTTTGGACTACTGCTACTATCCTGATTTTGTGACAACTGCTGGAAAAGTGTTTTATTTAACTAGTAGTTGACAAAAGCAGCATCTTTTACTTTGGCGAATAATGACATTTTGGGCATGATTAGATTAGCCTTTTTAAATTGACTAATGATGGCACCTAGAGGATGTGACACTGAAAATGGTAAATGCTGATCTTTTGCAATGACATGACCTCACATGCCAGGCTGTGGGAGAGCGCAGGCAGGCTCAGGGCAGGGTGTGAAGGTATGCAAGGATGCTTGACAAATATCACCAGAACACGAACATGGCATAAACTCTTTTAGTGCAGATAGCCAAACATTTATGAACATCCATACTGGGCTAATAGGTGCTATTCATTTCAAATCCAAATTTGTACAAATACGTTTGCAGTTATTTGTTAAAGTGGATGTAAACCCAATGTCATCCTTTCTAAACTACTGCCATAGTGGTTATCTATAAGCAGGGCTTTTTTTCAGCTGGTACTTGGTGGAACTCAGTTCCACCACCTCCGGTTCAGACCCTCTGCTCCCTGCTCACCACTATCACTTGGCTTCTGTGTTTACAAGTGACAGCTTGTCTTCTAATGGCTCGCACAGATCTAATCTCCGGAGTGGATCCCACTTAATGCAGGATGGGGACAAGGAAGATGCAGGTGTCTGGGGTGCAGTATAGATGCCAACATCGCCCCCCCTCCCCCACTGGATGATCTCCCTGCAAGTAAGAGAGGCAGAGACACCCACTGTGTGTCAGGAGATACTAGAGTTGGCTGGGCACTTCGAGTTAATACAGCAATAAAAGTAAAACATGTGGAAAATGGTGGAGCTTTTATAGGGTGCGGGAATGAAAGTGAGATGTGGATGGGGGATGCAGAAGGGGATGCAGCAGCTGTGGAAGAAGGCTGAACTCTTCACTCTGTGTGCAGCACATCCCTGAACTCTGCACTCTGTATGTAGTGCACCCCTGAACTCTGCACTCTGTATGTAGTGCACCCCTGAACTCTTCACTCTGTGTGCAGCACATCCCTGAACTCTGCACTCTGTATGTAGTGCACCCCTGAACTCTGCACTCTGTATGTAGTGCACCCCTGAACTCTTCACTCTGTATGCAGCACATCCCTGAACTCTGCACTCTGTATGCAGTGCACCCCTGAACTCTGCACTCTGTATGTAGTGCACCCCTGAACTCTGCACTCTGTATGTAGTGCACCCCTGAACTCTGCACTCTGTATGTAGTGCACCCCTGCACTCTGCACTCTGTGTGCAGTGCACCCCTGAACTCTGCACTCTGTATGCAGTGCACCCCTGAAATCTGCACTCTGTATGCAGTGCACCCCTGAAATCTGCACTCTGTATGCAGCACATCCTTGAAATCTGCACTCTGTATGCAGCACATCCTTGAAATCTGCACTCTGTATGCAGCACATCCCTGAAATCTGCACTCTGTATGCAGTGCACCCCTGAAATCTGCACTCTGTATGCAGTGCACCCCTGAAATCTGCACTCTGTATGCAGCACATCCCTGAAATCTGCACTCTGTATGCAGCACATCCCTGAAATCTGTACTATGTACGTTGTGCACCCTTGAATTCTGCCCTGTGTGTAACCCCTCAGAACTCTGCACTCTGTACATAATGCACTCCTGGTGTTTATTGCCTCCTACTGTTAGTGAAATTTGACCACACCCACTACTTGATGCGGTTTGGAGGGTGTGTGTGGAGGGGGGTTTGAGGAGTTGTGGTTCCAGCACCTATTTTTTGAGAAAAAAAGCCCTGAGTGTCATAGTTAACATTCCTTGAAAAAAGTTCCTTTTTTTCCACTACAAGATGGAGTTCTGTGCGCATAGAGCTCAGTGGTGGCTGGTGGTTGGCAAGCGGTTAATATCAGATCAGTGTCATTTAGGTGGGCTAAAAGTAGTCCTAGGTTTTGCTGGACTTATTCAACAAAAAAGAGGAAATAAGAGATGAAAGCCATTACATATACACAAATTAAGCACATAAGGTTCTTCTTATCTGATTTTCTTACAGGTCTGATGAACAAAAAGTAAACACATCTGGTATGCCTGATGCTGTTTCCTATACGTTCTCAATGTTTAACAGCAAAGATACTGTTAAAAAGTCACATGCCACAGAAGACTAAATTGTGATGGTTTTTCTTTTTTAATTGTAATAACCAAGTTATGGATATGGCAATGTCAGGATGGAGCTCTTTTTCTAGCAGTGTCAGTGACTGCATTACTGAATCATTCCCTGTAACTGCAACCTAATAGATATTGACGACTGCCTCCACTCTACAGATGCTGCTCTGATCAATCAACAGACTCCACCCTTCTGTTCCCTGTGGTTGCATCTCCGGCCTCATCACTTTCCCGGTTTTGGTTGGTGTATGCTGGGATTGACAAGGTTTTGGGTCATTATGGGGAATCAATAGGAGTGTTGGATGATATCACCTTCAGTTTGCATATCCCTTGAAAAAGCGACAATGCGAAACATGTCGGGCTAGTATGCAACTATATCATCTTCCAAACTATATGTACACTCATATCCCACTTGACCACCGTGTTTTTATCAAAATTGAAATTTCATGAATTTTGTACAAACTGTATGTTTTTTAATGGTTGAATTAAAAATTGTGTTTTTTTAAGTAAAAAAAAAATTTCCATGTCTAGTTTGCTTGCACCGTCAAAATCCCTTTATCCCTTCTGTAACCTAAGACATGCATTATTTTTTAATTCCCACCCCCACTCCTTTCTTCAGCAGCTCTGCAAGAATGGGTTGTTCCACACCTCAGCATGATTTGGCATGCTGAAGTCATGTGGTTACTTTCCTGTCTTTTCACTGGATGTTGGATATCATAGCAGAAGTTCAGTGTAAGAAATACACAGGAGAAAATGCATATTGACAAGGGGAGTGTAGAGGTAGGAGGGGAGTCTACTGACATCACGACTGCACCCACTGAGCTCCAGACAACAGACCCACCCACGGAATCTGCAGTTTTTCGGGTTTCATAACAGACAGAGGGGAGACATTTGACAGGTAAAGATACATGCAGGAGGCATGTATATCCTTATAGACAGGGCTTTTTTTCTCAAAAAATAGGTGCTGGAACCACAACTCCTCAAACCCCCCTCCACACACACCCTCCAAACCACATCAAGTAGTGGGTGTGGTCAAATTTCACTAACAGTAGGAGACAATAAACACCAGGAGTGCATTATGTACAGAGTGCAGAGTTCTGAGGGGTTACACACAGTGCACAATTCAAGGGTGCACTACGTACATAGTGCAGAGTGCAGGGGTGCACTACATGCAGAGTGCAGATTTCAGGGGTGCACTATATGCAGAGTGCAGAGTTCAGGGGTGCATTACATACAGAGTGCAGATTTCAGGGGTGCACTGCATACGGAGTGCAGAGTTCAGGGGTGCACTACATACAGAGTGCAGATTTCAGGGGTGCACTGCATACAGAGTGCAGATTTTAGGGGTGTACTGCATACAGAGTGCAGAGTTCAGGGGTGCACTGCATACGGAGTGCAGAATTCAGGGGTGCACTATATACAGAGTGCAGAGTTCAGGGATGTGCTGCATACAGAGTGCAGAGTTCAGGGGTGCACTACATACAGAGTGCAGAGCTCAGGGATGGGCTGCATACGGAGTGCAGAGTTCAGGGGTGCACTGCATACGGAGTGCAGAGTTCAGGGGTGCACTGCATACGGAGTGCAGAGTTCAGGGGTGCACTGCATACGGAGTGAAGAGTTCAGGGGTGCACTATATACAGAGTGCAGAGTTCAGGGGTGCAATGCATACAGAGTGAAGAGTTCAGGGATGTGCTGCACACAGAGTGAAGAGTTCAGCCATCTTCCACAGCTGCTTACTTCTGCATCCCCCATCCATATCTCACTTTCATTCCCGCTCCTTATGAAAGCTCCACCATTTTCCACATGTTTTACTTTTATTGCTGTATTAACTCGAAGTGCCCAGCCAACTCTAGTATCTCCTGACTCACTGTGGGTGTCTCTGCCTCTCTCACTTGCAGGGAGATCATCCAGTTGGAGGGGTGTTGGCATCTATACTGCACCCCAGACACCTGCATCTTCCTTGTCCCCATCCTGCATTAAGTGGGATCCACTCCAGAGATCAGATCTGTGGGAGCCGTTGGGAGACAAGCTGTCACTTGTAAACACAGAAGCCAAGTGATATTGGTGAGCAGGGAGCAGGGGGTCAGAGCCGGAGGTGGTGGAACTGAGTTCCACTAGTTCCAGCTGAAAAAAAGCCCCGATGACACTGCATTATAAAACCTGCACGTTTAATTTACAATGGGTCTTTTTACATATTTCAACTATAATATTTGGTATGTATGTGATTAATCGCTTAAGGCCTGGAAGGATTTTCCCTCTTAATGACCAGGCCATTTTTTGCGATACAACACTGCTTCACTTTAACTGACTATTGCACGGTTGTGCGACGCTGTACCTGAACAAAATTGATGTTCTTTTTTTCCCCACAAATAGAGCTTTCTTTTGGTGGTATTTGACCACCTCTGCGTTTTTTTGTTTTTTTTTGCGCTATAAACAAAAAAAGAGCGACAATTTTGGAAAAAAAAAAAACAATATTTATTACTTTTTGCTATAATAAATATCCCAAAAAAAAATGTCTTCATCAGTTTAGGCCGATATATATTTTTCTACACATTTTTTGCTAAAAAAAAATCGCAATAAGTGTATATTGATTGGTTTGTGCAAAAGTTATAGCGTCTACAAAATAGAGGATAGATTTATGGAATTTTTGTTATAATTTTTTTTTTACTAGCAATGGCAGCGATCAGCGATTTTCAGCAGGACTGGGACATTGCAGCGGTCAGATCGGACACTTTTGACACTTTTTTAGGACCATTGACCGATATTTATACAGCGATTAGAGCTAAAAATAGCCAATGATTACCGTATAAATGTCACTGGCAGGGAAGGAGTTAACACTAGGTGGGGGCGCAAGGGGTTAAATGTGTTCTTTCATGTGTGTTCTAACTGTGGGGGATTGGGACTGCCTGGAGGCTGTTCCTAATCTTTAGGAGCAGCAGATCTGTCTCTCCTCCCCTGACAGAACAGAGATCTGTCTGTTTACATTGACAGATCTCCGTTAGAGCTCTTAAAGCGGCCGATGTACCATGATGGTGATTTGCCAACCTGCCGCAGTATGGAAACCTGCCCTGAAAGTCTTAATGGGATGCGTGATCTAGGAAGTAGAGAGATAAAAATGTTAGCAGAACAGGCTTCAGTGAGAAGACACTGGTTTAAAAAGATTCATAATGAGGAAAATGAAAAGGAATGTGAAACTTTCCTAGTTACAGTGTTTGCTGTATAGCATTTCACTGATTTCACTTTTTGTAAAAAGCAGGCCTTGTTTCCTCAAAAGTTCGACGGACGTAGAAATGAAACATGTTTCAAATCTTTTCGAAGGACTCGAGTCCGGTCGAAAAGTCCGCCCGTCTGTATGCTAGTCCGTCGGACAAAAACCGACGCTAGGGCAGCTATTGGCTACTGGCTATGAACTTCCTTGTTTTAGTCCGGTCGTACGTCATCACGTACGAATCCATCGGACTTTGGTTGATCGTGTGTAGGTAAGTCCGTTCATTCAGAAAGTCCGTCGTAAAGTCCGTTGAAAAGTCCGCCGGGCAAAGTCTGCCGTAAAGTCCGCTCGTGTGTACGCGGCATTATAGTCACAAACTCCATGTGAAGCTCCAGCCAATATAAAAAAAAATCTGTGAATACACCATCTTGCCTCAAATTTTTAATTTTTTTGTGTATGTCTAAAATATAGAATATTGTATTGTATTCTATATACCGTATAATTCTATATTAAACAACTGATGGACTGATTCAAATTTTCAAAAAACAGCTTTACAAATTTTCATACATATATGGATTTTAACTGCATTGCCAAGGAACCCTTTTAAAATCTGGACCCAGCTGTTGAGATGTACATCAACTTGACCAGCAAGTTGGTATCAAATGACCAATGGAATCCAGCCGGTCACTGACCTTTTAGCCTAAGTTCATCTGTGTTTTCTTTTCACTTGATTTGTTTTGTCTTACACGTATAGCACAGGATATCTCGTCACTTTCCTTTCCTTTATTGGTATGTTTAAATACCTTATTATGATGATGGTAAGAGTAATCAAGACATGCAGGATGTATCCACTAGCCTCCAAGGTACAAAAATAGTTCCCGGTAGCCCACACTATGCAGTTTCCTAAGAAAGAAAATCTCTCAAACTTGCCATAAATGGATAGAATTTTTAAAGAAAATTCTTAGGAAAAGTCT
This sequence comes from Lithobates clamitans, assembly GCA_037952925.1. NCBI lineage: Eukaryota > Metazoa > Chordata > Amphibia > Anura > Ranidae > Lithobates > Lithobates clamitans. The sequence goes on from JBBGZY010001371.1 coordinate 3,978,330, forward strand.
TAGAAAAATGTATAAGAAAATTCTCAAAACATTCTTAGAACCTTTGGATGTTGTTTAAAGATTTTGTCTACTTTTAAAATTTGATTTTGGAATGAATGGACTTTGCAGAAAAGTCCACATACACTATTTGAAATTTGTTTGTTTAAGAAGAATTTTCCATCTTGCTCCTTTGAATTTTTGTCATCATTGCGGTAAAAAATAAAAACATCAGTTTGACCCAACTAATGATCAGAAAAACGTACGGTCTTAGTATATTCTTTTTCTAAGAATTTTTGTTCAAGATTCTACCCATCTGTGGCAAGCTTAAGTGAACTCGTACTGTACTGTATTGTAAAATTTTAAAAGTAAAAGTCCTGCCCAAGTGCAGTAATGTTTTGAAGCCTGTTATTAGCCAGAAAGCCTCCTATGTGTAAGTCAACAAGATAGTCAAAACTTTCAGTGCCATTACAAGCAAGCATATAATATGGCATTGTTCCCCGCTGGTGCTCAGGAAAGAAGGTTCTGGCATCTGGATTCACTCATCCAAAGGTGTCAGTAAGAAAGGTATGAGATGCCGCTCAACCAATCCAGGAAGGGGGCATCTACCTAGGCAACAAGATAGGCCTCCTGAAATGGCAGTAGACAGGGCTTAGCCATAAAGTCACAAAAAGTCAGATTCAGTTAAAGTTTCATCTAGGGTACAATTAAAACCTTGAAAGCGCCAATGAAGTAATTTCTTCAAGTAATAAGTGTAAGTAGCAGAAGGAAAAAATTGCTTAGCCCCTTGTTTTTTGGCGTGACAACATTTTTGGCCCCATAGACTTCAATGAGAACACATGAAAAATGCATCAAAACAACATAAAACTGCATGAAAATTATGCAGATACATAAGTGTGAACCTAGAAAACAACTTATGCTTAAATGGGTTGTAAACCCTCGTCTTTTTTCACTTTAATACATCCTATGCATTAAGGTGAAAAACCTTCTGCCACTGAGCTGCCCCCCTCAGTCCCCCGTTTTACTCACCTGAGCCTGTTTGTTCCCTCGCCGGAGACACACTCTACCTCTCTGGCTCTTGATTGGATAGATTGATAGGAGCGCAGCCACTGGCTCCCGCTGCTGTCAATCAAATCCAATGACGTGGGCACCAGGGTGCGGGGCTGAGTACGGCATTCTGTATCTATGGACGCAAAAGCCAGACTCGAGAGTGCGCCCGCAAGGTAACCCCCTGGGAGAGTGCTTCTCCTATGGAGTTTACCGATGCGGGGAGGAGCTGATAGCACCGCCGGGGGACCCCCGAAGAGGATGATCGGGGCCTCTCTGTGCAAAATGAACTGCACGGTAGAGATAAGTATGACATGTTTGTTATTTAAAATAAAAAAAACAAGAGTTTACAACCCCTTTAAAGAGGTTCTAGCTTTGTTTTGTTTTATCATAAAAAATAACAAACATGCCTACCTTACAATGGTTTTGCACAGAGCAGCCCCCATCCTCTTCTTCTGGGGTCCCCCGCCAGGGCTCCAGGCCTCTCTTCTTCATTGGGTGCCCCTAAGGAAAGCTGCTTTCCCTGGGTGCACCCTGCATGCACACTCCTGAGTCCCGCTGGTGTCCATTAACAGACCGTGAGAATCGTCCCCTCCCCCCTGTTCCTGTGTCATCGGATTTGATTGACAGCAGTGGGAGCCAATTGCTCCCGCTGCTATCAATCTGTCCATTGAAGAGAGAGGCAGCGACGGGAGCAGCTGCGCACGTGAACATCGCTGGATTGTATGGGTTTAGATAAGGAAAAGGGGGGTCTGGGGGGCAGCTGCAGGAGAGAAGGTTTTTTCCCTTCATGCATAGAATGCATGAAGGGGAATAACCTTGAGGCTTTAAAACCACTTTACCATTTGATTTTGAGAGTAGTCCGCATGGTTTATATAGGGACTTTAATATATAAATATATAATATTAATAATCAACGAGCTTACTAAAGTCAGCTTATGTGCTCTAGGTGTAATCCACAAAAGCAGTATTGGGAAACTGAAGATTTTGAAATAATATTTTTTATTCCAAACAATACATTGAAATATTTGAAGCACACACAAATAACTGGAATATATTGTTCATAATTAATACACAATCATCCACCAAAAGTTTTTATGCTACTTCGATGTGGATGCATTTATTTCAATTACCTAGTGTGTATACGATTAAAAGAATTTCCTTTCAATGTGATTGGATGTTAAAGATAGACCAAGTTTGCTCCAACAACCAGTGTAATAAAAACTATTTTATTACAGTAGAGAAAGACAGATTTGATGTAGCAACAACTGGTCTGTTAAAAAGAGTAAGCCCTACAATGTATTATTGTTTTAAATATAGCATCTCCTACTTCTCATCTTGTATTCCTAAAATCTTTCCTAAAGCAGCTGTCAGATCACTGAGGATATGTCTGTGCATTTTAATATATGCCTTCCTGTCTTTAAAAAATATCCATTCATTTAACACATTTACTTTAATTACATTTAACCTTGATCTCATAAAACCAAATCAGTATATAAAAAGACATGCTAGACGAACCCAGAATGTTTTCATTCATAGCAGGGGAGCTTACCACAATCCCATCTTTTCATGAACAATCGATAGCATTCAGTCCTCACCAGCTGACAAAATAATACAAGGGTTTGAACTTCCTATGCCACTAATCACTGCAAGGATAGTACTGTCCCTCAGCTTCTTGGTTAAGTACAGAAAATCTTCACTCCTTGAATTATCTGATTGTCATATGCAGTTAGAAACATTGAAAGCTCAGATATACAGTATATACTGCTATTTTCTCCTTTTAATTTAACATTTGGAACTTTCTAAGTAAATACTTCACTCCTGAACACTGATTGCAATTCAAGAAAAAATGCTACCGTAAATAGGAAATCTTTTACAATACAATACTTTCTTCCAATGGCATCAGTGGCAGACATACAGAATTCTACTGTTTCCCTATTGTTTCTACATAAACTGCATTTATTTGGGTTTTACTGCATAGGTTAAGGAGCTTGATACTCATCGAACTTTCTGTTGTCTACTATTGCTCTGTGAGATAACATTTACATATTCAGCTATAATAGTTTTCATAAAATGATAGTGGATCATCCCTGTCAACCAATACAGTCCTGGGTTTGGATTACCCAGACATCACGAGATCCCCTTAAGAAGATTTGGATTTCACTATGTGACCCTTTCAGTTCACATACTGACACGAATTAATCAAGGCAAAGGTACTGGGGAGAGAGAAATGTGGTAATTATGAACTTAAGTTACGCTAAGAAATCTTACATATAGGCCAGGAGATGAGGAAGACAGATATGTGTTCACTCTGTAGAAGAAGATTAAACTGGAAAATGCTTTTACACAGAAGGCAGTTGAAGTCCCTCAGGACTAGTGTTGGGCAAATGGTTTAGCCCGAGCATGAGTAAGGGCCGAACATTGGCAGTTTGCCCTTTCAGCGAACATCTGAATTTTTGGGGTGTTCAACCCTTGGCCCACCGACGACCTTAATGCACTGCGCACAGTGCATTGGAAGCCCTGATTGGCTGAAGCAATTAAAGCTTTGCCCAATCAGGGCACATAGCACTGTCGGAGCCATTACTGGACACTGTAATGATGACTCTTTCCAGTCATAGCTCATTGCTCTTAGTCCCACCACATACTATAAAAATATTCTTCCCATAGCGGCCATTTGCAGTGTGATATTGGCTTGGAGAGAGATAGAACAGGGCTCTGATCAGTGCTACTAGTGAGTTAATGTGCTATAGTGGGATTTTGTGATTCTATTGTCAGTGTAAAGTATCAGGTTAGTATCTAGTGATAGTGCAGTGTGAGTGTAGTGTGACCATTCATTTTTACTTTAGTATCAGTTTAGCGTGAATCTAGTGATAGTACAGCGTGAGTGTAGTGTGACCATTCGTTTTTACTTTAGTGTCATTTTATTTTGTCAGGGCAGGTTTTAAACGCAATATATTTCAGTGCATTGGTGCACTTTACTGCAGTATAGTGCATGTTTAACGCAGTGTATTGCAGAGCGTTAGTGCACATTTAACCTAGTATATTTCAGTGCAGTATATTTCAGTGTGTTAGTGCACGTTTAACGCAGTATATTGCAGTGCAGTATATGTCAGTGTGTTAGTGCACGTTTAACGCAGTATATTTCAGTGCATTCATGCACATTTATTGCAGTATATTGCAGTGCGTTAGTGCAGTTTTACTGCAGTAAATTGTAGTGTGTCAGTGGAGTGTGTCTGTGTAGTGAGTACTCAAGTTAAAATGCACCAAACACCACTTTCCATTAATTAAAGTGCATTCGCGTACACATTTCCCCATCTTTATTACATTTTGTTAATAAGCCCCCCTCCCCATCATGTCTGGGAAGCCAACAAGGAGAGGCAGAGGTTCCCATGGCCCTGTGAGGGGGCCAGCAGCGTCTGTGTCCACTGTCCACAGGCAAATGTGGACATGGTCTTTCCTCAGGCAGGGCCTCATTTCCTCTGTTTAGTGATGTTGCCCGTGCTATCCAGCCACAGAATGAAGAGGAGGTGGTGAACTGGCTTACTAAACCATCCTCATCCTCCTTATTCTCCGTCACCCAAGCAGAGACTAGTGCGCAGTCCACGGCAGCTGCCAGAGTGGCTCCTTGCCACAGCTGCCTCCTTGTCCACAGCTACTCCTGCCATAGCTCCAGCATCAGGCATGGAGTTATTTGAACACAGCATCAGTCACTTGCTCCACTTGATGATGCACAGCCATTACTTGATTCAGATCTTGGTTCTGAGGTTGAGGAAGGTTGGAACATGAGCTTACAGAGAGGGGTAAACACTGGTAAACAACAAATTGGCAGTCATGCTCCCCCAGCTGCAGCGTATTGCCAAGTTGTCTGCAGTGATAATGAGGATGGAGGGGATGATGATGATGATGATGAGGTCACGGGCGCAACTTGGATGCCGGATGGAGCAGAGAAGGAAAGTGAGGGTGAGGCACAACACCACCACCCTAGCCACCCTATTTCACCAGACTGTGGAGCTTTTATCTCCCAACCTACTTCCCACAGTTCAGCTGTTTGGGCCTTTTTAGCATATGTGCAGCCAATCGTACTGTTGCAATTTGCAAACTTTGCCTCAAGCAGATCAAGCCTGGCAAAAACACCAGCCATTTGGGTACCCCATACTTGACAAGGCATTTAACCTCCCATCACTGAGGTCATTGGCAAGAGCACCTGAAAGCCACACAAAAGGTGAGAGTAGAAGACAAGGGGTACAGAGGTGAGCGGTGGATGGTGAGTTTTCTCTTTTTTTTTTTCACAAGAAAGTGAGTTTTCTCTTTAGGGAGTTGGGATTTTTGCTTGTTGAGGGAAGTTTTTGCTGGGGGAGGGGGTAGCTTGAGGCACAGGGGTTTACTGGGGAAGATTGTTACCTGGAGGGACAAAGGGAGGGAAGGAGGGTATGTTTGCTATAGGAGGTAATTTTGACTTGAAAGAGAAGATTTTTTCTAGGGGATTTGCTTGAGGGGATTTTTGCATGGGGAAGAGCTAGCAGCAAAAGCAGCAATTTTTTATATCTTTTATTAAAGGGGTGTAAAAACCAGTATACAATACGCACAAATGCATATTAACACATTTCAGCCCACAGGAGCCTTAGTCATAGAAAAAAAAGATGCACGTTCAAATCCTCTTATACCCTTCTATATCTCCACTCTACAAAATCAGAGGGGAGGGGTAAATAAAAAAAATGTTCAAAGTCAAGCAAGATGACGTGTTAAAACATTAAACATGAAGTACAAAAAAAATGAGGGGGACCAAAATATGCAAAATAAGTAATAAAAAATGCAGAAAACATATATTAACACAGGTACAGATCAAAGTCCTAACATAAATTTTGACCATTAGGGACTTGGGTGTGCAACCTGTGTATCCACCACAATTCCTTTTCCAGGAGCCTGCGGTGCCAATTGCCATTCCTGGCGACAGAAAATACCTGTTCTATGCCACAAAAGCAAAAGGAAGACTTATTGGGGTTGATTTACTAATGGCAAATAGACTGTGCACTTTGCAAAGTGTAGTTGCTCCAGAGCTTAGTAAATGAGCTGACGCTTTGCTGACTACCATCATCCAATCATGTGCAAGCAAAAATGCATTTTTTATTTTTATTTTCCGTGCATGTGATTGGTTATTCTTTGCAAAGTGAACCTTTACCTCATTTACTAAGCTCTGGAGCAACTGCACTTGCAGAGGGCACAGTCTGCTTGCCTTTAGTAAATCAACCCCCTTTGCCTCCATATACCTCTCTAAAATGTTTAGAAACATTAGAGATCTGTTTGACATTAGTGCTTAATGAATCACAAAAGTGTTCTCCTTTTCGGGGTTTCAGCGGGCGTGTTGTACAACCTACAAACTGTAGAGAACATGAAGAATAATATATCATATAAATAACAAAACTGGACCCACAATTAATATAATATTTAATACTAAAACTTTTTTGAAGGGGAAAAATAAACAAATGGTTTAGTGACCAAATTAAGTCTACAGTATCTGCAGATATTAACTTAACACAGGAATTAGTAGAGGTAAAGTAGCCAGGGGAAAGAAGAGACCCTAAGGTCAAAAACCTTCAGTACTTGTCAAAGAATAAGAATATTCCTTCTAATTAATTATGTCAATTATAACTCACTAGAAAAAGCAGTAACAAATGTAACCCTCCAATCCCTTTGCTTATTCCTTCTGCCGCTACATGGTACGTAGCCCTTTCTTTGCAAAGGGCAACTGTCAAACATATTGACCTATGTACTACAATTAAGTTTTTGTTGGGCTTGTGTAGTATGACCACTGTCCACAACTGGTTAAAGGAGCAGGCTCCAGGGCTGCCATTCAGCTCCTGGCTTCACTATCTACTGGGACAAAAACTTGGAACAGGCATGCATCTACTAAAGTCTTAAGCTTTAAGTATGCAGGTAAGTATAACATGTTTGTTATTTTTACATTTTTAAAAATGAGACTTTATTATAACTTCAATTGGCTTCTGTGACTATTGATCCTAGAATGTCTGTGTGTAAGCAAGTGAGACAAGGACCTTAGAATGTAAGTTCCTTGAAGGTTGGGACTGATGTGAATATACAGTATGCAAAGAGCTGAGTACCTTGTGGGTGCTATATAAAAATATACCTGTAATATATAACTACATTCATCTGTGAATAGTTACATTGGTCCAGCTTGGATCAATGTAAGTATGCATGTGTCATAGTTGTGGAAGCTGGAAATCATTGTAGTAGGCATTGATACAATAGTGATTTCTGTTGACTTCTGGGTCCCATGTCAAGTGGCTGCCCCGTTGCTTAATGAACCCAGGAGGTCACTCACTCAGCAAAGAAACCATTCTGAGAACAGTTTGTATTTTCATAATAGGTGAAAAGCGTTCTCTTATTGGATGAGGTGGAGATCATGACATCACTGCACCACCTATATACCTCGCCCAATTCAAGATCCTTTTGCATTCATTGGGAAAATGCAAAGTGTTCTCATGGTACCCAGAAGCCAGCAGCAATCGCTGTAGTATTAGTGCCTACTACAATGTTTTCCAGCTTCCACAGGGATCTTCAAGTATGACACATGCATACTTACATTGCTGGACCAATGTGATTATGCAAAATATCCAATTCTAAATTTCACATTTAATTAATATTAGAGTGTTATTATATCTTAGTGGTTATACTGTATGGTGACATTATGACATGTTTTACATATTTAAAAAAAAAAGAAGCAAAAAGTGGTGAAGGGTAGACAAGCTGTTACAAGGAGAAGAAATAAATAATTAACATTTGTATATTTGCTATTGTAGCACCCTCTACCTGAAGGTAGGTGCTAGATTAGTATTTTCTATAGCTCAGGGTCCAAGTGCAGGTAAATTTAGCCAGGCCTGTGCTTTAGGCTGGGCCTGGTTGTTTTGATTTGGGACTGGGAGTTTTGGTGTAGTGGGAGGTGTGGCCACCTGTACTCTGACTCAGAAGCGCCTCCCCTGCTTTCAGACAGATTGTTTTGGAAGAGAGGTTGGATCTGAGGTTTGAATGGCAGGCAGCTCATGTGAGGAGCTCTGACCAATTACCCTTTGGCATTGGCAGGGGGCAGGCCTCCCATATAAGCTGAGGTCACATGCTGCCAGGGAGGAGTTCTGAAGAGCAGGAAAAGACAGAATGGAGTATTGAGCTGCTGTTCTGGGCATCCCCATGTGGGGATGCACCGAGCGCGGAGAAGGGATCGAGGAACCGCTAGGAGGGAGTCCTAGGTAAAGATCTTCATTTCTGAAGTGGTGTCAAGCTGCTGTGACTGGGGAACACAGGACTTGTATGCTAGAGAAGATCAGTCCGGAAGAAGTAGCAGTAAAGCGGAGGAGAGTAGATCAGCGTTCTGTGACCCGGGACACAGAACTATCCTTTTTTTTGGAGAAGGGAACACAGCATTGACAGTTATGGACTGGCTGAGAACAGTAGTCTGCTCATTACCATGTGTCAGGCCATCGGGGGGAGGTACCGCGTATCTCTGGTCTGGTTAAGCGCATTGGTAATACCTTCCAAAAGACTGTGTGGCTGTCTGATTTATTGAGCCATCGGGGAGAGGCTGTGTAGGCCTCTGGCTCCTTGATTCGCTGGGGCAATACCATACCAATATGGTCTGCAAGGAGGAACTATTCAGAGTGATTCTTTCTTGTCCCAATGGAAGTGAAGAAATAGTATTTCAGTAGTTTTGCAGTAAGGATTTGTACAAGAAGAGAAGGAGCAACAGTCTACAGAGAAGATTTTCAGAGGAAGAAGACAGAGGGTGCAAGGTGTGCATCAATATGCAAGGCCAAGGCCACTCAATAATGTCTTTCAATGTGCTAAATACTATGGGCATCTCATATCTTCCTTTATCCCACCCAAGTTGTATCCTGCAATAAACGTAACAAAACTGCGCAAATGACTGTTCATTGTCTTAACTGATGGATGGGGGTCTGGCAGCAGGGTGATTGGCAGATTGCTAGTAACCAAGTGGTGATCACACCGCTACGCTATTTTGAATATTTACTTTTTGAACATATCTTCCCATTCCCTTATTTTCAACACATTGCTATATTTTATTTACAGATAAGATCATTGTCAACAATGAGTCCATCTTATACTAAAAAGTAACTAAAAAGGTCTGTGTTCAATACACTGGAGTTTCATAAACTGTTAAATATCAGACCTGTAAATACCTTCAATAATTGTTATGCTTCAAAAGTGCCCTATAACATAGTTCCCACGGGTCTATTTACATCTCTGCTAGAAGTAAAAACTGTTAAAGACCAAATGGGCAGTAAGAACATGTGTTGGTAGGGTGGTGTAAGGGCTCATAAAAAGCTTTTAGGTGTTGTAAGGCTTAGTATCTTGAGAAAGACACGAGCTACCACATTCGCATGTTTGTTACTTAGAATTCACAAGTGCATTAACACATGCAGCTTTGATCTGAAAGAAGAGACATCATTATTTACTGATATAATTTGATTTATACTGATATGTTTTAACATTTATCTTTACTGCAATGTTATCAACTTCACAGGGACCAATAAACAAAATAATGACAAAACATTAGACTTTTTCCCATTTGTCCCTAAGTAGAGGATTAAGGTTAAGTGCTTGAGTTAAGCTTAGGGTTGGGGTTCAGGAGGTTACATTTTTTCATTGTGGATAGAGAAGGGAATAGTTAAGAGCGATTTTGCCATCTGGGTCCCTTTGGGGAGAATTCATTTCCTGTCCTGTAGACAAACAAAAACAATATTTTTTACTTTCTGCTATAAAACATATTCAATAAATTTGAAAAAATCAAATGTCTTTATCAATTTAGGCCAATATGTATTCTGATACATATTTTTTGGTAAAAATAAATCCCAGTAAGCGTATATTGATTGGTTTGCGCAAAAATATATAGCATCTACAAACAATGGGATATTTTTATTTTTTTATTTTTTTTACTAGTAATGGCGGTGATCAGAGATTTATAGCGGGACTTCAATAATGCGGCAGACAAATCGGACACTGACACTTTTTGGGGACCAGTGACACTAATACAGTGATCAGTGCTAAAAAATATGCACTGCCACTGTACTAATGACACTGGCTGAAAAGGGGTTAACATCAGGGGTGATCAAAGGGTTACCTGTGTGCCTAGTCTGTGCTTTCTCACTGTGGAGGAAGTGCATTTACTATGGGAAGGCATTGATCCATGTTCCTGCTTTGCAGGAACACAGGATCAATACCTTCCCTACTGACAAAAGGGCAATCTTCCTTGTTTATATAGGCAGATCACCGTTTTACCTGTGTACTGTACAATCATCGGGTGCCGGCAGATATCGAGTCCGTGGTACCTGCCATGGGATTCCGCTACGTGTGATCCCAGCAGGAGCGGGTCATGCATGCATGCCCCAGACACAGAAGTGTCAGATTATGTACTAGGTACATGATCTGGCACAGAGCGTCTGCCCTACCGCAATACATCTGCAGTGGGCAGTCGGGAAGTGGTAATTAGCATTAATTATTTAACTCACTTTATCAAAAAAAAATAGCTTTAGAGATACATTTTAACTACTTCAGTACAGCATGGGTTTCAGTGGTAATATAGTGTGACTGACAATTACTGGGTTATGCAATGCTGTACCCAAAATACATTTATATTGTTTTTTGAGACAGAAAGAGCTTTTTATGGTATTTAATAACCAACAGGCTTTACATTTCACTATATAAGGGAACATTTTAAGAAAAAACTTTCCCTTACTAATGCCAGGACAGTACAAACATCCCCAAAATGTATAAGTATACACTTCATGGTGATCCCATTTTTTGCCACAATTTTTTTTAAAATAAGAAATATGCTAGTATTGTGAGAGTTCTACCATGGAGTTTGAAAATGTTAATGGTGCACTAGATTGATTAAATGTACAGGATATACACCAAGGGGTGGAGATGGTGAAGTGGTTAATGTACAGGTCACACTCACCCTGATGTGGAAATAAAGGGGTTAATATTGTGCAGGATAAGGCAAGTAAAGGAGTTAATATACAGGTCACTGCAGAGATAGGGTGAAGCTGGGTAATATAGGGAGGGGGTTAAAATGAACCATAACCCTAAATACCTGTTTCAGCCACTCAACAGGAACTAATGGATGAATGATTTATCCATTACTTCCTCTCCCTCCTTATCCTTATCTGTTGTAAGAGGAAGGGGAAGTCTCATCAGTGTAAACAGTTTACTGTTTACATTGGAGATCAGTGTGATTGGTCATCACAGTGATCACAAGTTACCAAGCTGCTCTAGGCAGCTTTGTTAACATCTAATAACAGGGGCTCATAGATGAAAACAGTTAACTGTTTACATTGGAGATCAGTGTGATTGGTCATCAGAGTGATCACAAGGTATCGAGCTGCTCAAGGCAGCTTTGTTAACATCCAATAACAGGTGCACCGGCCACCCGGCAATGATTTATTAAGTGTTGTTTATAATGCCGCGTACACACGACCGGACTTAACGGCAGACTTTGTCCGGCGGACTTTTCGATGTACTTTCCGAATGAACGGACTTGCCTACATGCGATCAACCAAAGTCCGACGGATTCGTACGTGATGACGTACGACCGAACTAAAACAAGGAAGTTCATAGCCAGTAGCCAATAGCTGCCCTAGCGTCGGTTTTTGTCCGTCGGACTAGCATACAGACTTTTCGACCGGACTCGAGTCCTTCGAAAAGATTTGAAACATGTTTCATTCCTAGGTCCGTTGGAGCCCACACGATTGAATTGTTCAACTGACTCCGATCCACAGGACCAAGTATGTCGTAAAGTCCGGTCGTGTGTACGCGGCATAAATGACACTTAGTAAGCAACTATGCACCACTTTGTTGTTGAAAAATGTACCGCAGTAGAAAACCAGTTAAAGATTATGTGTTAGGGTTAAATAAGGGTTACATGTTAGAAAGGGGGTTACGATTTATTGGCTGATTTTATAGGTTGGGTGCTGGGAGTTGGTGTAGTAGTGGGTTAAATGGTGTGTCTTTTACTTTTAGAAATACTTTACAAGTTAGGGATGCAAAACAGCAATTGGCCAAATATATATAATTCTCATTGGCCAGAATCAATTATCCTTTTTATGTTTGTGGATACCTTGAGCAACTAAGTTCCATTTAGACCTATCCGATCTGTTTCGATGCATTAGTGTGCATTATGTTGTGCATTAGCATGTGTTATGTTAAAGCAGCCCATTCATTTGAGCGGGCTTGCCAAAGCACCACAAGGGACCAAAAGTTGGACATGCACAATTTTCAACATCGCAGATCACAGTGCACAGTGATGTCTTTTTGTGCACATTGTAGTTTGGTGAAGCACAGGTAGCTTTCCTTAGTGCATCTGAATGGAAATGAAAATGAATAGCACCACAACTGATGTGGAGGGTGCATTGCCCTCCACACCAGTTGCGGTGCTATTCATTGTATGATGATTCAATGTATAGAAGTGCATGGGCCCTAAAAGAATTCAACATTCAAAATGTGTAAATGTATTTTCGCTGCTTAAATTGATTCTAATTGCTTTACCAGCTAATGAGGGTAAAAAATAGCTTTTTAACAGTTTTGTGACTTTTTTAGACCTTTCTGCATACTAATACATATTTTCTATGCTTTTACAGCTAGCAGAATATTTCTAGATTTATTGTTCTATGTTTAAAAGTCCAGAAGACAAATTGGTCATATTTAGTTTATTTGTCAAGCTCTACATTTCCCACAAGTATATTTTCAGAAATCTATAAGATGGATTCTGAGTCCTAGAACATTTGTTTATGATAAACATGTGATTGAGTTCACTTATGCTTATTAAAGAATGCCATTTGTCAGATCCTGATATTAATTGCACACTTGGTTTCAATAAACTTATAGTAAATGGTAATGTCTGATAGTTTCCTTCTGTCAAATGTCCTTAGTTCACTCATAGGCAATCAAACCCTTTAGATCTGTTAATGGGTAACACAATTTTTTTTATTCTAATGTAAACATTATCACTTATTCTTCCTCCACATCCTATTTAACAAAGCTATTATCAGAATTTGAACCTTTTTTCTCCCTAAATATACATATGCATTCAAGATGATACACATATGCTACAGTAATATAGTGTTTCCAGTAAAAATCAAAACATCAGTAAAGCAAAAACTATAAAAAAAAAAAAACAAAAAAAAAAACAAAACAGAAGATTCATGCCAACTACATGCTTTTTTAAATCAAAACATAAAAGTATAAATCATTTACAGGTTATATGAAATAGGAATCACATATACTGTACAGTATATCCCTAAGGATGGTTACTAACGATCACTTATTAGAGATCAGTGATGATCCTTTGGTTAGTGACACAACAAAGTGGATGATGTCATTTCACACCTCTTTTGAGCTACATCAAAGCATAGAACCAAAGACTATAACAAAAATTGTTATATCACAAGCCACATCTGGAATTTATGGTGTGCTAAATATCAGTCCAAAATACTTTATTTTTTCAATCTAACCATTAGGCCTTCAAAACCATTGTAAAACTAGCTGATTCATCTATTCTCTTTCTGATATTTGGTATCAAAACATATGTAGTACATTAGATAAAAATACATGGCAATATGTAGTCACTATGAATAATTTACTTTTAAGTGAATGTATAAACAAAACCTTTTTAGTTTTAGATAGAGAGGGGATGGATTACAAACCCTGTCGATTTGCCCCTGCCTTATCCTAATGACCATCATCACTGGCACAAAAAAAAATGGGACATCTATAAAAATTAGAATTGTCACCAGACAATTCACAGGGATTTTTACCTCTACCCTAGGCTCTGCTCACACGCGATCTGAAAGCCAAACAATTCTGAAAATTCCTAAATAGTTAAGGGGCTGGGTCACCAGGCAACGTCACCGGTGATGTTATCAACCCAGCATGCACCTGGCGATGACGTCACAAAGAGGTGGGGCCCGGTGGGCCCGTGCCTTCCCTTAGCTATTTAAGAACTCTCAGACGGGGCTGTTTTAGGGGTGATTATCCTGGAATTTGCATCTAAACCGCACCGCAGTACTCAGAAAGTGCACAGTACACTTTTCAAATTTGCAGCAAATTCGCACTGCTGCTGCACTGCATATATGTAAACCGGCTCAATAGAAAGCCAGTTTACTTCACATGTCATGCGAATCGGGTGCATCCAATTCGCATATGTGTGAACAGAGGAAAGTTGCTTCAAACTCACATCAAGCAGTACTCAAGCCGCCAGCAAGTCACCAGGAAGTCACCTGGCAAAGTCGAACTGTAAGTCATTTAAAAATATTCTGCGCTCGGTTATGTAATATGAACAGAGCAGCAGCCACTTACTTAACTGTGATAACAGTTACTAAACAATATAAAATAAATTATACTCAAAAAAAAAATATTTAAAAGTGCAATTGTGCAAACATCTCTTCAAAAAGGCCAAATGATCCATTTGACCAAATGAATTGTGAAAGTCCATAATAGTGAACATTCCATAGGTGAATAATTCAGTCCATCCATGAAAGTGCAATGTACAATGTGAACCAGCAAAGGGGATCCGCCACCAGAATCACCCTCTTGACATACGCCTCTTACCGGATAAGCAGGACCATAGATTAAAATGGTCAAAAACCAGGACAAAGCATAAACAACTGATCGTCCAGCAGAGAGCAGCAGTCAGTACATCAGCAGCGAGTTCCAATCAGTGATTTAAAGTAATATTAAAAAGAAAGACTCCCATAGTGAAGCCCATCAAAAGTAGAAACTTTTATTAAAAGTATTTGTAATTACCTTAACATGGCTTGGAAACAGCATGTAAAATCTGTGAAATCCATATATGTTCCAGCAAGCTGTCGGCTTATGTGCGGTCCTTGGGTAGTGGTTAAGAGCATGTGTGATGTTGTCACCTCCTGGCCACTCACACGACTTTCAGGTCGTGGCAGTGTGAACCGAGCCTAAGACTAACTAGATCTAAAACAAACAAAAATATTTGGTTTTATATACACTTTAAACAGCAGTAGGCCAATGGTCATTGATTGTCCTAAACCAGATATAGGTGATCAGCTTTGAGTTGAAGAATAGTTAGGACGAGCCGCTGCCGTGTACTGGATAAAGTCATGTTAGCTCACCGAACATGGCAATGGCTCGCACC
Organism: Lithobates clamitans; assembly: GCA_037952925.1. Classification (NCBI taxonomy): domain Eukaryota; kingdom Metazoa; phylum Chordata; class Amphibia; order Anura; family Ranidae; genus Lithobates; species Lithobates clamitans. Next base: position 3,993,543 of record JBBGZY010001371.1, read on the forward strand.
AAGCTAGATGGGGAAGCCGAGACTGACAGTGATTGAGCGCTTTTACTTGGTGCTGGGGGACAGCCATGTAAGATGTGGGTGTATGGTCTTAAATAAAGTGAGTGACTGGTTTGCAGTATGAAAGTTTCCTGTGCTTGCTCCCAATTCCGGCATGCTGGGTATGCACTGGCTGTGAAAGCTGAGTTGGAGGATCAGTGAGAGAGGTGGAGAGATACAAGAAAAATCCTGGTTGTAAAATCCTTGAAGTGAAACAGTGGTGGAATCCCCTTTGAAGTGGAGGAGTGGTGGAACCCTAATAAGGCTCGGTTCACACGGGGGCGACTTGTCAGGCGACCTAGCCGCCTGACAAGTCGCCTCCCGTTCTGTACAATGGAACCGTTCTAATCGGAGCGACGCAAGTCGCTCCGACTTAGAAGAAAGGTTCCTGTACTACTTTGGGGGCGACTTGCATAGACTTCTATACAGAAGTCGTCTTGCAAGTCGCCCCGGCAGTCGTGTGCAGGTCGCCTCAGTGAGGCGACCTGCAAGTCGTGCCGCCTCTGGTGTGAACCGAGGCTTAGGGATAAGAGTTTGGAAAGAGGAGGCAGAGCTGTGACACCTGTGGTGGGATAAAAGTCCTGGAGTGGAGGAGTCATGGAACCCTCCAATACATTGTGAGCGCTTTTAGACCCTGTTCATAAGTGGGTCCAAGGATCTGGTGAGTGGCTTGTGCTGGTAGTGATGATTACGTGGTGATTGAAGCAGGAGCACATAGAAAATACAACAGGTGAATGATTATATAAAGGAAATAATGCAAAAAAGATGCGGCGCTATAACATAATCATAAGCTATTAAAATGAATTAATATGAAATAACCATATAAATAAATGATAATAACAGTGCAAGATGAGTATAAACAATATCATACACTAATATCCAAAAAATTATTGTGCATAAATTGAATACATATACGTGGATAAGTAAATAAATAAAGTCCAAAACCAAAAAAGAAAATCTGTGATAAAATAAAAAAAGGGGTGCCAGAAAGTGCCACAAAAGAGATGAGGATGCAGTAGGGGAAATCTTCTAAGGTTCCTCACACCCAAGGTGGAATTTCAGATGTGCTTACCAGATCCCGGTGACTGCTATTACAGCAGTCAAAAACGGCACAGGGAAAATTTGGGGCTCCCCACAACCTCAGCATATGGTACCAGTAAGCGACAGATGATATCTTTTTACTCTCCTACACAGAAGTTTGTCTGAGTATCCCAGGCCAAGAGCTCTCCAGATTGATATTTTCACCTTAGCGCAACGCATCTTTTGTATACATTATATTGCACAGCATATGAAACGTGTTCTGCGCGGGTAGCTAGGTGATTTCCACATTTGAGGCAATATACCATTGTGGCTCGCAAAATCCCCTTTTATCTATCTAGTTAGGATATACATGATTTGCAGTTTAAGGCCTGGTTCACACCTATGCGTTTTTTTGTAGAAACGCACTGCAGTTCATTTAAAATGGTTTCCATTGGGACACATTCACATCTATGCTTTTTTCAGCTGCTGTGTTTTTGGAAAGGGTCTGCTTTTAGAAAATGCAGGGTTTGCGGATCTTTAACCAATTCTAGAAGCTGTAAATAAAGAAAAAGAGAAAAAATGTAATAGTCTATCCATCTGAGGTTTAAGGCAGAGGACAAAGCCTGGCAGTGAATAGATTAAAGCCCAACTCCATGTTTCAAACCCACTTGCCCTCAATGGGAGTTATTCAGCAAGGAATTTGCTGTATGGTAACTGACCAAGGAGGAAGTGGAGAGCAGTGCTGGAGTGCAGAGTGTGAGTAGAACATTCCTTTTTTTTTTTTTTTTTAATAGAGCCAAAATGGAAACATAGAAAAGTGATGGCAGAAAAAGAGTGAGTAATCCATCGGGTCTGCCCATTTTATGTATTTATTTTTTCATTAACCTTGTTGCCTGACTATAGATCTACGTTTATCCCAAACATGTTTGAAGCCATTTACTGTTGACTGTCTCACTACCACTGTTGGTAGTCTATTCCAATCCAGTGTTGGCTGGTGGGTTCTTCTCTTGGGGGGGCGGCAAACAAAGAACACCCTCCCGGCGGCACGGTACTAGAACACCCCCTGGGTGGTCCGGCACTTACCCGCGGGGCTGTGGTGTCCTCAGCTCCTCTCCTGGAGCGTGGGCAGCGGCCGCGGCAGCTCCAAAGTCTGCTCCTCCAGCAGCTTCCTCCAACGTGTGTCTCCTTCCGTCAAAGTGCTACGCATTCAATAGGATCACCTGACGCTTTGGCCAGTCGGGAAACAGGTCTCACAGACCTGCCTTCTGATTGGTGGGGAGGAACTTTAGTGTGAAAATAGCGAAAGTTTATTCGCTATGGTCACACAACTGGGTTGCCTCAGAGCGCAATGCTCTGCGCTCTGAGGCCACGCTTTTTTGAAGCCTATCAGAGCCTCTGGCTCTAAACAGGTGTTTCAGAAAAAAACCCACCCCGCATTGAAATCAATGGTCCGGCACCACTGATATGTAGATCGTGGCCGTAGGCATGGATAGGGGAGGTGGCACCCATGCGCCCTCTATGGACTGGCCTCCACTGTTCCCATCATCAACTACCCTTTTAGTAAAATAATACTTTGTAAGATTTGTTTTGAACTTTCCTCCAGTTTGTTTGAGGTCATGTCCCCGTGTTCTTGATTTTGGTTTCATATTGAAGAAACTGCCCTCCTGAACCTTCTTCGCCCTCTTGATGTATAAACAACCGGACCGCCCATCGTTATGTCAGTAATTTGAAGAGGAATATCGTTGTTATGGCAGCAGCTAGCTGCCATAACCCCGGTATCCTCTTCATCAGTGGACAGTCTGCTTTCAGAAAAAAGTGGTCTCTGCGGCGGATTCGCCGTGAGATCACTTTTATAGGTGGCGGGAGAGGGCTCCATGACATGTTGGTTATCAATTTACTCAGCGTAACATTATCTTTCACAATATAAAAAAAAATTGGGCTACCTTTACTGTTGTCTTATTTTTTAATTAAAAAAAGTGTATTTTTTCCAAAAAAAGTGCGCTTGTAAGACCGCTGCACAAATACGGTGTGACAGAAAGTATTGCAACAACCACCATTTTATTCTCTAGGGTGTTAGAAAAAAATGTATAATGCTTGGGGGTTCTAAGTAATTTTCTAGCAAAAAAAAAAAATGTTTTTAACTTGTAAACAACTAATCTCAGAAAGAGGCTTGGTCCTTAAGTGGTTAAAGATTTCAATCATGTCTCCCCTTTACCATCCTTCCTCCAGACTTTACTTATTATGTTCCTGAAGTCGCTCTCGATATGTTTTATCCCCCACACTTTTGACCTTTTTTGTTAACGGTCTCTGTTCTATCTTATCAATATCTTTTTTAAGTGAGATCTCCAGAACTGGACACAGTATTCTAAATGAGGTTTCACTAAAAATCTATATAGGGGAATCGGGACCTCCTTCCACCTGCTGGTGATCCCTCTATTGATGCATCCTAGTATTCTATTCGCTTTTCCCACTGCCTGGTCACACTGTTTGCTCATTTTGCAATCATCTGAAATATGCACCCCCAATGTTGTACTCTCTCAGGGGATTCTTTTTTCCCTAGGTGAATTTTTTTACATGTAGAAATATTAATCTGCAGCCTCCACTCCTTTGACCAATCTTCCAGCAATGCCAAATCATGTTCCATCTTACAGACACCTCCCAGGATATCAACCCTATTACACACCTTGTATCATCAGCAAAAAGGCATACCTTGCCCAACAAACCTTTAGTTATATCACTTACATAAAAAGTGAAGTTTGGCCTTAAAGTTTACTCTTTCGATATACCCTCATTAACCGCTTGCTGACCGCCTCACATACATTTACGTCAGCAGCAGGGCTCCTTTCAGGCAAAATCACGTTCCTGTACGTTGCCCTTTAAGAGGCGGCCAGCGGGTGCGCGGCAAGCTCCGTGAGTCGGGTTGCGGGTCCCGCGGACTCGATCGCCGCGGGGATACCCGCGATCGCCTCACGGAGAGGACGAACGGGGAGATGCCGTTGTAAACAGCATCTCCCCGTTCTGCCTAGTGACAAGTGTCACTCGATCTCTGCTCCCTGTCATCGGAGCAGAGATCAGTAAGGTCACACTCACAGCCCATCCCCCTGACAGTTAGTAATCACTCCCTAGTACTGATTTAACCCCTCCCCGCCCCCTAGTGGTTAACCCCTTCACTGCCAGTGTCATTTACACTGGAATCAATGCATTTTTATAGCACTGATTGCTGTATAAATGACAATGGTCCCAAAAATGTGTCAAAAATGTCCGATGTGTCCGCCATAATGTTGCAGTCACGATAAAAATCGCTGATCGCCGCCATTTAAAGAAAAAAAAATTTTTTAATAAAAATGCCAAAAAACTATCCCCTATTTTGTAAACGCTATAACATTTGCGCAAACCGATCAATAATCGCTTATTGCGGTTTTTTTTTTTACCAAAAATATGTAGAAGAATACGTATCGGCCTAAAATGAGGAAAAAAATTGTTTTTTTATATATTTTTGGGGAATATTTATTATAGCAAAAAGTAAAAAATAATGAGTTTTTTTCAAAATTGTCGCTCTATTTTTGTTTATAGCGCAAAAAATAAAAACCGCAGAGGTGATCAAATACCACCAAAAGAAAGCTCTATTTGTGGGAAAAAAAGGACGTCAATTTTGTTTGGGTGCAACGTCGCACGACCGCGCAATTGTCAGTTAAAGCGACGCAGTGCCGAATTGCAAAAAGTGCTCTGGTCAGGAAGGGGGTAAATTCTTCCGGGGCTGAAGTGGTTAACTGCTTATCTCCATCTGCTCTAAACAGACAGTAATTACATATAAACATAAAATAGAGGAGAGAGATGCAGTTGCCAAAGGTAAGATTTTAATTCACTTTAGGGGGATTTCCTTTCTATTCCTGTTGTGTCTTTGGGATAGGAAGAGAGGAGAAATCAGCTAAATCCTTTACCACTCTGTCCAATATTGAAAAAAAATGGCTGTAGTTCATCTTTATTGGAATTTCCCCATGTCTCTACAAATGTTACGTTGAAATAGATTCTATTGAAATCTATGTCATATGGGCATTTGGTATATATTTTATAGGATCTTTTTTTTACTGGAAACCATCTGTATAGCAGACTGTTTATGTTTTCTTTCATTTAGAGAACACATTAAAATACAAATTTGCTATTGTAACTAATCAGTCGATGACCAAATCCAAATGTTTTACGTTTGGCCCGCAGCTGTGTAGTTGGGGTGGGGGGGTGGTAAATGTTTACAATCCATACAATGTGCATTTCATGTTAGGCACTTCATGTTGCTAAAAAAGCTTGTCTTGCAAAAAGACTAAAAATACACCACATACATTTTCTGTTTAAGATTGTTTAAATATAAATATCTGGAAAAATTGTAAATGATATGCCTCTATTTGTGTTGAATAACAGTCAAGTCAATGTTAAAGTTAGTGACCTAGCTCAACGGACAGTAAACTATAAAGAGTACATAAATGTTTGTATTATATGATTCAAACAATGATAAACCTAATATTATATTTAAAGTTACTCTGTCATAGGATTAAAAAGTTGTTTTTTTAAGGTCTGCCTGTAAATGAAAGAACAGTTACCTGTTTTAATCTTCATTCTCTTGAGGACCTGTTGAGGCTGAGGAATCTTCTATATCTCGCACATGTCCAGATGTGTTGCACTCATACTGATACTTATCAGGGACTCTAATGCTGCAAACATTGTGATTGAGTTGCCAGGTCTACATACCTGCCAAAACCATGGGCTAGCACAGATGGGATTATAATAAAGACAAACACTGTTAATTAAATTTAACAAAACATTTATTAATTGGGATTTATAAGGCCACGGTGTTATCCATAGGGGTTACCTAAAATACTCAAATTTATTTTAAAGAATATAAAGCCATCCTGGCTACAACTGAACAAATTAAATGGTGTCCATCCAACAATGCTGGACGACTACTCCCCCTCATGGACGACATCATGACAAAAAAGGGGCGGGTGGGTGGGTGTCGCTTGTTCTGCTTCACACGGTCAGTGAACGCTGCGCTCAGCCCCTTATATAGGCTTCTTCAGCGCTGCACAGCGCCCGCCAAATTCATCCAATCCTGACGCTGGCCCTTGCTACCAATCCTCTTGCTGTTGCTGCCCTGAGCAACAGTGGCAACCAATGGCAACCTGGCAAATAGATAAAAGGAGAGAAATGCAGCCCCCTCTGAGCCATCCCATGTGGGCCCCAGCATAATGCTATGACCCTTCATGGGCTAGCACAGATGGGATTATAATAAAGACAAACACTGTTAATTAAATTTAACAAAACATTTATTAATTGGGATTTATAAGGCCACGGTGTTATCCATAGGGGTTACCTAAAATACTCAAATTTATTTTAAAGAATATAAAGCCATCCTGGCTACAACTGAACAAATTAAATGGTGTCCATCCAACAATGCTGGACGACTACTCCCCACCGGCTGAGGACAGCAGCAGTGCTGCCGGCCGAGGCCCCCCCCCCAACACCGTGGCTGATTCAATTAGATTTTGTAAACCCATATTGAATATATCTAAGCCTATCACAGATAAATGGACCATATCTCCACGAAATAAACCGTGTACAAAACCCTCTAATTCTAAGTGGCGAAAAGATATGCCACCGGATGAACTTAAAAAACTATGGATTGTTCTATTGAGACGCCTTCTAATCTTGTCCACATAAAATAAATTGCCCGAGGGGGACCAAAGAAGACGAGGAATCATCTCTGAAAATGCTACTATAGCATTTGGGAATAAAAGTTGAATATAACAAAGATCCCTCTTGATTTCGCAAAGAAGATCCCACGTCTTAACTTTGCCTAAATCATTGCCCCCGGCATGAAGAACCAAGATCTGGGGTAAAGGCCAAACATTAGATAAGTGAAGTAAATGATCTCTCAAATTCTTCCACCTCAAACCCCTAATACCTGACCACAATACTGTGAAAGACTTAGAGTCCAGACCTAAATTAGCCGAGTAGGTTCTAGTTTCAGCGTGCTTGGCTGCCCAGAAAACGTAGGAATGACCTACAATCCAAACTGTAGCTGCGGAGGATCCTGAAAAGAGATTACAAAATTAGTAGATCGGGGCGAACATAAATCTTATATCTATCACTACCCCAACGGCCAATTCTTTTTAAAGTTTCTGCCGGGAAACCTAGAGAGTCAGCTGTGGTGGCTGCCCCGATGCGGAAAGAATGTGAAGAAAAGCAAAAACCAGATAGGTTCAAGCGTTTCAGAGAAGCAGCCAACACAGCTGAAAACTGGTACCTAGTTAGAGAGGACAAATCCTGGTGGATAAAGAAGGAATCATCAGAACATGGTCTAATTGACATATATCTAGACACCAATAGCACCGGGCATATTGTAGGATTGGTAGAACTAGACAGAGAAATCCAATGACCTTGACCTGTTGGAAGAGATTTAGACCTACAAAGAAAAAGGCTAAGGGACCCATTATACACAATGACATGTGATTTGAGGAGAAAAGCTGAGGACCTTCTATTTTCAGATGTAAATTCCCCAATTCTGAGGGCGCCAAAAAAGGCAACTGAAAAAACGGCCCTAAACAAAACTAATTCAAATTCAGAGAAACACACCTCTTCTAAAACATTAAGGAGATCAACCAATATAGCAGCCGAAATAGGGCGCCTCTTATCCAATAACGGTTTTGACCTCCTAAAACCTTTTAAAACTTGATTAACTTGAAAGAAAGAGGTTAGAGCTGGCAAACCTGCGAATTTGAGAAAGAAGGAGACCCCCGCTAAAATTTTGCTGATAGAAGCTGGGCTAAGATTAGCCTGAAGCAATGAAGACACAAAGGACAGGGAGACATAAGAAGTGACAACAAGAGAATCCAGACCAAAGTCCTGACAAAAGGAGCACCATCTGGACCAGGATAGACGATAATCAGACCACGTTTTCTTCGACACCGAATTCTTGAAGTTACCAAGAATTAACTCCATATTAAGCCCCAGAGGAAATCCGGGCAAGGAGTTCCGCATTGATCCGATGTCGGAGCCAATTCCCGAAACCTCGTGAACTGTGAACGAGATAAAGCATCAGCAATATTATTCTGCACGCCCGGAATGTGCTCTGCTTTCAACCAGATATTGAATCGCATGCATTGTAAAACCAGAAAACGTAGTAGCCTAATCACTGGTTCAGATTTAGAGGATAAAGTATTCACTGCATATAAAACGCCTTTATTATCAGTATGCACCAGAACTCTGCGATTCGCAAAAACGTCTTTCCAAACTACTAAAGAGACTATCACAGGGAACAGCTCCAAAAGGACCAAATTTTGAATGATGTCCTTTTGTAACCAGTCCTGATGCCACTCACCTGCGCACCAATGCCCATCCATGAATGCTCCAAAGCCTGAAGACCCAGCTGCATCCGTGAAAAAATTAAGCTGTTTGTTAGTAACAAAATCCTGTTGCCATATAGTAGAGCCATTAAAATGACACAGAAAAGCATCCCAAATTCTCAGGTCCTCCCGAACGCTCTTGGAGATCCGAACATGGGAATATGGGTTTGCAAAGCCTCTGATTGCCAATGAAAACTTGCGAGAAAACACTCTAGCCATTGGAATGACTCTGGCTGCAAAGGCAAACAGACCCAGAAGAGATTGGGCCTCCTTCAATAATACTTTCTTTCTTAAAAGAAAAAATGAGATCATGGACCTCATTTTCTGTATTTTTTGAAGAGGCAGTTTAAATTCCATTGCAGCTGAATCTATGGTAATCCCTAAAAATTCAATTGAAGTGGATGGAAACACTGTCTTTTCTGCTGCTAAAGGGATCCCAAAGTGTTCACAAATATTAAAAAATAACTGAAGAGATTTAAGGCACGAGGAAGAATCAGCTGAGCCCACAAATAAAAAATCATCTAGATAATGTAAGAAACTTCCTTCGGGATATAGGTCAGACAAAACCCACTGAAGAAAGGTTGAAAAGGCTTCAAAATAAAAACAAGACAAAGAAAACCCCATGGGCATACATTTGTCAAAGAAATATTCACCTGAGAATTGAAAACCTAGTGAGCTGAAGCCCTGTGGATGGACCGGGAGCAAACGAAATGCTGACTTAATATCTGCCTTGGATAGCAAGGCCCCTTGTCCATGACTCCTTAAAATAACCAAAGCCTCGTCGAATGATGCGTAGCAAACAGGAGCTTCAACACCAGCCACCTCATCATTCAAAGAGGAGTTCTCCGGGTATGAAAGGTGATGTATCAGCCGGTAAGAACCTTGTTCTTTTTTAGGAACTAAACCCAACGGGGAAAGCCTAAAATTTGCGAATGGCGGGGAAGCAAAAGGACCCGCCACCCTTCCTTCTTCCAGTTCTTTGTAAATTTTCTTTCTTACCACTGAAGCATTAGTATAAACAGATTTTAAATTCTGAACCATGGAACAGCCCGAGCCTTGAAAGGCCGGGACCAAAAAAACCCTCCTTGAAACCTTCAGTTAGCAGAGCCGCCATCCTGTGGTCTGGATAGCGCTCTAACCACGGGAGCATTCTTGGGAGGTTCACTGGAGTCACTGCCCTTCCCATGAGCGTGCCCGGGAAATGGCTGAAAAGCTGTCGCTGTAGTTTTGCGAAAACACCTGCTAGCTGGATGGTTCCCACTACAATGAGAGCATTCATGCTTGTATCTGCAATTTGATAGAAACTTGCATTGCCCTTCATTGAAGGAAAAGCAAAATCCCTTACGCAACGCAGACTGAGCGTTAGATACCCCTTTTGGAGTAAACGGAAGCTTAGGCGGCAACATGAGATTTAGCCATAGCCCAACATCTTTGGAACCCCAATGCAGGGAGGGGTGGACTGCCAATTTTTGGCGAAAATTTTCGTCATATGTGAACCATGCAGAGCCACCGAAATGACGAAAGGCCTCTGCAACAATATCTAAGTGTTGGAATAAACCTGAACACTTCGCAGGGAAACGTTCACCCATAACTGCTGCATAAATGCAGAAAGCCTGCAACCAATTTTGGAAGGTCCTTGGTATGGCCCTTCTCCTGTCCTCCTCGGATCTATCCGCTGCCAGCCTATCAGACTTCAACAAAAATTCTTTAGAAGCCGGCAAAAGAGATAATATGTCAATGAACTCTCCTCTCCAAATTTTTTCTTTAACAGGCCTGGCTAAATGGAAGCCTAACGGTGACAGAACACATGGTAAGGGTTCCTTAAAAGAAGCCTCCCCAACTGCCACTGCTGAAGGCCTGATAGGCAGGATAGGATTAACAGACAATGGAGAGTTAACCACATCATCATGGTTTAACATGCCATGACCAGTCATTTGTGACTCATTTAAGTTTTGCCATACTGAACCAACTTCATTCAATGGTAATTTTCTAACAGCACCATAATCATGTGCCCCTGTAAATATTTCAGTATCACTACCAACAGGCTCAAATGCATCAGACATCTGTGCCTTCTGATCAATTTTACTGGAATGCAAGAACTGTCTAGCACCAAACCTTTCTGTTTGTGCCCCTAGAATTTGTTAATTAACATTAGTTTGTTTAATATTTAATGCACCAGTGACCTGTGCTCCTTTAAAACTATTAGCAATATTATTAGCACCAGCAGACTGTGCCCCTTTAAATTGTTGTAAAATATTTGACAATGAATTCACTAGGAAAGAAACATCTGTCATATTTGAAAACTGACACTGCTCACCATCATATGCTGTTGACGGATGCTCACTGAGTGCAGCAGCCTGGGGAAGCTGAGTAGCGCTGCTCTCCCTCATAGCCGGCTCTCTCTGTGTTCTTGAAGTGTCAGCCCTCTCCTCCCTTGTCACCTGAGGCGAGGCCGCTGTTCTCGTTCGTTTCTTCTTCCTCCCCGGCTGCTGCCTAGTCCCGCCTCCGACTGGGGCCGAAGCTACCTCCATCTTCTGCTTAGTGAGTGATGTCTCAGCAGGCGGAGCCGAGACACGCTCCTCCCCTAGGCATTGCAGGAGCCATTCTTCACCGCCCTCTCCCTCCGCTCTCTCAATAAGGCGGCACAGGAGTTCTTCCCGACCTTCAGACGAACGGCGCTTCATGCTGCAGCTCTGTGGTGTCGCTTGTTCTGCTTCACACGGTCAGTGAACGCTGCGCTCAGCCCCTTATATAGGCTTCTTCAGCGCTGCACAGCGCCCGCCAAATTCATCCAATCCTGACGCTGGCCCTTGCTACCAATCCTCTTGCTGTTGCTGCCCTGAGCAACAGTGGCAACCAATGGCAACCTGGCAAATAGATAAAAGGAGAGAAATGCAGCCCCCTCTGAGCCATCCCATGTGGGCCCCAGCATAATGCTATGACCCTTCATTATGTTGGGTTCTTCTGAATTTGTTAAGTGTGTAGTAAACCATTCCTGGATGATATTAAATTTGCTAAAGCACAGTGCATCATAAAGGTGGAAGAATCTGTCAGGGGTTCCATTTACTAATCTTGTTTGAAAATTTGGCGAACGTGAACTTAGAGGCAAATTTCAATGAAGTCTTTAGGGGGTGAATCTTGTTAATTGGCAATTATTAGAGCTGATAGGGAAGCTACTGTCAAATAAGGAATAGACATTGCCATGTACCAATGAAAAATGGTGTTCCAAAACAGTACACCTCTCAGTGATTCCAAACACCAGCCTTGTAAATTTTGCTGTGTGATTGATTTTTCTACAGTTAGTTTGGATTACATGTTGCTGCACAAAAAAATCTGATTTAATTCAGTTTAAAAAATAAAGTTGTTTTTTTTCAGGTAGAGTTAATAGAGAGATAGATTTGCTTTAACCCATAGATAGAAATTGTACAGTTGTTCAATGAGGCTATGCTTGTTCTCACTGATGCAAAGCTGTCCTTCCACTGGCCAATTTCTATCAAACTTTCATTAAGAATTAAGATACTACAGAGGATACAGCAGTGTAAAATTGGCCAGTAGCAGGACATTTACTATGACCATTTTTAAATGCAAACCTTGGCCAAAATGCCCTACATACAAAAAGCACTAGCTAGGGTTTTTTTACAAAAATTAAAATACCGCAGAAGATAAAGCAGTGTAAAAAGCAGGACAATTCTAATTAGGAATAGTATGCCTTACAGGTGTATGTCTAACCTTTGTTTTATTTATGATGATGGGGGTACAGTCAATGTGAATGATATAATGTAAGGTGGTTTAGATGCACACCGTTCCTGCACTTCTTTTTTCAATCCCTCAAATAATATAGTGGTATGTTGCCGACAAAGGGAAGCTCCAAGAACAGATGGTCAATAACAAGTAAATGCTCTGCTTTGAACATCCAAAACCTAAAAAACCTAGGCCCTATTAACATAAACTAAAAATTAAGAACCTACAAAAGAAATGAAAATCCCAAACATACCACCCCTGAAACCAAAGCCCACTTATTTTATAAAATTACTGAAAAGCATAGTGAAAACCAAAAAAAAAAAAAAACAATTAACTAATTTGCACAGTAACAACCTACATATACAATTTAACACCAGACCAGTAGTAAAGTTTTCATCAATCATATATGTTTCATGTACAGTCATGAATAATTATCCCCAGTGTGATTTGCCTAAGGCCTAAAGTTTTGTTATTAGTAATTTACTATGCTTCCTAGCTAGTGAATCATTTTTGGGGTCAAGGATCATTGTTATCGTTTCCATCACTTTCACCGTTTTTCCAGTCAATGATTGCATTGAGTATCAGGGTTATTGTAAAAGCTCAGCAAACTAACTAACTACAGAGTGAGCAAAATTAAAAATAAAATATAGTGCAATCATTCTGCTTCCTTATAACAAAATGATTGTATTTCTTCAAACCTTTTGTGATCCACGCATAGGCAATTAGATTGCATTTTATATTGTGTATATTATCATATTTATTTTTCATCTACAGCCCAACTTCAGACAGAACTTTTTATTTCATTTTGTAAGGAGTGGGAGAGGTTACAGCCTCTGTCAAGTTTGTATTGCTGCCTTTGTCTCTATTTGCAAGATTTCCAATCATAGTCCGAGAAGACAAGATTGATGAAAATCTCTCCAATAGGGACACATACAAAAAAAAAAACATTTTAGCAAGGATGGGTAAGGATCAGAACTATTCACAATATTTTAATTGAAGTCTGTTCCCTCCTGACGACCTCTATTTCTTTTACAGGGACAGGAAGTGTAGGAGAAGCTCTCAAATAAATGTGAGTCATGCAGATTGTCAGCATTGCTCCATCTCTTGGCCATGCTCCATTTACAGTATGTGATGAATACCAACAAACTTGTTTCAAATTGTAAACAAGCCTGCAGGCATCTCAGGTAATGATAGTGATCAAATATCTTCAAGCTCTCATTTGTGATCGGTGAGGATCATCATGGCATGGGCTGTAGTGCTTGTTTCAGTGGGGCATTACTCATCATGCGACATGAAGAAGCGGAGCGGAGCGGAGCTGAATATCTGGGGAGCCCCTCTTGTAAAAGGGATCTCAGGACTCAGATAAGTGATGTGGGATAAGGGATGTGGGGACATTGTGCCTGGGGGGGCCCTAGTAACGGAACCATCTCAATGTTAAGGGTATGGTTTGGGGGAGGTGGGCTCATGCTTGCTGTCCCTCTCTTTCCTGGCTAGCCAGACTGCGTGCCTAAATAAAGGCCTTTTATTGATCTCTGGGGGCCTAAACAGTTTCTTTTTCTGTTTTTTGGGGGGTTGTTTTGTGCGTTTAGGTGCCACTTAAAAATCTATGACAGACACTCATATAGGATAAGCATCTGGTATTGATTTTTAGGGGCAACTAACACTTTTTAAATGTTTTCCATGGGATTCCCCCTTAAAATGAATACAAGACCCCTATCTAGAATAAGGGTCAGATATGGATTATAAGGGGGGATCCCAAGTTTTTTTTTCTCTCCTGTAAGCCATGTGACCTGGTATGTTTCAGGCTTTGGGGCACACACTCACTGTTCCCTCCATACCTGGCCACCCAGGCAGGCTGCATGCCCGCAAAAAAGTCTGGTATGAACTTTTAAAGAGGACCCCATGCAAACAAGAAAAAAAACTGAGGACCCCCCTAAAAAAACTCCAACCAAACACTTATCCAGGCATTAAGTCTTGGTGGCCAGGAGAGGAAGGGACAGCGTGTATGTGACCCCCTCTCCTGAAACATACCAGGCCACTTTTGCTGGAGTACATTCTACATGTGTAACACTTTATGAGCATTCTGCATTCCTGTGCAATTCCTGTGCATCTCACTGGATCACACCAAAAGTAGTGCATGCGCTACTTTTCAAAAACGCACCGTATCACTTGGATTTTGGTACCAAGCAATCCGGTGCAGGCAAACACACTGCATTTGCGATCTCATTTTTGGGTGATGTTAGGATTATATTGACACCTGCAGCAGATTGCACACCCAGTGCGTTTTGAATGCGATGCAGAAGTTGTGCATTGATTGCGGGTTTCCCACACCAAATTCCAGCGTGCACATGCCCTTAAGGATAGGTTCAGTTTTAGTAACATGTTATATGTTACACCTGGGTTTAGGGCGTAACATGTAACATGTTACTAATGTAGCAGCCCCGCTCACCGTCCTCCCCCCCCCCCCCCCCCCCGAACCAGCTATCACATTTTAAAAACAGTGGAGCTGTACAGGGTTCTACCCACACAGCCACATCATTCATTCACAGCGATCTGTGAGTTATTGAACTACAAGTCCCCACCCCAGCAGACGCTTATAGTTTTTAATGAACTCGTAGTTCAGTAGTACTTCCTGCAGCTGAGTAACTGTCAGACAATTGTCAGGAATGTCTGCAGGACCCTGACATTGCATCTGTGATCTACTGATCGTGGGAATGCAATGCTTTGCAGGCTCTATGTTAAAAAAGATAAATGCACATTTTTTACCTGCAAAATCTTGTGCTTTTATTTATTTATTTTTTTACAAAATGGTGAGCTTAGCCTTTAAGCCTCATTAAAAGGCCTGCTACATGTCCAATGGTATAGACACCTTTTTTTGCATTGCTACATGTCCCCAGTGGCAGTGCCCAGCTACTCATACCCTTTCCTTTACTAAAAACTTGGAAATTAGCTTTGAATGAAGCCGCAAAAAATTTTAAGATTTGCTTCCAATAGACGTCAATAGGGTTCGGGATCTACATTCAGTGTTAGTTACATTTTTTTTAAGTGTTTGGCGAATGTCCAGTGAACCAAATTTTCCTTGGCTCATCACAAATTCTAACCCATGGGATACACTTACCACTTTTGTTCCTGGATGGAAACATGGTTCTCATCCAATCAGTTCCTAAGGTTCCAAATAATATACTGATACAGAATGGTATTTTAGCACTTTTATAACTCAATACCCAGTTTCTTTCTTCCACATCCCAAAAGTATTCTTCAAAATGAAAAACATTTTTTATCCACCTAAAATGTTCAAGCTGTCAGAAAAAGTGTTTCTGTAGCTTAGGGTGATTAATAGCAGATGACATCCTGCTCCCAGATGCTGATACCTGTTTTGTACAGAATATGTCGTGTATTTCGAATGTTGTTTATGACTTTCATCTCGTGGTCCATGTGTGAAGACACGTGTGCATTTTTCTTATCCTCTGATGGAATGAGCATGTACAGAGTCATAGAAGGGCTGAAACAATTGTCCGCTAACACCTTTGACCTTTATTAATATTTAAATATCCTTTTCAGCTAGTTGAGCATTTGAAAACAATTTAGCAATGCTGTACCTTTTTAAAATCAAGAAATGTGGCTGATATTATGATTTTCAATACACTTTAACAAAAATACTTGACTGTATCAACAGATGCACTTCAGGTGGTGGGCTATAAAGGTTGGCAAAGAGTCATTCAGGCCATTTATCTTTGCAGCAAACAGCACTAGGTAATGAGCTGCCATTATTTTATAATCTTCTGATATTTCATAAATAATTTGTGAATTGTTAAAAACAAATCTACACATAATAAAGATACTGCATTACTATATTTTTGTCAGTTCTATATAGAGGAGATATGTAACAATTACCTGTATATAACACATACAGCAACTTGAACTACATGGTAGGATATTATTAATTATTAGTATACCTTTCTGTACTGGGCCTGGGCCCCATCAGTTCAAGAGGGGGGCCCGGGTACCTGCTGAGCAGGAGGGCTGGCTGTACTGTCTTATTGCATACACTGATCCTCTTCTTGCAATGCTGCCAGCTTCTCCTCCTATACCTCCCCCCGGCTGCACTGCAGGGGGTTTGGTTCTAGCACATGCGCCCCTTCCATCTGCTGCCTGGGCCCCCCCGTGTGCCCCTTTCCCCTGCAGCACTGCCGGATTCCCTACCGAGCAGCTGCTGGGGGCACACAGGGTGATGTTTCAGGATGGAAAGTGGGAGGAAGAGGCCAGTTAACATCTCATTTACTGGCCCCCTCCTTTCCTGAATGAACACAGTGAGCGATTGGTACCAATCACTCCTGTGTCAAGTCATCACTGAAGCATAAGAAACTGTTTCCTATGCTTCAGTTTGTGAATGAACAGGTAGCCTCTGAGCGCTTCCTATTCATTTATCCATGCAGCTGAGGCTGTAGAGAAATAGACTGATAAATCTATGTCCTCTGTGACTTTTGGCCAGGGGAAGGGGGCCCTGTGATTTCTAACAGCAGCCCTGGTACCATCTGGTATATCTACTGTCTATTTTTCTTTTTCTTGATCAAAAGTTTTACTGAATAAAATCAACAAGAAGCATAATAAACAGTACACACGAGGTAGACAACTATGATGGATTAGGTATGAGTCAGGTACAAAAAGGAATACCAACAGAGCATGGCCTATTTGCTAACAGGCCATAAAGTAAAAGTCTATCTGTGGCTTGTCCAAATATACGGAGAGAGGGCCATCCAAAGTTTGCAGACTCAATTCAAACAATCTTAGTATTATACATTCTTTGAAGTGTTTAAACCAATGTCCATTAGACTGGGTTCACACTAGTGCAATGCCAGCCATCACATGTGCACAGTAATGCGGTGCGAATCACATCACATGCGATGTCTGTGTGAAAATGGTGCAGGACCCTGTTTTTTTGGTCACACTCATGTGATCCAATTCCTGTCCTATTTCACAGTTCACACTGCGATCTGCGAATTGATTTGGGGATGTCATTAACTTTACATTGGCACCCGCAGCGGTTAGCAGAGAGCAGTTTGAACTGCCTACGGATGAGATGCAAAGCGGGAACCCGCACAGGAATCGTGCTGGTCTCCGCATCGCACAAGTGTGAACCAAGACTCGGGCTGCTGTGTTGTGGCCTAGTTACAGCAGTAGAAATGGGCTATACAATCAAACACAGTAAGGATGTCTGTTTTTTTTTTTTTTAATCCCAAGTACCTAGTCTAATTCAATTCTAATAATGCAATTAGATTTCTGTCAATTTTATATAGTAAGCTACTAATTAGGGTTGCCACCTCATCCCTTTAAACCCAAACACATATTAATTACACAGGTTCTGCGGCTGATTAAAGTGGTGGTAATTAACCTAACTCGGTGCCTTATCTGCATTAAATTAGCCTCAGAACCTGTGTAATTCATATGTGTTTGGGTTTAAGGGGATGAGATGGCAACCCTACTACTAATGGGGAAAACATCAAATGTAGGGAAGCTATAGGCAATACCAGTAGATGATACTTTGTCCTCTGTTTGCTTTTTTGTCAATACCCACAGTGCTTTTCAGCCTTTAAGAGGCGAGAGTATGCTGAAGAGAAAGGGGAACTCTGGAAGCTTTGGTTAACCACTTAAGGACCGCCTCATGCCGATGTACGTTGGCAGAATGGCACGGGCAGGCAGAATCACGTACATATATGTGATCTGCCTCCCGCGGGCGGGGGGTCCGATCGGACCCCCCCTGGTGCCGGAGGCGGTCCGCTTCTGACCAGCGGCGATCAGAGATGAGGGGGAGACCATCCGTTCCTGCCCGCCTCCTCGCGATCGCCGCCGGCCAATCAAAGTATTCCTTTGCTGCCGTATGCTAAACAGCAGCAAAGGAAATGATGTCATCTCTCTTCAGCTCGGTATTTTCCATTTGTGGCCCCCCTTCTCGCGATCGCCGCCGGCCAATCAAATCATTCCTTTGCTGCCGTATGCTAAACAGCAGCAAAGGAAATGTTGTCATCTCTCTTCAGCTCGGTATTTTCCGTTCCGGCGCCGAGGAGAGAAGACTTCAATGTGAGTGCACAACACACACACACACAGTAGAACATGCCAGGCATACAATACACCCCCCGATCACCCCATAAACCCCCCTCCCCCGTCACACTGACACCAAGCAGTTTTTTTTTTTTTTTCTTTCGGATTATTGCATGGTGTCAGTTTGTGACAGTTACTGTGTTAGGGCAGTTACTGTTAGCCCCCTTTAGGTCTAGGATACCCCCCTAACCCCCCCCTAATAAAGTTTTATTCCCTTGATCACCCCCTGTCGCCAGTGTCACTAAGCGATCATTTTTCTGATCGCTGTATTAGTGTCACTAGTGACGCTAGTTAGGGAGGTAAATATTTAGGTTCGCCTTCAGCGTTTTATAGCGACAGGGACCCCCATATACTACCTAATAAATGTTTTAACCCCTTGATTGCCCCCTAGTTAACCCTTTCACCACTGATCACCATATAACTGTTACGGGTGACGCTGGTTAGTTTGTTTATTTTTTATAGTGTCAGGGCACCCGCCGTTTATTACCGAATAAAGGTTTAGCCCCCTGATCGCCCGGCGGTGATATGCGTTGCCCCAGGCAGCATCAGATTAGCGCCAGTACTGCTAACACCCACGCACGCAGCATACGCCTCCCTTAGTGGTATAGTATCTGAACGGATCAATATCTGATCTGATCAGATCTATACTAGTGTCTTTTTTGGTAGCGTTTTGGTGAACTGGCAAGCACCAGCCCCAGGCAGCGTCAGGTTAGCGCCAGTACCGCTGAATCCCACGCACGCAGCATACGCCTTCCTTAGTGGTATAGTATCTGAACGGATCAATATCTGATCCGATCAGATCTATACTAGAGTCCCCAGCAGTTTAGGGTTCCCAAAAACGCAGTGTTAGCGGGATCAGCCCAGATACCTGCTAGCACCTGCGTTTTGCCCCTCTGCCCGGCCCAGCCCAGCCCACCCAAGTGCAGTATCGATCGATCACTGTCACTTACAAAAAACACTAAACGCATAACTGCAGCGTTCGCAGAGTCAGGCCTGATCCCTGCGATCGCTAACAGTTTTTTTGGTAGCGTTTTGGTGAACTGGCAAGCACCAGTGGCCTAGTACACCCCAGTCGTAGTTAAACCAGCACTGCGAGTCCCATAAGTGCAGTTCAAGCTGGTGAGGTGGCAAGCACAAGTAGTGTCCCGCTGCCACCAAGAAGAAGACAAACACAGGCCCGTCGTACCCATAGTGCCCTTCCTGCTGCATTTGCAAATCCTAATTGGGAACCCACGACTTCTGCAGCGCCCGTACTTCCCCCATTCACATCCCCAACCAAATGCAGTCGGCTGCATGAGAGGCATTTTTATAACCCCCCCAAAAAAGATGTAGTGTCTGCAGCAAGCGCGGATATAGGCGTGACACCCGCTATTATTGTCCCTCCTGTCCTGACAATCCTGGTCTTTGCATTGGTGAATGTTTTGAACGCTACCATTCACTAGTTGAGTATTAGCGTAGGGTACAGCATTGCACAGACTAGGACACACTTTCACAGGGTCTCCCAAGATGCCATCGCATTTTGAGAGACCCGAACTTGGAACCGGTTATAGTTATAAAAGTTAGTTACAAAAAAAAAGCGTAAAAAAAAAAAATATATAAAATAAAAAAAAATAGTTGTCGTTTTATTGTTCTCTCTCTCTCTCTATTCTCTCTCTATTGTTCTGTTCTTTTTTTACTGTATTCTATTCTGCAATGTTTTTTTGTTATTATGTTTTATCATGTTTGCTTTTCAGGTATGCAATTTTTTATACTTTACCGTTTACTGTGTTTTATTGTTAACCATTTTTTGTCTTCAGGTACGCCATTCACGACTTTGAGTGGTTATACCAGAATGATGCCTGCAGGTTTAGGTATCATCTTGGTATCATTCTTTTCAGCCAGCTGTCGGCTTTCATGTAAAAGCAATCCTAGTGGCTAATTAGCCTCTAGACTGCTTTTACAAGCAGTGGGAGGGAATGCCCCCCACCGTCTTCAGTGTTTTTCTCTGGCTCTCCTGTCTCAACAGCGAACCTAAGAATGCAGCCGGTGATTCAGCCAGCTGACCATAGAGCTGATCAGAGACCAGAGTGGCTCCAAACATCTCTATGGCCTAAGAAACCGGAAGCTACGAGCATTTCATGGCTTAGATTTCGCCGGATGTAAACAGCGCCATTGGGAAATTGGGAAAGCATTTTATCACACCGATCTTGGTGTGGTCAGATGCTTTGAGGGCAGAGGAGAGATCTAGGGGGTCTAATAGACCCCAATTTTTTCAAAAAAGAGTACCTGTCACTACCTATTGCTATCATAGGGGATATTTACATTCCCTGAGATAACAATAAAAATGATTAAAAAAAAATGAAAGGAACAGTTTAAAAATAAGATAAAAAAACAAAAAAATAATAAAGAAAAAAAAAAAAGCACCCCTGTCCCCCCCCCTGCTCTCGCGCAAAGGCGAACGCAAGCGTCGGTCTGGCGTCAAATGTTAATAGCAATTGCACCATGCATGTGAGGTGTCACCGCGAACGTCAGATCGAGGGCAGTAATTTTAGCAGTAGACCTCCTCTGTAAATCTAAAGTGGTAACCTGTAAAGGCTTTTAAAGGCTTTTAAAAATGTATTTAGTTTGTCGCCACTCCACGTTTGTGTGCAATTTTAAAGCATGTCATGTTTGGTATCCATGTACTCAGCCTATCTTTTTTATTTCATCAAACATTTGGGCAATATAGTGTGTTTTAGTGCATTAAAATTTAAAAAAGTTTGTTTTTTCCCCAAAAAATGCGTTTGAAAAATTGCTGTGCAAATACTGTGTGAAAAAAAAATGAAACACCCACCATTTTAATCTGTAGGGCATTTGCTTTAAAAAATATATAATGTTTGGGGGTTCAAAATAATTTTCTTGCAAAAAAAAAATAATTTTTTCATGTAAACAAAAAGTGTCAGAAAGGGCTTTGTCTTCAAGTGGTTAGAAGAGTGGGTGATGTGTGACATAAGCTTCTAAATGTTGTGCATAAAATACCAGGACAGTTCAAACCCCCCCCCCCCCCCAAATGACCCCATTTTGGAAAGTAGACACCCCAAGCTATTTGCTGAGAGTCATGTCGAGTCCATGGAATATTTTATATTGTGACACAAGTTGCGGGAAAGAGACAAATATTTTTTTTTTTTTTTTTTTGCACAAAGTTGTCACTAAATGATATATTGCTCAAACATGCCATGTGAATATGTGAAATTACACCCCAAAATACATTCTGTTGCTTCCCCTGAGTACGGGGATACCACATGTGTGAGACTTTTTGGGAGCCTAGCTGCGTACGGGACCCCAAAAACCAAGCACCGCCTTCAGGCTTTCTTAGGGCGTAAATTTTTGATTTCACTCTTCACTGCCTATCACAGTTTCGGAGGCGATGGAATGCCCAGGTGGCACAAAACCCCCCCAAATGACCCCATTTTGGAAAGTAGACACCCCAAGCTATTTGCTGAGAGGTATAGTGAGTATTTTGCAGACCTCACTTTTTGTCACAAAGTTTTGAAAATTGAAAAAAGAAAAAAAAAATGTTTTTTCTTGTCTTTCTTCATTTTCAAAAACAAATGAGAGCTGCAAAATACTCACCATGCCACCTGGGCATTCCATGGCCTCCGAAACTGTGATAGGCAGTGAAGAGTGAAATCAAAAATTTACACCCTTAGGAATCCAGAAGGCGGTGATTGGTTTTCGGGGCCCCGTACGCGGCTAGGCTCCCAAAAAGTCCCACACATGTGGTATCCCCATACTCAGAAGAAGCAGCTAAATGTATTTTGGCCTATGTGAGCAATATATCATTTAGTGACAACTTTGTGCAAAAAAAAAAAATTGTCACATTCTCGCAACTTGTGTCAAAATATAAAATATTCCATGGACTCAACATGCCTCTCAGCAAATAGCTTGGGGTGTCTACTTTTCAAAATGGGGTCATTTGGGGGGGGTTGTGCCATCTGGGCATTTTATGGCCTATAAAACTGTGATAGGTAGTGAGGAGTGAAATAAAAAATGTACGCCCTTAGAAATCCTGAAGGCGGTGATTGGGTTTCTATACGTACGCGGCTAGGCTCCCAAAAAGTCCCACACATGTGGTATCCCCGTACTCAGGAGAAGCAGCTGAATGTATTTTGGGGTGTAATTCCACATAGGCCCATGGCCTGTGTGAGCAATATATCATTTAGTGACGACTTTTTGCAAATATTTTTTTTTGTCATTATTCAATCACTTGGGACGAAAAAAAATATTCAATGGGTTCAACGTGCCTCTCAGCAATTTCCTTGGGGTGTCTACTTTCTAAAATGGGGTCATTTGGGGGGGTTTGTACTGCCCTGCCATTTTAGCACCTCAAGAAATGACATAGGCAGTCATAAACTAAAAGCTGTGTAAATTCCAGAAAATGTACCCTAGTTTGTAGACGCTATAACTTTTGTGCAAACCAAAAAATATACACTTATTGACTTTTTTTTTAACCAAAGACATGTGGCCGAATACATTTTGGCCTAAATGTATGACTAAAATTGAGTTTATTGGATTTTTTTTATAACAAACAGTAGAAAATATCATTTTTTTTCAAAATTTTCAGTCTTTTTCCGTTTATAGTGCAAAAAATAAAAACGGCAGAGGTATCAAATACCATCAAAAGAAAGCTCTATTTGTGAGAAGAAAAGGACGCAAATTTTGTTTGGGTACAGCATTGCATGACCGCGCAATTAGCAGTTAAAGCGACACAGTGCCAAATTGGAAACAGTCCTCTTGTCCTTAGGCAGCATAATGGTCCGGGGCTGAAGTGGTTAAGTACTAGTTACCAATATGGCCTGTGCATAGGTGTGCACAGGCTATTGCATTAGGGTGTGCACCCCAAAGCTCAAACACACGTGTGTGTGTGTGTGTGTGTGTGTGTGTATATATTCTTATGAGTAAACAAACATTTTAAAATGTCATAAGTGCTTCCACACTTCTCTTATAAGGAAAGCCACTCATTGGGAGGTCTTTCCCATCTCCCTGCCGGCACAGTGAAAGAAAAGTGCAAAATGTGGAGGGTATGACAGTGAGTAGTATGTACAGGAGACGAGTGTAGAGGGTATGACAGTGAGTAGTATGTACAGGAGAGGAGCGTGGAGGGTATGACAGTGGGCAGTATGTATAGTAGAGAAGTGTGGAGGGTATGACAGTGAGTAGTATGTACAGGAGAGGAGTGTGGAGGGTATGACAGTGGGCAGTATGTATAGGAGAGAAGTGTGGAGGGTATGACAGTGGGCAGTATTTACAGGAGAGAAGTGTGGAGGGTATGACAGTGGGCAGTATGTACAGGAGTGTGGAGGGTATGACAGTGGGCAGTATGTACAGGAGTGTGGAGGGTATGACTTGGGGCAGTATGTATAGAAGAGAAGTGTGGAGGGTATGACAGTGGGCAGTATGTACAGTAGAGGAGTGTGGGGGGTATGACAGTGGGCAGTATGTACAGGAGAGAAGTGTGGAGGGTATGACAGTGGTCAGTATGTACAGTAGAGGAGTGTGGGGGGTATGACAGTGGGCAGTATGTACAAGAGAGAAGTGTGGAGGGTATGACAGTGGTCAGTATGTACAGTAGAGGAGTGTTGGGAGTATGACAGTGGGCAGTATGTACATGAGTGGAGTGTGGGGGGTATGACAGTGGGCAGTATGTCCAGTAGAGGAGTGTGGGGGGTATGACAGTGGGCATTATGTACAGAAGAGGAGTGTGGAGGGTATGACCGTGAGTGGTACGTACAGATGTGCAGGAGGAGTGTGAAGGGAATGAAACAAGCAGTATTTGTATGTGTTAAAAGAAAGCACCCTGTGTATGTTGCGTCCAGATAATGTGAAGTTAATTTATGACCATTCCATTTAACCCTGTATTGATCCAAACTCTGTACAATCCAAAGTGTAAATTCCTGACATAAACTAAACACTCTAAGGCTAAGTTCACATCTATGCATGTGGGTATTGCATGCAGAATTGCATGCCCTCCCAACATGCAAAGAAATGTGCTGTCCTTAAGCAGATGTGCAGCAGTGCCATTATTTGTTAATGGCACCTCCATGCATCTGCAAAAACGTGGACCAAACTACAGGGTGCCGCACACTTTTGGAAAAGATTCAGGACTTCTTTTCCATGTTTCTTGTGCGTAGGGTAGCCCACTTAAATTAATGGGCTGCCCTACACATAATGCATGAAAACCACATGTGTGCGTGTGAAAAAAGCCTAACTGAGTAGATGCAAAAAAAAAAAAAAAAAATCTAAATAAAAAATAAATAAATTCTGTAAATAATTAGTGTTCATAAAATTGCACTACCATGTAAAATAACTGTGAACACTGTGCTCTGCTCTGTTTATTGAGGACAGTTAACCTGTGTATAGAGTGTTTAGTTTATGTGGGGAATTTACATGTTGTACAGATTTTGGAGAAGACAGGGTAAAATTGAATGGTTATAAAGTTTGTTCACTTTATCTGGACATACACAGAGTATCGTGGTTGTTTATATAGTGATATGTGCCAGCTTCCAACATTCTCATCACACTGCAAACAAATCCTCCTGATTAGTCCTCGTGTGACACTACCAGCTTACCTCTCCAAATTGACTTTTCTTAGAACATCAGCTCAGCTCACTCCCTTCCCTGCACAGTGTCAGCAGCACCTGGCAGTAGCAGTGCCCCCCCCTCCGGGTTCTCTGGGCAGACGGAATTGTGGATAAGGGGGAGGATCTAGTGAATGAGGGCACAGATCGAACATACACAGGAGACTTGGGGAGATAAAAAAACGAGATTGGAAGCTTCTAAATGCATACACTACAAGCAATGATACTGCCGCTGTCTTCACAGCCCTGAGCCCAGGACTAAGCTGTGGTGGGACGGTCACTGCTGTTTGCAAGTATGTAACGTGCAGGAGGTAATTAGGGTGTGCCCAGGCACACTCGGCACACCCCCTGCGCACGCCTATGGGCCTGTGGTCTCCCTGCAGTTAACCTTTACTTCATTATTGACTTACGTTGCCTTGGTCTGTTCTCTCTGTGTGGGGACAGCCATCTTGGTAGAGGCAAGGTTTTCCTTCTTTATGTTAGAGCTTCCAGAAGGGGATAACAACGAGCAGCACAAAGTGACATCACTTAACCGCTTGCCGACCAGCCGCCGTCATTGTACTACAGCAGGTCGGCATGATCCTGTGAACCGTCGTAGCTGTACATCGGCTCTTTAAATGCCTATAGTAGGCACGCACGCACCCGCTGCATGGCGGGGGAGCAGATGCGTGTGGCTGGCGGTCGCGATGTCCGCCGGCCACGCGCGATCGCAGGCACAAGAGCCAGAACAGAGACATGTTCTGTGAAGAGAGGAGAGACAGATCGTGTTTTTCTCCAAGCTAGGAACAGCGATATGTCTCCTCCTCTAGTCAGTTCCATCCCCCCACAGTTAGAAACACAAACGAGGGTACACAGTTAACCCCTTGATCGCCCCTAGTGTTAACCCCTTCCCTGCCAGTGACATTTATACAGTAATCAATGTATTTTTATAGCACTGATCGCGGTATAAATGTCAGTGGCCCCAAAGATGTATCAAAAGTGTCGTATTTGTCTGCCGCAATGTCATAGTACCGCTAAAAATTGCAGATCACCACCATTACTATTAAAAAAAAAAACACTAATAAAAATGCCATAAATCTATCCCATAGTTTGTAGACACTATACTTTTGCGCAAAACAATAAATATACGCTTATTGCGATTCTTTTTTACCACAAATATGTAGAAGAATATATATTGGCCAAAACTGATGAAGAAATTTGATTTTTAAAAACATTTTTGAGGATATTTATTACAGCAAAAAGAATAAAATATTGTATAAAATTTGCTTTTTTTGGCTGGTAATGGTGGGTACTGCTGGCTGGTACTTCTGGGTACTGGTGGGTAATGCTGGCTGGTACTTCTGGGTACTTCTGGGTAATTTTTGGTAATTTTGGTGGTGCTTGTGGGTACTGTTGGCTGGTGCTTCTGGGCACTTTTTGCTACTGCTGGGTGGTGCTGGTGGGTACTTCTTGGTACTGGTGGGTACATCTGGGTACTGGTAGGTACTGCTAGCTGGTACTTTTGGGTACTGGTGGGTAATTTTTGGTACTGCTGGGTGGTGCTTGTGGGTACTGCTAGCTGGTACTTCTGGGTACCGGTGGCTGATACTTCTGGGTACTGGTGGCTGGTACTTCTGGGTACTTGTGGTTACTGCTCGCTATTACTTTTGGGTACTGGTGGGTGGTGCTTCTGGGTACTGGTGGGTACTTTTGGGTACTGGTGGGTGGTACTTGTTGGTACTTTTGGGTACTGGTGGGTGGTGCTTCTGGATACTGGTGGGTGGTGCTGGCTGGTACTTCTGGGTACTGGTGGGTGGTGCTGGCTGGTACTTCTGGACCCTGCTGGCTGGTACTTCTGGGTACCGGTGTCTGGTACTTCTGGATACTGCTGGCTGGTACTGGTGGGTACTATTGGGTACTGCCATCATTGTGACAGCAGCGGCGCTGAAGGAAGCATACGGCTGCAGTAGAGAGCAGAGCCGATGCTTCCTGTATCGCGCTGAGAACTGTCACAGGCAGAGCACATGTGGTATCACTCCGCCTGAGACAGAAGCCGGTGCTATACAGGAAGCATCTTCTCTGCTTCCTCTAGTGCCGGCTCGGATCTTCCTGCTGATGCTCGGGGATGGCAGGTCGGGGACCCGCCATCCCAGAGCAGGAAGTGGCGGGCCAGTGGTTGGGCACCCAGGGTTTAGAGGAATGGCCCAGGCATTCCCATCCTATCCTGACACACATCCTCATTGCTGCTCGTCTAACCAAAGCCCATAATGGAAAAGGAATACCCTTCCAACCTTTCAACAAGCTATAGCCACTATCAACCAACACATGCACCTGGAACACATGTTTGCCAAAGCCAACCTAACCATGCCAAAATTCCTACTAAACTGTACATTTAATTAAAATCACATTTCTGTATGTAATATGCTTACCTAGAACCACTAGCTTTTGATCACAATCTATTTTACAGATCAATTAATCATGTATTTATGTAAAGTGCAATTCAAGTCTAGAACTTGTTAAGTTTAAAACTATTCCCACCCTTCTACTAACTAGCCTGTAAAAGAAGGTTACATATACTTCCTGTTCACAGGGCGCTACAGTACGTTCACGTGATCGGCTTACAGCTTCAAGGGAGAGGAGGGACAGCCAACAACGAATGCCCCACAGTAAGCCTATGGGTGATGTCACCACCTAGGCATTCCATCCGTTGTTGGTGTTCTTTCTTCTCCCCTGATGCCGACCGCTGGGGGAGACCATGTGATCAGATCTGAGCACTCTGATAATAGGTACTGTAAGTATATGCATCTTCCTTACAGGGTGGTAAGTATTTGTGTTTGAACGGGGTGAGAGCAGTTTTAAGCTTAGTTAGTTCAAGACTTGAATTCCACTTTAACCGCTTGCTGACCAGCCGCCGCAGTTATACTGCGGCAGGTTGGCACGGCTGCGCAAATCGACGTAGCTATACGTCGGCTCTTAAAGATGCTATAGCAGGCGCGCATGCCCGCAGCGTGTCCCCGGTCTTGCCGCACGTGCCTGGTGGGCGTGATGTCTGGCGGGGACCGGCGATTGCTCATTACAGATCAAGAATGGGGATGTGTGTGTGCAACACACAAATCCCAGTTCTCTCAGTGGAGAGGAGACCGATCGTGTGTTCATACTAAGTTTGAACACCGATCGGTCTCCTCCCCTAGTCAGTTCCATCCCCCCTACAGTTAGAACACATCTAGGGAACACAGTTAACCCCTTCATCGCTCCCTAGTCTTAACCCCTTCCCTGCCAGTGACATTTATACAGTAATCAGTGGCTATTTTTAGCTCTGATCGCTGTATAAATGTCAATGGTCCCAAAATAGTGTCAGAAGTGTCCGATCTGTCCGCCTCAATCTCGCAGTCCTGATAAAAATCGCAGATTGCTGCCATTACTAGTAAAAAAAAATAACAATAATAAAAATGCCATAAACATGTTTCCTATTCTGTAGACGCTATAACTTTTGCGCAAACCAATCAATATACGCTTATTGCGATTTTTTTTTTTTTTTACCAAAAATATGAAGAAGAATACATATCGGCCTAAACTGATGAAGACATTTGTTTTCTTACATTTTTTGGGGGGATATTTATTATAGCAAAAGGTACAAAACATTGTGTTTTTTTCAAAATTGAAGCTATTTTTTTTGTTTATAGCGCAAAAAATAAAAACCACAGAGGTGATCAAATGCCACCAAAAGAAAGCTCTATTTGTGGGGAAAAAAGGACATACATTTTGTCTGGGTACCACGTCGCATAACCGCACAATTGTCAGTTAAAGCGACACAGTGCCGTATTGCAAAAAATGGCCTGGTCAGGAAGGGGGCAAATCCTTCCGGGGCTGACGTGGTTAAATACAACATCACAGTCTATGCATTTCACAGAACTAGTCTACTTTGTCAAGGCCCTGAAGTGTTGTTTCCATATAAATTGTTATACAGTATCTCACATAATCTCAGAATATGTGTTACATGATCGGATGATATAGAAAAATATATTTCTAAAAAACATAACATCAACCACTTGTTAATAATAATCAAATTACAATAAAATTGTAACATGCTTTCTTCTGGCAGTTGGTATGTCTCTCTTCTCGCAACCACCCATGGGCCAGCGGGTACCAAAATGAAATCTGCCGAAAGACCGCAGGATGGAAGACCAAAAATGTAGAATACAAAGCAACCCCAAAACTGGAGACAAAAACCACAATGCTCAGTCGGTGTGAAGCCAAAACTAACCAACAGATCACATAGTAAAAGATTGTCAATGGTGCCCTATGTCATATCTGTCTGACCAGGAACTCTGCCTCTCCCTTTTGCTCAGTCTCTGCTATCTCCAACAGGGGAAAAAACGTTTTGATGCTATAGGAACAGGAGTGCCTAGGCACATTCACATACCAGGAAATGCATGGCTATCTTTCAAGAGGAATTCAAGACATACATTCTTGGTACATTTGCCCACATAAGCTACTAAGCATTTACAATTGACAGAACTGAAATCGAATGAAATCGAAGGCGGCAGGCTGGGGGCAGTTCAGTTAGAGGGAAAATGAGTAGATGATGCTCGGTGTCCTCCAGCCCAGAAATGAAACAGGCCCTGGTTGACTTTCTGCAGCCTCTAATGCACACTTTAAGAAGCTCACAGTGTGTAGTGAAGTCAGAGTAACCAGTTCCAGTGCAGGAGAGGAGCCTGTGCAACTGTACAAGACTGAAGACAAAGCTGGAGTTTATCTTTAGTGTTTTAAATACATTATTTCTGTTTGTAGTTTATTTTTATGAATGTACCAGAAGGACTGAAGGTAAGGCTGAGGTTCAGCTTTAAACATTTGCCGACCAGCCGCCGTCATTATACAGCGGCAGGTCGGCTCGCTCCCGCAAATCGCCGTAGGTGTACGTTAGCTCCTTTAAGAGCCATAGCAGGCGTGCGCGTGCCCGCTGCATCTTGGGAGACCCGAAGCGAGTGGCCTGCGGCCGCAATGTCCCCTGGCCATCCACAGGAAAGAGAGCCAGAACGGGGATCTCTCAATGTAATTAGACAGATCCCCATTCTGACAGGGGAGGAGAGAGAGATCTGCTGTTCCTAGTGATTAGGAAAAGCGATCTCTCTCCTCCTCCAGTCAGCCCCGTCCCCCCACAGTTAGAAACACCTCCCAGGAAACACATTTAACCCCTTGATCGTCCCCTAGTGTTAACCTCTTCCCTGCCAGTGACATTTACACAGTAATCAGTGCATTTTTATAGCACTGATCGCTGTATAAATGTCAATGGTCCCAAAAAAGTGTCAAAAGTGTCCAATCTGTCTGCCCCAATGTCGCAGTCCTGCTAAAAATCGCAGATCACCACTATTACTAGTAAAAAATAAATAATAATAAAAATGCCATACATCTATCCTCTATTTTGTAGATGCTATAACTTTTGCGCAAACAATCAGTATACGCTTATTGTGATTTTTTTTACCAAAAATATGTAGAAGAATACATATTGGCCTAAACTGATGAAGACATTTGTTTTGTTAATTTTTTTTGGGGGGGGGATATTTATTATAGCAATAAGTAAAAAAAACTGTGCTTTTTTCAAAATTGTCGCCCTTTTTTTGTTTATAGTGCAAAAAAAAACAAAACACAGAGGTGATCAAATACCACCAAAAGATAGCTCTATTTGTGGGAAAAAAAGGACGTGAATTTTGTTTGGGTACAGCGTCGCATGACTACGCAATTGTCAGTTAACCGCTTGCCGACCAGCCACCGTCATTATTCTGCGGCAGGTCGGCACGTTCCCACGAGCCATCGTAGCTGTACATTGGCCCCTTAAGCAGGGATAACAGGCACGCACCTGCTGCACTGCTGGGGGAACCGATGTGCGTGGCTGGCGGTCACGATGACGGTCGGGGCACGAGAGCCAGAACAGGGACGTGTGTATATAAACAAACAAATCCCTGTTCTGTGAGAAGAGGACAGACAGATCGTCTGTTCCTACTAGCTAGGAACAACGATCTGTCTCCTCCTCTAGTCAGTTCCTTCACCCTACAGTTAGAGCACACACTGAGGGAACACAGTTAACCCCCTGATCGGCCCCTAGTGTTAACCCCTTCCCTGCCAGTGACATTAATGCCTTGTACACACGATAGGATTTTCCAACAAAACCGTGGATTTTTTTCCGAAGGATGTTGGCTCAAACTTGTCTTGCATACACACGGTCACACAAATGTTGTCGGAAATCCTGAACGTCAAGAACGTGGTGACGTACAACACATACGAGGAGCCAAGAATAATGAAGTTCAATAGCCAGTGCGGCTCTTCTGCTTGATTCCCAGCATGCGTGGACTTTTGTGCGTTGGACTTATGTACACACGATCGGAATTTCCGACAACAAGTTTTGTTGTCGGAAAATTTGAGAACCTGCTCTCAAACATTTGTTGGTGGAAATTCCGACAACAAATGTTCTATGGAGCATACACACGGTCGGACTTTCTGACAACAAGCTCACATCCAACATTTGTTGTTGGAAAATCCTATTGTGTGTACAGGGCATTACACAGTAATAAGTGCATATTTATAACACTGATCGCTGTACAAATGTCAAAGGTCCTAAAAAAAGTGTCAAAAGTGTCAGATCTGTCAAAAAATGGCCTGGTCATTAAGGTAGAAAATATTCCAGTCTGTAAGTGGTTAGAGTGTTACTAAACACAGGACCCTACTTTCACTATAGCTGGTCTCTCACAGTACACAGAGCATGGAAATGCAATTATTTTAGTAAATATATACTGCTAAATACCTATTCTCATCAGCGGTATCTAGCAGTCTTGTGACTTCTGTTATTGTCTGGTTAAAGCTTGTAGGAGGAGTTTTCATTCTACTCTGAAAACAAAAAAAACTGTCTAGCAATACCCAACCAAACTGAACATGTGCAGAGTGCCCCAAATCAGCAGATGGATTGGGGACACTAAAAGTAGGGGAGGATCAGAGCGGACAGGATCGAACAGCCTTTTTACTGTACACAATGCGGTGTATTAACTCCTTAGGTTCCACAGTGAGTATAGCAAGCATGCTTTACTGCATATACAGACTGATTTTACTGTTACTGTGGGTTTAGTAACACTTTAATATTATGAATTACTTCAAAGTTCCATTACTTTTGTAATGCTTATATATACACACACAACTGTTAAAACGATTATATGAATATAATTTGGAGCAGGGCAATCCTTCATTGTGTATACTTTTACTTTTGCTTATAAATTTTGATAAAGTTATGTCTCAATTCCATAACGTCTAAATCTGTAGGATTTTGTTTTCCATTTGTAGCAAAATTGGAAACGGTTTCATTCTGGGATTTGTTTGTCTTCCTCTGGATTGTACAGAGGTTACTTGTGACAGATTCCTGTCTTCTTTTACCTCTGGGGTCTTTTTGTATCAAAGCACGCCTTTGTTTTCAGAATGACCTTAAACCCTTTTTCATTAAACAAAATGCTATTTAGCCTTAGTTCAGAGCTATGAGATCATTTTATGACTTACCTTCTGCTTAAAATGTGTTTTAAACTGTCTAGAAGAGCATATTACTCGGCGGCTCCATCTTGAGTGCCCTAATTACTAACATTTGCTGCACAACATATGCAGCTACAAATGCATGGCGGGGAAAAAAGCACAGTCACAGCGTGTGATCTCTACTAGAACTACAACCACATGACTTTTAAAAACAAACACATGTAATTTCTATGTTGATAATAAACTTTGACTAACTCTACAATAATGCTAACCTACCACAGCCATCATAGGGCTTTGGAAAGAGGGGACATTTTTTTAAAAAAAGGCATATGAGATGTAAGCAAATGAGCGCACTAGTAGATAAATTTACCTTTGCATAAATTTACAAGGAAATGTACTGCAGTTAGTTTTAGAGATAAAAGATTACTTTGTAAATGTACAAGTAAATCTGCTTTCCATGTACAGAAGACATCATTATAATCATGTTAAAAAATTGTCCTAAAATATGAATATGCATGTTTGAAAGCTCAATTTGGGTAATGTATTTTAGTGTTTGTGTGAGCAAGGATCCTTTAAAAAAACATTGCAATCCTCCCAGTAAGTCTTCTATGCTGGTGGAGGTGCTGACAGGGTGCCTGTGAGTATTTTAGCCCTGTCTGCACTGCATTTTTATTAATGCCGAAACTGCTAGCTACCTCCAATCCGGCAGGGAGGGGATGAGCTAACTTATTTCCGAATCTTTTCACTTGGTGGGCTTCTGCTGGGCTCTTTTCTTTTTCCATTGCATATAAAAGCAGGAGGGCGCTTTGCCCAGGGGGACACCGGCCACATGGGAGAAGACAGGCTGACTGCTGCAATGTAAGTAGTAGTCCCACCATACACAGCATGTCATCTGCAGCCACCAGAGAAAGAGGAGCCTGCTAACATCTATGGAGCTGCTGGGACTTGCAGTCCTCCTGAAGACACCAACATGGACTCTACCTTTGCAGGTATGCCGGGCAGCACACAAGCCTGAGTTAGAGATTAGTGATGTAGGGAAAATTACTGTTTCTTGTGCATGTGGACTCTATCATGTTTTGCACCTTTTACTAAGTCAAGCTTTTGCCTTCTGCCTGGTCAGAAGTTATTAAAGGAGTGTAAAGCAAGTAACTGGTGCACAAAGTCTCCAGCTTTGGGTCTCTATATACATTGGGGTATAAAGACAGCATATAAAGACACATCCTATTGCAGTACTATATACAGTATGGTTGCCATTGGCAATGGAAGTTTACAGTCAGTTAAAGCAGCCTGTTGGTAGCATGTAGCTGTTACAGTTGGGGCGGCCTCTTGCAGAGACGGAGTTGTTGTTGATACTCCTTCTGTAGTGGTCTGTCTCCCATACCAACAGAAGCAGATCGGTCCAATTCTGTACAGAGGTACGAAAGTTCAATAGTTAAGTGAATATGCACAGGGAGCCCATGCTAGGCCCATAGCAGGGCCTCATTCCTCTACCAGGGAGAGATAGTAGCAAAAGCTGGACAGGTGGATGTGGACATAAGCTTAGCCTGTCTCTCCTAAATGCAAGATACCGTGAGAGGTGTACATTTACATGAGGCCTCAAGAGTTAACAGGAGAACAGTTACAGTGCAAGAGTACACAGTGTACATCCATCTCTGAGAGTGGGGGCCCACCTGAAGGTTGAGTAAACCTCCACAGCGGCCTCAGCCTTGTCCCAGAGCATTGATGGAAACAGCACAGAGTAAAGCGGTTGTGGTGATACATCAATAATACTTAATGCTTAATACAGCAAGAGAGTTTACTAAAGTTCATTCATGCTTGTCATCTTCTGGGTCGTGAACGTGACCTAAGTAAAGATACCCCATATGTGAGGAGAGTGAGCCTGTTACAGGTGCCTAACATAGCCCAGAAGAACCCAGCCCCGGGGCTGTCCTCCTATGTGACCCAGACTTGGTGCCAAATTAATTAATGTGGAACATGGAGGAAGGTCTGCCATCAACCACCTACCCCTTGCCTACAGATGGGTTACTCACAAACTAATTACCTCTTTATAAGATAAGATGTTGTATGTGCCTGCCTAAAAACAACAATGCTCTGCGCCTAGTACGATGTATCCAACAGTATATATATATGCAACACATAAATAAATAAATAGCAGCTACTTAAATAACAGTTAATAATATAGGCAATAAAGAATAAATTAAATAAATACATTTTTTTCAGTATTGCAGCAGCGCTGTACGTCCCAAATTAATAGGGTCCACTTCACAGTTAAGATCCTTAAGTTCAAATGGAACAGGTGGTAAGAGTCCTACTAATGGATATTGCTGTATTCTGTGAGGGTAGTTATTCTTTTCACCAAGTGATACACCACGTGCGGGGAACCCCAATGAAAACGCACTCACCAGAAATCCAACCAATATGAGCCTTGAGTAATAATAGTAGGTCTGCCCCATGAGGATCCTCCACACGCTGCGGGATGTTACCGGCCTGAACAGCTACTTGAGCCGATTCACTCTCATGTTATCTATCAATATATACACCTATGATCATCAACTTTTGAGTCACCTTCAGCTACCAAGAGTAAGACTGACATCTGGTGGTCGTTTGGAAAGTGGTGCAGACCTACTATTATTACTCAAGGCTCATATTGGTTGGATTTCTGCTGAGTGCGTTTTCATTGGGGTTCCCCGCACGTGGTGTATCACTTGGTGAAAGGAATAACTACCCTTACAGAATACAGCAATATCCATTAGTATGACTCTTACCACCTGTTCCATTTTAACTTAAGGATCTTAACTGTGAAGTGGACTCTATTAATTTGGGGCGTACAGCACTGCTGCAATACTGAAAAAATGTTATTTATTTAATTTATTCTTTATTGCCTATATAATTACCTCTTTATAGTCACTGTTTTGGTGGCAGGAGACTGAAAATCGAACACTGTAGATAAACTATAACAATAAACATCTCTTATTTCCCCCCTTTTGGTTAGTTAGATATACCATTGAAGGTGGTTTGTCATATCCTGACAAGGTATATGATGTGTGGGTCATAGAAGTGAGGCTTGGTTTTCATGGATATGCAGTAGAGTGAGTCTTCTTTAAATTTAAAATAAGCTGATATTTAATGAAGGTATAGTGTGGGTGGACCTTGTTCTGGCCCAAGGTTTCTACCTTTCTGATTGTGACAAAGAGCGCTTTGCAGATAATACATTCTAGAGTGGGTATTGAGGAGCACTCAGAACAAAAGTTTATATCGCTCAAAGGTCTTTTTTTTAAATCTATATTGGTTAATTAAAGCCAAAATGTCCTAAGAGAAAGCCCTCCCCCTTCCCCTACTCCTTCCTTAGGGATTGAGCAGTGTTTAAACAAATACCAAATCAGTGCAGCACTATGTGAACATAAATAATCGATAAATGTGATATGTGATCCTCCTATTGTGGACGGTCAGTAGTGTACAGTGCTCAGTACAATCTCCCAAACCTCAGTAAAGTGCAAGTGCTCAAAACTCCACATGGATTCCCAATCATGAACAGCAAATAAATAAATAGATGAAGTGATATAGATAAGTATAAAAAATCGATGCGATAATTAATAAATGACGAATAGTCCGATCTATAGTGAATATGAACAATATAATAGTCCAATGTATGTGAATAAAGGTGAGATGCTATAGACCGAAGCTATTCACTTTCATCCACCTCTGTGCATGCGACAAATCGTTCCTCGCTCGACCCTTCACCGGATGTGCCCTTACCCTAAGGCTTAATAAAAACGCACGTGACAGTGGTTAATCCTCTAGGGTATTCCTCTTATTTGTTCCTCCTTCCTTTGGTATATATCTTGGCAACCGATTCCACCATGTACTACTCCTTCATTATAGTCACCAGAGCCCTCCTCTCACATTACGCTCCCAGAGGAAGTCACAAGGCTGTGACGAAACTAGTAGGAGGGGCTTGGAGGGCTGACATATGAGGAAGTATTTGGAAAGTTTGTCTTACTGTGATGGTGTGATGGACGGAGGGAATACTGTCGACCGGAGCTGCAGAGCCGGATCTCAGGTGAAACCACCATCTCCACACACATGTTATTTGCACACAGGCTGGTTTTAATATGGAAAAAGTGAGTTGATATATATATATATATATATATATATATATATATATATATATATATATATATATATATATATATATATGTGGCGCATGATTGTTTCATACAATTTTGAAAGCACTATTGCCAGTTTTTACTTTGCATGCGGGTGATGTGAGAGGAGAGCTCTGGTGACTATCGATTATTGATATTTATCTATATCACTTCATCTCTTTCTTTATTTGCTGTTCATGATTGGGAATCCATGTGGAGTTTTGAGCACTTGCACTTTACTGAGGATTGGGAAATTGTTCAAGCACTGTACACTACTGACCAGGGTCACATATCACATTTATAGATTATTTATGTTCACTTAGCACTGCACTCATTTGTTATTCGTTTTTGCATTATCACAAAAATAGGAATTGTGGAGAGTGCTGGCAGTTTTCTATTCATTTATTTATTTATCTGTTGGTTTTTGCGTAACAGCTCACGAGGTTCTAACACACATTTATATACTTGAGCAGTGTTAAGCAGAGCTAGACTTGTAATGAGTTTCAATTGGAGACCTATGCTAGGGCTTGATAAAGACTGTCAGATGGTAAAGTAGAAGTGTGAGATAGGAAAAAACTAACATTTATACTCATCTGCTATCTATGGCTGCAGCTTTGATCTGATGCTGCAGCTGTCCATGCCAGCTCAAAGACTGAAAATTGGGCGATCACATGACCATTGATCGTTTAGTTCTCAGTCTTCAGTGAGCAGAAAGCACTGTCTGTCAGTCATCGGTTCTCTGCTCTTACCCTTCAGCGCTCACTGGAATGCCGAGCTGTGAAGGGGGTAGGAGCAAACTGAATTTAATTGACCACAACAGTCCCTTTTACTCCTTTAACAAATTGTATTTAAAATACCTGCAAAACATATAAATACCAAACACATAACTCACAAAACAAAGATGGGTTGATGGTCCTTAAAGGTGTAATAGATAAAAAAACAACCAAATCACCAACTTCAATGCATCTGCAACCAGCTCTGTTACCTACATTGCTTATACAATATACAGTATATGTCACAATGCCATATGACACATAGGGACATAATTATAAGGGCCCTTTCACACAGGCTGTCTGACCAGGTCCGCCTGTCCGTTTTTCAGGCAGACCTGATCAGACCCTCCATTCACTCCTATGAAGCGGCGAATATCAGCGGTGACATATTCGCTGACACCCGCTGCTATCGGTTCCAATCCTGTCTAAAAATCCAGGCAGATGGTGGTCCTATTTTCCATCTGTCTAGCAGATCGGATCGGATATGATCAGATGAAAACAGACAGGTGGTCAGTTTTCACCCAATTTCCCCATAAAGGAGAGCGGGCCTGTGTCTGTCTCGGCACTGCACAGTGAGCGGAGATGGACCTGTCATCCGCCTGCTCAGCAGGAATCAGCGGAGTGATCCCCGCTGAGCAAGTGGAGTCCGCCAAGTCCATGTAAAAGGGGCCTTAAGCAGTAAATCTAACATTCCCTAAGCACTTATTGCAGATGAATCTTTCAAGTGCATGTGTCTTAAATGACGTAATTGATCTACCGCTAGTGAATGTTTAGTGAAGGTCACATTTAGTGCTTTATAAATATGTCCCATAATTTCTATATACTAATAGTATAAACCTCTATAGGTATAATATCCCATTAAAGTGGTTGTAAACCCTTTCATATACCCAGTGATGTGACTGGCCTCAGGTGATACACAGAGATGAAACAAACTCTCCTACATAAGTTGTACCTGTTTATCTGCTGTATCCTCTTCTAGACATCCATTTAAAGTCCGGGATTTATAAGGCTTGTCTGAGCTGTCAAAAAAAGGGGGTGGAGAGCTGAAGTTAAACTCTGCAGAGTTCAGTGAGGAGAGCTCTGAGAGCTGACTGGAGTGAAGGCACACACCACCCTTCACACAGCACGCGGGAACAGAACTGAGGCTCTAAATCAGCTGGAGCTCCCCTCCCTGTCACCATTTTTCTTTTGGTGTCAGGAAAACTTGTCAGAAGTGACTCCTGCAGATAGCAGCGGAATGAAGCAGCTGACAGAAATGGCACTTGCTCTGGACTAAGAAAAGTACAGTACATACTATAGAATGATAATGCTTTGTCTGAGCTTTACAACCAAGTTTACCCTAGCTACTCTTAAGCTATCCCGTCCCGCCTCCTAACACCTATGCTTACTTATTTGTGTAGGTAAGATGTTTAAACTTACCTGTTTTCAGGCCACTCTGGTCCAGTTGCGTGCTCCCATTCCCCTGTGTCAGCCAGTGCATCTGCAGGAGGGCAGGCTGACAACAGATGGGCCATTAAAGCCTATAGGTGATGTCACTGTTTCAGGCTTTTCTTGCCATTGTCATACTTGATTTGATTGTAGCCGTATTAATGTCACAAGCATCTTGCCAATGTCAGAATGCTTTCCTCTCTCCCTTGCAGGACCACTAGCAAACACAAGGAAGATCACCAGACCAGAGCGGCCTGATAATAGGTAAATAGGGAATACATCTTTCTTACACAGATTAGTAAGCATAGGTTTTAGGAGGGGGAGGGGACAGAGTAGTTAGGGTAAAGCTGGAATTCTACTTAACTGAAACCCCTTAAAGATATATACTGAATCTGTGTTTTCTTACAAGCACATATGTTTTCTATGTTCAGTTTGCTTCAACTACTACACCTCCTGGGGTCCCCCTCCTGCCACTAAACCTTATAGCAGTTGCCTGGGCTGCTATAGTCATAGCTATGCCACTGGAAACAGAAATAAACACTCAAGCGATGGACTAAAAAACCCAATATGATTCCAGATTTCAACATAGCTCCCAATTGTAGACATGGGTTTCATTGCATTTTTGTACCAAGTTGTAGCCTCCAAGATTGCCACACAAAGAGTTGAGTGGGGTCAAAGAAGGCTATAGTGTGGAGACTGTACACTAAGGCATCCATAAGAAAATAGTCAGGTCCAGACAAGAGTTATGGCAGGTGGCAATCAAAAGAGAATTTGGGTCAAGATTGGGGTCGAGGTAGGTGCCAAACAAGAGGTTAATCAAGACAATCAGAGGTCGCAACAGTCAAGAGCAAGTATTATAGATCTTTTGAAACAAGGCATAGCTGGTGAGAAGAAACAGCACCAGCAACTACTAATTCTTAAATATCCCTATGGGTCAGAGGATAGACTAGCATTGTTTTAGGTAGCCCTGGATGTCCTGGCAAGGATTCTGTGAGTATTATTTAAAGTACCAGTAGAGGTTTTGTGAGTACTTTTGGTAATGATGCCAGAAATCTTGGCAGGAATTTAGTGTGTGGCATTGGAGAATCTCACAGAGATTGTACAAGGACCATTGGAAGTGCTGGCAGGGACTCTGTGGACAAACATGGAAGTACTGTCAGAGATTCAGCAAGTGCCATAGGAAGTCCTGGCAGGGATATTGGAAGTTCTGGCAGAAGTCTTTGTTGACCTGGAGGTCCTGGGAATCCATAAGGTTCATTTAACCCAATGAGCAGCACTCGCTATGTGCACATCCACTGAGCTGTTCTGCCAATAGCTGTGTACAGCATCTAAAAAAGACTGTCCAAAAAAAGTAAAAATGGCTAGATGGTACCAGAGGATACAGCACCTCATCCCCTAAATAATCAAATGTTAAATGGGTGTGTGGACAAGGGATTATAGCGGTGCTAGGGTCAGGAAGATTAGAGAAGAAAAGATAAAACAAAGAATACTAAAATTACAGATTTTATTAATAGTCTATCATAAATACAATGTACATTATAAACAATTCATACAGTAATTATACAAATTTTGTGGATACATGTACTGTAAGTGACCCTGAGAATGGTCAAGTGGGCCGGATGGCAAGTGGCCGTTGAAGGAGGGGGGGCTCGTTTTCCTACATGTTTCGCCAAAACATTGGCTTCTTCAGGGAACAGGAGCTCATAGGGTGGATATATATAAAAAATTCTGTGTGGTGGACATGAAAACACATGTTAGAAATAGTAATTTGACCAAACACTGCATAGTAAAAACAATAACACATTGCAACTGTGGCTGGACATTCATGCGACCCTAAGCTCCACACCACTAAACGGAACTGCGGACATACCTGGGGCGTCAGTGCCCAAGACGGGAGGGAAGAGAGGGAGAGGGGGAACACAGCCACCCAAGGGGATCCCCACAGGGGAGCAGGCAGACCGCGCCGTAAATTATGCCTGCAGGGGGCATACAGTAGACCTGGCAAGGGAATGTAAAGATAGTCATGTGTCAAAGTTTACCTTGTAGCTGTGTGCAGAGCGAATGCAGGCACGTCCCTCGTCCATGGGAACTGAGGGACTGGCCGGTTACTCATATACCCCCCACACCTGATCAGATGATGATCAGGTGTGCGGACGCTAAACGAGGGGTAGCCACGGCTGTGCACTGCACGGTGCCTAGGAACTACGAGTTCCATCATGCAACGCGCGCGCATGCTCAGATCTCACGGACCGTGTGGCGATTGGAGAGGCGAACATCCCTGGAATGGGAAGTACCAAGGTGTCATCTCACCCAATCTGCCGATGGAATAAAGGACCAGAGGGTCTGAGAACAGACGTGGGCACCCAGGGGCAGACAGTTGTCTGCGCCTTGGCGTCCGTACAGGCAAAGACAGCGCTAGCCATGTCACCCCCAATCCGGGAGAGCCCACGGAGCCGCCGCCCACCACCCACGCCACAGACAATCCCCCCAGTCGTGGGGCTAGCCAAGGCATCAGGGACAACCGCAGTCCAGCGGTGGGGAACAAGGGGGCACGAAGTGTAGTGCGCCGAGACACAGGATGGGAGGATATCCCAAAGGTTGCCCAACGATCCACAGGGGCCACTGGGGAAGGTGGGAATTACTGTGTGTCAGCACACGACATCCAGCCACAATGTGTGCAGTGTGCATAGAGAACCACTGGGTCCCAGTACGACAGTGAGACCTGCAACCAAAAATTGAAAATACAATGCAAAAACAATATATAGAAAAGAATATATAAAAAAGGAAACACACAGTATATGTATTGCAACAGTTGTGTCGAGAAATATTGTTCAATAATGACAAAAAAAGAGTTTTAAGTCGCAAATAAATACAGGCAATATACACTTATAGAATATACAGGGATATAAGATATATTGAATCAATTTGCCAGCTTGTCTCAGAAATGGAAAAAGGCATTTGTAATCAATGTAGAGAGCAAGGTATTGGTCCATGTCAAAA
This sequence comes from Lithobates clamitans, assembly GCA_037952925.1. Classification (NCBI taxonomy): domain Eukaryota; kingdom Metazoa; phylum Chordata; class Amphibia; order Anura; family Ranidae; genus Lithobates; species Lithobates clamitans. The sequence continues at coordinate 4,035,266 of JBBGZY010001371.1, forward strand.
AAGAATTTTATGGATGAAATACCGGGTGGAGCCATGGCAGCAAAGGGAAGGAAAGACAGGGAAAACAGGAGAATGAGAAACTAAGAAGGGAATAGAGGGGGGGGGGGGGAAAGGGATGGAGGAGGATAGGGTAGAGAGGAAAAACCACAAACGACGTTGTCTGGGGAAGGGGCATGGAAAAGAAAAACTTAAAGGAAGGGCTTAAAACTAATATATTCATTGAGTCCTGGGAAGATGGTAGCATTTAATATATGAATCCATTTGGTTTCGAGTCGTAATAGTGAATTATCAGTACTACCGCCTCTTACATGTGAGGGGATATGTTCAAGTGCGGAAAACAAAATAACATGGGGATCGGAGTTATGTTGGGCAGCGATATGCCTATTAATGGCCGTAGTGGTGGTGTTCTTGTATAGTGGTTTGATATGGTCCCGGATACGGGTCTGAAAGGGGCGCTTGGTTTTGCCAACATAGAATGCGCCGCATTGGCATTGGGCCAGGTATACAACCCCAACAGTGGCGCAGGTGACATAGTGTCTGATGGTATGTGTGTTTCCATCGGGTAGATTAACAACCTGAGAGTTGGCAACAAATGTACATATGTCACATTTGCCACATTGATAGGTACCGGTGGCAGTGGGCCTATGTGCAGTGTCAGTAGAATGATGACTATGAATCAGACGATCACGGAGAGAGGGAGAGCGTCGATAGGTAATATCAGGATAAGTGTTAATATATTTGGCAATAGTAGGATCAGATGTGAGTAAGGGCCAAAATTGTTTGAGGACGTCTTTGATTTGGGTATGCTGATTGGAGAATTGGGTGATGAGTCGTGTGGGTTGTTTAGAATCCAATGGTTTGTCGGAGAAAACCAGGTCTTTGCGGTTGAGTTTTTTTGCCTTATGGAATGCTTTCTTTAAGAGAGAGTGGCTGTAGCCTCTATCTAAGAGTCTATTATAGAGGTCGTGTGCCGCCCTGAAGAAATCTTCATCGCGGGTACAGTTACGTTTAATCCTGACATATTGACTATATGGTATACTTCGAAGGAGGGGCTCAGGATGGGCACTCTGGGCATGTAGGATTGTATTGCCCGAAGAGGGTTTGCGGTATAGAGTAGTATAGACTTGGCCATTGGGTTGTACACCAATCTGGAGGTCCAAAAACTGGATCTGAGACTGGCTGCACTCCATGGTAAATCTTAGATTGTATGTGTTGTCAGTAAGGCTTTGTACAAATGAGGAAAGTTCTTCCTTAGTACCGGCCCAAAACAGAAGTATATCATCGATATACCTGTACCAGGATATAATCCTGGACAGGTAGGGGTTGAAATGAATCGAGTCAAAAAGTTCCCTCTCCCACCCCCCCAGGTACAGGTTGGCATAGGCAGGGGCACACTTGGTCCCCATAGCCACGCCCTGCACCTGGAGGAAGTGGGAGGAGCCGAACATGAAATAATTGCGTGTGAGTATGAACCTCAATAATTTGGGCCTGCTCCCCTGTGGGGATCCCCTTGGGTGGCTGTGTTCCCCCTCTCCCTCTCTTCCCTCCCGTCTTGGGCACTGACGCCCCAGGTATGTCCGCAGTTCCGTTTAGTGGTGTGGAGCTTAGGGTCACATGAATGTCCAGCCACAGTTGCAATGTGTTATTGTTTTTACTATGCAGTGTTTGGTCAAATTACTATTTCTAACATGTGTTTTCATGTCCACCACACAGAATTTTTTATATATATCCACCCTATGAGCTCCTGTTCCCTGAAGAAGCCAATGTTTTGGCGAAACATGTAGGAAAACGAGCCCCCCCTCCTTCAACGGCCACTTGCCATCCGGCCCACTTGACCATTCTCAGGGTCACTTACAGTACATGTATCCACAAAATTTGTATAATTACTGTATGAATTGTTTATAATGTACATTGTATTTATGATAGACTATTAATAAAATCTGTAATTTTAGTATTCTGTGTTTTATCTTTTCTTCTCTAATCTTCCTGACCCTAGCACCGCTATAATCCCTTGTCCACACACCCATTTAACATTTGATTATTTAGGGGATGAGGTGCTGTATCCTCTGGTACCATCTAGCCATTTTTACTTTTTTTGAGCAATACAAGCTTTAATGCTTATGTCCTTTTGGCTAGTCTTGGTCCCTGATATGTTGATTTGAATATCCCCATATATATTATATATACTTGTCCAACACAACTATATATCTTTCTATCTTCGTTTATTCCCAACAAATCCACTATCCTTCCTCAGTTATATGCCATCTTGACAAATTATATCTCCTCTTATCTTCACCTTACTGTGACTGTGATAATCATTGGAACACATATTAATCCGTGTATATCTTTTGTGTCATTATAGGACTGGTTTCTTTCTCCTTTTAGGACCCCGGGTGGAGCCATGGCGGATTTCTGTGGAGAAGCCTGGAAGGGTCTTATGACCCGCATCCAGGCATCCCAAAATGCTTCTACCATAACCGATGCTGAGCTGGATAGGGCATTTATCAGACGACAACGTCTCTTGGAAAAAAAAGTCAGAATTTACTGGCATAAAACCTACTTTGAAAAATATGCGGAACACAAAATAATACCTTGGGGATTAAGAATACAACTTTTCCCCAATATCAAAAAAATCAACGACACATTAAAAACCTCTTGGGAAAGCAATCTTATATCATGCTCTCTCAACATGCTCTCCATGTTGTGCCACGAATATACCACCGAGTTGGCACAACTTGATGTTGCAATCAATCGATGGTACACAGATCATGCTCTTGGTCTTTCTTCCCCCAGGTATAGCAAGCGGGATAAAACCCTGCGCGCACACCTGGAGGAATATACACTTACGACTATTAATGACAAAGAAAGCAAATTCTTAAGAGACTTAGCAGCCCATGAAAATGGATATGCCTACAATTGGGACAATGCCAAGGAAACCAAAGCTAGAAACAAACCCTTTTCCACTAATATACCTACTTCGAATAACCATGCCTCTAACAATTTATCTGCTTCTTTTTCATCCAGTACCTCCACTGTTTACCAAGATTTGACACAGGAACAATTAGCAAAAAGAAGAAAAGGCGATCTTTCGGCCATATCCTCGGAGTCACTCCACCGCACACTAGGACCCACTCCTCTACCACATCCACCTACAGGTCATTCGAAGACCGCTCACGTATCCACTCCCTTCACTAAAGCACAACCCAAGTCGTCAGCGATTCCCAAATCATCCTCTACCAAGACACCTGCAGGCATAATGGCACCACCGCACCCTCAAACGCACATCACCTCCCGAAGGGTAAGTGAACCCACTATCACCTCCATGTTTCCAGCCAGCTCTGCTACAGCAGACCCTAAACTTGCACCTATTTTTTTACGGCAGGGCCAGGAGTCTCTCCCAAGCCCATCCCCCGATTTACACCCACAAATGCCAATGATCCAGCAAGACCAACCACCCCTGATGTAATCAATCTATCTTCTATTCCACTCAATGTGGATCAGATCTATGTACTCCAATTAGGCCTCACATTTTGTCCCTCTAACGACTTTGACAAATTCGCCTTTATTAAAGACGTGCATCTTTTTGCACGTAAACTTCTTTTCAAAGTGATCTATGACAAATCTCAATCTAATACTGCACTTGTTCAGAATGTGCATGTAAATCCTTCCCAACAGGTTCCCACCCTAGCGGAAATACAAGCCCTCGAAGAATTAATGTCACTTTGGGAGGAGGGGTGCACTGATGGTGACGACTCTCTTGATCCTACCAATCTTGAGGCCGCCGCCCTTGGTGCTCCCCCCTTCCCCCCTCCTGTTTCTTTTAAACCCAAATCTGTGAATTTTCCTAATCTTTCTACAAATCCCAATATATGGGCCTGTGTACAACAGGTCACTAACACCATCGAGGGCTTAAATTTCAACTCCGCGTATCCCTCCAACCTAACTTTGGCTCAGATTAGGGCCATCAAATCCCTACAAAACCATCCTGAACTCACCATTAAGCCAGCCGACAAGGGTGGCAATGTGGTGGTGATGGATGTGTCCTTCTACGAACAAATGTGCCTGGATATTTTAAACAATCGCGAGTGGTATAGACCAATTTCTAAAACACTCATTGTTAACTATATATCCGAATACCAACAGCTGATATTTGCAGCTTATCAAAAAGGCATTATAGACTCCAACACATGGAAATTTCTTTATGTTAAAGAACCCACTACCCCTACCTTCTATTCCCTCCCGAAATTGCACAAATCTCTCGACCATCCACCTGGTCGCCCAATCGTGTCTGGTCGTCAATGCCTCACAGAATCTGCCAGTGCTCTGGTAGATAAATATCTGGCACCCCATGTTGTAGCTTTGCCTTCATATATAAAGGACACTATCCATCTCCTTCGTATATTAGATGGCCAATCCCTGCCCAGCGGCACATGGTTGGTAGCCCTAGATGTGGAAAGCTTATACAACGTAATCCCCCACAACAGAGGTATCTCAGTTATCAGCAAACTCATTCGTGCCAGAGGCCCCCAATATGATGAATACGGGGACTTTGTCCTCAAATTATTGAGGTTCATACTCACACGCAATTATTTCATGTTCGGCTCCTCCCACTTCCTCCAGGTGCAGGGCGTGGCTATGGGGACCAAGTGTGCCCCTGCCTATGCCAACCTGTACCTGGGGGGGTGGGAGAGGGAACTTTTTGACTCGATTCATTTCAACCCCTACCTGTCCAGGATTATATCCTGGTACAGGTATATCGATGATATACTTCTGTTTTGGGCCGGTACTAAGGAAGAACTTTCCTCATTTGTACAAAGCCTTACTGACAACACATACAATCTAAGATTTACCATGGAGTGCAGCCAGTCTCAGATCCAGTTTTTGGACCTCCAGATTGGTGTACAACCCAATGGCCAAGTCTATACTACTCTATACCGCAAACCCTCTTCGGGCAATACAATCCTACATGCCCAGAGTGCCCATCCTGAGCCCCTCCTTCGAAGTATACCATATAGTCAATATGTCAGGATTAAACGTAACTGTACCCGCGATGAAGATTTCTTCAGGGCGGCACACGACCTCTATAATAGACTCTTAGATAGAGGCTACAGCCACTCTCTCTTAAAGAAAGCATTCCATAAGGCAAAAAAACTCAACCGCAAAGACCTGGTTTTCTCCGACAAACCATTGGATTCTAAACAACCCACACGACTCATCACCCAATTCTCCAATCAGCATACCCAAATCAAAGACGTCCTCAAACAATTTTGGCCCTTACTCACATCTGATCCTACTATTGCCAAATATATTAACACTTATCCTGATATTACCTATCGACGCTCTCCCTCTCTCCGTGATCGTCTGATTCATAGTCATCATTCTACTGACACTGCACATAGGCCCACTGCCACCGGTACCTATCAATGTGGCAAATGTGACATATGTACATTTGTTGCCAACTCTCAGGTTGTTAATCTACCCGATGGAAACACACATACCATCAGACACTATGTCACCTGCGCCACTGTTGGGGTTGTATACCTGGCCCAATGCCAATGCGGCGCATTCTATGTTGGCAAAACCAAGCGCCCCTTTCAGACCCGTATCCGGGACCATATCAAACCACTATACAAGAACACCACCACTACGGCCATTAATAGGCATATCGCTGCCCAACATAACTCCGATCCCCATGTTATTTTGTTTTCCGCACTTGAACATATCCCCTCACATGTAAGAGGCGGTAGTACTGATAATTCACCATTACGACTCGAAACCAAATGGATTCATATATTAAATGCTACCATCTTCCCAGGACTCAATGAATATATTAGTTTTAAGCCCTTCCTTTAAGTTTTTCTTTTCCATGCCCCTTCCCCAGACAACGTCGTTTGTGGTTTTTCCTCTCTACCCTATCCTCCTCCATCCCTTTCCCCCCCCCCCCCTCTATTCCCTTCTTAGTTTCTCATTCTCCTGTTTTCCCTGTCTTTCCTTCCCTTTGCTGCCATGGCTCCACCCGGTATTTCATCCATAAAATTCTTTTTTGACATGGACCAATACCTTGCTCTCTACATTGATTACAAATGCCTTTTTCCATTTCTGAGACAAGCTGGCAAATTGATTCAATATATCTTATATCCCTGTATATTCTATAAGTGTATATTGCCTGTATTTATTTGCGACTTAAAACTCTTTTTTTGTCATTATTGAACAATATTTCTCGACACAACTGTTGCAATACATATACTGTGTGTTTCCTTTTTTATATATTCTTTTCTATATATTGTTTTTGCATTGTATTTTCAATTTTTGGTTGCAGGTCTCACTGTCGTACTGGGACCCAGTGGTTCTCTATGCACACTGCACACATTGTGGCTGGATGTCGTGTGCTGACACACAGTAATTCCCACCTTCCCCAGTGGCCCCTGTGGATCGTTGGGCAACCTTTGGGATATCCTCCCATCCTGTGTCTCGGCGCACTACACTTCGTGCCCCCTTGTTCCCCACCGCTGGACTGCGGTTGTCCCTGATGCCTTGGCTAGCCCCACGACTGGGGGGATTGTCTGTGGCGTGGGTGGTGGGCGGCGGCTCCGTGGGCTCTCCCGGATTGGGGGTGACATGGCTAGCGCTGTCTTTGCCTGTACGGACGCCAAGGCGCAGACAACTGTCTGCCCCTGGGTGCCCACGTCTGTTCTCAGACCCTCTGGTCCTTTATTCCATCGGCAGATTGGGTGAGATGACACCTTGGTACTTCCCATTCCAGGGATGTTCGCCTCTCCAATCGCCACACGGTCCGTGAGATCTGAGCATGCGCGCGCGTTGCATGATGGAACTCGTAGTTCCTAGGCACCGTGCAGTGCACAGCCGTGGCTACCCCTCGTTTAGCGTCCGCACACCTGATCATCATCTGATCAGGTGTGGGGGGTATATGAGTAACCGGCCAGTCCCTCAGTTCCCATGGACGAGGGACGTGCCTGCATTCGCTCTGCACACAGCTACAAGGTAAACTTTGACACATGACTATCTTTACATTCCCTTGCCAGGTCTACTGTATGCCCCCTGCAGGCATAATTTACGGCGCGGTCTGCCTGCTCCCCTGTGGGGATCCCCTTGGGTGGCTGTGTTCCCCCTCTCCCTCTCTTCCCTCCCGTCTTGGGCACTGACGCCCCAGGTATGTCCGCAGTTCCGTTTAGTGGTGTGGAGCTTAGGGTCGCATGAATGTCCAGCCACAGTTGCAATGTGTTATTGTTTTTACTATGCAGTGTTTGGTCAAATTACTATTTCTAACATGTGTTTTCATGTCCACCACACAGAATTTTTTATATATATCCACCCTATGAGCTCCTGTTCCCTGAAGAAGCCAATGTTTTGGCGAAACATGTAGGAAAACGAGCCCCCCCTCCTTCAACGGCCACTTGCCATCCGGCCCACTTGACCATTCTCAGGGTCACTTACAGTACATGTATCCACAAAATTTGTATAATTACTGTATGAATTGTTTATAATGTACATTGTATTTATGATAGACTATTAATAAAATCTGTAATTTTAGTATTCTTTGTTTTATCTTTTCTTCTCTAATCTTCCTGACCCTAGCACCGCTATAATCCCTTGTCCACACACCCATTTAACATTTAAAAAAGACTGTCATCTATTTATTATGTGTCCAAGAAATTATTTTGGTTTACCATAAACTAACCCCGAACGGCAGCGAAACCAAATAGCAGCGCTAAATCAATTAACCTAAATGAACAAGTAAATCACTTCCATAAACAGTGAAATTATTACAAAGATATGGAAAATAATAATCCACAATATAGTGCATCAAATAAAGTGAACCGTATCCTAAGTAAATATGTGAATGATCAATTAAGTGAATAAAGGATCTAAAAAAGGCAAAAAAGTGTAATAATAGGAAACTTTTAAATCAAATAAATGTGAAAAAGTCCAAAAAATAGTAATAAATAAATAATGCTTTCTTTGGTGTTAATCCGTGACGTGATATAGTGTAGATCTTCAATAAATCAATCTTCCACTACTCCTCTGTGACTGTGATTCCACTCCCCTTAGGCGAACAAACTCACCAGCTCCTCTTGCCTCACACTCTCGTGTTTGGCTATAAGGCTTTAACCCACACAGAAGGGGGCAAAATAAGGACCTCCAGTGGTCCACCGTTACACATCCAGAGTTTTTGAATAAAGTGCTCTCTCCACATGTAAAAAAAAAGGAGTGATCCAATAGTGTAGTACCGTAATGAAATTTATTAAAATAACACTCTCCTCCACCATTAAACTCACATCTTTAAAAATTCACATCAAGCAAAGAAGCACAGCAAAGCAGATTATCACAGCAACAAACTCCAAACGTAAGGATCAGCGTATGGTGGTCACGGCGGACCCAGGTAATACACTCTCCGACGACAGTCTCACCCGTTCCCTGGGTTTCCCTGAAGCCGCTTCCCCACTTCCTAGTATGGCGCTCTCCGTCACAGCGTGCTACTTCATACGTCCTCGATTGCCGTACAGCCACAACCCGACATGTTTCGTCACAGGTTTTGGTTTTTGGTTTTGGTTGGGGTTAGTTTATGGTGAACCAAAATAATTTCTTGGACACGTATTTACACACACAGAAGTGGCTGCTCAATTTTAATCTTTGCTTCCATTGGCGCGGCGTTTGGAGTGTGGGAGTGGGCGGATTTTCTATACACCATAATTTTGACATCTATTTATTGTGTATGCACTCCATTCTGTATTCACCAAAACAGGGAAGGGCAGCCTGATGCAGGCAGAATTCAACATATAAACCTGCCATAAGCACATAAAAAGAAAAAAAACATTATTCTAGTTACATGCTATTTTATTACTGCCCTTGTTTATTACAGTGGATTTCATTAGGTCATTGCAGTTTAACTGTTTTATCTTATTCTTGAGCAGATTATTATCAGGACATACAACAGCCTATTGTACTAGAATGTAGCACCATGCTGTACACTGGAAGAAGCCATATTATTCTTTAGCATCTGTTTTAACTTGATTTATAAAACGGTCCTGCTGTTTTACAGGCTTTAGCAGAATGTGTAAGAAAACAAACAGTAGAGTCATCTACCGTATTTTATCAAATGGCTCTGTTTATATATGTTGTACACAGAAGGATTGTAAAATGTGTGCGGTAAATGAGCTTACTAAATATATTAAAACTTTTAGCAGGGAAATCATTAAGGATACACTAAAAATGATGGAGAGGGAAACATTTCCTCCTACTAGGTCAAGGTCAAATGTTTAAAAATGCCAAGTTCAATGTGAGGATTTGAGCTGGCCATACACAGTTAATTTTTTTGTTTGGCCAACATGCTGATTCCTCCATTCATTTAAACTACGTGTGGGTGGAGGGACACTGTATTCTGGAGCAGGAGCTGCAATGGTCAGAATGCATTGATCAGTGGTTGTAGCTGATTGGCTTTGAAGTTAAGTGAAGTGTTAAAAGGACTGAGGCACACAATCTAAGAAGCCATCTGGTCTTCTCCAGAGCACAACAAAAGAAGTAATGGGCTTCGCTGCTGACAGCAACCAGATTGTGGTCCTCTGACTTGCCCACGCAAGCAGCTGTCTTAGAAAGTGTTAGGTATGCAGGAAGAGTCTCTGGCAGTGCAGGGGTCCTGAAAACACAGTTCAGTAGGGAGTACAGTCTAGGCTGGTAGGGGTGCCCAGATCACACAGAGACACTGGAAAATGGTGGGTGTGCACAGGGCCACATGGGGTAATTGGAAGCAGGCTGGTGTGTATAGGGGCACAAAACAGGAACTTGGCTGAGAGTGCACAAAGAAACACTGAGGCTTGGTTCACAATGCCACAGCCTAAAAGTCATGTGACTATTATGGCACAACTTTGGCAGGCGACTTCCTGAGACGACTTCCTGGTGATTTGCTAGCAACTTGAGTGTGACTTTCTGGGAATGTCTGGGCAATCTTCTTGTAATGTCGGATCCAAATCACATCAATATAGATGAATATCTGACTTGGAGGCGACTTCCATTAAAGTCTATGGTCACAAGTCGAATAGAAGTCGCCTTGAAGTAGTACAGAAATCTTTTCTGTTGCGGACAAACCACATAGGATGCTGGTTCATAAGCTTAAACCTCGCCAATCCTTATATATCCCTGACCATAAAGTACAACTAGATGGCACTCCTACCTATTGTCCTCAGACCATGTCTGGGGTGTTTGGAGACTTCTATAAAAAACTCTATAACTGCCTGAGTTCAGACCCAATGACCCAATTCACACAAGAGAAGTTAGACTCCTTCTTAACAACTTGCAACTTCCAAAATTGATCCCAGATCAATGCTCCTCTCTTAACTTGCCTATCGCTGCTGAAGAAATGGCGGACGTTATTAAACTACTCCCTATCCATACAGCTCCGGGCTCTGATGGACTCCCATATTCTTACTAAAAAACCTTCTTCCCGACCCTAGCCCCATATATGTTAAATTTATTCTCATCTTTGCTTAAGGGCACCGTTACCTTATTCTCCTTTTTTACATGCATATATCACGGTCATCCCTAAACCTGGCAAAGACTTAAATTCGGATTACAACATTTTTACGAAAATTCTAGCAAACAGACTCTCATTAATATTGCCATCATTGATTCATAGAGATCAAGTGGGCTTTGTCCCTACGAGATATGCAGGCGACAATACGTGACGCACGATAGACCTTATCAATCTATTAACGAAAACTAAATGCCCCGCTTTAATACTTAGTTTAGATGCCCAAAAAACGTTCGACCGTCTCAGTTGGCCTTTTATGTTCGCAATCTTATCAAAATACGGTTTCTCTGGCCCCTTTATTCAAGCCCTTCAAGCTCTTTACTCAAATCCCACCTCTCAGGTTCAGCTCTCCTCCCATCTATCGCCGACATTTAACCTTAGCAATGGTACTAGGCAGGGCTTCCCTTTGTCACCTTTACTTTTCATCCTCAGCTTAGAAGCCTTGGCAGTGGCCATATGTGATTGCTCTACTGTTAAAGGTGTACAGTTACGTCAAACGGAGTATAAGCTATCTCTCTTCGCAGATGATGTTCTCTTAATGCTTACGCACCCACATACATCCCTCCCTTCCCTCCATAACATCTTATCATCTTTTAGTGCCATTTCCGCTTTTAAAATCAACACTGCCAAAACTGAAGCCCTACCTATTAATATCACCCCCTCTCAATTGGCTTTGCTTCAAAATAATTATACCTACCACTGGTGTTCCCGCTCACTGACATACTTAGGAGTTCAGCTAACGTCATCATATTCCACCTTGTACCAGGCTAATTTCCCTCCCCTTTTCACGGAAATGAATCGCTTGACCCAGTGGACCACCCTCCCCCTTTCCCTTCTGGGACGTATTAATGTCCTCAAAATGTCGATACTTCCTAAACTGTTGTATCTGTTTGAGACGCTCCCAGTGTCGATCCCAATGTCGCAATTGAAAGCTCTTCAGAGGAGAAGTTTCCGATTCATCTGGAACAATGCCTCCCACTGGGTGGCGGGGTCTGTGGTCATGGCTCGTAAAACTAGGGGGGGCTAGGAGCTCCAGATTTTATTAAATACTATTATGCCTCGCACTTAAGAACACTCACCTCCTAGACTGCTAGGAGGGTGTCAAGTAGATGGGCACAGATTGAAAAAGGGGTTACCGCACCGGTACACCCGTGTTATATGCTTTGGCCATCTAATGACAAACATATACCCAAACTGAGAGGTATATGCCTAGCCCCGATGCTTTTTACCTTGTCAATATGGAAGAGATGCTCCGAGCATTACTCTCTATTCTCCCCATGCCCACCACTTCTTAATGTCCTCTTCAATCCAGACATCCCAGATAGTTTGTCTTACTAACGTATGTTACCTTGGACTCAGGCAGAGATTTTTCAGTTGCGCCATCTTGTCAATCCAGTGACATGACATCTTTTGACTTTCTCTGACTTGCAAAAACAACACAAATTCCCCAAAACACTTTTCTATTCTTACCTGCAGATCAGACACTTCTTCTCCACCAGATCTCCTTCCCTATCCTTAGAGAAACCATCGGAATTTGAAACGCTATGCGCCAAGGGTCCTTACGAACCCAAATTAATATCCACCATTTACAAAGTCTTACATGAAGCCACCCCTTTAACGGTCACTATTTCATGAGGAAGTGGTCTCAGATCCTTCAGCATGACAACTCCTTGTTGGATTGGGGGAGTATCTGGGAGTCCACCTCCAAAATCTCCCGCTGTGTGACCCATAAGGAAACCGCATATAATGTTCTACTTACTAACAACCTCAAAAAAATGCTGGAGATGTAATAATGCGGTGGGCTCACATTACCATATTTTCTGGGAATGCCCCTCAGTTAATCAGTTTTGGGTCCAGATCCAAACGCTTCTGGAAAAGTTGCTAGAGATCCTCATCCCTTTAAATCCTATGCATTATCTACTAGGTCTCCCTTTCCCAGATATCCCTAAAGTTAAACGGAGACTCGTGTTCTTTATATTATTAGCTGCTAGACGAGCTATCCCTAGGCTTTGGCTCTCTACTTCTCCCCCTACACTCCCACAATTTTTCTCTATTATGGCTGATATACATAGGATGGAACATTTGACTGCTTTAGTTGATGGTTCAGTACAGAAGTTTTCCAAAATTTTGCAGATATGGGATGAATCTGACTATTGTTCTGACACAAATAGTCTCAGTTAGGGGATAATTGACACCTGTGTTCCTTTTTGCTATGACTGCTTTTTGCTATGACTCCAGTGTTGACGTAAGCTATGTATACAGCTGTTTGTTGTGCATTCCCTCCACCTTTCTGTCTCCACCCTGTTGGTATGGTGCGTTACTAGTGCAGGTTTGAACCCTTGTTTATGAATATTCTAAGTCAACTTAGGCTGCAATTTCGTTCTTATTGTTATTCTTATGGTTTCTTTTTCTTATTTTTTATAAATGACAGTGTGTATCTGTACTATCCACAGAATTTGTATGCTTTGTGTTACTTTGTATGCTGTACAAAAATTCTTTAAATAAACAATATAAAAAAAAAAAAAGAAATCTTTTCTAAAGTCGGAGCGACTTAAGTAGTGCTAATTAAGACAGCTCTCATTGACTGACATGGAATTTCACATGTCACGCGACTTGGTGTCTCACAAGCTGGATCCCAATTTGCGGCAGTGTGAACCAAGCCTGAAGCAGGCTGTAGACAGGGGGTGCACAGGTGCTGGTGATGAGTGGATGCCTGGATGGAATACACAGGGAATCATGGAGGTACAGGAAGACTGTGTGCAGGCTGAGGTGAATAAGGAAATCATAGTCACAACTTATAGGTATGCTGAGGTGCTCAGAGGACAACACATGTGCTGGGATTCGGGCCATTGACATAGGTGTGCGCACGGGGTGTGCCTGGGCACACCTTAATCACCCCGTGCTGTCTCCAGAGATTTGCCCCAAAATTCTGCATCCAAGAGAGTGTGTGGCCCGCGCTGCCTGTGAAACAGTTTCACAGGCAGCAGATCGTGAGAATTGCCAGAGCTGTTCAGTGTATGAAACTGTCAGATAACGACACTGCATGCAGGGAGTGAGACCAGCTGTCTTAATGTCAGGGTGATGTCAGGGGGTGGGCAGGACCGAACAGCCATCAAACACAAGCCAATGGGATGGGGTCTGGGCGGGCCGCTATATTTATGTGGCACCGCCCCCTCTCTGAAGCAGCTCAAACATTGGCTGGTGTTTATAGCGTTTGGTCCCACCCCCGACATTGCGGCTGAGTTGTAAGTCATCACAACTCAGCCGCGATATCGGGGGTGGGCGGGACCAAGCGCCAACACCAGCCAATGATTGGGCTGCTTCAGAGAGGGGGCGGAGCCAGAGAAATGTAGAGGCCCTCCCAGACCCATCCTATTGGCTGGTGTTTGGTAACTGTTCAGTCCCGCCCACCACTAACATCACTGCTGACTTTTAACAGCTGGTGTCTCTCCCTGCATGCAGTGTCATTATCTGACAGTTTCATACACTGAACAGCTCTGGCAATTCTCACCATCTCCTGGATATGAAACTCCCCCTCTCCCCTATCTGTGCCACCCAATGCTGCCAATCAGGGCCAACCAGTGCTGCCAATCAGTGCTAACCAATGCTGCCAATAAGTGCCAACCAGTGCTGCCAATCAGTGCCAACCAGTGCTGCCAATCAGTGCTGCCTATCTGTGCCAGTGCTGCTTATCAGTGCCATGCCAACCAATTCTGCCTATCAGTGCCAACCAGTGCTGCCTATCAGTGCCAGTGCTGCTTATCAGTGCCAACCAATGCTGCCTATCAGTGCCAACCAGTACTGCCTATCAGTGCCAGTGCTGCTTATCAGTGCCAACCAATTCTGCCTAACAGTGCCAACCAGTACTGCCTATCTGTGCCAGTACTGCTTATCAGTGCCAACCAATTCTGTCTATCAGTGGCAACCAGTGCAAACCAGTGCTGCCTATCAGTGCAAACTAGTGCTGCCTATCAGTGCCAACCAATGCTGCCAGTGCCAACCAATGCTGCCAATCAGTGCCAACCAATGCTGCCAATCCGTGCCAGTACTGCTTATCAGTGCCAGCCAATTCTGCCTATTAATGGCAACCAGTGCAAACCAGTGCTGCCTATCAGTGCAAACCAGTGCTGCCTATTAATGCCAACCAATGCTGCCTATCAGTGCCAGTGCCAACCAGTGCTGCTTATCAGTGCCAACCAATGCTGCCTATCAGTGCCAACCAGTACTGCCTATCCGTGCCAGTGCTGCTTATCAGTGCCAACCAATTCTGCCTACCAGTGCCAACCAGTGGTGCCTATCAGTGCCAACCAGTGCTGCCTATAAGTGCCAACCAGTGCCAGTCAGTACTGCCTATCAGTGCCAACCATTGCTGTAAATCAGTGCCAACCAATGCTGTCAACCAGAGCCAACCAATGCTGCCTATCAGTGCCAATCAGTGTCCATCAGTGCTGCCAATCAGTGCTGCGAATCAGAGCCTATCAGTGCCCATAAGTGCTACCAATCAGAGCTCATCAGTGATGCATATCAGTGCCGCCTATCAGTGCCAATCAGTGCTGACAATCAGTGCCAATCAGTGCTGCCTATCAGTGCCACCTATTAGTGCTACCAATTAGTGCCCATCAACGCTGCCAATCAGTGCTGCCAATCAGTACAGCCTATTAGTGCCCATCAGTGCTGCCTTAGCAGGGATGGTGGCAACCTCTCTACAGATAATTGCAATACAAATTACCTTCAAGTGCAACAACTTTTTAGTTGGGAAGTTCCCGCCATTATAGCACTTTGAAATTTTTATTTTTTTAGAGTGTTACACTTAATTGTATATGTTTTAGTTATGGTTATAATGTGAATTATTGCACTTGAAATTAATTTCCCACCACCCCTGCTAAGTCTATGTCTTTATGGACCTTGCTTTGTGCACTGGTGCGCAGTCATGTTGGAACAGGAAGGGGCCATCCCCAAACTGTTCTCACAAAGTTGGGAGCATGAAATTGTCCAAAATGTCTTGGTATGCTGACGACAGAAGAGTTCTCTTCACTGGAACTAAGGGGCCAAGGCCAACCCCTGAAAAACAACCCCATACCATAATCCCCCCTCCACCAAATGATTTGGACCGGTGCACAAAGCAAGGTCTATAAAGACATGGATGAGCGAGTTTGGGGTAGAGGAACTTGACTGGCCTGCACAGAGTCCTGACCTCAAAAAATGCCCTTCTGGAAGAATGGTCAAACATTCCCATAGACACACTCCTAAACCTTGTGGACGGCCTTCCCAGAAGAGATGAAGCTGTTATAGCTGCAAAGGGCAGAGCTAACTCAATATTGAACCCTACGGACTAAGACTGGGATGTCATTAAAGGTCATGTGTGTGTGTAAAGGCAGGCGTCCCAATACTTTTGAATATATATATATATATATATATATATATATATATATATATATATATATACACACACGTATGTGTGCTTGAGCTTTCGGTGCACACCCTAATGTAATAGGCTGCGCACGCCTATGATTATACATATCACTGAATCTCTTCCCAATGTGTTTATTTTAACACCTGGAGCTTGGAATGTACATTGTATAGCTTAAAGGAAAAGTCCAGCCTGAGCTTCTCCTACAAAAGGAGTGTAATTTGTTTTGCACTCCTGTGACCCGTTTTCAGCGGAGAGTGGTCTGAAGTCCGCTTTCCGCTGACGTTACTGCTATCGGTCGAGGCAGCGCATCAGCCTGACGTCTAAGTCTGGATCCGCCAGCTGCCTTGACTGATGGCAGTCTCCGCGCTCCAATGAGCGTGGAGCAGCAGAGAGGAGAGACGCTGACTGACAGTCAGCAGCTCTCCTCTCAGAGATCTGCGAGAACTGAGCCATCGGCGATGTTCAGTGGCTCGGTTCTCAGTGCAGAGACGGCAGGGGACAGCTGCAGTATAGTTCTGATGCTGCATCCACCTAGGTAGATATGAATCTTTAATAAAAAAAAAACATACTTCTCTTTTAATCATCTCTAAGACCTAAAAGCCTATTATGGCCTTTTGCGAAATTGCTTTCTTTGTTTTGCCATAAAGGCTGTCAAAAAACTTCACATAATTTCAGTGGGTTACTCATTATCTGTCATAAAAATTCCATAAAGCAAAGCTTACCCTCTCTTCTAGATAAAGGTGGTTGAAGATAGCTATCTGAAGCAAATAAAAAAACAGCGTTCATCCCAACAGGAGGTAGCCATTATCATCATCATTTGATACAAAGCTAAGAAGCGACAGCCAGGAAAAAAAAATACTTTTTTAGAATCATAAAATAATTTGCTATAGCAAACCAGCTAATCATTATGGATGTAAGTGACTGAGATAAATAATGGGCATCCATTATGGGGCAACTCTTAAGGCACTCAGTCATTAACTGTCAGGGACGTATTGCCTGTTCCAGAAGGCGTGGGCCTATGCGCACGCGCAAGTCACGGACTTTGCGCACGAATTTGCAACCGCTACTCCAGCTTCCACGCGAGGAGACCACTTCAAGCAGTAAGGACTCAGCAGGCACCTTTACCTCACTGTGCTCTTACCGCCACTGTTCCCACTCCAGTGGTCTCCGAGCCAGGGTGGTACGGGAGGTCTCCCTCTGCACGTCAGGCTCACATCCCAGGTACGTTACAGTATCAAACCGCCATGTCTGAGCCTGCAGGAGGGACCTCACCTATGGACTTTGTCAACAGCTCACAGCCCTCACTCAGGTCATGGAGACCCTACAAGACAGCCTCGTCCGAATGGAAAAGCGGACACAAGATTTGACCATCTCGGCAGACCCACCTTCTGAGCCTAGGGTGCCTGTCCCTGAGAGGTTCTCTGGGAATCTAAATAAATTCCGGGTGTTTCGCAACGCATGCGAACTGTATTTCTCATTGCTACCTCGGACTTTCTCATCTGAAATTACCAAAGTAGGCTTTGTTGTCACCTTGCTGCAGGGGGAGCTCCAGGCCTGGGCCCATCACCTACTTTAAGTCCGCCATATGGCTCTGGACTCTCTGTCATCCTTCCTTGATGCCATGACCCAACTTTATGACGACCCCCAGCGGACTTCCACCGCCAAGGCTGCCCTCCACGCGCTCCAGCAAGGCCGCCGAGCAGTCGAGGACTATGTAACCGATTTCAGACGCTGGAGCGCAGATACCCAGTGCAATGAGGCCGCCCTCCGACACCAGTTCCGTCTCAGTCTTTCTGGGAGTTTGAAGGATGAGTTAGCCTGAGTTGGTATTCCTGATGCTCTAGAGACTTTAATTACATTATCCATCCAGATAGACCGACGACTCCTGGAACGCAGAGCAGAAAGGTCTACTCAACAGCTCCGCCCAGCTTGGATGCTACCCCGGATGCCAGCTTCCGTGCATCCCGTCAGCACCAGTACAGTTCCAGTCAAGACCGCATCTCTTAACCAGACTTTTGCTTCCTTCAAACCAAAGCAGCTTGGACTAATTAAACATTCCCTGTCTGCCCAAGATTGACTTCGTCGGCAGCAGAACTATCTATGCCTGTACTGTGGAGAAGTTAGTCACTACGTCTCCTCTTGCCCTGCTAAGCTGCGCAAGGTCCTGGCTACCTCTTCTCACAACCACGCACCTCCCTGTACCAGTGCCACTCACCTGGCCCTACCCATCTCGTTCCAATTGCCGGGAAGAACAATACTAGTGACTGCGATAATCGACTCAGGGACATGCAGTTGTTTTATCGATTTAGACTTTGCAGCTCAACAACGCATCCCTCTCCAACCCAAGGCCCAGAGACTCTCCATCTTCCTGGCAGACGGGTCCCGCATCAAGTCTGGAGTAGTGACCCAGGAAATGCCTCCTTTGCCTATAATCACCTCTATGGATCATAAGGAACTATTAAGCTTGGATGCCATTTCATCTCCCCTGTTTCCAGTTATCCTGGGCCTACCCTGGCTCCAGGCATACAATCCACAGATCGATTGGGGAACCGGAAGTGTTAAGTTCCAGTCACCTTATTGCCTGCACCATTGCGTGCCATCATGTCCCAGCGCCTCTGGTCCTTTGCTGTGCCTGGAACCAGATCCAGAGATATGCTCTTCTGTGCCCAAACAATACCATGAGTTCTTGGATGATTTCAGTAAACGTGGGGCTGAAGTTCTTCCACCTCATCGTCCATACGATTGTCCGAACGAGCTTCTTCCCGGTGCTGAAATCATCTTTCCCTTTTCTGAACGGGAACTAGGGGTACTGAAGGAATACGTTGATGAGAATCTTAACAGGGGATTCATCCGCCCTTCCACCTCTCCAGCAGGAGCAGGAATCTTTTTCGTAGAAAAAAAGGACCACTCTCTAGCCCTGTGTGGACTATCGGGAGTTAAATAAGATCACGGTTAAAAACCGATACCCTTTGCCCCTGGTACCTGAACTTTTTCAAAGACTTAGAACTTCCTCTGTGTTTACCAAATTAGACCTGCGGGGGGCTTACAACCTGGTCCGCATCTGTGCAGGGGATGAATGGAAGACTGCTTTTCATACCGGGTTCGGCCATTACGAATACTTTGTAATGCCTTTTGGATTATGTAACGCCCCTGCCACCTTTCAGCACCTGATTAATGATGTTTTCAGAGACTGTCTGGATATTTATGTAGTTGTCTATCTAGACGATATTTTGATTTTTTCCTCTTCTCTTGAGCAGCATCGAGAACATGTCAAGAACGTACTCTGTCACCTCCGTCAACATGGACTATACGCAAAACCAGAAAAGTGCGAGTTCGAGCGACAGAGTATCCAGTTCCTTGGCCTCGTGATCTCAACAGAGGGATTCAGAAAGGACCCTCAGAAAGTTTCAGCCATTCTGGATTGGCCTGCACCTTCAGACAAGAAAGGGGTGCAGCGCTTTGTTGGCTTCGCAAACTTTTATCAGAGGTTCATCAAGGGCTTCTCTGCTATTATTTCCCCAATTACGCAGCTGACCAAGCAAAATGCCCGGTTTCATTGGACTCCCGAGGCACAGGCCGCCTTCACAAACCTAAAAGGACTTTTCACGCCGGCTCCTATTCTGAGTCATCCTGATCCTGCGCTTCCTTATCTGCTTGAGGTAGATGCTTCAGAGACAGCGGTTGCAGCTGTCATCTCCCAACGCCAGGGTCTCAAGGACTTGATGCACCCCATAGCCGTCTTCTACCGGAAGCTCACCCCATCTGAGAAGAACTATGATGTTGGGGACAGGGAGCTACTGGCCATTAAATCTGCCCTTGAGGAGTAGAGGTATTTGTTGGAAGGAGCAGCGCACCCTATACTCATTTGTACAGATCACAAGAACTTTGAGTATCTGAGAGCTGCCAAACATCTGAGACCTTGCCAGGCACGATGGGCATTATTTTTCCCTAGGTTTTCATTTCACATAACTTACCGGCCTGGCTCCAAGAACACCAAACCGGATGCTCTTTCCCGCATGTTTGATGATCCGGAGGAAGTACCAGCCCCAGACACCATTCTATCAGAAGGTAGCTTCTTACTTTTTCAAACTGATCTAGTGTTCGACTTGAAGCAAGCCTCGGCAGGTGTGTCTGGTCCTCCTGGAGTTACTCTGCTACTCAAGGATGGACTACTGTGGAGAAATAACAAAATCATTGGTGCTGAAGAGGTCCGAGTCACAGTGCTGAATTTGTGTCATGATCATCCCCTGGCAGGCCATTTCGGGATGCATAAAACTCTGGAACTGGTCCAATGTACCTTTTGGTAGCCGGATCTTGAGAAGAACTGCAGGGAATAAATAAGCTCTTGTGCTACCTCTATCCGTAGCAAGACCACTAGAAGCAAGGCCTGGGGTCTGCTCAGACCCTTACCAGTCCCTGACCATCCGTAGAAAAGGATTGCCATGGATTTCATAGTGGAACTTCCCCATCAGAAGGTTGCTCAGCCATTTTTGTCGTGGTTGACCGTTTATCCAAAATGGCCTACTTTGTTCCACTAAAGAGCACACCCTCTGCCATGGAAACTGCCCAGGTCTTCATTAAAGAGATAGTAAGGCTACATGGGGTTCCTGCGGACATTGTTTCGGACAGAGGGGTACAGTTCACCTCTTGCTTCTGGAGGGCTTTGTGCAAGGCTCTGAAGATTGAACTGTCCATGTCCTCATCCTATCACCCTCAGATCAATGGCCAAACTTAGAGGACGAATCAAACGCTCAAACAATATCTCCGATGCTTCACCTCCTTTGTTCAAGATGACTGGGTAGCATTACTACCCCTGGCAGAATTTGCCTTTAATAATGCTAATCATTCGGGCTACAGGTCAGTCTCCATTCTTTGCCAATTACGGGTTCCATCCAACCTTCTTACCTGATCTCATCCTGGATTCAACAGTCCCAGCGGTCCAGAGTACCGTTGATTTCCTGACTCGTAATAGCAAGATATTGCAGGAAGTCATGACCAGGGCACAAGCAACCAATAAGAGGATGTTCGACAGGAAGAGGAAAGGGGAACTATGTCTGCAACAGGGCGATCAAGTATGGTTATCCACCACCAATCTTAAGATGGCTTGCCCCGCAAGGAAATTGGCACCCAAATTCATCGGTCCCTTGCCAGTAAAACGCAAATTAAATTACGTTTCCTACGAACTTGCCTTACTGGAGTCCTTGAAAATCCACCCGGTATTTCATGTATCGTTATTAAAACCTGCAGTGCCTGATCCTTTCCCAGACAGAGGATCCAGACCACCTGAACCTGTGATCATTGACGGAGATGAGGAGTTCGAAGTATAGGCCATCATAGACTGCCGAAGAAGAATGAACCAGCTTTAATTCTTGATCAAATGGAAGGGTTACGGTCTGGAAGAGAATTCCTGGGAACCCCAACGGAACATTCACTCTTAAGAATTAATTCAGGCCTTTTTCCGCAGTCACCCCCAGAAAAGAGTTCTCTTGGACACCCGGAGGTTGCCCCTAAGGAGGCGGCACTGTCAGGGATGTACTGCCCGTTCCAGAAGGCGTGCTCCTAAGCGCACGCGCCATTCACGGACTTAGCGCACGAATGTGCACATGCACGCACATTAGACGCGCTTTGGTGCCCAACAATCCATAAAAGACGCTCAATGATGCTGCCCCTTGTGGTTTGATCTGCTTCTGTTCCCTGTGTTCCTGATTCTGTACCAGTACTCTGTTCCTGTGCTGACCCTGCTCTGTTACCTGCCTGATTGCCTGTTGCCAAGACCCAGCCTGGACTCTGACTATTCTCTGCCTGCCGTTTTTGCTGTATTCCCTGATGTGTATGACCCAGCTAGTCTGACTCCGCATCTGTCTGCTGATCTGCATCCGCTGCTCTGCAACCTGCATCTGCTGACCTGCATCCGCTATTCTACTAGCCTGCATCTGCTGACCTGCAACCGCTACTCCAGCTTCCACGCGAGGAGATCACTTCAAGCAGTAAGGACTCAGTAGGCACCTTTACCTCACTGTGCTCTTACCGCCACTGTTCCCACTCCAGTGGTCTCTGAGCCAGGGTGGTACGGGAGGTCTCCCTCTGCACGTCAGGCTCACATCCCAGGTACGTTACATTAACATTTAAGGATGCTGAAACAAAATACTTGGTTTACAGTCACTGTTAAGCAATCATAACCATCTAAATCTCTTTTTTTAATCAGGTATATATGAAGTATTGCATACAAAAATGTAGCACGAATTTAGCATTCATTTTTTGAGCCAGCAGGAGATCTCTATGTACTTACATTATGTTTTCATGTCGGCAACCCATTAACCACAATCTACCTGTCAATTGTGGGCATGTGATAGAAAGATTGTGACCATCCCTGTCATGCCACCATCTCCTGCCCACCACCCATCATACCTCAGATAAAGCAGCAATTTTATTGCAGAGCCAAAGAAAAAATAGACTTCCTTTTGGGTTTGATGTGTCATATTACACAGCCGAGGGGAGAACTAGGAAGACTTCCCTCATTCCTCCAGTTGCCGCTGTCTGGCCTTAAACATACAGTATCTCACAAAAGTGAGTACACCCTTCACATTTTTGTAAATATTTTATTATATCTTTTCATGTGACAACATTGAAGAAATGACACTTTGCTACAATGTAAAGTAGTGAGTGTACAGCTTGTATAACAGTTTAAATTTGATGTCCTCTCAAAATAACTCAACACAGCCATTAATGTCTAAACCGCTGGCAACAAAGTGAATACACCCCTAAGTAAAAATGTTCAAATTGGGTCCAAAGCGTCAATATTTTGTGTGTCCACCATTATTTTCCAGCACTGCCAGCAATGCTTGACTGTAGGCAAGACACACTTGTCTTTGTATTCCTCACCTGGTTGCTGCCACACACACTTGACACCATCTGAACCAAATATGTTTATCTTGGTCTCATCAGACCACAGAACATGGTTCCAGTAATCCATGCCCTTAGTCTGCTTGTCTTCAGCAAACTGTTTGCAGGCTTTCTTGTGCATCATCTTTAGAAGAGGCTTCCTTCTGGGATGACAGCCATGCAGACCAATTTGATGCAGCGTGCGGTGTATGGTCTGAGAACTGACAGGCTAACCCCCCACCCCTTCAACCTCTGCAGCAATGCTGGCAGCACTCATACGTCTATTTCCCCAAAGACAACCTCTGGATATGATGCTGAGCATGTGTACTCAACTCCTTTGGTCGACCATGGCGAGGCCTGTTCTGAGTGTATTGTCTTGGCCACCGTGCTGCAGCTCAGTTTCTGGGTCTTGGATCTTCTAATAGCCTAGGCCATCTTTATGTAGAGCAACAATTCTTTTTCTCAGATCCTCAGAGAGTACTTTGCCATGAGGTGCCATGTTGAACTTCCAGTGACCAGTATAATAGAGTGAGAGGGATAACACCAAATTTAACACACCTGCTCCCCAAGACCTTGTAACACTAAAGAGTCACATGACACCGAGGAGGGAAAATGGCTAAATGGGCCCAATTTGGACATTTTCACTTAGGGGTGTACTCACTTTTGTTTCCAGCTATTTAGACAATAATGGCTGTGTGTTGAGTTATTTTGAGGGGACAGCAAATTTACACTGTTATACAAGCTGTACACTCACTACTTTACATTGTAGCAAAGTGTCATTTCTTCAGTGTTGTCACGTGAAAAGATATAATAAAATATTTACAAAAATGTGAGGGGTGTACTCACTTTTGTGAGATACTGTATGTACAGAAGCAACCCCTGAAGTCTTTGTTACTTATGACTGATCTCTATACTCTGTGCTACTGGCTACAGATTCCTTAATTCTGCGCTTCTTACTACTGATTACTGTAACTACTACTGGCCACTGCACTCTGCATTACTTACTACTAGGGATGAGCCGAACACCCCCCTGTTCGGTTCGCACCAGAACATGCGAACAGGAAAAAAGTTCACTCGAACACGCGAACACCGTTAAAGTCTATGGGACACGAACATGAATAATCAAAAGTGCTAATTTTAAAGGCTTATATGCAAGTTATTGTCATAAAAAGTGTTTGGGGACCTGGGTCCTGCCCCAGGGGACAAGGATCAATGCAAAAAAAAGTTTTAAAAACTGACGTTTTTTCAGGAGCAGTGATTTTAATAATGCTTAAAGTCAAACAATAAAAGTGTAATATCCCTTTAAATTTCGTACCTGGGGGGTGTCTATAGTATGCCTGTAAAGGGGCGCATGTTTCCCGTGTTTAGAACAGTCTGACAGCAAAATGACATATCGAAGGAAAAAACTCATTTAAAACTACCGCGGCTATTAATGAATTGCCGGTCCGACAATACACATAAAAGTTCATTGATAAAAACGGCATGGGAATTCCCCACAGGGAAACCCCGAACCAACATTAAAAAAAAAAATGACGTGGGGGGGTCCCCCTAAATTCCATACCAGGCCCTTCGGGTCTGGTATGGATATTAAGGGGAACCCCGGCCAAAATTTTTAAAAAAAATGACGTGGGGTTCCCCCTAAATTCCATACCAGACCCTTCAGGTCTGGTATGGATTTTAAGGGGAACCCCGCGCCAAAAAAAAAACGGCGTGGGGTTCCCCCAAAAATCCATACCAGGCCCTTATCCGAGCACGCAACCTGGCAGGCCGCAGGAAAAGAGGGGGGGACGAGAGTGCGGCCCCCCCCCCTGAACCGTACCAGGCCACATGCCCTCAACATTGGGAGGGTGCTTTGGGGTAGCCCCCCAAAACACCTTGTCCCCATGTTGATGAGGACAAGGGCCTCATCCCCACAACCGTGGCCGATGGTTGTGGGGGTCTGCGGGCGGGGGGCTTATCGGAATCTGGAAGCCCCCTTTAACAAGGGGACCCCCAGATCCCGGCCCCCCCCCCGTGTGAAATGGTAAGGGGGTACTTACCCCTACCATTTCACTAAAAAAGTGTCAAAATAGTTAAAAATGACAAGAGACAGTTTTTGACAATTCCTTTATTTAAATGCTTCTTCTATCTTCCTTCATCTTCTTCTTCTTCTGGTTCTTCTGGCTCTTCTGGTTCTTCCTCCGGCGTTCTCGTCCAGCATCTCCTCCGCGGCGTCTTCTATCTTCTTCTCCTCGGGCCGCTCCGCACCCATGGCATGAGGGGAGGCTCCTGCTCTTCTCTTCATCTTCTTCTTCATCCTCTTCTCTTCTTCATCTTCTTCATCTTCTCTTCTTAATTTTCTTCTGCGGGCCGCTCCACATCCATGCATGGAGGGAGGCTCCCGCTGTGTGACGGCGTCTCCTCGTCTGACGGTTCTTAAATAACGGGGGGCGGGGCCACCCGGTGACCCCGCCCCCCTCTGACGCACGGTGACTTGACGGGACTTCCCTGTGACGTCACGGGGAATGCCACATAGACTTTTAAAGGGTGTTCCGCGGCATTCGAATTTGCCGCGAACACCCCAAATTGTTCGGTGTTCGGCGAACTTGCGAACAGCCAATGTTCGAGTTGAACATGAGTTCGACTCTAACTCGAAGCTCATCCCTACTTACTACTGACCTCTGAATTCTGCATTACGTTACTTACTACTGACCTTTGCATTACTCTCTCTTGAACTCTGCATTACAACTGACCTCTACATTACTCAATCCTGAACTTTGAACTCAGCATTCCTTCCTTCCTTCCTTGTGTCAGACCCCTTTCACACTGGCAGCGCCAGCCATTAATGGTAAAGCGCCGCTCGGTTTTGCTAAAGTGCCTGAAAACCACCCCAGTGGTACTACTGACTCCTGAGCTCTATGTTACTTACGCCTCCCCCTGAACTCTGCGTTATTTACCTCTGACCTCTGCATTATTTCCTAAATGTTTAATGAAAAAATCACACTGCAGCCTTGTGAACTTTGGTATCTTCCATGTTTTTTTGGTAGACCAACGCAAATTATAAAAATGTGGGGGGAAGGGGCACATACAGTAGTGAATTATTCATGGGAATTAGTAAAAAAAACCTGCTAAAAAAAAGTGTGAAAAAAGTTCATAAAGATATCAATGTTTCACAGTTCATATATTTGTATAGAAGAAAAGTAATTCCAACTTCCCAAATGCAGATCCAGCAAAGTACTCATGGTGCGAATCAAATGCTCCACATTAAAGGTGCTTCACCACTGTGCCAAGTGCATAAGAATGGCCTCTTATCAAATGTAATGATCCCACCAAGAGATCATATGCGTGTATATGGAAATGCCTCTGAAGGCAGGTGGTCAGCCAGCTTCAGAAAATAAATCCAGGCTCATGTTTCTCCTTAATCTTGTATCTCACATCATGTGGTATGGAAAATAATGGAAGAGGCTCGTAGTGCATTAACGTATAAAAACTTGTTTAATTGAATAAAAAATGCACTTACATCAATGACGTTAGAATTGGGAAGTGTGTATAAAACCAAGCACAGCCGTGTTGCTACTGTACAATATAGAGATGTGACACAAAGGTTTAAAAAGACAAAAACAACTTATATAAAACTGACCTATGACCCTAATGCCGCATACACACGATCGGAATTTCCATCAGAAAAAACTTGGATGGTTTTTCCCACAGGATCCCGCTCAAGCTTGCCTTGCATACACACGGTCACACAAAAGTTCTCTGAACTTTCGACCGCCAAGAACGCGGTGACGTACAATACCACGACGAGCCAAGAAAATGAAGTTCAATGCTTCTGAGCATGCGTCAAATTGTTTCTGAGCATGCGTGATTTTTTACGCGTCCGAATTGCATACAGACGAACGCATTTTTGGATAGGAACTTTTCCAGACAGAAAAATAGAGAACATGCCCTAAATCTTTTGCTGGCTGGAATTCCGCCAGCAAAAGACCGATGGAGCATACACACGGTCGCATTTTCCGACAAAAAGCTCTCATTGGAGTTTTGCTGGCGGCATTTCCGATCGTGTGTATGCAGCATAATAGTTTCACTTTTAGATCAGAGGTTGGGTGATTAACAAAGAAAACAGAGACCTCCCTAAGCATTAGATTGCCATTTACAGGTTCAACGTGAGTGTGTAAAGTGACATGATTGTGCTCAGATCTAACTATCTGAAATGTTTATGCGTTAACAATTTTTACAATATGTAATGTGTATAAATGCACAAACATAGCTCGAGAAGGCTGTTATATATTTGACCTTTAGGCCGTTCACACCACAAAAACACACTCCAGATCCGTTCCGGATGTGTTTCTGCATGCGCGTTTTATGTGCGTTTTTGATGCGTTTCCAGATGCATTCCAGGTGCTTCTTTTTTTCTTTTTTTTTTTCCTGTTTTTTCACTATACTAGGGTCCAGAGTTTTGATGCGTTTAGATGTGTTTTCCGGTGCATTTTTGATGCATTTTACTGCGTTCCAGTACAGTTCCAGTAAACTACGCCATTGTAAACCATATAACCTACTTTCCATGCATTTTTTATGCAGAACAAAAACGCACTGGACTGCATGTGGTGTGATTTGGCCCTTACAATAATTTGGTGTTTCTTAAAAGTAATGGCACAGCTTAAGAAGCAAATTAATTCTCATGAAAAAATACTTTTCCTTGTTCACTGTCTATCTGGTCAATCATTATTAATACCTGTCTTTTTTTCTTCACATGACAGAAGAATGTGGAAATTAAAGTGTCTCCAACATCTTAAGCTGTAGAAGAAAGGCTAAAAAAATCATAACATGCTACCAGAACTTAATCCACTTGGCAGTTCATTTCCTCAGGAACTATGACGGTAACATTTTCATAACTCTATTGTTTACCTTGATGAATTACTGGCTCCAGCCGACCTTCCAAGGAATATTATTTTATAATCCCCTACATGCATTCCAGATATATTATCACTAACAATTGATATGTGAACTGGCCGTTTGGGTTTTAACAAACAGTGTACTGTTCCTAATCAAAGAAGCTGACGGCTCATTTTTTTCTACTTTTTAAAAAAAATATTATTGATGTTCTATGCAGAATATTATTGAAGTCACCATCATTTTTAATCCACTTATTCAAGCGGGTAGAAGAAACAGCAGGCAAAGCAAGCCAACACAGATTTTACTTCTCTAGGCAACTGAGTCACTCCAATATGTTCCCAGGTGACCTGGGCAATGAAATTTAATCTGAGTAATGTCTTTTTTCTGTCTGATTTTTGGACCCATCCCAGCTCCATGTAACTAAATCAGCATCAGGGCCTCAACTGGCCCCTCACAGTTTGAGTAGCATATAGAGGTCCAACTGAAGCCTACACAAAAACTGGATCATGTTCTAACTAACTGACTTTTGGAATCAGTATTCCCAAGATAACTATATTTCCTTCAGTGTAATGGGTGTGTAGCTTATTTCCACAAAACCAGAACTTTAATTCCTTCACACTGACGTAACGCATTTATGGGGCCTTCTGCTTCAAGTGGTTGTACTGGGGTGATGCCTGCAGCTGCCGTTTTTTAGAGCCGACGGTTGGATTTCTTGTACTAGCAACCAATGCAGCTAATCGGCTGTTATTACAAGCAGCGGAGGTCCCCTCCTGCCATCTTCTGCGGTTTGCCGGAGACCCGAACAAGGTTGGAATCGGCTTTGATCGGATCTCAGATCTAGTAACCCAGAAGCGATGTTGTGACATCACTTCCGCTTTACTGGAGCCTTAAAGGCACTAGATTTTGAAAAAAGTCAGTATTCAAAACAGCCAAACTTGGCAATGTGAATGCTTTTAAGTGCAAAGGAGGGATTTGGGGTCTTATTGACCCCAGATCCCTCCAAAAAAGTACCTGACATGTGACTATTGCTGTCACAAGGGATGTTTACATCAATAGAGTAATGCCCTGTACACACAAGTGGACTTTTCGACCGGACTGGTCCGATGGACCGAATCCGGCGGACAATCCAACTGTGTGTGGGCTTCATAGGACCCTCAGCGGACTGTTTCTGTCAAAAATCTGACGGACTTTAGATTTGGAACATGCTTCAAATCTTTACGTCGGAACTCCGCCGGAGCCAGTTCCTATAGAAAAATCTGCTCATCTGTATGCTAGTCCGACGGACGAAAACCAACACTAGGGCAACTATTGGCTACTGGTTATGAACTTCCTTATTTTAGTCTGGTCGTACGTCATCATGTACGAATCCGTCAGACTTTGGTGTGAACGTGTGTAGACAAGTCCATTTGTTCGGAAGTTCGTCGGAAGTCCGTCAAAGTCCGACGAAAGTTCGTCGGAAAGACTGTCGGACCTTTGTTGCCGAAAAAGTCCGCCCGTGTATACAGGGCATTAGAGCAATAATTCTAGCACTAGACATACTCTGTAACTTTAAGCTGGTAACCGTTAAAAATGAAGTTAATTAAATAAAGCGTTGTCTATGGAAATTTTTAGGTACCGTAGTTTGTCGCCATTCTACGAGTGTGCGCAATTTTAAAGCATGACATGTTAGGTATATCTTTACTCGGCATAACATCATCTTTCGCATTATACAAAAGAAATGGGCTAACTTTACTGTTTTCTTTTTTTTTTTATTCATGAAAGTGTATTTTTCCCCCCAAAAATTGTGTTTGAAAGACTGCTGCGCAAATACAGTGTGACATAAAATATTGCAACAACCGCCATTTTATTCTCTAGGGTCTCTGCTAAAAAATCTATATAATGTTTGGGGGTTCTAAGTAATTTTCTAGCAAAAAATACTGATTTTAACTTGTAAGCAACAAGTGTCATAAAAAGGCTTATGCCCCGTACACACGATCTGACTTTCCGACAACAAAACCGTGGATTTTTGTTCAAAGGATGTTGGCTCCAACTTGTCTTGCATACACACGGTCACACAAATGTTGGCCAACAATTACGAACGTAGTGACGTACAAGACGTATGTGGTATCTCCATTACGAACGCTAGTTATACCTCCGGCTCGTACTTGATTCCGAGCATGCGTGGACTTTTGTCCGACAGACTTGTGTACACACGATTGGAATATCCGACAACAAACATTTGTTGGTGGAAAATTGAAGAACCTGCTAGCCAACATTTGTTGGCGGAAAGTCCGACAACAAATGTTCGATGGAGCATACACACGGTCGGACTTTCCGCCAACAAGCTCACATTCAACATTTGTTGTCGGAAAATCCGATCGTGTGTATGGGGCATTAGTCTTCAAGTGGTCTCAATGGAGCCTGTTCACACATGTCTGGGGCGTCTTTGGGTCCGGTTCAGGTGTAAATTTAGGCAAAAATTCAGAGCTGAATCGCACCTGAACCAGTGTACAGGAATGCACTGGGCTCCAGGCTCGAACCCACAGCCGCACATGTGTGAACCCGGCCTAAAGCTGAATTTTAAACAGCTAGATACCAAGTTGAAACACAAATATTTTAACGCCTACCATTGTTTAGCCAGTATTGTGATCTAGACACCCACACTAGACAAAGCAGCAGTTGATGACCTAACTTTCTCTACTGTAGTTAAGAAATTATGCATCAAAAACACCAATAGGTATCCATGCAACAATATTCATAAAATAATATTGCAGTAAATAGTCTCAAAAATATGTTTCTCTCCCCTTCCAGCATCTTTTCTAACTATGGGATTCTTGTTCCTGATGCTCTATCATTTGTGTTCCTACTGATGTAGGCATTATGTGTATAGTGATTTGTATGTTAAGATCTTTGAAATGGTATACTTACAATGTTTCAATATTAATTTTTGAATAATCCTGAAATATGCTCCCAATGAAGCGGAACACATGCCCGTGAAATGCATGAAAACTCCAGTCCACCATTTAATTAGTAAGAATATGTTAATGACATATAAACATGATTTGTATCAATTAATATAATTAGATGTATGTAGACAGCTAAAAGGTGTTGGATTGGCAAGAAAAAAAAATGAGGCATTTATTGCTGTTAAAAACATTACTATTCAAGCCTTTGGAACAATTTGAACCTTATATTAATAAAAGCATGATTTTAGGTATATCATTGTCTGGGTACTTAAAATTACAGCTTTTTTTTTTCCGCCAGTGCTATTGATACATAATTGTGATATGGATGTGGTACCTTATATATCAATCCCCCATTATCCTATGTAATTACCAAGAATATGTTTTCCCCATGCATATTTTTTACTCAAAGTAGCAATTCACTGGATGTATTCAAATAAATGCTAAGTTTAGTCTATACTACAATACACCAACAATACACAAACAGTCATAAAATAGTGAAGAAACCAAAGAGCATCTGTTGCATATCAGTAAGGGTATACTATGTTTAATTTGGGCTCAGAATAAACAACATAAAGCATGTACAATCTTTTAGGGGCAGTACTTCCTACCCACTAATGAAGGGAATATTGCTTCCTTGGAAGCTTGTCAATGCTTTCTGCTATAATGCCTGTTCAATAAAAAAAAAATATGGTTTGCATCTAGTCAAACTAGTTTTCCTTGTGTAGTTTGCTTATTGCTGAGGTTGTCCCATTTCAGAAGCATTTCTGTTTATATTACACATACAGTGGATATAAAAAGTCCACACACCCCTGTTAAAATGTTAGGTTTCTGTGATGTAAAAAAATGAGACAAAGATACATCCTTTCAGAACTTGTTCCACCTTTAATCTGACCTATAAACTGTACAACTCAGTTGAACAACAAACTCAAATCGTTTAGGTGGCGGGAAGTAAAAATAATAAAATAAAATAATATGGTTGTATACGTGTGCACACCCTTAAACTAATACTTTGTTGAAGCACCTTTTGATTTTATTACAGCACTCTGTCTTTTTGGGTATGAGTTTATCAGCATGGCACGTCTTGCCTTGGCAATGTTTGCTCATTCTTCTTTGCAAAAACCATACAAATCTGTCAGATTGCTAGGACATCTTCTGTGCACAGCCCTCTACAGATCACCCCACAGGTGATTCAGGTCTGGGTTTTGGCTGGGCCATTCCAAAACTTTAATCTTTTCCTGGTGAAGCCAGTCCTTTGTTGATTTGGATGTATGCTTTGGGTTGTTGTCATACTGAAAGATGAAGTTCCTCTTCATCTTTCTAGCAGAAGCCTGAAGGTTTTGTACCAATATTGACTGGTATTTGGAACTGTTCATAATTCCCTCTGTAGCGTTGGTATATTTTTAATCTACCGCTGATAGGTAAATCTTGTGGGTTACTTGTTAGGTGAAGTTACATTTGCCTCTGTTCCAGCTTGGCTGAGTTGCGTGTAGTTCCACACTGTGCCGGTGGGTGTCGTTGTCACCATGGGCTGGTGTTGGAAAGGCAACGTGTTGAAGCGTTTGAGTGCTCCTCTGTCCCGGAGACGACTCGGTGGAGGTGGTCCTCCGAGTTGCATTCTGGGAGAGGGTATTTATGGGACAGACGCCAGGTTCAGGGGTTCGTTTTCAGCCACCTGCTGGCTCTCCTGGCCGACAGGTATGTGTTAAGAGTACCACCTTGTGGTCCTCCGTTCCGTAGGCCCACGTTGCTGCGGCGTGTGGGTGGGCCCAGAAGCCTGTCTGGGGCCTACCACAACAGCAGAGGAATGGTCCTGAGCCGTCTATCCTGAGTGAAGAAGGTGGACAACCAAGGAGATCCCAGGGGAGGACCCATCATGGAAGGATCATGCAGAGTGCTGGTCTGGAGAGGGGCCTGGTGACTCGGTTGGAGGACGTATCCTGAAGTAGTCTTACTGCATAGTACTGCCGAGTTGGCTTAAAGGTTCAAGTACTGTGTCTGACATTCATCGGAAACCAATACATCCTGTGGCAGAGGATCGTACGGGTTTTATTCAAAACAAGTCTGTGGCAGGGACTTTTGTTTGTGCTACCCACTGGCTGCTAGGCAAGTGAGAGAGGCCTATCCAGGCGGGCAAAGATTGAATTCCACAAGGGGAATGCCTTCAACTACAAGTGTTCAATTCCAAAGAATGTTCTAAAGAATACTAAGGAAAGGTATTTGAGCTTCCCTGCAACTTTCCTTCTGCCTCTTTCCTGCTACTTCCTTTATTACTTGTTCATTAAAGCATTGGAGAATATACTCAAGTGTTTGGTGCTTATATCGTCCAGAGGTAAACTCAACGGGACCCTATACCCGGTGCCGGTGAAACAGAGGTATCGAGAGTGAAGGTAACAGCCCGCTTTAAACCAGCAGCTCCACCGAGAGTTAGTGCTACACCTCTACCTTGACTAAGGCCCCTGTTCCAGCTGAAGAAAAACAGCCCTAAAGCATGATGCTGTCACCACCATGCTTCACTGTGGATATGGTGTTCTTTTGGTGATGTACAGTGTTGTTTTTGCACCAAACATATCTTTTGGAATTATGGCCAAAAAAGTTCAACCTTGGCTTCATTAGACCATAAAACATTTTCCCACATGCTTTTGGAAGACTTCAGATGTGTTTTTGCAAAATTTTGCCAGGTTTGGATGTTTTTCTTCGTAAGAAAAGGCTTCCGTCTTGCCATTCATAGCCTAGACATGTGAAGAATACAGATTTTTGTTACATGTACCCCACAGCCAGAACTTGCCAGATAGTCCTGCAGCTCCTTTAATCTTGTAGGCCTCTTAGCAGCCTCCCTGACCAGTTTTTTTCTCGTCTTTTCATCAATTTTGGAGGGACATCCAGTTCTTGGTAATGTCACTGTTGTGCCATATTTTCTACACTTGAAGATGACTGTCTTTACTGTGTTCAATGTTATATCTAATGCCTTGGAAATTCTTTTGTACCCTTCTCCTGACTGATACCTTTTAACAATGAGATCCCTCTGATTCTTTGGAAGCTCTCTTCGGACCATGGCTTTTGCTGTAGGATGCGACTAAGAAAATCTCAGGAAAGACCTACTAGAACAGCTGAACTTTATTTGGGGTTAATCAGAGGCACTTTATATGATGGCAGGTGTGTACTGACTCCTATTTAACATGAGTTTGAATGTAATTGCTTAATTCTGAACACAGCTACAACCCCAGTTATAAGAGGGTGTGTACACTTATGCAACCACATTATTTTCGTTTTTTTTTATTTTTACCCCCCCCTTCAGTTTGTTTTTCAATTGAGTTGTACAGTTTATAGGTCACAATAAAAAAGTTTTTATATCCACTGTATTTTTACATAGTCCACCATGTTTATAAAGTAACCTGCACTATATTACCAAAAGTATTGCAACACCTGCCTTTGCTTGCACATGAACTTTAATGGCATCCCAGTCTTATGCCCCGTACACACGGTCGGACTTTGTTCCGACATTCCGACAACAAAATCCTAGGATTTTTTCAGACGGATGTTGGCTCAAACTTGTCTTGCATACACACGGTCACACAAAGTTGTCGGAAAATCCGATCATTCTGAACGCGGTGACGTAAAACACGTACGTCGGGACTATAAACGGGGCAGTGGCCAATAGCTTTAATTTCTTTATTTATTCTGAGCATGCGTGGCACTTTGTCCGTCGGATTTGTGTACACACGATCGGAATTTCCGACAACGGATTTTGTTGTCGGAAAATTTTATATCCTGCTCTCAAACTTTGTGTGTCGGAAAATCCGATGGAAAATGTGTGATGGAGCCCACACACGGTCGGAATTTCCGACAACAAGGTCCTATCACACATTTTCCATCGGAAAATCCGACCGTGTGTACGGGGCATAAGTCCGTAGGGTTCAATATTGAGTTGGCCCACCCTTTGCAGCTATAACAGCTTCAACTCTTCTGGGAAGGCTGTCCACAAGGTTTAGTAGTGTGTCTATGGGAAAGTTTGACCATTCTTCTGGAAACCCATTTGTGAGGTCAGATACTGATGTTGGACGAGAAGGCCTGACTCACAGTCCCCCCTCAATATCATCCCAAAGGTGTTCTATAGGGTTGAGTTCAGGACTCTGTGCAGGCCAGTCAAGTTCCTCCACCCCAAACTCACTCACCCATGTCTTTATTAAAAAATGAACACTTTGTCTGTGTTATCATCTAGTCTGCTTCTTTATAATATTGACTTAGTACAAAATATTAAAAGTGGCATACAAGAAAATGGCATAAGCAACCATTTTGCTATCCTTTTTCATTATGAATAGGGCTTGAAATTAAAAAAAAATGCATGTGTTGTTTTAAAAATGTAATATATGTTAAAGCGTAACTCTACTTTTGTTGAGAAAAAAACATTCCCCTCTGGGTGACATTACAAGAAATTTACTAAACTTCGTTGCAGATTC
This sequence comes from Lithobates clamitans, assembly GCA_037952925.1. Taxonomy (NCBI): domain Eukaryota; kingdom Metazoa; phylum Chordata; class Amphibia; order Anura; family Ranidae; genus Lithobates; species Lithobates clamitans. The sequence goes on from JBBGZY010001371.1 coordinate 4,070,384, forward strand.
CTGCCTTCTGTTATTCTGAAAAAACTCTGCGTTTGTTCCTCTGCGCCACTGTGCTCAGTGAGTCTAATGAGAGTGGTTTCTTAAAGTGTAAGTTCACGTTTACAGAAAATCTGTAAAGTGAACTTACACTGGACCCCCTCCCCATCCCTCCTGGTCCTGCTGTACCTGAGTCCCCTGATCCCCCGCTGTGATACATCAGGTCGCTGCTTTACCGGTCCAGGGATTTGAAGTCCCCACGGCTTTCTCTCCTCTGCTCCAGTGCTGACAGGACAGGCTAGGCGGGTGATTGGTTGGTGCTGTCCATGTGAGGAGATTAAGCCACCTTGATTTAAAATCCCCGGACTGGTGATGCGGCGACCGAATGTGCCACATCAGGTGATTGTGGGACTTCTGTATAGCGGGATCTGGGGGATGGGGAAGGGATCCATTGTAAGTTCACCTTCCAGACTTTCTATAAAGGTGAACTTACCCTTTAACCACTTCAATACCGGGCACTTTCCCCCCTTCCTGCCCAGGACAATTTTCAGCTTTCAGCGCTGTCACTCTTTGAATGACAATTGCACGGTCATGCAACACTGTAATTACTAAATTTTTATCATTTTCTTCCCACAAATAGAGCTTTCTTTTGGTGGTATTTAATCACCACTGGGGTTTTTATTTTTTACTAAACAAACTAAAAAAGACAGAAGTTTTTGAAAAAAAAAGTTTCTTTGTTTCTTCTATAAAATTTAGTTTTTTTCTTTACTGACAGGCACTGACGAGGCAGCACTGATGGGCACTGATAAGATGGCACTGATGGGCACTGATGAGGAGGCACTAATATGTAGAACTGATGGGCACTGAGTTGGCACTGATAAGGTGGCACTGATGAGGAGGCACTAATATGTAGAATTGATGGGTACTGATAGGCAGCACCTATAAGCAGCACTGATGGGCACAGATAGGCGGCACTGATATGCAGCACTGATGGGCACTGATGGGCACTAACAGGCGGCACGATGGGCACTGACAGGAGGCATTGATTGCCACTGACAGGCGGCACTGATGGGAACTAATAGATGGCACTGATAGGCAGCACTGTTGATGATGATGATGGGCATCACTGATGGGCACTGATTGGCATCTGACAAGGGCACTGGAAGGTGTTACTGATGGGCACTGATTGGGACTTTAGTGGGAACTGACTGGTACTTGCTGGGCACTGACTGGCACTTTGGTGGGCACTGATTGGCAGATGTGGTGGGAACCTCTGATGGGTGCTGCGCTGATAATCAATGCACTGATTATCAGCACAGATCCCCCTCTGACAGGAGAGCCGCCGATTGGCTCTCCCTGTCAGCGCAAACCAAGGAAAGCCTGGTTACACGCTGTGATCAGCTGTGATTGGTCACAGCTGATCACATGGTAAAGAGCCTACCTCATAGGCTCTTTACCCTGATCGGAGTTGCGGTGTGTCAGAGTGAGGCGCGTGATCACGGCTTATCCTGCTGGATGTCCAGTCAGGATAACGCAACCACCGCCCTGCCATTATTCTGCTATAGGCCAGGCGCGAAGTGGTTAATTATCAACCAGCTGCTGCAGCTGCAGAGCTCTGGGCCTGCATACCTTCACCCACTGCCCCACCGAGATAGGTGAGCGGGCGGGGGGTGGTCACAGTGGCAACTTTTAATGGGCACAGTGGCGCCATTTGATGGGCACAGGGGAGGCATTGGATGGGGCACAGTGGCGGTATTTGATGGGCACAGTGGCAGCATTTGATGGGCACAGATGGGCAGCATTTGATGGGGCACAGTGGCGGTATTTGATGGGCACAGTGGCAGCATTTGATGGCACAGTGGCAGCATTTGATGGCACAGTGACAGCATTTGATGGCACAGTGACAGCATTTGATGGCACAGTGGCAGCATTTGATGGCACAGTGGCAGCATTTGATGGGGCACAGTGGCGGTATTTGATGGGCACAGTGGCTGCATTTGATGGCACAGTGGCAGCATTTACATGTCCTCTCTGGGTACATACTTTCTTACTTAGCTCATATGCACTAATTCAATTTCCACATAACAAGAAATAACATGTCAGAAAAGTCAAGTTTTGTGTAAGTATGTTCAATGAACCTTTGCTTTTAGGACACATAGAAACCTGAGCTGCCCTGTGCAACAGAGCTTTACAAGTGTGCTACCTGTGCAAAATTTTGGTAAATAGAGGCTACAATAGCGTATCTAAAACCTAAAAACAAAAGTGTAATATATTGCAGCTTACTTTCTCCATAGGCTTCATTTGCATGGGCACATCCACCCATATAGTGTAAACATATTCTTGTGTCTGAGATGTACTGGTGCTGCCCATAAACCATAATGAGTGAAGGCACCTGAATGCAGCTATGCACTCCTACTTGTGTAAGTTGGCACAAACGCACAGACATAATGTCCCAAATAAGTGTATACTGCATACCCATAGCCATAGCCACCTTCACCCATTCATATCTATGGGCAGCACCAGTACATCTCAGGCACATACATACACAGCGTAGTCACCTTAGACTGCTTTCTTAACCACTTGACCCCTGGAACATTTACCGCCCTTCATGACTAGGCCATTTTTTGCATTACGGCACTGTGTTACATTAACTAGCAATTGCGCATTCATGTGGCGCTGCACCCAAATAAAATTTATGTAATTTTTTCCCCACAAATAGAGCTTTCTTTTGAAGGTATTTTATCACCACTGCATTTTTTTAATTTTTTGTGCTATAAAAAAAAAGAAAAGAAACACTTTTTACTTTCTGCTATAAAACATATCCCATAACACAAATGTAAACACTCAAATTTCTTCATAAATTTAGACCAATGTGTATTTTGCTACATGTTTTTAGTAAAAAAAATCCCAGTAAGCATATATTGATTGGTTTACATGAATGTTATAGTGTCTGCAAACTATGGTATATATTTGTGGAATTTTTATGTTTTTAAACTAGTAATGGCAGCGATTAGTGACTTATAGCGGGACTGCGATATTTGTCTAAAATACATTTGAAACTCCTGATCTATATACTTGTTTTGTTGTGGAAAAAATGCAAGCATGCATTATCAATTTACTACATTTGGTGTGGCTACAGGTACATGTTAAACTAATATGAACCAGTATTATAAGGCCAACAAATAGAACAAAACATTAATTAAAAAATCTACCTGTGTGTTTGTGTGTGAACTATGTGCATAAATGTCATAATCATCATATTCATCATCAACATTACTTTGTTAAATGATTCTGTTATTGCCCATATGTTTTTCATTAGTAATTAAATGATATTATTTGGTGACTCTAAGTTTGGAATGAAAGATTCATTGCTTGGAATGGCTTGGGATGCAGTCTTCCAACTTCAAACTTTAGGAAGTATATGGAGCCATTTGGCTGCTAGCTTTAGAATTAAGCTATGTTAATGTAGCACTGGGATTTCACTTAGCTTGTATGTTTGCTCACAAAAAGTCCAGGATATATAGTAAGCATCAGCTTTAAGAGACCCTTTTTCACAGCAGTCATTAATAGACCACAAAACGCAATATGTAATACAAATTTTACAGATGATCTGTGCTAAATAAGGCTTCTCTTTGTTATTCCAATCTGTTCTGGGAATGTAAATACAATAACATCAAAATTATCGTCTGTGCATATGTTACATTAATCACAGTGCTCCTGAGAAGCCCTTGAGAATGTCCCATTGGATGAAATGCGTCAGGGCGGAGCCTGTGCTGATGTCATCACGCCTGCCAGGTCAGCTGCAGTGCTGGAGAGATATTTGTGCATGTACATATATTTAACTTCATTAAATAGCATTCCGTTTTACACTATGGACTGCCATTTGTTCTCTCTTGCCAGATGTATATGATGGGTGCGACATCAGTACAACTCCCCTACCTGTCAAAGTACAGAGCAGGAGAAGCCAGAAGCTCTGCATGTGCCCCTCCTTTGTCCAGACCCTCGCTGGAAGGAAGGAATCCTCAGCTGAGCTCCCTCCTCCTGTGTAGTGAAGTCGCACACAAGTGTCAGTATTGTTTGTTCTGCAGGTACAGAGAGTAGGGGAGAGAGGGGCGCACTTGGAGCTTCTGGCTTCTCCTACGCCATATAGTACTTTGACAGGTAGGGGAGTTGTACTGATGCCGCCCCCGATCGTTTTTTGTGTCTTCTAGCCGCTCACAACCTATACACACAACTCAGGGGGTTTTGGAGCAGTTCCTGAGCTCTGTGGAACAAGTCTGATAGGCGGGTGGGCGGGGACAGAAGTCGCCAGAAGAGTGGGAGAGAGAACACAACACTCATTGCCTCTGGCTCTCTCCTCCTCTGGCTAGCAGGAGAAGTTTTACCGCTGTCACTACTCTTGTCAGCAGCAGCACCCCCCTCAATGAAGCGCCCAGGGCAGATCCCCCTGCCCCCCCCCCCCCCCCCAGTTTCGGGCCTGACTGCAGCTCCCCGACCCCTCCGTTATGCTCCTGACAGATGAAAAAAAGATTTTTAATATGATCTGCCCATTTGAAAGGGTGTAGAGAAGAGAGGGCTGCAGATAAAATATTAATGTAAGATGATTTGTTTCATCTCTGTGTATGATCAGAGACCAGTCACTTCATTGGGTATATGTGAGGCTTTACATCCACTTTAAGGTGGAGCACTGTGATTCATGTAACATATGCACAGATGATAATTTTGATGTTATGATTATTGTTTGAATACACAATAGCACATTTATATGGTGTACATCCTGCAATATTTATTTAAAAGGAGAGAATCACATTTTAAAGACACATACCGCCAACATTTATAATAATTTAGAATTTTGTCACACATTTGTATTTGGTGTTGTTTGAGTGCAGCACAACAATTCAATACAGAAGGAATCATTAGAGCTTACACTCTCATTAGAAGAAGCTCATTAGAGCTTACAATCTAAAAGGGAGGGTCGGGTGATACAAAAGGTAATAACTGTTGGGGATGAGCTGATGGGTAAAATAAAAGTAAAGTTGTTAGCGATAGATTTCACCGAAGCGGAGGGTTTTCAGGGATTGCCTAAAAGTGAACAGAGTAGGAGATAGCCAGACATATTGGGATAGGGAATTCCAAAGGATGTGAGAGACTTGGGAGAAGTCCCCAGGCAAGCATTGGAGGAGGTGACAAGGGAACTAAAGAGTAGGAAGTCTTAGGAGGAACGAAGAGAACGAGTGGGTTGGTATTTTGAGACTAGGTTAGTGATGTAGTTGAGCCAAGTTATGGATCATATGACAAACTGGACACAATTACGATTGCTTTGGCAGCTATAGTTGCTATATACAGGACAATATACAGTTTACCAGGTGTAGATCTCAACTTTGTCCAAGGGAATCAATATAAACTATGAGCCTCATACATCTGTACAGTCCTGTCCAAATGAAACTTTTCGGTTCTACCATTGATTCAAATATTATTTAGAATATAGTTGAAATATTTGACCCCAATCACATCAGTAGTCAGACTAGGCCATGAACAAATACTATAGCTTTTAGCAAAAACCTCCAACAGCTTTGTACCAATAACATAATCATTGCTAAGCTAAACAATATGTTACCCTGTATCATGGAATCAATAGGATGTGATTTATTTCACCTACAGTAAAAACCATAGAGGCAACACATTAAGGTGACTCATACTAGAATTGTCTCATGGGTAAAAACAGTTTTCTGTAAGTAAATCAAATTTTTGTTATTTCCCCCTTATAGTTGCTTCCTGTAGTAACTACAAACACCTGCATTTTCTCATGTGTCAGCTCAGCTTAAGTTCAGAACTAGCTCATGTCCATCCAAAGTTCACCAAATATTCTGTCTACAGGGAAAGCGAGTGTAAATAAAATCCATGTTGTCTCTGTTTATTCCACAGACATACAGAAAGATCCAAAATGCGTGTATCTGAGCCAACCCATAACAAAAGAGATTTTAAAGCTAAATTCTGGGCAAAACATATATATTTCATATTCATATTCCTCAATAGATATAAATCCACTTTGTGAGCACCGGATACTTTTGCAAACCCAGATAATATTTTGTGTAAATAGCAGTGACACCATCAATGTACCATACATAGCCTGTGAAGAGAAAAGAGCTGTGGGAGGGGCCTAACAATCTCCACTCACTACAATCTGCATGCAAAAAAACTACAGAAGGGGGTGGAGACAAGACCAGTCACCCTGCACCGGTCTTTATTACAGGACGTTTCTTCATAGGAGCAACGTTTTACGCTGCATTATTTCACAGATATGGAAGAAATACACAAAGCACAGCAACATTCAAGTAAAAATACACATGGCTCTTGTATTTAGACAATATTTACTTATCCTTGATTTCAACTTTAAACCCATTTTTTTTTTTTTGCTAATAAAGTGGTAGTAAAGGCGATTTTTACAGTTATACCTACTGGTAAGCCTGTAATAAGGCTTACCTGTAGGTACAGTAAATGTCTCCTAAACTGCGCCAGCGATGTCACTGGCACATGGCGCACTGTGCTCTCTATGGACAGCGTGCCATGCATTGAGAGAGCCATGCCATAGCCGTGACTCCCACACGGGAGTCACGTCATTGCAGATCTGCCAGGCATACGGCTGCAGCCCGTGAACAGCATATTATGCTGTCTTCAGCTTAATATGCTATTCACGGGCTGTGAACAGCATATTATGCATATTATGCTGTCTTCAGCTTTTTCAAAAGTTTAGGCATTCTATCCTATCCCAAGATAGCGCTGGCCCTGACTTCCATTGTGAAGGTGGATCCAGGTCCCTCTTTGCTGATGTGGGGGATGTCTCTTTGCTGGATTGTGATGTCTCTTTGCTGGTGTGGGGATGTCTCTTTGCTGAACTGGGGATGTATCTTTACTGGACTGGGGATGTCTCTTTACTGGACTGGGGATGTCTCTTTACTGGACTGGGGATGCCTCTCTGCCTCTTTGCTGGATTGGGATGTCTGTTTGCTGGATTGGGATGTCTCTTGGGATGCAAATCCCATCACCAACCACCCCCGTGAATGCCCGCTTCCCATGCCCCCCCCCCCCGGGGACTGGGCTGCCCAATATAAACTGCCCAGGCCTATTTTTTAACCCAATCAGGGCCTGCCACAGAGTGTCTAGGGTAGAGCCATATGCCAGAGAGTTCAATGACCAGATGAAAGCATGAAAGCAGAGTACAGAAAATGGACTTCCTCATTATAGCTCAATGAAACCTTGTCCCCCAGGCAGTCAAGCTGAGTACCCTACTAATAAAAAATTATAGGTATCTACATAAACAGGTGAGAAGTAAGAGAATGTGGTCTTTCAAATGAAGCATAGCCAAAAGAAGAAAATGAGAGGAAATCCCTCCAAAGTGAAGGAATCTCGGGTCCTCACCAGGGTCACCAGAACTAGCGTCCCCATTGGAAGGTTTCCCTTCTATTCCTGTTCTGATGTCAACTCAAAATTTTGGATTTTCTTTTACTTTTACCTTTGATGATAAGGGCAAGCAAGACAATAAGAGAAAGCGAATCTTCCAAATGAGTTCTCAGACAACAATATAAACTTACATGTGTTCTAATCCATCTCCACTCTATCCAAAAAAAAAAAAAAACTGAAAAAGTTTTGCCTTTAGTTACCCTTTAAGAAAGTAATGGACCAGAAATTAATGTAGAATCTAAAATGTTGCTGAAAAAACTGCTAATGGAAAGAGTTTTTGTAATAACATTTCATCTAATTATGGTGGGATTTCCACTAATTTCCTGTTATGTTTTTGAGGACTGAATGTTTAACAACCTCATAGAGCTTCTAAGCCTTCCCTACTTTATTTACTTAGATCTCTGGATTTACTGAATGTTTGATCAGTTTGCCTAAGGATGCCTAAGCCCAACAACAAAAATGTAACATACAGTATATCAGTTTAGCAGTCTTTAGTAGGGATGATGGGATGGGGAAGTAGGGTAGTTGAATGGTAGTGCTATAATGTGAGGTGGTTAAGAATTTAGTTTTATCTTCTGCAAACAAAAGACAGCTCTAAGACTAGATAGTCAGGAACAAATACATGCTGCATTTTGGGCAACCCAAGCTTACAAAGTGCAAAAAAAATAAAGAAACACCCAAAATACTACCTCTAAATACTATAACAAAAGAATACTGATTTTGAAAGGAAAGCCTTGCAACAACAAGAAAAAAAAAATGAGTTTCCTATCTGACACAAATCTTTCCTAACAGCAGCTTCCAAAACACTGACACTGTGGCTGCTCAGTGGCCCCCTTACTCCCCAGTTTTATAGCAATTGGGGCTAAGGTATCCAAAGGCCCCATGCAGGCCCTTCTAAGCCAGACACTGCATTATGGTTGCAAAGAATTTGGCCAAGATTTTTGGCAAAGGTTTGCACAGACCCCGAACCTGCAGGAAAATGACCCTCTTTGTTAAAGCAGACACATTAAAGTAATCTCAATTTTTGACACAATTTTTGGAAATAAAGTAACATGCTGGTATTAAGGTGGTTGAAACATGGAGCTTAGTAATTGTGCACTAGATACCAGGCATCATTAATGTACAGGTCATACATGGAGGCAGGATGGAGATGAATGGGTTAATGTGAAGAGAAGGGAGGTGAAGACATTAAGATACAGGCACTGCAGAAAAAAATGGTGGTAAAATAGTTAGTTATCCCCCTGAGGAAGACTTAATTAGTCAAAATGTGTCCAGGCCCTGGATTTGTGCTATCAGGATCATCAAATTATGGTTCATGAACATTTAATGTTTACATGTGACATTTGTATTTTATCATGTTTTTCTGACATATACCCCTAGATGGTTGGTCCTGGGGTTAAATTAAATGTACTTTCAATAAATATTTTGATTTTTATCAACTTATATCCTTTATTGTTCTATGGATATCAAAAAGACCCTCCCCTCTTCCTCGTCATTTCTTTTGTGGATTTTTCATTAAGCTTCAAATTGGGACTGATACCAAAGTTGCTCTCTTTTACAGCTACAAAATTGATATATTAACTAAATCACATTTTTGTTTTTTGGTTTAGAATTTGAATTTCAATCTACTTCCTTTTTCAAAAGTCATTCTGGAGAGAAATATAAAGAAAAAAGAAAAAAAAATGTTAACACGTGATATATTATATTGTTATATAATTATGTAAGGGCTGATTACCTGCAATGCAATCTTGGACAAGACACACAAGACATTCAGTGAAATCTTCCTCCTCTGATAACTCCCCCCCCCCGGAAGCCGTGACAAGCTCGGCTACGCCCGCTCTTTTCTTCCCAGCTGCTTCATTTAAATACGTCGTTATTACAGTTTCCATGCATGAAACAGGAGTTGTGAAGGAGGATGGGCAGATGATTGATAGTTCGGCCCCCTCCATTCATAGATCATAGCAGCACGTTGGGAACATCATGTTGAAGGTACTGTAAGTAATCTCCCTTGTGCTGATTTTTTTTGTTTGTTTTATTTACAACTATTACTATGAAAATTCAAATTTAAAGTGATGGTAAATCCATTTTTTTAAATAACAAACATGGTATACTTACCTTACCTGTGCAATAGTTTTTCACAGGGCAGCCCAGATCCTTGTCTTCTCGGGTCCCCCGCCAGTGCTCCTGGCTCTCCACCCCCCACTTGCTATGGAGGCACCCATTCAGGCTTGCTCATGAGCCGGCTCTGTGTGTCTGTTGACACACAGAACACCGCTCGGCCTGCCCCCCTCGCTCTCCTCACTGGCTGTGATTGAGTGATTGATAACAGCAGGAGCCAATGGCTCCCCCTGCGGCTGCTCTCGTGCACATCACTGGATTAAGATCAGGCTCAGGTAAATAAAGGTTTTTTTACCTTAATGCATAGAAGGCATTAAAGTAAAAAACTTCTAGCTTTACAGCCACTTTAAGGTAAAAAAAAACAACCTCTGCCCCTTTAGAACCACTTTAAAGTCAGTTACCCTGGAAATGTCTGACTATAGGAGGCTATGATGTTTATTTACCATAGGACCATAAATCATGAGTATACATAAAGCATTGACTATGCTCTCAAGCCTTGCCATTAGTTACACTACATTTCCACTAAAAAAGGAAGAATCACAACTTCACTGCAGAGATTTCCCAACATAATGAATAGCAAGTACTTCCAAGTATCATAAAAACTAATTGTTTCCCTCTGGAAAACCCTTCATGATCAATAATTTCCTGATTAGTTCAGGCAATCCAGTAATTGGTAATAACACGTGTTATTACCGGATGTCTTTCCAGTCATAACATTTTTTTCCACTGATCAATCTTCATCAATCCTCTGCAGGAAACTTTTTTAAGCTTTAGGATGTATGTGGTCAAACAGTCAACCAAGGATGGAGCATCTGTGCAGAAATCTCTCTGGGGAGAGAGAACTAAAAGGTGAGAGTAGTAATATGGTTTTTAAGTGACATTTGTTTTGTTTCCAAATTATGCATGGACTCAATTTTAAGTGAAATATTACAAAGTGGTTAAAAAATGTGGGGTTTGTTAAAAAATATATATTGTACACCTCCCGACATCCTCCTGACATAGGCTGTATGGCTGTGACAACATCATCACATAAACATATCAGGAGACAGTATATATGGTTTTTCTGGCAATCCATGTTTACATTATGATCAGTAGATCTCTCATGCTAACACTGTGCAAAGCACCTGAACAATCCCCCCCAGCAGGGGCGTTGCTAGGTCTACAAAAGATCTGGGGCTAGAGCCCATAGCAGCGTAGTAAAGAAAGTCATACGCTTGGGCGGCCATACACATGTTTATACAGTAATATATGTGTGTGTGTGTATATATCCCCAGAGAGCCCCCCACTTACATCAGGGTCCCCAGAGAGCCTCCTCCTTACATCAGAGTCCCCAGAGAGCCTCCCCCTTTCATCAGGCTTCCCAGAGAGCCCCCCTTACATTAGAGTCCCCAGAGAGCCTCCCCCTTAAAACCAGGGTCTACAGGGAGCCTCCCCTATGCATTAGGGTCCCCAGAGAGCCTCCCCTCCCCTTGGGGACCCCTGCAGAGACTCAAGGCTATGGGCCCCAGATTTGGGGCTATAGCCCGAAAAGCCACCCCCTAGTGACACCACTGCCCCCCCAGCATATTAAAATTGGGACTTGGAATTTTGTCCACAGGGGGGCCTGTCCCTGTTGTGGGTTCATCCTTTGCCATTGTTTTAGTTCTGCCACCTATACACTCTCTGCAGTTCATGAAAGAATCTTAGGAATTAGAACCATGGTAGAATGGTGGGAGTGCCTTCATCCCAATCGTGAAAAGAAAAACGAATACCCTCCAAGAAGAAAATAAGGGACTATTGATTGGGACAATCTCTTCCCTTATACTCTTCTTGGAGTTTTTTTGTTTTTCTCTTCTATGATAGAAACTTACTGCATCCTTCAACCACATATCATACCATGGTGATGGATAAAATATAGACATTTTGGAATGCAAACCCAATTTAATACTGCCACACGGCACATAGGTGCCAACTATAAATGTTAGGCCTCATTCACGTGGATCTCCTTTGTTTGCTTCACTTAAAAGTTTGAGACTGGAAAGCATAGTGACTGTTTTGCACTCATATTCAAAATGTACAAGGGGTTACATTGAAAATTTTCATGAATTTGCATGTGTTTACACACATTCAAGGTATCCAATTTGCCCATGGACACACAGATTTTATTTAATTTTTTTTTTTTTAATGCACCTGAAGCATGTATGTGTATAAAATCCCGAATACAGGCGGTCCTCGAGTTACGAGAAAGATAGGGGCTGTAGGTTTGTTCTTAAGTCGAATTTGTATGTAAGTTGGAGCAGGTACATTTTTTAAGTGTAATTCCAGCCCAAAAAATATATTTTTTTACATTTTTTGGATAGCATAGGGAAGAGTTGACACCCCTGTAACATTTTTTTTGCTATCTGTGCCCCTGTTCAGAAGATTTCACCTCACTTTCTGCCCCTGTGACAATTGAATTTGGAACATTTTGGGTTGTTGTGGAAACAAGGATTGGTGATATAGCTTCAGTGGAGACACTCTTTTTCCCATGATAGCTCTTACAGGAGTGAATTTCCCTTCCTAGGAGTGGATTTCTTTAAACGCCAATAACTCCTGCATCTACATTTGCCTATGAATGCACGTACAGCATATTTCCCCAACACAAAAGTGGAGTGTTTGGGGAACTGTGTCATACGTAAGTTCACGGATTAACGCCATTGCAGAAGCAATCAGCTTTTACACAAGTATAAACACATACAGCTATTCACTTGTATCGGGGGCTGTATACAACACGTGTAGCTCCCAAGGCTTGGGAATGAGCTGGGGATTTTACACTTAAGTACTTGTGAGCTGATAAACGTCCTTGTGCATTAAGTCTTAAAATCATTACATGAATTTATATGCATTTAGAATTGTGGTGTAAATGCATATAATTGCATGTACGTCATTGCCTGTGTGAATGAGGCCTTATGAGTAGGCTTCAGGTACATTTTCCAGTATTCTCCGTACCACTTTTTTTCCAAATATATATATATATATATATATATATATATATATATATATATATATATAGTACTCCAGACAAACTCCGGCTGCTTCTCTTCTCTTAAAAAAAAATAGCACTGATTTCCATGACCAAATTTTCCAGTGCCATAGCCATATTAGACGTATTGTTAACAAGACCAGGGAGCTTTTTCATCATCTGAACTTCCCAGAACTTATTTAGTGCACATGTACAGTGAGAAGATTGCTTCCAGATTATTGTTAGGAATTCCAAAACAAAAAGGAAGCTTTATTTTCCCTATAACCTGAATGAAGAAAATGCTGTAGAGGTTGTTAAGCGTTTGTTGACATATTTTTCTGCATATTTCTAATTTTGATTGAAAATTAATTTTACACAAGTCTGGGAAATTCAAACCAAGCATATAAGGTAACATTTCAAAAGCAGACATTGCAATTTGTAAAAAAAAAAAAAAAAAAAAAAAAACACCTTGAATTGATCAGTAGATACAAAGATGCAGTAGAAATGATGTGCAAATCTTGAATTCTCCTGTAAAAGCCAAACTTGCCCCTTCTTTTACACACCAACTGGACCCCCCTAATAGACAATGAAACATTAAAAGAAGGACATGGAGGCAGCGGTGGTGGGGCAAAGCTCAACTTTGACAGCTAATGTCTTCATTTGCTCCAAACTTAAAGTGTTATTAAATCCAGGACCCTGCATTCACAAAATCTGGTCTCCCACAGTACACACAACTTGGAAATGCAAATCTTTTAGTAAATGTAAATTCCTAAATATCTTTTCTCACCAGCAGTTTAGAGCAGTCTTGTGACTTCTATCCAGTGTTGCCAACCTACCAGACTAAAATTAACTGACATGAAACTCAAAATTTATTGCCACAGCCAAGTTTTTACTGGCATTTTCTACAAGTTACAAAATTTCAGTACTTAAAGCGGGGTTCCACCCAAAAGTGGAACTTCCGCTCATTGGATCCCCCCCCCCCCCCTCCGGTGCCACAGTTGGCACCTTTCAGAGGGGAGGGGGGTGCAGATACCTGTATAATACAGGTATCTGCACCCACTTCCGGGAATAGACTCCCGCGGGAGTCACGCCCCCTCCCGCACTCCCCCGCTGTCTCCTGGGAAACACACAGGTACCAGGAGATAGCGGGGACCATTGAGAACGCGCAGCGCGACTCGCGCCTGCGCAGTAGGGAACCGGGAAGTGAAGCCGCAACGCTTCACTTCCTGATTCCCTCACTGAGAATGGCGACGGCAGCACCCGAGGACCGAGGGACGGTTCGGTCTCGGGTGCCGACATTGCTGGACCCCGGGACAGGTGAGTGTCCTTATTTTAAAAGTCAGCAGCTGCAGTATTTGCAGCTGCTGACTTTTAAAAAAAAAAATTCACGGGACTCCCGCTTTAAACTACAAACAAGTACAATATGCAGTTAGCAATGTAGTTTAAGATAGATATTAAGGTAAACAAAAACATAAAAACATATTTCTTATGTTATTTTTGATATAGTAAGGGTGGGTTATTATAACCCATCAGATTTTGTCACGTATGTCCAACTGGAGAGATTTCACCTTAATTTATGTTCCATGGCTACCACAGAAAGTGAGCAGAAATCCCAGGTAGCCACCAGGATCACCAGAATTTATGTCCGCAATTCTAAAGACTTCCTGTCTCCATTGCTCCATCCCTCCTGTCTCTATCCCTCCTTCACCTCCCGTCTCCATCCCTACTTCACTTCCTCTCATGTCTCCATCCCTCCTTCACTTCCTCTCCCGTCTCCATCCATCCTTTACCTCCTGTCTCCATCCCTCCTTCACCTCCTCTCCCGTCTCCATTCCTCTATTGCAGGCCACTCCAACCTCTTCATCCTCCATCACTTCCATCCCTCTGTTACTCTATCCCTCCCTTCTTTTATCTTGGATCCATTTTTCAGTGCCACAGATCACCAACGTATTAGGTATAGGCATTTGTCACTCCCATGGGCCACCAACGTAGGGCTATTTTTCTCTCCCACAGACCACCAATATAGGGACATTTTTCACTCCAACACACCACCAACGTAGGAGACTTTTTTACTCCAACAGACCACCAACGTAGGGGTATTTTTCACTCCCACAGACCACCAACATAGGGACATTTTTCACTCCCACATACCACTAACGTAGGGGCATTTTTCACTCCCACAGACCATCAAGGTAGGGGTATTTTTCACTCTCACAGACCACCAACGTAGGGACATTTTTCACTCCCATGGGCCATCAATTTGGGGCATTTTTCACTCCCACAGACCACCAACAGAGGGGCATTTTTCACTTCCACAGACCACCAGTGTAGGGGCCTTTTTCTCTCCCATGAGCCATCAACATAGGGGCTTTTTTCACTCCCACAGCCCACAAACATGGGGGCATTTTTCACTCCCACAGATCACCAATGTAGAGACATTTGTCACTCCCACAGACCACCAGCGTAGGGACATTTTTCACTCCCATGGGCCATCAATTTGGGGCATTTTTCACTCCCACAGACCACCAACGTAGGGACATTTTTCACTCCCATGGGCCATCAATTTGGGGCATTTTTCACTCCCACAGACCACCAACGTAGGGGCATTTTTCACTCCCACAGACCACCAGTGTAGGGTTCTTTTTCTCTTCCATGAGCCATCAACATAGGGGCATTTTTTACTCCCACAGACCACCAAAGTAGGGACATTTTTCACTCCCACAGACCATCTAGGTAGGGGCATTTTATACTCCCACAGACCACCAACGTAGGGACATTTTTCACTCCCATGGGCCATTAATTTGGGGCATTTTTCACTCCCACGGACCACCAACGTAGGGGCATTTTTCACTCCCACAGACCACCAGTGTAGGGGCCATTTTCTCTCCCATGAGCCATCAACATAAGGGAATTTTTCACTCCCACAGCCCACCAACATGGGGCATTTTTCACTCCCACAGATCACCAATGTAGGGACATTTGTCACTCCCACAGACCACCAGCATAGGGGCATTTTTCATTACCATGGACCACCAACGTAGGGGTATTTTTCACTCTCACAGACCACCAATGTAGGGACATTTTTCACTCCAACAGACCACCAACGTATGAGCATTTTTCACTCCCACAGATCACCAACGTAGGGGTATTTTTCACACCCACAGACCACACCAAAGTAGGGACATTTTTCACCCCTACAGACCATCTAGGTAGGGGCATTTTTCACTCCCACAGACCACCAACGTAGGGACATTTTTCACTCCCATTGGCCATCAATTTGGGGCATTTTTCACTCCCACAGACCACCAACGTAGGGGTTTTATTCACTCCCACAGACCACCAAAGTAGGGACATTTTTCACTCCCACAGCCCGCCAACATGGAGGCATTTTTCACTCCCACAGATCACCAATGTAGGGACATTTGTCACCCCACAGACCACCAGCGTAGGGGCATTTTTCACTCCCACAGACCACCAACGTAGAGGCATTTTTCACTCCCATGGGCCACCAACGTAGGGGTATTTTTCACTCCCACAGACCACCAATGTAGGGACATTTTTCACTCCAACAGACCACCAACGTAGGAGCATTTTTCACTCCCACAGACCACCAACCTAGGGGTATTTTTCACTCCCACAGACCACCAAAGTGGAGACATTTTTCACTCCCACGGACCACCAGCATAGGGGCATTTTTCACTCCCACAGACCACCAATGTAGGGGCATTTTTCACTCGCAATAAACAGGACCTGTCATCGTTATTTCTATTACAAGGGATGTTTACATTTCTTGTATGGGAAAAAAGTGATAAAAAATAAATAAATAAAAGGGAGAGTGTAAACAAGTAAATAAATAAATGAAATGTAAAATAAAGAAAAAAAATTTGAAAGTGCCCCATGGCTCCGTGCTCGTGCACAGAAGCGAACGTATATGTAAGTTGCGCAAGCATATGTAAACGGTGTCTAAACCACACATGTGAGGTATCCCCATGATCGTTAGAGCGAGAGCAATAATGCTCAAGATCTCCTCTGTAACTTTAAACAGGTAACCTGTAAAACATGTTAAAGTGTCTCCTATGGAGATTTTTAAGTACCGTAGTTTGTTGCCATTGCCATAATTTTAAAGCATGACATGTTGGGTATCTTTAACCACTTACGGACCGCCGCACGCCAATATATGTCCTAAGTTTGAAGAGGAATATCGTTGTTATGACAGCAGCTAGCTGCCATAACCCCAGTATCTTCTTCTTCGGCCAGCGGCCCGCTTTCCGATAAGAGTAGTCTCTGCGGTGGATTCGCCCCAAGATCACTTTTATTGGCGGCGGGAGAGGGGCCCCCTCCAGCCACGCTCCGGTGCCCCCTGATGCTAACCGGAGCCGTCGGTAGCAGCGGAGGTGATCGGATGTTACCCCTTGCTGGGTATGGAAACGAGTGAGGGGAAGATGGCCCCCACCTGTCTTCATAACATTGCAGGGCGGAAGCAACGTCAAAACGTCACTTCTGCCCATAGCTCTTAAAAGGCCATTTTTTTTTTGTTTTGTTTTTTAAATGACAAATTTTTTTTAATATATTGCATTTTAGTGTAAATATGAGATCTGAGGTCTTTTTGACCCCAGATTTCATATTTAAGAGGTCCTGTCATGCTTTTTTATTACAAGGTATGTTTTATTACTATTACAAGGAATGTAAAGTGACACAATTTAAAAAAAAAAACAATGTAAAAATAAAAAATAAAAGGTAAAATAAATAAGAAAAAAATGTTTTTTTAAACGCGCCCCCTCCCACTGAGCTCGCGTGCAGAAGCGAACGCATAGGTGAGTAGCGTCGCATATGAAAACGGAGTTCAAGCCACACATGTGAGGTATCGCCGCGATGGGTAGAGCGAGAGCAATAATTCTAGCCCTAGACCCCTCTGTAACTCAAAACATGCAACCTGTAGCATTTTTTAAACGTCGCCTATGGAGATTTTTAAGGGTAAAAGTTTGTGGCCATTCCACGAGCGGTCGTAATTTTGAAGCGTGATATGTTGGGTATCGATTTACTTGGTGTAACATTATCTTTCACAATATAAAAAAATTGGGCTAACTTTACTGTTGTCTTTTTTTTTAATTCAAAAAAGTATTTTTTTTCCAAAAAAAGTGTGCTTGTAAGACCGCTGCGCAAATACGGTTTGACAGAAAGTATTGCAACAACCGCCATTTTATTCTCTAGGGTGTTAGAAAAAAATATAATGTTTGGGGGTTCTAAGTAATATTCTAGCAAAAAAACCTATTTTTAACTTGTAAACAACACATCTCAAAAAGAGGCTTGGTTCTTAAGTGGTTAAAGTCGGACCCCAGCGCAACTTTGGCATGACTTGCATGCGACTTCTGTAACAGAAGTCAATGCAAGTCGTACCAAAGTCAGACCAAAAGTAGTACAGGAACCTTTTTCTAAGTCGGAGCGACTTAAGTCGCACCGATTAGAGCGGTTTTATTGCACAGAATGGGGTCTGACTTTTGATACGACAAGTGCTGCAAAGTTGAAGCGATTGTCACATCAGTGTGAACCAGGCCTAAAACTGGATAGTGCATAATCTGGTGCAGCTTTGCATGGTAGCCAATCAGCTTCTAACTTCAGCTTGTTCAATTAAGCTTTGACAAAAAAAAAACCTGGAAGCTGATTGGTTTCTATGCAGAGCTGCAACTGATTTTACACGCTCCAGTTTTAGTAAACCAACCCCAAAGACATCCAACTGTTCTCTAACTTTTCTAATCTGCATAAAAGTTTTGCTTTAGTGTCTCAGAAAAGCCAGAGAATCAGTATAACAGCCAGGCAACTAGCATCCGTCGGCAATGCTAGTCCCTTTTTTCTCTAACTACAGGTTTGGTATTATTGCTTTTAAAGTACTTTTAGTTTTATATATTATCTTATTGCACCATCTTGTGGCCATAGTATAATATGTATGTTATTGCAAACATTGCTGTTTGTAAGCAAAATGATGTGACAATATGCGTACAATTTATTGCCAGTTAGCATTGAGAAATATTTACTGCAATTATATGACAGCCATCCTTATAAATCAGTCTAGTAAAAGTAATAAGAGATGCTGACAGGGCTTGCAACAGCTTGTTTGTTTGTCTTTTTACACTTGTAATTTGTAGTTATAAGTTACGTTGTAACAAAAATTTCAGTACATTTCCTGACGTAGTGTAAGTAAAATTAATATATTTGTTCTGAATTCACGCTCAGCACTCTTTGTAATAAACTACAGGATTCAGTCAGGATTATTTTCCTCTTATAGAAAAGGTGTGAGAACAGTGGTGTCAGATTAGTACCAACATCGGACAGACTTACAAGGGGACTTGCTTTGGTAGGAGATGTTCTGTAATTAAATTATTTATAAGAAGTGTATTTTGTCTCAGTGTTATTATTTATTCATTTAATTAATTTATTCGTCATCATTGTGAATTTTTCATATAGACAAATGCAATAATCAGAAAAATTAAGCAGTAATTCAAATAAAATATATTTTACAATTCTATAGTTTTATATAAAAAAATTAAAAAAACTGTATGAAACTGCTACAACGATTTATATGGGATCAGCATTTCGTAGATTAATGTAGGTTTAGTGTTTTCAAAAAGGGGCCAAATTTTAAAAGAGAATGTGAATCATATTCTAAATTTTTTACAGATGGTAAAAAATGTTGGTTTCCAGAATGCAAGTGAAAAGCTATCCTATTCATTATGACTAGTGAATAAAACACTGTCATGTATGCACCCTGCGCTGGCCCGGCAGTTGCATGTGTGGATGTGCACCCACTATCTTTCTTAGCTGGGGATGGGAGGTGAATTTTGGCATTTATGTGAATTCAAAAGCTCCATTCCAGCCATAAAAAATAGATGTGTTGCAGATCATGTTTGTATTGCAGGTGACATGTATTCAAAGATACCCACATACTGATGCACACTGAGCAAAAAGTAAAATTGTCTGTGCTGCCCACAGCAATGGGATGATTGATCACCTAAAGTGGCATGTCATTTCTTTTGGGGGGGGGGGGGGTACCCAGTTTTTACAGGCACCCATTTCCCACTTCCTCCCCTGGCACTGCGGCGCTGGAAGGAAGTTCACAGGTCCTAAAAGATTTCCCGACCATTCACAGCAGGCAAAGCAGCTCGCACATGTGCACTGCGCGCCCGGCTGTGAAGCCGGGCGCCCACAGTTAGAATGCCGGCGCCACTTTTTGTAGCTTCCACCTATTAAATGGGTGGAACGCCGCTTTCAGCTCCCTGCCCCCTGCTTTCTGAACCTCAAACAATCTGTATAAACCTTGCACTTTGAATGGCTGTAGTGAAGAGAAGGCTGAAAATAAACAGATATAATAACAATAGTACACCTTATTTATAGGCACCTTCCAGAACACCCAAGGTCACCTTACAAAGAAAACAACAGCAACAAAAAAGTAAATAAATAAAATAAATATACATTACATAACCATTAAATTACAAAAACAAATCAATGAAGTCAGACAGAGTATGCTAGCTTAAAAAGAGTTTTGAGAAGTGATTTGAAGATGGGTAGGAAATCAGTGTTGCGGATGTCAGGTTGCAGGGTGTTCCAACCGCCGGGGGGCAGAGCAGCTAAAGGCTCTCAGTCCCATAGTGGTCTGATTGGTGGATGGAACATTGAGATGAATGGAAGAAGACCTGAAAGTGTGGGAGGGTCTGTTGATATACAGGAGTTCAGAGAAGTATGGAGGAGCGAGGTTATGAATGACCTTTAAAGGTAAGTAACAAAATCTTGAAATCAATATGATATTTGACCTTAAACCAGCAGAGGTACTGAAGGACAGGAGTGATGTGATTAAAATAGGAGGTTCTGGTGATAATGCAAACAGCAGAGTTCTGAACCATGTAGATGGAAATATGCTGACCTAGTGTGATTACTGATGTGGGCTTGGAAAGATAGTGTGATGTTGAGGATGTTGAGGATGACACCCAGATTGGGGGGAAGGGAAAGGTTATCAATATTAACCAAAAAACTGTTAGGCTTTGTCAGGGGGGATTTTGTGCCAATGAGGAGAACCTCGGGTTTGTCACTGTTTTTATTTGAGAATGTTGGAAGAGAGCCAGGATTTATTTTCAAGTAAACAATTGGTAAGGGATTTTGTTGGAAGGGTGGTAGTAGGTTTAGTGGACAGGTAGAGCTGTGTGTCATCTGCATAGCAATGGAAGTGGATGTTAAATTTATGAAATATGAGACCAAGAGGAAGAAGATAAATTATGAACAGAAGGGGCCCCAGGGCAGAATCCTAGGGCACACCAGTAGAGAGTAGAGTTGGGCGAACGGTTCGGGCCTCGAACCGGCAATAGTTTGGCTCGAACATCGCCTGTTCGCCCGTTTGTCGAACACCTGAATTTGCAGAGTGTTTGGCAAGTGTTCGCTCCGCCGAACACCCTGCGATGCATTGCGTGCTGCACAGTGCATTCTAAACCCTGATTAGGCAAAGCTTTGCCCAATCAGGACACAGTAAATAGCTGATTGTTAAGGAGCGGAATTGGGAAGCCTCCCGCCACATCCTTAACTGATGAGTCATCAGCTGTCAATGGGCTTCCTCACTGACTGCTGAATAAAGAAAAAACATTGCCGGCAAAACAAAATAAAAAAGAAAACAAAATGAAAAAAAAAACAATGGCGTAGGGTTCCCCCTAAAATCCATACCAGACCCTTATCTGAGCATGCAGCACACCCCCCCCCCTCCTGAACCATATCAGGCAACATGGGGGGGGGGTGCTCATCCCCAAAACCCTGGCCGGTGGTTGTGGGGGTCTGCGGACAGGGATCTTATTGGAATAGGGAAGCCCCCTAATTAGTATGGAGTACATAGTACCCCTACACATTCACCAAAAAAGTGTAAAAATAAATAAAAACAGGAGGCAGTGTTTGACACTTCCTTTATTAAAAAATAAAAAAACAGTGTCCCCCGATGTAAATCCATCGTCAATCATGACGCCCCCGACTCCAAAAAAGAAATAAAAAACTAAGGCAAACCATCAAATGCCTGGCTTGCCTTTTGACAGTTCTTATATACGTAAGGGGCGGAGCCCCCTGGTGATGTCACCTGGTGGCACTGCCCCCTTTGTGACAGCAACAACCGATGCATGCTACTTTATAACAGCCAGGCAACTAGCCTAGGTCGGCAATGGTAGTCCCTTTTTTCTCTAACTTCTAGTATAATATGTATGTTATTGCAAACATTGCTGATTGCAAGCAAAATTATGTGACGTACAATTTATTCCCAGTTAGCATTAAGAAATAATTACTGCAATTAAATGACAGCCATCCTTATAAATCAGTCTAGTAAAAGTAATAAGAGATGCTGACAGGGCTTGCAACGGCTTGTTTGTTTGTATTTTTACACTTCTAATTTGTAGTTATAAGTTATGTTGTAACAAAATTTCAGTAAATTTCCTGACGTAAGTAAGTAAAATTAACATATTTGTTCTGAATCAGCACTCTTTGTAATGAAATATAGGATTCAGTCTGGATTATTTTCCTCTTATAGAAAAAGTGTGAGCATAGTGGTGTCAGATTGGTACCAACATCAGACAGACTTACAAGGGGACTTGCTTTGGTAGGAGATGTCTGTAATTTAAATATTTATAATAAGTGTATTTTGTCCCAGTTTTATTATTTATTCATTTCATTAATGTATTTGTCATGATTGTGAAATTTCCACCAAAAATCCAATAATCAGAAAAATAAGCAGTAATTCAAAAATTACTGTAAAATATATTACAATTCTATAGTTTTATATTAGAAAAAGAGAAAAAAGAAAAGACTGTAAAAAAACTGCTAAAAAGATTAATATGGGATTAACATAGATTTAGATGGTAGATTGCAAAGCTGACAGAGAGAGAAAATGTGTACTGTTTTTGCAGATTGCCCTTTGAAAATGCTTGCAAGGGAAAGAATGATCATTTTTTAGTATTTGTTCATTTTGTTTTTGTAGAACCACATTAAAAAAATACACAAAATAAAAAAAAAACAAACAAAAAGGAATGAATCCTTTCTTTCATTTGCAAATACAGTACCTTAATTATGCTTTGTGACACAAATGTAGGTTTAGTGTTTTGAAAAATGGACCAAATTTAGAATTGCACTATTGATGAATCATATTCTAAATTTTTACAGATTAAAATTGGAAGAAAATTTTCATTGAGAAATTGTATAATATATGTAGGAGAAACGGGAGAGAGAGAGGAGGGACTTTAAATGAAGCGCACAGCGAGTAAAAGAGTTGGTCAAATGACTAGGACATAAAGTTTATTGTAGTTAGGTAGTCTATAATCTTACTATAAAACATTTTGGGCATCAAGCCTCTAAAAAAACATTTTGGGCATCAAGCCTCAACATCGTAAACCTTAGATTAACTAGACATAAAGTATATAATGAACCACAATCACATAGACATATACATGTAGTAGGGGCAAAAAATGACAATTAACACATATAGTACATAGGTCATAATAGTTGGAACTTAGGTAGTCTGAATGGCTTCCTTTAAATGAGTAAAATGACAGATTTGCTGTAATAAATAGTTCTGAATAGAGGTATGGTCATATGTTGTCACCGGGTGGCCCATGCCCTCTGTTATTTACGAACCATCAGAAGACGAGAAGCGTCACACAGCGGGAGCCTCCCATCATGGTGGATGCAGAGCGGCCCGAGAAGAAGAAGGGAAGAAGACGCCGCGGACGAAAATGCCGAACTGGAACACCAGAGGAAGAACCAGAAGAAGAAGAAGATGGAGGAAGAAGATGGAGGAAGAAACCGAAGGAAGATAGAAGATAGAAGAAAGAAGTAGCATTTAAATTAAGGGATTGTCAAAAACTGTCTCTTGTCATTTTTAACATTTTTGACAGTTTTTTTGTGAAATGGTAGGGGTACTTTTGTGCCCCCTTACCATTTCACACAGGGGGGAGGGCTGGGATCTGAGGGTCCCCTTGTTAAAGGGGGCTTCCAGATTCCGATAAGCCCCCCACCCACAGACCCCCACAACCACCGGCCAAGGGTTGTGGGGATGAGGCCCTTGTCCCCAACAACACGGGGACAAGGTGCTTTGGGGGGCTACCCCAAAGCACCCTCCCAATGTTGAGGGCATGTAGCCTGGTACGGTTCAGGAGGGGGGCACTTTTTTTTTAATTTTGAAGGGTCTGGTATAGATTTTGAGGGGGACCCCACGCCATTTTTTTTTTTTTTTTTGGCCGGGGTTCCCCTTAATATCTATACCAGACCTGAAGGGCCTGGTATGGAATTTAGGGGGACCCCCCACGTCATTTTTTTTTAAAATTTTGGTTCGGGGTTCCCCTGTGGGGAATTCCCATGCCATTTTTATCAATGAACCATGTCCCCTGGGGCAGGACCCAGGTCCCTAAACACTTTTTATGACAATACCATGCATATAAGCCTTTAAAAATAGCACTTTTGATTTCTCCCATAGACTTTTAAAGGGTGTTCCAGGGCTTTCGAATTTGCCGCGAACACCCCAAATTGTTCGCTGTTCGGCGAACTGGCGAACAGCTGATGTTCGAGTCAAACATGAGTTCGACTCGAACTCGAAGCTCATCGCTATAAAGGAAATTGCAAATTCATTGGTGAACCATTTGTATGATGCGGTATGCTCACTTTTAAATTTATTAGGATTCCTAAAACACAACAGTCACATGCAATGGGGCTACCATCTCCAGATCCATGCGCATAAATGTCTAAACCTTGTGCAAAAGAAATCATTAATACACATTGTATAGGTAGATATGCTTATATTTGTTTATATTAAATGGACGTTAGGTTTTGTTTGTTTTTTTTCTATCCTCATTGGCTTACTGGCTGTTAGTGACAGCAGCGGGAGCCAATGGCTCCCGCTGCTGTGTGAGCCAATGCAAAGACAGAGACAGAGCCACTGCTCTCATGCACATGGCTGGATAGAGATGGGGCTCAGGTAAATACAAGGGGGGGAGCTGCACCTAGAAGTTTTTTTTCTACCTTAAGACTCCTTTCATACTGGGGTGATGCGGGTGTTAGCGGTAGCTAGTTTTAGTGGCGCTTTACCGCTGTTATATCTGCGCTTTTTGGACGCTAGCAGGGTGATTTTAACTCCCGCTAACGGCCGCAGAAAGGGTTACTAGCGCCCATGTTGCTGCGCTGCCCATTCATTTCAATGGGCAGGGGCAGTGGGGGGAGCGGTGTATACACCGCCCCAAAGATGCTGCTTGCAGGACTTTTTTTTTCCCATCCTGCAAGCACACTGCCCCAGTGTGAAAGCACTTGGGAAAGTGGCTTAAGAGGTGCTTTACAGGTTCTATTTTTAACGCTAAAACGCCTGAAAAGCGCCCCAGTGTGAAAGGGGTCTAATGCATACAATTCATTAACCTTCTGCCCTTAGAACCACTTTAAGCTCCCTTTCACACAAAAGGTCCGATCAGGTCCGCCTGTCAGTTTTTAAGGAGGACCTGATTGGACCCTCAATTCACCCCTACGGACTGGTGGGTGTAACTGAACTTGTGTCCAATCTCCAATCTGATCCGGGGATCTGATGAAAGGGGATCTGTCCCCCTCTGTCTAGGCAGATCAAATCGGAGGACAGTCAGGTGTAAGCAGAGCCAGCTTGCACCCATCAGTCCATAGAGCAGAGCGGGCTTGGTCAATGTTAATTTGCATAAACTGAGCTGACACCAGCCTGTCATCCCCCTGCTCTGCTCAGCAGGGGATTAGCAGACAGATCACCTGCTGATACAGTCGGAGTTCATCTCATGTGAACGGGGCCTAAAGCTGACTTCACAGCTGCCTAGTGGTAATGCGAAACTACAATGCACAGTGATTGGTGGTGCCATTCATTTTTAACACTTTCCAAAGCTAACACACTGCAGATGTGTGAAAAGAGCCTTTAAAAAACTCCACTGCCTGGATATGGGGAGCATGTCTTCAAGTTCATACATATCTTTGCAAACCCCCTTTTTTTTTTTGTTAAACCCAGACAGAAACAGGAGCCATATTCTGATATCACCCCTGCTATTTTGGCTTTGCCAGGTAATCACAATTTTGAACATTTAAAGGGCTGGGACCTAACAAGTCAGCTCCACTCAAAGATATATTTTAGTTTTGGGTGGGAAATAGACTGAAGCAACGAACCTCCGTGCCAGGGGCATATCTAGCATGAGGTAAACAAAGCGTCTGTCTTGGGCAGCATTTTTCAGGGGGGCGGCGCCGCCCCCCACACAGAAGGGCAGGGGCTGCTCTTTAACCGCTTTCCATCCTTTCGGTGGTTGTACCGCGATGGTGCCTGCAGCTTTTTTAGAGCTGGTGGTCATCTCTCTTGTAATAGCAATCGGAGCAGCTGCTCGATTGCTATTCTAAGCAGCCGGAGGGGACATCCCCCCCCCCTCTGGCCACTTTCTGCGACTCTCTCAGGCTCTTCTGTCACATCGGGAGACCTGAGCGACCAGCCAGCACATCTGCCAGCTGGCTGGACAGCCAAGCAAAGCCAGGATCAGTGTTTCCAGCCGAAAAGATGGCCGCCGCATCTCCGATCAGCATCTCACGTCACACGTCCTTAGCTCCACCCGACGTTTCAACAAAAGGATGCGTCATCAGGGGAGATGTTTCGCATCCTTATGTCGAAACATCAGGTGGAGCTAAGGACGTGTGACGCGCGACGCTGATCGGAGATGCGACGGCCATCTTTTCAGTTGGAAACACCGTTTTGTTTCTACATGCTTGGCGGTCCTTTCAAACATGTGAGTGTACCAGCTTTTTTTATACAATAAATCCTAAATCTGGATGTCTGTGCAATGAGTGTTTTTATTTCTTCATTCTTCATGTGGATACTGGAGCTGTCCGTTGGAGTTTAAGGAATTTGATCATTGGGAGAGGAATAGGCTTAATTGCTAACTGAGTGGATCGATCGGTGCAGAGGGACTGCTGGGGCCATTCATCTTACTTACTTAATGCTTACTTTGTGTGTACCCTACACACTGATTTTGAGGGTCAGTTGATTTGGGTGCTGGTGGTGACTATTCTATCCGCTTTATCTGTTTTTGGATGAAGATTTTTGGAGTTGATCGTCTTCTCAGTTTATTATTGATGGACTTTATTGTTTATCATTTTAAGCGCTACACCTTTTATTTTATGTTTCGTTATTGTGTCCAGCAATATAGTGTCATCTGCTTTTTCATTTGTTCATTGTATGTTTTTTAGCGCAACAGATTCTTTTGTTTTATTATCAAAATACAACACTGATCCTCACTATGATTCCAAAAGCAAGGGCCATCCCGTGCTCTTGACTTGCAGCACTTCCTTTTAACTTTGTATGAAATTTGTACAGTATGTCCTTCCAGTGTTTTCCCTGTTTTGAACTCACACTGAATAAATCTGGATGAGGTTAAGGCTGCTTTCAGACTAATGCCATGAGGTGTGACTGCCCCGCAGGAGAAGCACAGCATACCCATGCGTTTGGTGCTGGTCAGCTGTGCTTTCCCATAGAGTTCTATTAGGTCAAGCCGTTTTGGTGTTCTTTCTATGGGAAGGCATGGCTTCCCTGCACCAAACCCACAGATAAATTGCACTGCTTCCACAGTACCACATCAGTCTGAAAGCAGCCTTATGTATTTTCAGAGGAGCTCACTGAGGTCTGAAATAACAATCACCTGGCTAAAATAAGGCCTCGTTCACAGGGAGATGATGCCCCTGGGAACAAGCAGTTTTCCTATTCGTCCTGGTGCTGCATGCAGGCAGACCATTGAAGATCCTAATATCCTAATATGCCAGGGGTGCAGGTGAATGGCCCCAAACACAGACCATTAACACTATAAGAGCATCATCGCCCATGTGAACAAGGCCTTAATAATAATCCTTTATCTTGTGTTAAAGCTTTCTGAATTCTCTACCTGCATCAACACAGCCTAAAGCAAGTTGTACATTTTTTGGGGCTCATTTACATTTGTGGTTGGAGGGCAAGAAAAAGACAGTTGAGCAGAGGTTTTACCACCCTCCGACCACCCCCTTCAGCTGCAAGGGCAGCCAGACCAGGTTGTATACATGCAGAGCATGTAAATTGCAAATGCAAATTATACCCCTCTGTTGCATTTCACTGCCAAAGCCGACCCATTCAAGTGAAAGGGGTTGCGCCGTAATTACCCTGCAACTGCATACAATGCGATCCAAAGCAGTTCGTATTTCAGAGGTGCGAAAAAGTTGGTCACAAGTCTAAACTTAGCCTTACTGATTAATTGTCCAGTTCCTGCATTTGCATTTTTTTTCTTTATGTTAAAGATGAATTCTAGGCAGGGTATATTTTTACATAGTTATATTGGTCCAAGCTAGACCAATGTAACTATGTATAAAACATAAATGGCCAATGTACCTGGAAGATGGCAATCACTGAAGTAGACACGGTTACTCCATTGATCTACACTTGCTTCCAACTCACATGCTTTGCATTTTCGGAATGAATGCAAAGCATTCTCTGATTGGATGAGATGGAGAGGCCTGACATCACACTCTGCTCTAGTGTTGCTCATTTTCTTCATCTTTTGTTTTCATCACTGTGCTTTTTATCTTCTCCAGCCTCTTTACAGTCACTTCTGTCTCACTCTAGGGTTGGTTACACATCATTGCTGTGGGCAGGCTTCCTGATAATGATTACAGTGGACCATGTCTGTGCAATCTTCACCTCATGCTGACCATCTTCTATTGGGCGGTCCTTGTGGTTACTTGGCGGTCTGGGTTGGTGTCCATCTGTCCGGCCCTGGGGGGGTGGGGGGGGTTGGTGTACCTGCCAGCTCCATCTCTGTTAGGATCCATCGATCCATGCTGTTTTATGTTTGTATTTTTTGACCTATGTAAGTAAACTCTATATACCATTGTGATGGTTGAATACTTGTACTACTGTACACTCACACAAATACATTTGTATATAAATTTTATATGCTTGGTCTACTGATGTTCTACCACATTCACAATTTAGAAAGGATTTTGTACTCAAGTCAACCCTTAAGAAGGAATATTATTCCAAAACATGTTGGGAATCTTTCTAACAATTCATGTGGACTGACCACAGGTCTCTTTCTCTGGCAGTACCCAGTGTGCAACTTTCTGACGTTGAGTACCTGCCTCATATATAGGGATTAAGTCCTTTGTATTGTTGTTACATGACCCGCACTGACCCGCAAGCAAACAAGCATGCTTCTTATGCCGCATACACACGAGCGGACTTTTCAGCCTCAAAGGTCTGACGGAGTTACGACGGACTTTCGAACGACCGGACTTGCCCACACACGAATGAACTAAAGTCTGTTCGAAAGTTCGTTGGTTTGAATGTGATGACGTACGAAGGGACTAGGATAAGGAAGTTCATAGCCAGTAGCCAATAGCTCCCCTTGCGTCCTTTTTTGTCCGTCGGTCTAGCATACAGACGAACGGATTTTTCAACTGGACTCGAGTTCGTCGGGAGGAATTGAAACATGGTCCAAATCTAAAGTCTGTCTAATTTTCGAGAGAAAAAGTCCGCCGAAGGTCCAATGAAGCCCACACATGGTCGGATTGTCCGACAGATTCGTTTCGTCTGACCAGTCCGGTCGAAAAGTCAAGTCAAGTGTACACAGCTTTAGCCCCATTTAGTGGCCATATTGGTACTTTTGATCATCAACACCTACAAGTTGCAGAGAATAATACCTGAGAACATTAGATTTTGTTTCTACATTTGCACAAAATTAATTTACATTCAGTTTTGATGGAAAAAAGTATGCATTTTTTAATTTTTTTAATAAATACAACCCTTAAAGTGATTGTAAATGATCACCTTGTAAAACAACACATTCAGTTTAAAAAAAAAGAAATGAAAGTCAACACATTTGATATAAAAAATCATAAATAACTTTTTCCTCTTTTTTATAAGTGATTGCATTCCCTCTGTTCTCAGCTGGGGGGAGGGGGGAAGAGACACAGCAGCACACTGAGCTTCTCAGTGAATGGTTGTGCAGGGGGTTGGGGGCATCATGACAAGCGTGATCATTGGAGGAGAGAAGCACAGCTAGGAAACTGACCATGCTATGCTCTCGTGCCTACTGTGGTCAGTTTCTAACAGGAAAGCAGGGGGACTGGTAGGAACACCAGGGATTTCACACAAAGGAAGCAATACAAATAGTACAGGATACTTTCTCATACAACTACATTGTACAGCAGGTACATATCAGGAATATGAAATGTTGGGGTAACAAACGCTTTAAACTTCTTCTGCATTGCAGGTTCCTGTATCAGCTGTCCACCTTAATGGGGTTGTAAACCCTCATGGTTTTTCACCCCAATGCATGCTACATAACTGCAAATATTTGACCAATAAACAAGTAAAACTACAGTATATCTAGTTGATCTGTGTTCTTTGTCTGGAGTACTAATGTCTAGTTATTTATAACCCATTTCTGGAGTTATGTGCATTTTTTCATGAAAGTAATTTACATAATCTTGCACAACTTCTGAACTGTTTTACATTTGTCCAGCAGTGTTGCCATATGAGTTTATGTGGAATATCCAGTAGCAACTGGGAATATTTGAATATATATATATATATATATATATATATATATATATATATATATATATATATAATTTTGGATAAGAAATAATAGTATGTGATATTGTTTTCTCAGTAGAGGGTTAATTTAGCTAGATGTAAATATGAGACAGGATTTGCCTGAGAAGAGCGAATGCATTTAACAGCTACTTGTAGTATGCGAGAAGGATGTACTGGAGACAATGCTGTTTACCTAGATTAATATTCAAAGGGCCTAATTCATTAGCTCGATAAAGGCCTTTGTATTCCTCCATGCTAATCAACCATTTGTCCAGTTCAAAGGGGTGTTTGATAG
This sequence comes from Lithobates clamitans, assembly GCA_037952925.1. NCBI lineage: Eukaryota > Metazoa > Chordata > Amphibia > Anura > Ranidae > Lithobates > Lithobates clamitans. Next base: position 4,100,825 of record JBBGZY010001371.1, read on the forward strand.
AATGAGAATATTTCTTTCATCTTTTCAGGAAAGGAGGTTTTGCCCTGGCTAATGCCATACATAGTTAAGTGCCCCATTCAAGAGAAGGTGATGACCTTTACCTTAGTTCCTCTTCAAACAAACAAATTATCACTAGCTCGCTACCCCAACAAGAGGAAGTTGCCCAAATTAGGAGATACGCCTGGAGGAAGTAGAGGGCTAACAGAATACCCAATCAGAGTGGCCCTATTCAATTCAATGAGAGATGGGCCTATAAGAAGTAATTCCAAAGAGAGTGGTGAGGAGATGAAGACTGACCTGGGCCCAGGAACATATATATAGGTAATATAGGATAATATAGGTAATTATCAGAGCATCTCCCAGCACTTAAAGGTATACCTACTTGTCATATGTTTGTTTGTTTACCCTTTGTATTGTGATGAATATACTATGTATTCTTGTACTTTAACCTAATATTTTCTCCCTTGTTTAAGACTATAGATATTGTCTGTGTATTAGGTAGACTTTTAACGCTGCTTTAATAAATGTTATTACGGTATATTAAAGCTTTCGCTTCTGGTCATAAGAACTCTTATTTAACCAACCTTATATCTTATAGTTAATAAATCATAAGTATACATTTATAAGGTTAACAAGCAGTTTACCTTTGGACTCACTGTACTGAACTCTACATTTTAAAATGTTTTTAAATGTAAACTATTGTTAAATACATATGTTAGCACAAGACCTAATCATTTACTATTGTGTTTAAATAGTTGCTGTTTTCTTATATGTGTTAAACTGCTATAGCTAACCTATGATATACAGGCTTTTTCCATTCCAGGAACAATGTTACTGTATATAATATGGTATTAAAGGGTACGTAAGCCTGTACAAGCCCATACAATGAGCTTCTTTTAGATATTAGCGAATGTCACACAACCACCCCACCCTTTTTTTAAGCCAATTAGAGCCTCGGCTCTAATCATGTGCTTCCAAAAAAAATAAAAACTGTTGAAATCCATGTGTCTGGCACTCGCATGTAGATTATAGGCTGGGTGCATGGAATAGAGGGGTGGTGCCCCTGTGCTCTACGTGCAGTTAAACCCTCCTATTCTGCAATAAGCCAGACTGAGTGTCATTTTAAAGTTTTATTAACAAAACAGGGTGTGTGAAACTATTGAGAAAAAAACAAGATGCATATAATCAGTATATGAAATATACAGAATACAATAGATAAGTCAGGCTGTAGATGGCGATAAGCATATTCTTACCAGCAATGCTGCATTTAGGGGATGCAAGGTTTAGTCCAACATGTGCTCTGAAAGCTGATTCCTTCTGTCAGTCTCTAAGATGGAATCTGAGTTCCCAGGATGCACCTGTTTCTCTTCCTTAGACTGAAAAATGATGGGAACTTTTAGTTAAAGGTGAACAGTTTTCTAGTTTCTGCAAAAACAGTAAATTTACCACTGGCCCCATTTTGTGGTCAAATCTAATATTGCAGGCAAAACAACTTGATTAACCACTTCAGCTCCAGAAGGTTTACTCCTTGGCATTTTTTGCGATACTACACTGCATTGCTTAAACTGACACTGTACCCAAATAAAATTGATGTCCTTTTTTCCCACTGATAGAGCTTTTTTTTTTGGTGGTCTTTGATCACCTCTGCGGGTTTTATTTTTTGAATTTCTTCATCAATTTAGGCCAATATGTATTTTGCTACATGTTTTTGGTAAAATAGAAAAAATCCCAATAAGCGTATATTGATTGGTTTGCGCAAAAATTATAGAGTCTACAAACTATGGGATAGGTTCGTGGACTTTTATTGTTTTTACTAGTAATGGCGGCGATAGGCAATTTTTAGTGGGACTGCGGCATTACGGCGGACAAATCTGACACTAAGTGATACTTTTTGGGAACTAGTGACACCAATACAGTGATCAGTGCTAAAAAAAATGCACTGTCACTGTATAAAAGGCATTGGCAGGGAAGGGGTTAACATCAGGGGAGATCAAATCGTTAACTGTGTTCTCTGGGTGTGTTTTCTAACTGTGGGGAGATGGCTTAACTGAAAAAAGACAGAGATCCATGTTCCTGCTTAGCAGAAACACAAGATCTCTGTCTTTCTTACTAGCAGAATGGCGATCTGCCTCGTTTACATAGGCAGACCACCATTCTGCCTCTCTGAACGATCGCGGGGTTCCCTACGAACATCGGCGGAGCGATCCCCGCTGAGCAAGCGGATGTTCACGGGGCGGATCATCACTGATCCGCCCCATGTGAAAGAGCCCTTCCTCATGTTATTGATAACTGGACATACACTTTTTGTTTTATATATATATACAGTATGTGTGTATGTATATATGTGTGTGTATGTATGTATATATATATATATATATATATATATATATATATATATATATATATATATATAAATAAAATCTCACAAAAGTGAGTACACCCCTCACATTTTTGTAAATATTTTATTATATCTTTTCATGTGACAACACTGAAGAAATGACACTTTGCCACAATGTAAAGTAGTGAGTGTACAGCTTGTATAACAGTGTAAATTTGCTGTCCCCTCAAAATAACTCAACATACAGCCAATAATATCAAAACCGCTGGCAACAAAAGTGAGTACACCCCTAAGTGAAAATGTCCAAATTGGGCCCAATTAGCCATTTTCCCTCCCCGGTGTCACGTGACTCGGACGTGTTAGAAGGTCTCAGGTGTGAATGGGGAGCAGGTGTGCTAAATTCAGTGTTATCGCTCTCACTCTCTCATACTGGTCACTGGAAGTTCAACATGGCACCTCATGGCAAAGAACTCTCTGAGGACCTGAAAAAAAGAATTGTTGCTCTACATAAAGATGGCCTAGGCTATAAGAAGATTGCCAGGCCTTGAAACTGAGCTGCAGCATGGTGGCCAAGACCATACAGCAGTTTAACAGGACAGGTTCCACCAGAACAGGCCTCGCCAGTGTTGCCAACCGCCAGTATTTGTACTGCCAGTCAGTAAAAAATGGGCATTTTTCTCCTGCCAGTAGATGCCAGCGAAAGAAAAAGGTTGCCAGTAAAAAATATGGCAGTGACGCTTGGCCGAGACCATCCGAGTGCCTGCTACAGTGTGTTGCATGAAGTCATGGTGCTAAGGAACAGAGCAGCCGGAGCCTCATGTGCAGGTCTGTGGAACGGGAGGAAGGCAAGCCGGGAGTGGACTGAAGGGACCACCTGGCATGGAGAGAGCATCACTTGGACTCAGGAGGGGAGGTGTCACATTGGTGAGGTGCCATCATCATCTGTGCTGCTGTACACTGCTGTCAGTGTCACTGTGAGAGTCAATTTCATGTGTGTGTGCCGCCCATTCTAATTTCTTGCCCTCTCGATTCCTGTCCCTGAGCTACTTATTTACTATATCGAAAATAAAATAAGTAATATGTTTTTGCCATAACCACTTCCCGACCGGCGCACGCCAATGTACGTCGGCAGAATGGCACGGCTGGGCAAATGGGCGTACAGGTATGTCCCTTTGAATTTGCCGCCGTGCCATCGCGTGCGCTCTTATTTTGTTTATAGCGCAAAAAATAAAAAAATCGCTGAGGTGATCAAATACCACCAAAAGAAAGCTCTATTTGTGGGGAAAAAAGGACATCAATCTTGTTTGGGAGCAACATCGCACGACCGCGCAATTGTCAATTCAAGCGACGCAGTGCCGAATCGCAAAAAGTGCTCTGGTCAGGAAGGGGGTAAAATCTTCCGGGGCTGAAGTGGTTAATATCTACCTCAAATCACTTTGCTAATTGCATGTTGTACTTGTTTGTAGCCTAAATACTGAAATTTGCACTTAAAACTGTAATTCTGTAACTTTTAAATAAGCCAGTAAAAACGTGACTGTGCCAGTAAATTTTGGGTGTAGTGTCAGTAAATTTCAATCTGGTAGGTTGGCAACACTGGGCCTTGCCATGGACGACCAAAGGAGTTGAGTGCACATGCTCAGCGTCATATCCAGAGGTTGTCTTTGGGAAATAGATATATGAGTGCTGCCAGCATTGCTGCAGAGGTTGAAGGGGGGGGGGGTCAGCCTGTCAGTGCTCAGACCATACGCCTAGGGTTGCCACCTTTTCTTCAAGCCAAACCCGAACATTTTAGTGTCGTACGGCAATTTTTTTTTGTAGTATACATTATAAGGTTGTAAAAGACCTGAAGCACTGTTGGGTGTCCCAATGAGAGTAGTAATGCGGCATGCTACGTGCGCCATGGCGAACAGTAGGGGTGTCCAAATTGCATTAACAGTGTGAGGGGCTTATTAAACAAAAGCATTTTTGTATTCATAAAATATTCTTAGGCCTCTTTCACACGAGGCATCCGTATGTCCGTTTTTCATCCTTCCGTTTTCGGATGAAAAACGGACATACATGTATCCCTATGGAGCGGCGGATGTCAGCGGTGACATGTCCGCTGACATCCGCCCCGCTCCGATCCGAAAAGTGTAACGGAGGAAAAACCTACTTTTTCCTCCGTTTTCGGATGACGACGGACACTACGGACCGTCATCATCCGATCCCCCCATAGGGGAGTGCGGCGCTCTGACAGGTCCGTCGCTGCACAGCGTGCAGCGATGGACCTGTCATCTTCCTGCTCAGCGGGGATCGGCGGAGCTATCCCCGCTGAGCAAGCGGATGTTCACGGGGCGGATCATGACTGATCTGCCCCGTGTGAAAGAGGCCTTAGATTAAAAAAACAAATGTCACTATAAATATATGAACTTAAAGCGGAGCGCCGCCGAAAGAAAAAAATTTAAAAGTCAGCAGCTACAAATACTGCAGCTGCTGACTTTTAAAACATGGACACTTACCTGTCCAGGGCGCCCGCGATGTCGGCACCCGAGGCCGAAGCGTCTCTCCGTCCTCGGGTGCTGCCGCCTCCATCTTCGGTAAGGGAATCAAGAAATGAAGCCGTGCGGCTTCACTTCCCGGTTCCCTACTGCGCATGCGCGAGTCGCGCCGCGCAATACGAATGCTCCCTGCTGCCTCTGGGACCCGTGTGTGTTTCCCAGCAGGCAGCAGGAGGGAGCAGGAAGTGGCGTAAATAACCGCAGATTCTGCGGCTATTTATGCCGGAAGTGGGTACAGATACCTGTAATATACAGGTATCTGTACCCCCCTCCCCCCTGAAAGGTGCCAACTGTGTCACCGGAGGGGGGGAGGAATCTGATTAGTGGAAGTTCCACTTTTGGGTGGAACTCCACTTTAACCTACCTTTAAAAGTGGTCAGTGTCAGTCAGCAAAACAGTGAACAGTGGATGGTAGAAGTAGAGTAATGGATGGCACCAGCATGAGAGTGGACACGATTGAAAACCTGGACTGTCTGGGTGAAACTCCGACAGGTGGTAACCCTAACTACTGTTCGCTTAACCCATTCCATTTAATCAAATGTAATGAGGAAGTGATATAACACCTCCTCCCTGCCTGTCAAATGCTTTCAGAAAAGCAATCCAAATGTGGATTGCTCTTCAGAGGGCACCACATGTGTAAATGAGCCCTACGTCTTTTTAGCCAGTCCAGTATTTTCTGTCAATTCAGTAGATAACTGGGAACAGGACTATTAATGTTTACTTTGGGACATTGCTGAGTAACCTCATGGTCTGCAGCAATTACAAAAAAAACTTCCCTGGGCCCCATCTACTTAGCTGGGGGAAGGAACGGGACTATTTAGGGCCCTTTCACACTACTCTGCAGCAAAATCTGCAAGCAGCAAGATTCTTCTGTGTTTCAGATGTGTTTCCTGTGCGTTTCTGGTGCGTTTTTTGGTTGCCTGTACCTGTGGAAAATGGACATGTGACTCAAAAACCCACCAAAAACTTGAATGGAAAGCTGCATTTTTGGTGTGGTTTTTCAACACCGCACCAAATATGCAGTATGGGTGATTTCTCAAAACGCACTGCACCCACAGTTTAAATCGTCCCATTGCAGAGTAAAAACACATCAGTGTGAAAGGGGCCTTAGGCTACTTTCAGAGTGGTGATTAGAGCTGGTGCGAATTGTAACAGTTCCTGATGTGGCACTCAGCAGCTAGGTGTGGCTGCTGGCCCCCTTCACTATATTGACATTTTGCCAGTCCCGCGTTCAGCAGCGATCAGCACAGGTAATCATTGGCCATTCAGAGAGGAACGAATAGCTGTGGCCCCTGGTGAAATGTCATTATAGTGAAGGAGGCCTGCTGCCGCACCTTCTCACTAACAGCTGCCACAGGAATCTCTAATACCTGCTGCTACTATTCACACCGGCCCTAATCGCCAAGGTGAATTTAGCCATCAGCTGTTAGTGCTTTGCCTTCCTTGAACAGTTTAATTGCTAATTTACAGCACATTACTTTAGGTGGACTTTAAAAAAAATTAGGGCAGTGAGGAAAAGAAGCTGGAGTCGGGCTTTAGGCAGTGGCGGCTGTTGCTCAAAATTTTTTTTTTGGGGGGGGGGGGGGAACAAACTGAAAAAAAACAAAAACATCAATTGCAGCCACTGTGCCCCATCAATTGCTGCTACTTGCCCATCAACTGCCGCTACTGTGCCCCATAAATTGCTGCCAGTGTGCACCCTGCCGGGCACTTACCTGTCTCGGGTCAAGGTGATGTCCTCCACGCTCCCTCCGAGTCCTCGATGTCTTCTCCCGTCCTCTGCTATGATTGGACACCTGATAGGCATCCAATCACAGCGCCTGTTGCTTCAGCCAATTAGGTGACAGGTAACCAGACCCGAGCATCTGATTGGCTGAGAGGCGGGTTAGTGTTAGCAAGGCGATTTATTCGCTTTCCTTACACAACACTGTGTAAACAGCGAACGCACAGCGCCCACTGTTTACAAATTTGGAAGCCTATTAGAGCATATGGCTCTAATCAGGCGCTTCCAAAAACACCCCCCGCCGCTGTAATTCAGATGCCTGGCGCCCGACAAGGGGCCAGACACCTGAATAGGGGGCGCCAGTGGCAACCATAGATAGATTCATGCAATGCATGAATCTATTGGTAAAAGAGGAGTGCAGGAGAGAGGGGGCGGCGCTCCTGCACCCTTTATGGACCTACTGGCACTGGCTTTAGGCTTGGTTCACACTGGAGCCGGCTGAGGATCACAGAGGAACACTGTGCTTCCTGTTCTCCATTTCAGGACGAAATTGGGAATTAATCTATGTCTGAATTTGGCCCCGAAACAGAGCCAAAGACGCACAGTGCAGTGCGCTCCGCAGCCACCCCGGAGATATGTGAACTGGTTCCATAGAGAGCCAGTCACATTCTCCTGCTATGCGAATTGAATGTGGGGAAACCCTCATCCAATTTGCATAGGTGTGAACCCAGCCTAAAGTAAAGCGGACATTCCCTAAAACTTTCTAAGATGCCAAAGTTGTTCAGGCACCTTAGCAAGACTAGTTAAAGCTTATCAGGGAGCAGCGGAGTAATCCTTAATGCAGTGGTTCCTATAAATAAATCAGAGTCCCGAAAATCCGCCGGGGCATGTAAAAAAAGCAGAAGGCGGAGGTCAGTAGTATGGCAGAGGTACTATGTAATGCAGAGGGTAACCATCAGTGGCCCACACACAGTAACAGGCAGCCCCTGTGCACATCAGCCTTGTCCATCCTGCCCCCCCCCCCCCTTCACATCCTCATAGATGCACACAGGCAGCCCCTGAGTTCAGCTTTTTATCCCCCATGCACCCCCACATCCTCCTCTTACCAGCAGAGATAAGCAAGACAACGACTCCCCATTAACTCCTCACCTCCTAACCTAACAACAAGGTTACCAGGACACATGAGTCTGATCAGGCTGGGGAAAGAACAGAAGTAGTTAATCCTTATCTGCCACCAGCAATCTTTATGTCACGCTCCAGACCTCCTCCACTTCTCAATGAATCCGCGGGGCATGTAATTGCCGGGAACCGCAGCACAAGGATTTCACCTGTGGCGTGCCCAAAAATCATCAAATAGTCCCAGCGGAGTAATCCTTGTACTGCGGCACCAGGCAATTACATGCCCCGGCGGATTGATATACATAAGGGGACCGGGACTATAGTTTAATTGTCGGGAGCCACTGCACAAGTTTTAGTGCTCTGCTGACTGATTTAACTAGTTCTGTTCCTTCCTCAGCCCCCAGCTGCTGCCCGATAAGCACTAGCTATGTTCCTTCGTCCGATCCCCAGCTTCCACAGTCCAATCTCAGTGAATCATGTGTCCGGGATCCAGGGAGACTGAAAACCGGACACATGGTTCAAAATGATTCAAAACCCGTACTGTCCGGGTGAATCCCGGACAGGTGGCAACCCTACATACGCCACACGCTGCATCAAATTAGTCTGCATGGCTGTCGTCCCAGAATGAAGCCTCTTCTAAAGATGATGCACAAGTAAGCCCTCAAACAGTTTGCTGAAGACAAGCAGACTAAGGACATGGATTACAGGAACCATGTCCGATGGTCTGATGAGACCAAGATAAACTTTTTCGGTTCACATGGTGTCAAGCGTGTGTGGCGGCAACCAGGTGAGGAGTACAAAGACAAGTGTGTCTTGTCTACAGTGAAGCATGGTGGTGGGAGTGTCATGGTCTGGGGCTGCATGAGTGCTGCCGGCACTGGGGAGCTACAGTTCATTGAGATAACCATGAATGCCAACATGTACTGTGACATACTGAAGCAGAGCAAGATCCCCTATCTTCAGAGACTGGGCCGCAGGGCAGTATTCCAACATGATAACGATCCCAAACACACCTGCAAGACGACCACTGCCTTGATAAAGAAGCTGAGGGTAAAGGTGATGGACTGGCCAAGCATATCTCCAGACCTAAACCCTATTGAGCTAGTCACTGCCATAACAACAATATCCCCCTTCAAAGTAAAGACGTATATCGGCGTGTGGCGGTCTGGAAGTGGTTAATATCTATATTTACAGCTCAAAGGTGCCCTTTCACATACATCACATTTGTGTTTGGTCTGAGTGTCATTGTTCTGAGAACAGCAGTCTTGTTCAACTACAGATTGTTGGTTTGTGATTGCATTGTTGGCACCCTGATTAGTTTATACCTTTTGCTTTCTTGCTTCTTTGTATATGGGTTGAGTGGAGAAGATTGGAGAGTTTCTTAAGTGGAAAGATACTGATTTTTAACATCAAAAAGATTTGTATCATGAGATTCAAGCACACCCAGTAGAGGGGGCATGGTTGATTTTACTGATAGCGGCAGGGGGAGGGCGGAGACGGAGACACACAGACTCAGAGATAACAGGCAGAGATGAGGGGGTGGGGGGAGAGAGGAACGCTGAGAGCAGGGCTTCGTATTACAGAGGGATGCAATCTGACCATGTAAATGCTGCACCATCACAGCACAATGGCGTGCATTGCAGGTCATTGTGGGGAATTAACATAGAATTGCACTGGTCATGTTTGACATGCTGTTTAATTTTTGATGCAGCTGCAAAGCTCACCATTGCAACATGTATACAGCCCTGAGTGGCTGCAAGTCTGTGTTCAAGTGGGTGGAGGGCAGTAAAACCGTGCCTTAGGCCCCATTCACACTAGCGCGTTTTTTGATGCATTTTGCATTTTGCAGAAATGCACGGGAATTATTTAACATGGGTTCCTATGGAACATGTTCACATCAATGCTTTTTTGTTTCTTTGCGTTTTTGGAAAGGGTCGGTAACTTTTTTTCATGCAAAATGTAGCGTTTTGCATGTAATGGTTTTCAATGGACAAGCATCAAAAACGCAAGTGCACCGTTTTTGCAGCGTTTTTGATGCGTTTTTGGTGCGTTTTTGGTGCGTTTTTGCCTTTTTTTTTTTTTTTTTAATTTTTTGTACATTTTTTTTTAGACTGTAAAAAAAACTGTAAAAAAAAAAAAAAAAAAAAAAAAAACGCAAAACGCAAATCGCGGCAAAAACGCGGCAAAAACGCGGCTCAAAAACGTGGCAAGCATGAAAAAAAAACCTCCAAAAACGCTCAAAAGCAACATGCATAGGTGTGAATCGAGCCTTAGCCTGGATTCACACCTATGCAGTTTTAGTGCTTTTTGCATTTTGCAGATTTGCACTACAGTCCATCTAGCATGGTTTCCTATGGAACATGTTCTGTAGTGCAAATCTGCAAAATGCAAAAAGCACTAAAAATGCATAGGTGTGAATCCAGCCTTAGACTTCAAATTTTCTGCAGAAAAATGTTGAAAATAATAGTATAGTCAAACATGCATTTGTCACTTGAGTTAGCTGTGCCACATGTAAATGTATTAAATAAAGCTTTTATCACTTTGCTGTTTATTCACTGCTCATTGGAAGATTCACCGTAGTTGCAAAGCATGCTTTCCAGCCTATGTTTCATGAAGCCGAAGGACAAAGCCGGAATCGGTTTTGATCAGGTCTCGGATCTAGTAACCTGGATGCGATATCATGACATCACTTCCGGTTTACTGAAGACTTAAAGGCGCCAAGTTTAAAAAAAAAAAAAAAATACAGTATTCAGAACAGCCAAACTTGGCGTTTTGAATGCTTTTAAGTGCAAAGGAGGGTTTTGGGGTCTTATAGACCACAGATCTCTCCATAAAGAGTGCCTGTCACTGCCTATTATTGTCACAAGGGATGTGTTCATTCCTTGTGACAGCAATAAAAGTGATAATGAATTAAAAAATTTAAAGGGACCATGAAGAAAATAAAATAATAAATAAAATAGTAAAAAATAATTTTTTTAAAAGCGCCTGAAAATGTAAACCATCTTCAAACCACATATGTATCGCTGCGATCGTTAGAGTGAGAGCAATAATTTTCACGCAAGACCTCCTCCGTAACGCTAAACAGGTGACCCGTTGAAATTTTTTAAGCATTGGCTATGGAAATTTTTAAGTACCGTAGTTTGTCGCCATTCAACGAGTGTGTGCATTTTTAAAATATGACATGTGAGGTATCTATTTACTCGGCGTAACATCATCTTTCACATTATACAAAAAATTGGGCTAACTTTACTGTTTTTTTGTTTTGTTTTGTTTTTTTAATTCATGAAAGTGTATTTCTTCCAAAAATTGCATTTGAAAGACCGCTGTGCAAACACAGTGTGACATAAAATATTGCAATGATCGCCATTTTATTCTCTAGGGTCTCTGCTAAAAAACATATACATAACGTTTGGGAGTTCTAAGTAATTTTCTAGCAAAAAATACTAATTTTAAGCAACAAGTGTCAGAAAAAAAACATAGGCATACAGGGATTAACCACTTAAGGACCAAACCTCTTTCTTAGATGTGTTGTTTACAAGTTAAAAACATTATCCTTTTTTTTTCTAACACCCTAGAGAATAAAATGGCGGTCATTGCAATACTTTCTGTCACACCGTATTTGCGCAGCGGTCTTACAAGCGCACTTTTTTTTGGAAAAATACACTTTTTTGATTTAAAAAACAAGACAGTAAAGTTAGCCCAATTTTTTTGTGAAAGATAATGTTAAGCCGAGTAAATTGATACCCAACATGTCACGCTTCAAAATTGTGCCCACTTGTGGAATGGCGACAAACTTTTACCTTTAAAAATCTCAATAAGCGATGTTTAAAAAGTTCTACAAGTTGCATGTTTTGAGTTAGAGGAGGTCTACTGCTAGAATTTTTGCTCTCGCTCTACCGATAGTGGCCATACCTCATATGTGTTATTTGAACACCATTTTCACATGCGGGCGCTACTCACGTATGCGTTCGCTTCTGCACGCAAGATCGGCGGGACGGGGCGCTTTTAAAAAAAAAAAATTTTCTTATTTATTTTACCTTTTTATTTTTACGCTGTTTTTTTAAAAAAAATAATTGTGTCACTTTTATTCCTATTACAAGGAATGTAAACATCCCTTGTAATAGAAAAAAACAGGACCTCTTAAATTTTGAGATCTGGGGTCAAAAAGACCTCAGAACTCATATTTACACTAAAATGCATTTAAAAAAAAGAATTTAAAAAAAAAAGGCCCTTTAAGAGCTATGGGCAGAAGTGATGTTTTGACGTCGCTTCCGCCCTGCAATGTCATGGAGAAAGGTGGGGGCCATCTTACCCTCACTCGTCTCCATACCCAGCCAGTGACAGTAACCGACGGCTCCGGTAACCAGAGCGCAGCGGGGGGGGGGGGGCAATAAAAGTGTGGTGTGAATATTCCTGCGCTACCGTTATGGAAAGAGAAAAAAACAGTGTGCGTCTGGACAGCTGCACGCACCGAAAATGGGTCAAACACAAAATCAGCAGAAATTGAGGGGGGAGGTGCTGCGCTATCCAGAATATAAAACTACTGTGTGTAATGTGCGTCAAAAACTACTAAAAGTGTGGTGCAGGCCACTATTGGGATAATCAATAAAGCTACATGTTGATACCCAATAGTACTAAAAACGCATAAATATGTGCAAAAAGCTAACACATTAATGCAATAGTAGAAATAAATAATAAAATCCTGCGTGGGTGCAAATAAATGCATGTGCAAAAACGACTCGATATAACCAAGTGACAGTTGCAATAAAAACGTAAAATCTAAATATGAGCAACAGTAAATAAGAATGCATCCTAAACAATTATACTTCTGTGGATGTGCAAAAAAATGCATGTAACAGTGCAAGTGCTAAGTGACCTGAACACATCCAGTAAATCAACAACAGTGTCCCAGCAATATATTATCCTAATATAATCTGCTGACCAAAACAAAAAATAAAAAATAAAAAATATAAAATAAAAATACAGTCCAGGTAACATGCAACTAAGTGCATAAGTGGGAAAGAACATAAAGTGCAATGTGCTGATGTCCTCTATTGTGCAATACACAAAGTCCTATGTACTCAGAAAAAAACAGGGGTGCAGTGTCTGGAATTAAATTCAATCTGTGTCCTCTTCGTGCATATAACACACTAAAGTAAGTAGTGGCCCCTTACCTAGCAGTACTAAGTAAACCGCAAAGAAGTAACTGTAGGTGGCTGTGATCTTTACTTCAGGGTCCTGGCCCAACGCAGCTTCTATTTCTGCCTCCTTACTTTTTACCGCTGGACGTGGAGGCAGAAATAGAAGCTGCGTTGGGCCAGGACCCTGAAGTAAAGATCACAGCCACCTACAGTTACTTTGGGCAATAAAAGTGATCTTGCGGCAAATCCGCCGCAGAGACCACTATTATCTTGAGAAGGACCGCCGTCCAAACAAGAGGATACCGGGGTTATGGTAGCTAGCTGCTGCCATAACGACGATATCCCCCTTCAAGGTAAAGACGTATATCGGCGTGCGGCGGTTCGGAAGTGGTTAATATCTATATGTACAGCTCAAAGGTGCCCTTTCACATACATCGCATTTGTGTTTGGTCTGAATGTCATTTGGTCTGAGAACAGCAGTCTTGTAACTACAGTTAAACAATTTCAAACAATGTATATGACAGGGGAACTTCCCCTTGATAAATCATCCATTCTAACCAGTTCTGCTGGTTATACAGTAAACAACCTACATTGTTCTACAGAGTGCTCCTAAACATATATGGAAGAGCTACCTCTATCTGAACCCTCCCAGGCTAAACACAGTTGAGAAGAGCAGACCGTCAGTCTTCTGATACCTTGTAAGTACGATGTACCTCTCATTTCTATGATCTATGATTAGAGCTGCATATAAATCTGACATCCATAGGTATAGCGCCTCCAGGGCCAGAAAATGTATGTAAGGCCAACACTTTGTTGAGTGCAGAAGTGTTAATATTTTTTATTGTCTGCATCCTCACTGGGGAGAATCAAACTCTCTTTGTCCTAGTGACCTTTTTTCACAGATAGATGGTAAAGGGAAATAAAAAAGTGTTACTGTTGCCACAACAGGAAAAGAAGGGGACATTTTTTTCCTCATGTTAGAGAGATTGGGGGGGGGGGGGATTTAACCACTTCAGCCCCGGAAGGATTTACCCCCTTCCTGACCAGAGCACTTTTTACTATTTGGCACTGCGTCACTTTAACTGCTAATTGCGCGGTCATGCAATGCTGTACCCAAACGAAATTTGTGTCCTTTTCTTCCTACAAATAGAGCTTTCTTTTGATGGTATTTGATCACCTCTGCCCTTTTTATTTTTTGCGCTATAAACGGAAAAACACCAAAAATTTTGAAAAAAAAATCATATTTTCTACTTTTTGTTATAAAAAAAATCCAATAAACTCAATTTTAGTCATACATTTAAGCCAAAATATATTCGGCCACAGGTCTTTGGTAAAAAAAAATGTCAATAAGTGTATATTTATTGGTTTGCGCAAAAGTTATAGCGTCTACAAACTAGGGTACATTTTCTGGAATTTACACAGCTTTTAGTTTATGACTGCCTATGTCATTTCTTGAGGTGCTAAAATGGCAGGGCAGTACAACCCCCCCCCCAAATGACCCCATTTTGGAAAGTAGACACCCCAAGGAAATTGCTGAGAGGCATGTTGAGCCCATTGAATATTAATTTTTTTTGTCCCAAGTGATTGAATAATGACAAAAAAAAAAAAATTACAAAAAGTTGTCACTAAATGATATATTGCTCACACAGGCCATGGGCATATGTGGAATTGCAACCCAAAATACATTCAGCTGCTTTTCCTGAGTACGGGGATACCACATGTGTGGGACTTTTTGGGAGCCTAGCCGCGTACGGGGCCCTGAAAACCAATCACCGCCTTCAGGATTTCTAAGGGCGTAAATTTTTGATTTTACTCCTCACTACCTATCACAGTTTTGAAGGCCATAAAATGCCAAGATGGCACAAACCCCCCCCCCCCCCCAAATGACCCCATTTTGGAAAGTAGACACCCCAAGCTATTTGCTGAGAGGCATGTTGAGTCCATGGAATATTTTATATTTTGACACAAGTTGCGGGAAAGTGACAATTTTTTATTTTTTTTTTATGCACAAAGTTGTCACTTTGTTAGCAGTAGACCTCCTCTGTAAATCTAAAGTGGTAACCTGTAAAGGCTTTTAAAGGCTTTTAAAAATGTATTTAGTTTGTCGCCACTGCACGTTTGTGCGCAATTTTAAAGCATGTCATGTTTGGTATCCATGTACTCGGCCTAAGATCTTTTATTTCATCAAACATTTGGGCAATATAGTGTGTTTTAGTGCATTCAAATTTAAAAAAGTGTGTTTTTTTCCCCAAAAAATGCGTTTAAAAAATCGCTGCGCAAATACTGAGTGAAAAAAAATATGAAACACCCACCATTTTAATCTGTAAGGCATCTGCTTTAAAAAAATATATAATGTTTGGGGGTTCAAAGTAATTTTCTTGCAAAAAAAAATATTTTTTTCATGTAAACAAAAAGTGTCAGAAAGGGCTTTGTCTTCAAGTGGTTAGAAGAGTGGGTGATGTGTGACATAAGCTTCTAAATGTTGTGCATAAAATGCCAGGACAGTTCAAAACCCCCCAAATGACCCTATTTTGGAAAGTAGACACCCCAAGCTATTTGCTGAGAGGCATGTTGAGTCCATGGAATATTTTATATTTTGACACAAGTTGCGGGAAAGTGACACATTTTTTTTTTTTTTTTTGCACAAAGTTGTCACTAAATGATATATTGCTCACACAGGCCATGGGGATATGTGAAATTACACCCCAAAATACATTTAGCTGCTGCCCCTGAGTACGGGGATACCACATGTGTGGGACTTTTTGGGAGCCTAGCCGCGTACGGGGCTCCGAAAACCAATCACCGCCTTCAGGATTTCTAAGGGCGTAAATTTTTGATTTCACTCTTCACTGCCTATCACATGGAATGCCCCCCCCCCCCCCAAATGACCCCATTTTAGAAAGTAGACACCCCAAGCTATTTGCTGAGAGGCATGGTGAGTATTTTGCAGCTCTCATTTGTTTTTGAAAATTAAGAAAGACAAGAAAATTTTTTTTTTTTTTTTTTTTTTTTCAATTTTCAAAACTTTGTGACAAAAAGTGAGGTCTGCAAAATACTCACTATACCTCCCAGCAAATAGCTTGGGGTGTCTACTTTTCAAAATAGGGTCATTTGGGGGAGTTTTGTGCCACCTGGGCATTCCATGGCCTCCGAAAGGCAGTGAAGAGTGAAATCAAAAATTTACGCCCTTAGCCTGAAGGCGGTGCTTGGTTTTTGGGGTCCCGTACGCAGCTAGGCTCCCAAAAAGTCTCACACATGTGGTATCCCCGTACTCAGGAGAAGCAACAGAATGTATTTTGGGGTGTAATTTCACATATTCCCATGGCATGTTTATATATCATTTAGTGACAACTTTGTGCAAAAAAAAAAAAAAAAAAATTGTCTTTATCCCGCAACTTGTGTCACAATATAAAATATTCCATGGACTCAACATGCCTCTCAGCAAATAGCTTGGGGTGTCTACTTTCTAAAATGGGGTCATTTGGGGGGGTTTGAACTGTCCTGGCATTTTATGCACAAAATTTAGAAGCTTATGTCACACATCACCCACTCTTCTAACCACTTGAAGACAAAGCCCTTTCTGACACTTTTTGTTTACATGAAAACATTTTTTTTTTTTTGCAAGAAAATTACTTTGAACCCCCAAACATTATATATTTTTTTAAAGCAGATGCCTTACAGATTAAAATGACGGGTGTTTCATTTTTTTTTTCACTCAGTATTTGCGCAGCGATTTTTTTAAACGCATTTTTTGGGGAAAACACACACTTTTTTAAATTTTAATGCACTAAAACACACTATATTGCCCAAATGTTTGATGAAATAAAAGATCTTAGGCCGAGTACATGGATACCAAACATGACATGCTTTAAAATTGCGCACAAACGTGCAGTGGCGACAAACTAAATACATTTTTAAAAGCCTTTAAAAGCCTTTACAGGTTACCACTTTAGATTTACAGAGGAGGCCTACTGCTAAAATTACTGCCCTCGATCTAACCTTCGCGGTGATACCTCACATGCATGGTGCAATTGCTGTTTACATTTGACGCCAGACCGATTTTCACCATTAGAATACCTCCCTTCATCCACCCACTTCTAATGATGGGCATACATGCACCGTTTATATATGCCGAAGCATGGGGGCATCCTCCCGCAAAAGGTAGGAGCAAATCGCTCCTCCACCCCTGCTGCCCCCATGCTTCGGCATATATCACCTCCGCTGGAGTCACGGCTTTATATATGGTGGGAGCAAACGCTGTTGCTGTCAAGATAAATAAATCTGCTCTGCAGCTGAATGGTGGCAGCGGGACACTACTTGTGCTTGCCACCTCAACAGCTTGAACTGCACTTATGGGACTCGCCACATCACCAAGTGTTACTGCAGTGCTGGATTGACTACGACCGGGGTGTACTAGGCCGCTGGTGCTTGCCAGTTCACCAAAACGCTACCAAAAAAACTGTTAGCGATCGCAGGGATCAGGCCTGACTCTGCGAATGCTGCAGTTATGCGTTTAGTGTTTTGTAAGTGACAGTGATCGATCGATACTGCACTTGGGTGGGCTGGGCTGGGCGGAGGGGCAAAACGCAGGTGCTAGCAGGTATCTGGGCTGATCCCGCTAACACTGCGCTTTTGGGAAACCTAAACTGCTGGGGATGCTAGTATAGATCTGATCGGATCAGATATTGATCCGTTCAGATACTATACCACTAAGGGAGGTGTACGGTGCGTGCGTGGGTGTTAGCGCTACTGGCACTATCCTGACGCTGCCTGGGGCTGGTGCTTGCCAGTTCACCAAAACGCTACCAAAAAAACTGTTAGCGATCGCAGGGATCAGGCCTGACTCTGCGAACGCTGCAGTTATGCGTTTAGTGTTTTGTAAGTGACAGTGATCGATCGATACTGCACTTGGGTGGGCTGGGCTGGGCCGGGCAGAGGGGCAAAACGCAGGTGCTAGCAGGTATCTGGGCTGATCCCGCTAACACTGCGTTTTTGGGAACCCTAAACTGCTGGGGACACTAGTATAGATCTGATCGGATCAGATATTGATCTGTTCAGATACTATACCACTAAGGGAGGTGTATGGTGCGTGCGTGGGTGTTAGCGCTACTGCCACTAACCTGACGCTCCCTGGGGCGACGCAGACCCTATCTGACCCTAAAACCTAAGTTATATCACCGCCGGGCGATTAGGGGGCTAAACCTTTATTCGGTAATAAACGGCGGGTGCCCTGACACTATAAAAAAAAAAACTAACTAACCAGCGTCACCCGTAACAGTTATACGGTGATCAGTGGTGAAAGGGTTAACTAGGGGGCAATCAAGAGGTAAAACCTTTATTAGGTAGTATATGGGGGTCCCTGACGCTATAAAACGCTGACAGCGAACCTATATATATATATACCTCCCTGACTAGCGTCACCAGTGACACTAATACAGTGATCAGAAAAACGATCGCTTAGTGACACTGGCAACGGGGGGTGATCAAGGGGTTAAAACTTTAGTTAGGGGGGTACCCTAGACCTAAAGGGGGCTAACACTAACTGCCCTACCACACTAACTGTCACAAGCTGACACCAATGCAGTAATCAGAAAAAAAAACTGCTTGGTGTCAGTGTGACGGGGGGGGGGTTGATTGGGGGGTGATCAGGGGGTGATCGGGGGGTGATGGGGGGTGTAATGTGTGCCTGGCGTGTTCTACAGTGTGTGTAGTGTTTGTGCACTCCCATCGATGTCTTCTCTCCTCTGCGCCAGAATGGAAAATACCGAGCCGAGGAGCGATGACATCACTTCCTCCGCTTCTGTTTACTATACAGAAGCCGAGGAAGCATTTCATTCGCCAGGAGCGATCGCGAGGGGGGAGTCACGAATGAGTGGCCTCCCCCTCACCTTTGATCGCCCCTGACGAGAATCCGACCGCCGCAGACACCGGGGGGGTCCAATCGGACCCCCCACCCGCGGGCAGGCAAGGACGTACAGGTAAGTCCTTATGCCTGCCCGTGCCATTCTGCCGACGTACATCATCGTGCGGCGTTCGGCAAGTGGTTAATAAAAATTGTGCACACAGAATCTGGTGCAGCTGTGCATAGTAACTAATCAGCTTCTAGGTTATATTGTCAAAGCTTAATTGAACAAGCTGAAGTTAGAAACTGATTGGTTACTATGCACAGCTGCACCAGATTCTGTGCGCTAGGTTTTAAAATCCCCCATTTTGTTTTACTTACTCTTCTGTCTCCTAGATAGGAAGTGAAAGGAAATCTCAATTATTTTGTATCCATACATTTTTAAAACCCATAAACACCAGTGTTTGTCGCAACACTCATCTTCAATAAAGTGCTGTCTAGTAATGTGTAACGTGCCTGAACCCAATTGAAATCAATAAGAGCCAAATGTTAAAAAACAGTAATGACCATTCCCTAGGCTAAAAGGCAAACAAATGATATGGGGAGCTGGGAACTGCCATGACCGAAATGAACCAATGCAAAAAAATTGTAAAAATTCAGTTTGGAGGGGAGTAGCAAATTTAGTTATGCTTAAAGTGAAACATTAAAAATGCTAACATCCTTTAAATAATAATGCCCAGGGAATGCCCTGATGCTGCCTGTGAAGAGGCACATTTGTGTGATGTATACAACCTAACAAAAAAACTGTTTAAATTGCTGGCAAAATGATGGCTCCCGACTGCGTCGCCCTATTTGTAAACAGCAGCCAGTGATTCTATTCATCTTTGCCAGACCCTTATCCTAGATGAGGGTCTGTTAAAACAGCATGAAGTCCCCCCACATTCTATACCGCCTTGTGGCCTGCGAAGTGACATCATCATCCAATGTATCGCTGATTGGTCCATAGTTTCGATGTCTGCTCAGTTAGATTCATATGGCGTTTCATTATTTTTTTTAACCGCTTGCCGACCAGCCACCGTCATTATACGGCGGCAGGTCGGCACGATTCCGCAAACCGTTGTAGCTGTACATCGGTCCCTTTAAGCGGGATAGCAGATGCGGGCGCGCTGTCAAAGGCGCACACGCCTGCTGTACTGCGGGGGTGCCAACACACGTGGCCGGCGGTCGCCATGACCGCCGGCCATGCGCGATCGTGGGCACGAGAGCCAGAACAGGGACGTGTGGGTGTAAACGCACAAATTCCTGTTCTGTGAGGAGAGGAGAGGCGAGGCAGATTGTGTGTTGCTTCTAGCTAGGAACAACAATCGGTCATTTCCTCCAGTCACTCCCATCCCCCTACAGTTATGCCCCTTTCACACTGGGCCGTCGGCGGTAAAGCGCCACTATTTTGTGAATCTGGTGTATGCTTAACAGTCCACACTGCCCTGCAAGGATATGAAGATGGAACCATGTGAAATTAATGTATTGATTAATGGGATGAACCTATGCCCAGGCCTGTGCTGGCCATCGGGACTACCGGGAGTTTCCCGGTGGGCCGATTGGCAGCGGGCCACTACACCAATGACTCTGACTGTCAGTGTCACTGTCTCTCTCCGTCTGAGCGTCGCCGGGCGCCGGGCGGCTCCGCTCCTGCACTCGGCGGGCGGCGCCGGCCGCGTCACACAAACACAGTGACAGGCATTATCACTCCCCCAGGCACTCCCCCTAACAATATAGCCATTTGGGCGGCCTCTTTGTCCTGGCGCCGTGACGTCACTCACGGACGGAGGGCGGAGGCGGCCCGGGGACATAGGAGGAGGCGGAGCCAGGGCGTAGCAAAGCAAGCCTGCTGCCTGCAAGACTGCAACCTAGAGGAGCCGAGGCCGAGGAGGAGGATTCGGAATTTCGGAATCGGATCGGAACCATAATACCAGACCAAGTTGCAGGTAGCCACCAGCAAGTACACTGACAGAGACCAAGTCTATAGTGTCATCATTCAAGTAAGCAGCACTATAGTAATAACTTTACTAATAATAATAGTAATTAGTAATAGTAAGTAACTGAATATGCAGCATGGAGGGGGGGAGGGGTAAATCTGTACTGTATAAATGTACTGCCACTGGTCATGGTTAAATTATTCATCAGTTACCATGGCCAGTGGCATTAAATTAATAATTGACCAGTGGCATTAAATTAATATTAATGCCACTGTGGCATTAATATT
Source organism: Lithobates clamitans (assembly GCA_037952925.1). Classification (NCBI taxonomy): domain Eukaryota; kingdom Metazoa; phylum Chordata; class Amphibia; order Anura; family Ranidae; genus Lithobates; species Lithobates clamitans. The sequence continues at coordinate 4,121,788 of JBBGZY010001371.1, forward strand.
AATTTAATGCCACTGGTCAATTATTAATTTAATGCCACTGGCCATGGTAACTGATGAATAATTTAACCATGACCAGTGGCAGTACATTTACAGTGCAGATTTACCCCTACCCCCCTCCCCCCGCCATGCTGCATATTCAGTTACTTACATGCTGCATATTCAGTTACTTAAAGTAACTGAATATGCAGCATGGCGGGGGGAGGGGGGAGGGGTAAATCTGTACTGTAAATGTACTGCCACTGGTCATGGTTAAATTATAAAGTAACTGAATATGCAGCATGGCGGGGGGAGGGGGGAGGGGTTAATCTGTACTGTAAATGTACTGCCACTGGTCATGGTTAAATTATTCATCAGTTACCATGGCCAGTGGCATTAAATTAATAATTGACCAGTGGCATTAAATTAATATTAATGCTACAGTGGCATTAATATTAATTTAATGCCACTGGTCAATTATTAATTTAATGCCACTGGTCAATTATTAATTTAATGTCACTGGTCATGGTAATTGATGAATAATTTAATGTCACTGGTCACGATAACTGATTAGTAATTTAATGCCACTGGTCATGGTAATTGATGGATAATTTAATGTCACTGGTCACGGTAATTGATGAATAATTTAATGCCACTGGTCACGATAATTGATTAGTAATTTAATGCCACTGGTCATGGTAATTGATGGATAATTTAATGCCACTGGTCACGATAACTGATTAGTAATTTAATGTCACTGGTCATGGTAATTGATGAATAATTTAATGTCACTGGTCACGGTAATTGATGAATAATTTAATGCCACTGGTCACGGTAACTGATCAATAATTTAATGCCACTGGTCATGATAACTGATGAATAATTTAATGTCACTGGTCACGGTAACTGCGTATAGTTTATATACTGTTTTTGTGTGTGTTTGCAAAATTAAAGTGGGCCGTTCTGGATCAAGTCCAGGGCCAAATTTTTGTCCCAGTCCAGCCCTGCCTATGCCTATGAGTGAGTGAGGGGATGATTGCTATAGTGATATGAAGTGTGTTAGCTAAGGGATCTACAACCAGAGAAATTGTGTATACATATACCCACAACAGATGAAACCAAAAACAAAACCACCATGTAATGGTGGACTGTAAAATGTGAAACTAAAATGAACCCAAAAAGTGTTGTAGTGGGTATGCGTTACATAGCTACATAGTTACATAGTAGGTGAGGTAAAAAAAAAGACACAAGTCCATCAAGTCCAACCTATGTGTGTGATTATGTCAGTATTACATTGTATATCCCTGTATGTTGCGGTCGTTCAGGTGCTTATCTTATAGTTTCTTGAAACTATTGATGCCCCCCCCACTGAGACCCAGGGCCGGATTAACATAGGGGCTAGTGGAGCTGCAGCTCCAGACCCCTCCCTCAATATAGGCCCATACCAGTGGCTAATCAATATCTGTGTGCCTTCCTGAAGGAAGAGGAGCCCTCTGTGCACTGCACACATGGAGGAGACAAGAGTTTGTCAGTGCAGCCCAGTCCTGTCTCTGCCGATGCCTGACTCCTATCACAGGATCTGTTACACTCACACAGATCCTCAGTGTCTGGGAGCTGTCTGGGGGAGGGGCGCTGATGAGGAAGGACATCTCCCATGCTATTGAGAGAAGGTTACTAAACTTGTTAGGGGAGGTGTTGTATAATTATTGTGCTAGGGGACAGACTGTTGCCCCCCCATGCAATGTGCTCTCTTGTGCCCACCATGTATTGTGCAGTACCCACCATGTAATGTGCAGTATCCACCATGTAATGTGCAGTGCCCACCATGTCATCTGCTGTGCATTGCAGTGCCCACCATGTCATGTGCAGTGCCCACCATGTTGTGCTGTGCCTTGCAGTGCCCACCATGTCATGTGCTGTGCCCACCATGTCATGTGCTGTGCCCACCATGTCATGCCATGTGCATTGCAGTGCCCCCATGTAATGTGATGTGCCCACTATGTCATGTGCTGTGCATTGCAGTATCCCAATGTAATGTGATGTGCCCACTATGTCATGTGCTGTGCATTGCAATGCTCACTATTTAATTGGCAGTGCCCATCATGTCATGTGCTTTACATTGCAGTGCCCACCATGTAATGTGCATTGCATTGCTCTTCATGTGATGTGCAGTGCCCACTATGTCGTGCTGTGCCTTGCTGTGCCCACCATGCAATGTGCAGTGCCCACCATGTCATGTGCCATGCAGTGCCCACCATGTCATGTGTTGTGCCTTGCAATGCCCGCTATGTAATTTGCACTGCCCACCATGTAATGTGCTGTGCCATTCAGAACCACCATGTCATTTGCAGTTTCTTACATGTAATGTGCAGTGCCCATCATGTCACATGCATTGCCCACCATGAAATGTGCTATGCCATGCAGTGCCCTCCATGTAATGTGCTGTGCCCACCATGTAATGTGCTGTGCCATTCAGTTCCCACCATGTAATGCACTGTGCCCACCATGTCATGTGCTGTGCCATGCAGTGCCCACCATGTCATGTGCTGTGCCATGCAGTGCCCACCATGTCATGTGCTGTGCCATGCAGTGCCCCCATGTCATGTGCAGTGCCCACCATGTAAATTGCTGTGCAGTGCCCACCATGTTATGTGCTGTGCCATGCAGTGCCTACCATGTAATATGCTGTACCCACCATGTAATGTGCTGTACATTGTCCACCATGGCATGTGCCGTGCAGTACCCACAATGGAATGTGCTGTGCAGGGCTCACCATGTCATGTGTGTTTACTCATTCATGCGATGGGCCACTGAGGAAACGACCACTCGGTGACCGAAGCAAAATCTTGGAGGTTCCTGATCCCGATTTGGTATACCATCCGATGACTTCTGATGAGACTCCATACAAGATCTCCATACGGATTGTTGCCCCATACCGCTTGACGGTACAAGCTCACTCGACCCACCGCCAAGGGCTTGTGAGTCCACCTTATCTGGTAAGGGCATCCTTTTGCTTTTCTTTCTCCATGTTGAGACCATCCACATAAGTGAAGATTCCATCTGTATTTAAGGATCCCTTCAAAACTGCCTCTAGCCACTTTACATGAAGACTGCCTATGTCTAGACGATTGTGGGGTTAACTATGAGCACTCCAACTATCTAGCAACAGACTTGCAGTATTCACATATACCTACCCTTTTTAGGGACTCTGACGTTCACATTTTGGCTTTTGCCCAGACGAACACTATCTTTGCTGAGCTATACACTCAGTATACTGTGATACTCTGTATACCTATTTTTATTGTATTGGCTTTTGGAATATGTTATCCTATGCACAATTGTCACTCAATTGGTATATAGGCTGTTATTTAGTATTCACTATTTCTATTCGCCTTCACACATCTTAGCATTCACTGCTGATAGATATATTTTTTATACTTTTTCATTTTTTTGTGATGTTTTGTAAACTAATTACCACTAATATAATAAGTACACACTTTAGGATTTGACACTCCTTTGTAGAGATCACTGTTACCTGATTAATAACACGTGTCCTATCACTCGTTAGCGCCACACTTTTTTATTAGTATGTCATGTGTGGTGTCCACCATTTAATGTGCTGTGTCGTACATGCCTACCATGTAATGTGCTGTATTGGGCAGTGCCAACCGTGTGCTGTGCCATGCTTACTACTGAATGTGCTGTGCTGTGCAGTGCCCACTGTCTTGTGTTGTGCCCACCATTAAATGTGCTGTATCCATGTATCCACCATGTAATGTGTTGTGCCAACCATGTAATGTACTGTACTACCTTACTCTCACCCCCCCTCTCTCTCTCTCTCTCTCTCTCTCTCTCTCTCTCTCTCTCTCTCTCTTTCACCCCTCACCCCCCTCTCTCTCATCCCCTCTCTTTTACCCCGTTCTCTCTCTTACCCACTTCAACCCCCATTCTCTCTCTCTCACCCCCTTCAACCCCCTCTTTCCTACCACCCTCTCTCTCTTTCACCCTCTCTCTATTCCCCTTTTTCTCACCCCCTCTCTCCCTCTTGTCCCCTCTCTCTCACCCTCACTCTCTCATTCACCCCCTTTCTCTCTCTTTCCTCCTCCCTCTCATCCCCTCTCTTTCAGCCCCCTATCTCCCTACCCCCCCTCTCTTTCTCTCTAAACCACTCTTTCACACAACTCTCTCTCTTTAATTTAATTTGTTTTAACAAAAAATTTTTGCGTTTGCATTTTATTTTCATAAAAAGGCCCACCAAAATTCTTAGCACCAGGCCCATGATGCTCCTAATCCAGCCCTGCTGAGACCACCACCTGTGGAAGAGAATTCCACATCCTTGCTGCTCTTACAGTAAAGAACCCTCTAAGTAGTTTAAGGTTAAACCTCTTTTCTTCTAATTTTAATTAGTGGCCACGAGTCTTGTTAAACTCCCTTCCGCGAAAAAGTTTTATCCCTATTGTGGGGTCACCAGTATGGTATTTGTATATTGAAATCATATTCCCTCCCAAGCGTCTCTTCTCCAGAGAGAATAAGTTCAGTGCTAGCAAAATTTCCTCATAACTAATATCCTCTAGACCCTTTATTAGCTTTACAAAAAAAAAAAGGAAAAAAGGGGTTTGGGACTTTAAATGAGGCATGCAGCTGGGAAGGTAACACAACATAATACTGGTGAGAATATCTAGTGAATGCACCATGTATGCGACCACATCGTATTGCATAGTAACAAGTTGTAAACAGTAAAGTGTAGTAAATCAGGGAAACTGTATTTCATAGTAAGATACAAAGTAAAAAACGTCTTAAAACAGCATGATGGCATAGCAGCATATTATAGTCATAACGGTACCATAATAAAAAATCATCAGACTATTTGTTGCACGTGACTGCATCATAGTATTAGTAATGTCTGGTGAATAGACCACATTTGTGACCAAATATCCTGCATGTTACCAAATGTATACAGAATAATATAGTAGAGCATATGAATACACGTTCCATAAAACTGACCCACAATAACAGTGTAGTCTAGCAGCATAGCAGCACGATGTGAATCGCAATGGTGAGATAAAAAACAAACTCAAACTTATAGTTGTGTGTCTTCACAGTAACATATTGGCAGTTGGTGGGGTCCAAAAGGCATAATATGATAGAAGTATAAAAAGCTTATTAGTGTGAATAGCATCTAAAAGCTAGGCGCGCTTCATGGATCTTACCAATCTTCAGGAGCAGATGCAATGTAGCTATCTATAAAAAATGTATAAGGAAATTTTCAGGGGCTGACCACAGGACAGGCGAGAAAGGATTATAATTAGATCTTAAAGTAACAATGGTAACTTAGGACCATAATAAATTACTTACAAAGACCCTGTGTGGATGTGTGGAGGGCACAGAGGGTTTGTTGCCCTTCTTTGTACTCGCTCCATTTCCAGTACATCCTTCCAGAGGACTGGTGCCCAGAACTGGACAGCATACTCTAAGTGCGGTTTTATCTTTGGAATTATTCCCCTTTAACTGGAAAAAAACCCTGGGAATCTATTTCACCATCCCTAAAATGTCTACACTGGCTAACCGTAAAGAATCGGATCAAATTCAAGACCCTCTGTCTCACCCACAAATGCATACAAGGAAACGCTCCGCTATATCTCCAGGAGAAAATAAAACACTACACACCCAATCGCAGCCTTCGATCAGCTAACCTAAACCTCCTCATCATTCCCAAATATCGCTACAAAGCAAAGGGAGAAAGAAGATTCGCAGTCCAAGGACCTCGACTATGGAACGCTCTTCCGACCCACATCCGCATGGAAGAAAACCATCAGGCCTTCAGGAAAAAACTAAAGACCTTCCTTTTCTGAGAAGCTGGCAACAGAGAACGCATTCTAGTGCCTTGAGGCGATTCAGTTCGCATTTGCAGCGCTCTACAAATCCTTCATTCATTCATTCATTTTTAATGCATGCCAATATTCTGTTTGCTTTGTTAGCAGCAGCTTGGCATTGCATGCCATTGCTGAGCCTATCATCTGCTAGGACCCCCAGGTCCTTTTCCATCTCAGATTCCCCCAGAGGTTCTCCCCCCAGCGTATAGATTGCATTCATATTTTTGCCACCCAAATGCATTATTTTACATTTTTCTACATTGAACCTAATTTGCCATGTAGTTGCGCACCCCATTAATTTGTTCAGATCTTTTTGCTTTGCTTAGTGTCGTCCGCAAATACAAAGATTAAACTGTTTACCCCATCCTCCAGGTCGTTTATGAACAAATTAAACAGGATTGGTCAGAACCCTGGGGGACCCCACTACCTACCCCTGACCATTCCGAGTGCTCACCATTTATTACCACCCTCTGAACTCGCCCTTGTAGCCAGTTTTCAATCCATGTACTCACCCTATGGTCCATGCCAACGGACCTTATTTTGTACAGTAAACGTTTATGGGGAACTGTGTCAAATGCTTTTGCAACCAGAAGGTCTGGACTCCCTATATTATATATAGGGAACAAAATCCCTAAATAAAAGCTATAAATCTGGTAATAATAGGTGACTTTGAGAGACGCGGGGAGGGGTGTGGTTGGAGGGGGTGAAAAGGGGGGCAGAGTACAATACTTTTCTTTTTTTTTTTTTTTTTAATATATCATTTTTTGTTTTTTTTGTTTTTTACATTTTTGGCGGCTTTGATGGATCTCTTACGTGGAGAACAATCAGGGTTGTTCCTGGGTAGGGAAAAAATAACAAGGGTAGTATAAAGCAGCTTCTTATCAGTTCATTAAAGATATGTGAATAAACGACAAACCATTCGGTAGATAATATAATTCCTTTTAATGTCTGTTGTGAAGAGGGTAGTTGTTAAACAGAGGTTATGGTGTACTGATATTCATATATATCGTTGTAAAACTATCTTTGTGAAAAAATAAAGAATTTATAAAAAAATGCTTTTGCAAAATCCAGATACACCACGTCTATGGGCCTTCCTTTATCTAGATGGCAACTCACCTCCTCATAGAAAGTTAATAGATTGGTTTGGCAAGAACGATTCTTCATTAATCCATGCTGATTACCGCTAATTATACCATTCTCATTACTAAAATCTTGTATATAGTCCCTTATCATCCCCTCCAAGAGTTTACATACTATTGATGTTAGGCTAACTGGTCTGTAATTTCCAGGGATGTATTTTTGGCCCTTTTTAAATATTGGTGCTACATTGACTTTTCTCCAATCAGCTGGTACCATTCCAGTCAGTAGACTGTCAGTAAATATTAGGAACAATGGTCTGGCAATTACTTGACTGAGTTCCCTAAGTACCCTTGGGTGCAAGCCATCTGGTCCCAGTGATTTATTAATGTTAAGTTTCCCAAGTCTAATTTTAATTCTGTCTTCTGTTAACCATGGAGGTGCTTCCTCTGATGTGTCATGAGGATAAACACTGCAGTTTTGGTTACTGAAGCCCCTCGATTCCCTTGTGAAGACTGAGGAGAAGAATAAATTCAATACCTTCGCCATCTCCCCATCCTTTGTAAACAGATGTCCTTCCTCATTCTTTATGGGGCCAATATGGTCTGTCCTCCCTTTTTTACTGTTTACATACTTTAAGAATTTCTTGAATTTTTTTTTTTTTGCTCTCCTCCGCTATGCGTCTTTCATGTTCTATCTTAGCCGTCCTTATTGCACCCTTACATTTCTTGTTGCATTCTTTATAAAGTCTGAATGCTGATGATGATCCCTCAACCTTGTATTTTTTGAAGGCCTTCTCCTTTGCTTTTATATGCATTTTACATTGGAGTTAAGCCATCCAGGACTTTTGTTCACTCTTTTAAATTTATTACCCAATGGGATGCATTGGCTAATGCCCTTATTTAATATGCTCTTAAAGCAAACCCATCTCTCCTTCGTGTTCTTTGTTCCTAGGATTTTATCCCAATTTATGCCTTCTAGCAAGGTTTGTAGTTTAGGGAAGTTGGCTTTTTTCAAATTCAGTGTCTTTGTATTCCCCTTATGTTACCTATTTGTGTGATTAATACTGAAGCCAATTAACCTGTGATCGCTGTTACCTAAATTTCCACATCTGTGATCATCAGGTCTGTATTGTTGGTAATCAGTAGATCCAGTAACGCTTCATTTCTAGTTGGTGCGTCTACCATCTGACCCATAAAATTGTCCTGCAAGACATTTAGGAACTGGCGAGCCTTAAATGAATGCGTGGTTCCCTCTGCCCAGTCTATGTCTGGATAATTAAAATCCCCCATTATAACACTTCCCATCCTTGCTGCTAATCCAAATTGTGATAGGAGATCTGTCTCTCCTTCCTCCCTCAGGTTAGGGGGCCTATAGCATACTCCCAGTATTATTTTTCCCTTTAGCTTCATCCCTTTGGAGCTCTACCCATAAGGATTCCACCTCCTCCCTAGCTCCCTTAGTGATGTCATCTCTCACATTCACTTGTACATTATTCTTGATATATAGGCATACCCCTCCCCCTTTTTTACCCTCTCTATCCTAGCGATAAAGGGTATACCCCTGAATGTTTGCCAGCCAATTATGAGAGCTGTTGAACCAGGTCTCTGAAATTCCCACAAAATCCAAATCCTCCTCGTACAATAGTATCTCTAGTTCACCAAGGCTCTTGGCATTGGTGAACATGCCACGTAGTTTAGACCGGTTGCATATTATCCTCCTATTGGGTGTTCCGAGATTGCAACTTACGACTTGCTACTATACTTACCTTGGGTTTATGTACAAACTCAATTACCTTGTGTATGATTCTGTGGCCATAGGCATGCCTGGAATCCTGCTTGTGTAAATGGCCGCTGTGAAATGGTCAGCTGGCCAGCCTGAGCAGCTTATATCCCTGGTAAGGGGCGGGTCCCCACCATCATGAAATCCTGCCAGTGAGGCGGGAAATGGCAATAAGTTTTGGCTCCTTTGGCAAAATGCAAATCTACTGCGGAACCCAGCAAGTCCCAGCCCCAAATAGATGGAAAGAGGGAATCTGCTCCATGCTCAGGCGTATTAACGCACTGAGCAGGGCATCCAATCATGATACCGACGCATAGGAGGTAAGGCCCCGCCCACCAACCTGTTTAGGGGGATAGTGGGGGAAGAAGAGAGACTTCTATGCATCACAGCCCCGGGGTCAGAAAGCCATCCTGTCACCCCCCCTCCCCCGGCAAGGGGGCTCATCCAGGGCCAAAGGAAGTACACTATATTGTATCCCGTATACTATGCCTTATACTTTTTTATTCCAGCAATAAAAGCCAGGGTGTATGACTATAGATATATATGGCGATTTTAAAGTTTTAAAGACAGGTGGCTCATTACAAAAGGGAATGTAATTATAGAATGTAAATATGACTAAACAACTATTGTTGTTAAGGTGTGGCAGGTCACTGGGGACGTGGGTGTCTTCTACTCTAATTGGCAATATACTATTGCGACCTGACATAACCTGATTTATAGAAAGTGTATCATAGTACAGTGTGTCATTTATCGCAGATTGGCACTCTTTACAATGTGATTTGTAATTAGAAATAATTTTTATGAATGATATGAACAAGGTATCCATTCAGTGACAAAGGCCCATTCCTTTCTCTTTTCTGCTGTTTAGGACATATTAGGGATGGAGGCTTACCACTGCTATAATCAGATTGTGTCAGGTCACATTAGTATATATATTTGACCATACATAATTGTAGGGTCAATCAATTCAAGTGAGGGCACACTTTGACAGTATGGAAACAGCACTAGAAGACACACAAAGAGAAATCAAAATACACAAACCGCACAATTTGTTCAAGAGACGTTTATTGATAAAGTGTATTGATTCCAAGGACATGGAAGGTTCACATTTTTACATAGAAAACATTGAAAAGTGACTGTAAAAAAAAAGGCAGAGTAGTCCATCGAGTTTTTTTATTCTTATTTTTTTTCGTTATCTTTTTTGTCTGAGTATAGATCTATGTAAATAAATAATAAATAAATAATGGTTGTAGCAAGCATGTTTAAAGCCATTTACTATTGACTGGCTCACTACCTCTGCTAGAAGTTTATTCCAAGCATCAACTACCTTTTCAGTAAAATAATACTTTTTAAGATTAGTTTTGAACTTTCATCCAGTTATTTTCAGGTCATGTCCCTGTGTTCTTGATTTTGGTTTTTATATTGAAGAATGTAACCACCTGAACCTTATTCACTCCCTTGATTTATTTAAAGGTTTCAATCATGTCTCCCCTTTCTCTTCTTTCCTCCAGACTGATGGGTAAAGGGGAAACATGATTTTTATACATTATATTTGTAATTGCATATAAATTAGCGCTGTCTCAATATTTGTTACTATATTTTGGTCACATTTTTTATGAGCGTGTGAAAGGGTGATAGCAACTTTATCTAAGGTGTTACATAGCAGATCACAAGGCACAGATACATTTGCACTTTATTGTTTGTATTCGTGCACTTTAATCTGCCATCGATTTTGATTGTATGGTGTATGGGTAACCATATGCTTTCCTATGATTTCCATATTTGCACAGTTTTGCACTATATATATATATGCACTATATATGCACTATTTTGCACTATATATATGTGTATATATGTATATCGCTCGGTTCTCAGTGTAAAGGCACCGGTGGACAGATGCACCGTACCGATGCTGCATCCACCTTGGTAAGTATAATTCTGGAGAAAAAAAACATACATCTTTTTTAATGAAATAGTATAAAAGGTCAGGAAAAGTCACTAGCCAAACAAGCAAAAGACAAATCCTGGTTTTTAACCAGCAAAGTACATAAAGAAGTAAACCCAATGTCTGCAAAAGAAAGAATAGAGAAAGTAACCTATTGTAGATGATGATGTCTAGTGATGCAGAGCCACGTCATTTATTATGTCTGATGCCCAATGACCTCCCGAAAGAAGAAATGCACCAACACATGTCTGGACTTGCTCACTCCTACTAAATTACAGCTCTGGTGAATGACAGCTGATGAAAACAAAGAGGTTGGGTTTCCTAGGTGGTGTCATTGACCATATATGGTTTTTGATTCTATAAGGTATGTATAAATATGTAAATGGGCTTTTAAAGAGGAAGTAAACTCTGATCCTCTACTTGTACCTATAGGTAAGCATATAATAAGGCTTACCTATAGATACGGTAAATATCTCCTAAACGGGCACAGTTTAGGAGATACTTAGTATACATGCAGCTGATGACATCATCGCATGCGCTGGAGTGACGTCACGTGCCTCAGGCCAATCACACAGCCGGAGTCCACAGACCCTTAAGAAAGACGGGAGAAGATGGATACGGCCTGCAGCAGCGTTGCATACTAGCATAATATGACTTTAATTGTAGGTCATAAAAAAAATAAAAAAACTGCCACTTCTTCTTTAAAAAGTTGGCTCCCCCAATAAATACAATGCCTTTTACCAAAAAGTTAAATCATTTTTCACCAATTCAAAAGCAATTTTTTCTATGTAAACGCCAATTTTGCTGCAGTAGGTTGTATATATCCTACATAAAAATCACTTCACAGACAGGGTCAGGGCATCCACCTGACACGATTATTCGGATTTTGCATTTTTAATTCTTCTTTTTAAGCATTACTTTATTTTCTGCTCCTTGCCAAATAGAATCATTAAGAAAAAAATGTTTTCTTTGGTTTATGCTCCCCAAGGCAGCACCCAGTCCCAATGCTATTTGATAATCTATAACCTATTAGCCTAAAAAATGTCCATTACTTTTTTTTTTAGCATTCAGTTCTCATTCATTTCAAAGGGGTTTGATACAGCACTTGCTCAAACTAAATCCAGGTATGTTCAGCTCATCACTAGTCGTCTGGGTTGAATGATGGTCAAAACTTAAGCCTCGTACACACTACTAAGTTTTTTTTTTTTCGTTCAACCCAGCAGGTTGAATGAAAAAACCTGACATTTCAGGTCGGAGACACTGTACTAACAATCCAGTCTTAGTACAGCGATCTCACATGCTGTGCTATTGTTTTCTGACAGGGGGGTGCCCCCCCTGCCAGAACACTCCAGCCAGTGCTCTCAGGCATTGGCTGAGAGCACTGATTGGGAGATGGACGGCAGACCTTTTTCAGTCCTGACCCTTTAGGCCGGCTGCCATACACATGGGCCGAATGTCGGCTGGTTTCTATTGAACCGGCCAATGCTGCCCGGCATTCAGCTCGTGTGTACTAGGCCAGTGTTTCTCAACCTTTTTTTCACTTCAGTCTTCCTTTAAAATTATAGACAATTTCAAGGCACCCTTTAAAATTATGAACAGTCTCGAGGCACCCCATTTTAAAATGCAAAAAAACAATTCTAATAGCTTTACACAATGCAGCAACATCCACACGTAGGACACCCAATGTTAGAGGTAATTTACTCGTCTAAAGCAAATACACTTTTGCACACTGGTACTGACTAGTATTGCAATGTTTCTCTACTCCCTCAATTTCTCTCCATCACTCAGCTAATGTCACCCCAGTGCTGAGGGAGAGGGGCAGAGGAAGGCCATACAAAAATTCTGTGGAGGCTACAGACATCCTTAGCAACTGATGATGTCATTGGTTGTTAGGATGCCAGTGTCTAGAAAGTTGTAATAATGCATAATGAAAACCTGTGGCTTTTGTGTAACTAAAAGGCAGCCTTGATCCACTGGCTTGTATACAATTGTTGATACATTTTTAGGCATTTTCCCAAGACACCCCTGAAGAAACTTCTGGGCACCTCAGGGTGCCTGGGTACCCTGGTTGAAAAAGGCTGTACTAGGCTTTAGACTTCCATTTCCAGTAACACTTTTTACATTATGTAATACAATTTGTATTCTTTTTCAGGAATGTCATGGACACTTTGCCATTTCTACTTTACTTTCTGATTATTTGTTCATATCCAACAAATGGTCAAAAGCCAAACATTTTATTGATCATGGCCGATGATCTTGGAATTGGAGACGTAGGATGCTTTGGGAATAATACAATAAGGTAACTGGTAATTGGGGATTGTAATGTTGTTTTGTCTTACATAAAAGAAATATGCTTTTTCTCTCCATACTAGCAAATTTCTGTTCTTTTGCCTGAAAAGTGTTAGGTATGTTTTTAAATTTATTAGAGTATATGCACAGTTTTAACTCAAAGAAAATGAAATGTAAATATAGAATTGATGCTGTTGAACACCCACCTAAGTGTTGTGGTCTGTCAGGAATCGGTCAGTGTTAATTTTGCAACTCTGTGCTTCTACTTTCAGATTCTGCATATTTGCATGGGCCAGCATAGGCTCATTTTACATGTATTATTTTATTTATGGTTTCTTTTCAGGTATCAGTTTACTAACGCTTAATGATTTTTCATTTTCAGGACTCCTAACATTGACAGATTAGCAAAAGAAGGTGTGAAACTTACACATCATATTTCTGCAGCTCCCTTATGCTCTCCAAGTAGATCAGCCTTTCAAACTGGCCGATATCCGATAAGAACGGGTAATTTATTTGTCAATTTAACAGAATATTTGGCATTTGAAACATTTGTAAATGTATAATGTATGTAGCGCCCTCCTCTAGTTAAACAGCTAGGTTAAATATCGTTTTTTTTTGGTTCGCCGTAGTGAGTTGAGCAAAGATCTATTGGTTTTATCTGTTCAGGGTTTCCTAAGCTGGGTGTTTCTCTCACCTGCTGCTGGAAGATGCTTCTAGAATGTAGGGCAGGGAGATTCAAATGACCACTATGAATATTTATCATGCCCCAGCCAATCTCTGGAAAAAGGCATCCAGAAGGTGGCTGGGGAGGTGATAAAGGTTTGGAAGGCCTTGCTAGACTGTCCGTTCCTCAGCAGGGAGGGTTCTGGTTCTACTGGGGCTGCTGCCTCTAGGAGAAAGCTAGTGCGACAGATATCTGCAGTCTGGACCTCAGCAAGAGTTGGGCTAAGGGGCCTAGGGAAGTCTGCCAACGGATTATATTTGCTTGACCGCACTGGTATGGAGTCCTGGTCTGGAGAAGGATCCTTTATCTCCCTCACTGAGGATCTACCTGTGGATTCTGGGTGGCATACAGCTCCTGGGACATTGTGAGTAAAGACCTTAGCTGTGGATGCAGATGTGGATGCAATGATGCTCAACTTGTTAAGTGCAGCTCCTGACGTGTCCAAACAAAAGCTTAGTTTTTGTAAATTTGCTATTAATATGTATTAGAATGATATTAATAAGATAATAAAATAAAAGCATTTTACATTTATTTTGAGCAAACTAGTGCCCTTTAGAATAGTTTTGAGACCTTCTCTTCCTAACAACTTCTCTGATGACATAGAGGAAATTTTAATTTGGGAGAGTGTTTTTCCTTTATGGATGTTGCATTGCATTCCCATTAAATGTATCATCTCCCTCTCTCTGTTTTAACCTCTATTTTTTTAAAATTAAATTATAGTTGTATATTAATTGCAGTATAACTACTGATGCTTCTCTTCCTTGTTCCATTTTTTTTCTGTCTTTAGGCATGACGGGACACCGTGGGTATGAGGTTTTGCTGTGGAATGCTGCATCTGGTGGTCTCCCCAGTAATGAAACAACATTTGCAAAGATATTAAAGCAACAAGGCTATTCCACAGGAATTATTGGTGAGTATTGCAGAGAAGTATCCATATTTTGTGTATGTCCTTTTTCAGTGTCCACCTTGCTTAATCAAATCTTTGTTTTAGGATTAAATAAGAAATATTGGGGTAAAGGTATTGTCGGCCTGTTTAAAGGTGTCAATCTACCTCAAAGCACCTTGTACTCATGTTGATGGGGACAAAGGCCTCATCCCCACAACCCTGGTCTGTGGTTGTGGGGGTCTGCAGGTAGGGGGCTTATCTAGAAGCCTCCTTTAACAAGGGGGCCCCCAGATCCTGCCCCCCCATGTTAATGCATATTGGGGACATAATACCCCTACCTATTTACCAAAAAATTTTGGCAGCGCTGAAAGCTAACAATTGGTCTGAGCAGGAGGGGGGTTTAAGTGCCCAGTAAGCAAGTGGTTAAACAAAATCACACTTCTCATCCCAAATAACAACATACCATTCCCTTGCATTTAACATGAAATGATATTGTTTTGAAATGTTAATTTCCAGCAGTATTTTATGGCACACTGGTGTCTGGGATCTTGTATCTCGTATGTTCTCATTTTTAACAATCTTTTTTATTTTGTTGTGTCTTAATAAAATTGAAATGTCTTTATTTATTATTTTTGTTTTAAACAGGAAAGTGGCACTTGGGTATAAATTGTGAATCAAGGAATGACTTTTGCCACCACCCATTAAATCATGGCTTTGATTATTTTTTTGGTACTCCTTTTACTCTTATAAATGATTGTGAAGCCTCAAGACCAAGTGAAATGCTATTGAATTACAAGAAAAAAATGAAGTTTTATGCACAGATTTTCACCATCACTGTGCTTACATTACTAGTTATCAAACTTTCACATCTAATCATTATTCCATGGAAGCTTTTTATTTTTGCATTTTTTGGTTCAATTTTTTTCCTATATTGGTATGTAGCTCTTGCATTTCTACCACACTGGAACTGCATATTAATGAGAAACTTTGACATTGTGGAACAACCAATGGATCTGGAGTTAAAAGTTAGCCAGATAGTGGAGGAGGCCAAAGCATTTATTACCAGGTAAGAATAAACATGTAATATTTTCAATATAGGATCTGTAAAAGTTTATATGTGTTAGGGCTCATGCACACTGCAGCTCAAAAAAAGCTGCTTTTACAGGCATTTGAGCTTTTATTTCAGCTTGAAGAAGCTAGTACGTGTTTGGGTATTTTGCACATTTTTACTGAGCTTCCTTGAGCTTCTTTGAGCTTTTTTAAACATGAGCGTGTTTTTTTTTTTATCGAAAACCCTCCCCTCAGCTCATTTATGCAATTTTTTTGTGTGTTTGAGCTTCTTTGAGCCTTTTCATGCATTTTGGGGCACTTAGGCGTCTTTTCTGCTCAAAAGTTCTTCTCTTTTTTTTGTTTACAAACAATTTTTATTATTGCAGAAGGTCAAAGTTTAGTACAAATGTATAACAGAAACATAGGTACATCCAATATATACTTAAGTATTAAGTATATACTTAATATGAGGTGAGCGGTATATATAAAAAAGAACATAGCAATACAACATAAGAACAATAATGGTGATATCTAAGAATTAATTTTTCTTATAAGATTATATAATTTACATTTCAGTTTTGTTCTAAAATTATATTTATTTTTAGGTTACATCAAGTGATATTTAGGGAGGCGATATATCCCAAGGGGACCATTTTTTTTTAAAATGTGCATGGTGTCAAAGAGTGTATGGTGGATACGCTCGGGAGAGTTTTATTTGTTCCATTCTACTCAATACCTGGGACCAAGGGACTGTTGATGAGTGCCAGTTAAAAGCTATCATCCAGTCGATTGAGTTAAACACTGTGTGTATTAGACTAGTATGCTGTGTGGGTACATTAGGTATAGGAGCAAACAATAAACACATCTTGGGGTTGAGGGGAATTTTTTCGCCTATAATATGTTCAATCTTAGCTGCTGCTTGTAACCATATGGGTTTAAAATTTTGCAGTTCCAAAAGGTATGCAAGATGGTTCCTTGATCTGGGCATCCCCTAAAACAAGTGGGGGATACCGATGTATAAAATGAGTTTATTTTAAAGGGAGTTAGGTACCATCTGGTGTGTATTTTGATGGCTGTTTCTCTTGTGGAAACTGAGCAAGTACATTTCTGTAGGTTTTGGATTATAGTGGTCCATTCTGGTAGTGTAGAAAATTGATCCAGGTCAATTTCCCATTGCAGCATTGGTTTTGATTTTTCTGAGAAAGAAAGTTCATTTAAACAACGGTAAATACGAGAGATCAAGCCCCTATCTCTTGGTGAGGAGATGCAGATTTGTTCAAATTGGGAATAAGGAGGATATAATGTTAGAGAGAAATATTTTTGGTAGAATTTTTCAAAGTGAGTATAATGGGGTAATTCTGAAATTGAGAGATTATATAGTTCACATAAATCTGAAAAAGGGCGAAATTTGTTATTTAGGGATAGGGATTTTAAAGTAGTGAGGTTGCTTAATTTCCACATACAGAAAGTAATACTATTTCTAAAGGCCGGGGGGAAGCCTGGGTCTCCTAGAAAGGATACTAGGGGGGTGGTAGAAATCAAGTCAAATTTATCTTTATACGGTGCCACAATTGATATGAGTGAGCCACCACCTTATTTAAGGGAAAGATCTCTCTGGGTTGAATCAACTTGGACCATAATATACCTTGAAGATGGAATGGTATAATTGATTGTTCTTCAAAATGTAACCAAGCAATTTGATTTGAAGGAGCAAACCATTAAGCTAACTGTGTAAAATCTTGCTGGTAAATAATAACACCATAAGTTAGGAAGGCTTAAATGACCGTTGGATTGGGATCTGTGCATGAGAGAGTAACTAAACCTCGGTTTTTTGTTGAGCCAAATAAATTTGTTAATTTCTCTTTTGTAGGGAGTCTAGCGTACTTTTAGGGATCTGTATGGGTAAAGCTCTAAAATAAAATAGTAGTTTAGGTAAAATCACCATTTTGGTAGCTGTTATTCTCCTCAAAAATTAGATGTATTATTAGACCATAATTTTAGTAGTGTTTTAAAATTTGTGAATAGTGATGTATAATTGGTTTGAAAAAGTTTTATAAGATGGGGTAAGGAGGATGCCCAAATATTTAAAGGAATGTAATATCCAGGCAAAAGAGAATCTCTCCTGCAAAGATACCGTTAACAACGGTGGAATATTTATAGGCATTCCAGTACATTTGGATAAATTAACCCCTAGGCCAGTGATATCCTGGAATGTTTCTAGTTCTTTGACAAGGTTTGGAAGGGAAATTAAGGGGTCTGAAAGGAACATCAAAACATCATCGGTGTATAGGCTCAGTTTGAAGTCTTTTAGGCCTTTGGAATAGCCTTTAATATTAACATTATTTCGAATGGCACATGCAAAGGGTTCCATGGCTAGGGCAAAAAGGAGAGGGGAAAGGGGGCACCCCTGTCTAGTACCTCTACCTAATGTAAAGAACTCTGGGTTTTTCCTTTAAAGTCTTATTCTAGTTTAAGGATTTTGATATAACACTCGAAAGCCATGCATGTAATTCATTGCAAAGACCATATTTGGGGAGTAGTAGTTCCAGGTACGACCAACTGACACTATCAAAGGCCTTGTGGATATCAAGTCTAAGAATAACTACTGGGTTTGCATGTAGGTTAGCGTTCTGTATTATATTTGTAACAAGCCTATACGAGAGCCCTGCGGTTCTTGCACCTCAACAACAGCAGAAGAACGGGGTTGCCTGACCTTGGCAGGAACCACTACTTCGTTGTCAGGGTGCTGTCTACAGGATCGTATTCTGAGGCTGAATCTTCCTCTTCACTCTCATCTGTCATGCTCAGAAACGTGTAGGCCTCTTCACTAGTGTACCTTCGATTTGACATTTTGGCCTCTAAATTTACTGGCACACTAGTGAAACTCAAAGGAAAAAAAAACACCTGTCAGCGTCTGCTTCCAACGCTACCAAAAAACTGTTAGCGTTCGCAGGGATCAGGCCTGACTCTTCGAATGCTGCAGTTATGGGTTTTAGTGTTTTGTAAGTGACAGTGATCGATTCATACTGCACTTGGGTGGGCTGGGCTGGGCGGAGGGGCTAAACGCAGGTGTTAGCAGGTATCTGGGCTGATTCCGCTAACACTGCATTTTTGGCAAATCAGATATTGATCAGTTAAGACACTATACTACTAAGGGAGGTGTATGGTGCATGCATGGGTGTTAGTGCTACTGGCAACAATCTGACGCTGCCTGGGGCAACGCAGACCCTGACTGACGCTAAGACCTAACTGATATCACCCACCGGGTGATCAGGGGGTTAAACCTTTATTTAGGTAATATACGGCGGGTGCCCTGACGCTAAAAAAAAATAACTAACTGACCAGCGTCACCCATGACACTAATACGATGATCGCTGGTGATGGGGTGATCAAGGGGTTAAACCTTAGGGGGGGTTAGAGGGGTTCCCTAGACCTATCTGGGGCTACTACTAAGTACCCTAATGATAATTAGTGTCACAGATAACACCAGTACAGTGATAAAAAAAAATATGAACACTGCACTGGGTGACACAGTGACAGGGAGTGAAGGGGTTAACTGAGGGGGGGGGTGATCGAGGGGTGACAAGTGTGCCTACGTGTACTGTGTCAGTGTAGTGTTGGTGCAACTTACTCTGAGATGTCTCCTCTCCTCTCTCTGGAACGGAAAAGAATTCCACAAGGAGAGATGACATCACTTCCCCTGTCTGTGTTTACACTTACACAGGCAGGGGAGGATTTCTTTCCTAAGGACCAATCAGCAGGTCCAGGCCAGAAATCATTGGCCTGGGCCTGGAGACTGATCGGTTCTGAAACAAATCCAATCGTCACGGCCGCCTAGGGGGCGCGCCCGACATTACATAATGTTGTTTCGCCCACCCATGCCATTCTGACGCAGTAAAACTGAGGCGGCTGTTCGGGAAGTGGTTAAGGATGTCTTTCAAGATCAGAAATCTACTCTCTATGTCCTTGTATAAGTTAGGTATTTCCATGACTAGTGATCTCCTTATGAAAATGGCAGTACCACGAGTCTTGGAAATATAGTCTGTACAATAATGTTGGTTATAAGACCTATCAAAATATTGTGGGTGATTATTGGTGGCGAAGTGGGTTTCCTGCAGTAAAATTATAATCGCTCCTAATCTCTTTCAATTATGGAATGCTTTTTTATGTTTACTGGGCGAATTGAAACCTTGAACGTTATGCAATAATACTTTAAGTCCCATTGTAGTAATCATAGATAGAGATTGGTCTGATATGATAGTATGCAATATTTACTATAATAAGGACTACAAAAATTAGAATCATATAACCAGAGTAATTGCTTATATTGTTGTTAAACCCATGAAAAAAGGAGAATAGAGTATCTGTCAGGTAGAACAAAAGAAATGATAACCTTAGAGAAAATGTCAACATTGCATTGCATAAGGTTAAGCATATATAACACCATAAGGAAAAAAAAAACTATTTTTTTGTTAGACCTTTTAAAAAACTTGTAAAAATAGAATAACTTACTGAAACTATGAGAGATGATATATATATCTTGGGGGTCAGGGTGTGGAACACCAGCTGACCAAGAACATTTTTGGTGTGGACAATAATGTCCAATACTCACAAAAATAGCCCCATCCATTAAAATAATAGATAACATGATCAGTTGTATAAGAATAGCCACAAACTGAACCATGTTTTGGGATCCTTCTGTGAGTAGGGGGACAAACTAATGGAGGTGGAGCAGATCAGCCTCAGCGAGGATTCCATAAACAAAAAAAAAGTATGTGTGTGCAGTAAATCATATATTGAAAAAAGAGAAAAAGAAAAATATATAAGCTTGTATAAAAGGTAATATGATATATACCAACTGGTGTCATTTTATAGGGTTCATTCAGCTGTTTACTTTAAGCTGTCATTTAAACTTGCAAACTTTCAAAACTTTAATAACTGTTCTTTGAACTAGATGGAAAAAGTGGAAATCTTTGATCATTATTTCCTTATTAATTCCTGCCTTTTCTGTGATGCTGTATTTTTGAAGAGCGAAAACCATGTTAGCTGAAGGAATCCTCATTCTTATCCTCAGGCATCCTTATTTCTGAAGGATTGTCGCCAACTTTTTTGATCCCGACGTGTGGCTGGGGTAGCCCAGATAGGTGAAGTGTGGGGAGTAGTAGGAGGTTTTGAAACTGGATCTAAAAGTCCCAACTTCACCAGGAGATCTTTACCTTCCGAGACATTGAAGACTGTGTAGATAGTGCCATTGTGCGGTACTATTAATTTAAATGGAAATCCCCACCGGTATCTAATGTGAGCAGATTGTAATACAGAGATTATTTCCTTCAATTTGCGTCTCCTTTCCAGGGTAGCTTGGGAGATGTCAGGAAAAATTAGAATCCAATTCTATGTTGTGCATGTTTCTGGATGCTCTTAATTAATTTTCTCTTGTGATGAAATCTTTCATGCACAGAATGATGTCACATGGAGGTTTGTGTAGAGGTGGTTTAGGACGCAAGGCCCTATGGATTCTGTCACATTCAAATGAGGATGGAGGTGACTCGGGGAGGAGATCATGGAACAGTTTGGATACTGCAGACATCAGCTCAGATACTGATTCTGGAATGCCATGAATCCTTAGGTTGTTCCTGCGGTTTTGATTATCGAAATCCTTCTCCTGCTATTGTAAATATGAGTAGTTTTCCACTAGAAGTTCAAAGTCTTTTCTAAGATCATTATATGCAAGTGATAACTCACCATGCTTGGTTTCCAGAACATCTGTGTGCCCCCCCTCAGGGTTGCTATTTCTTGCGTGAGTGTACTTGTTGTTTTATGGAGCTCCTACTATGTTTTATTAGCAAGTTTTTCATAAATCTTAGCTAAGGTGGCATCTAAATCAGCTTTTGGGAGCTAAGAGGAGTACTCACTGTTATTTTGTGTGGAGGCAAACTCCTGCAGAGAGTCACAAGCTGTTATAGGAGATTGTACTTAAGCTATTTTCTTCTGCTTCTTGTTGCGCAGCAGATAATTGGTCAAAGAGTGTTGTTGTGTACGGCGACGGTGCGCCTTCTTGCCCGACGGCATGCACTAGTGTGACCTGCAGGGGTGGTTATAGAAATCAGGGTGATTTGTGGTGCTTTTTCCGTGCAGTGTGTGTTATATCACCTCTGATCCGATGGAGCTCCTACATAGAGTTGTTGATCTGCATCGCGCCTCGCATGTGCCCCCTGTTTGTTAGTTTCGTGGCCTTAGCTCATCTCGTCTGCTTCATCCCAGATTGAGGTGTTGTCGCATCTCAGTCACGGATCAGACACACCAGAGTTCTGCAGGTCAAAAATAAGTTGTTGGGGTGTAGCAGGATGGCCACCAATCCTAGGAGTGTTGCTGAAAACTGCCCTTTGTGTGGCTATGAAGGCAGGAGTTCTCTCGTTGAGGTCTGCAGGTGGCAGTCAGCCAGGCTGGGCAACTCTGATAATATTGTAGGGGGTGATTCAGGCTTAGAGGGGTTGTAAAAGTCCTAGTAACCCTGCAGCCGGGTGGAGCAAGATAGCAGCCGTAAAGGGTATGGGGACAGGACCTCGACCGCCACCTGCGCCACAAATGGGGAAGGTACCTCCGCAAACTCCGACTAGTAACTCGCTCTGTCCGATCGGATGTTCATGATGAGCAGTGAGGTGTGGATTGGGCACAGGAGAGACGAAGAGGCCGCGGGCATCCGCCGGGGTGCAGCAAGATGGCCGCGACTCACCTAAGGGAACCGCAAAGCTTTATCTGGCTGGCACACATAAGTGGTATCTCCTGGGCTGCCAGCCGCAGGTGTCAGGCTGAACTGTCCCGATGATGTTGTGATGAGGGAGCCAGGTGCAGGAGTGCCAAGAACGCTAAGAGGCGGCGATGTTACTGTCGCCGGGTGGACCAAGATGGCCGCCTCTCCCCGTGTATAGGCCGGAGCCGCGGATTGTCTCTCAGATGCCTGGAGCAGCATGGAGTGCCACGCTGACAGCCCCAGGTGGTTCCCCAATGGGCTGGGGGACCCTGGGGTCTGTGGATAGATCCAGGTAGGGCTGCTGGGGAGTGCAGAATATTGGACATGCCTCTGGATTGCTGGAGCTCTTTACCTACACATCTGCCTAGACCAACATCTGGCCACGTCCCCTCAAAAGCTCTTCTAAAAAAACGCGAGTTTCGTGGGAGGGGTTTCTGCCTGTAAGAGCATATGCCTGTAAACTCGTGAAAAAGCCATAGTGTGCATGGACACATTGGCTAACATGGAGGGGAGTTTTCAGGCAGAAGAAAATGTATCCCTTGTGCTAATGTCTCTTCTTTTAGATGAAATCTTCCTGTGTCCCTGTCCCCCCACCAGAGCCAATCCTAGGCGGGTGTGCGGGTTGCAGTGCACCCGGGCGCCACAGAGGTGGGGGCGCTGAAGCGACAGAGTGCTCCCCTTCCTCCTCTTCCTCCTCTCTTTGTCCGTGTCCAGAGGCGGCTCTCTCCGCCGGTCACCGGCACCGCTGTGTTTCCTTCTCAAGCCCATCCCCCCTCCCTCCTCCTGTCAGGGAAGGAGAGCAGCCGGAGAACGGAGCGGCTGTCCCTGTGTGGACAGAGACCAGCCGCACAGTGACATCACTTGGGGGGGGGGCGGTCTGTGCCTAAAACATGTTCTCCTCCTCCTCCTCCTCTCTGTCTAACTCCTACCTACTGTGATCTGTTCTCCACCCGGGTGGCGCGGCTGCACACTGTCTTCTCCTCTCCAGCTGCCGCTGGGTGTGTTTATGTACCCTAATGGAGGGGGTTTTTCCTGGGGGGGGTCTGTACTTATAGAGGGGGGGTTTGTCCTGGGGGGTCTGTACTAATGGAGGGGGGGTGGTTTGTTCTGGGGGTTCTATACTAATGGAGGGGGGGTGGTTTGCCCTGGGGGGTCTGTACTAATGGAGGGGGGTTTGTCCCGGGGGTCTGTACTAATGAAGGTGGGTCTGTACTAATGAAGGGGGGTCTGTCCTGGGGGGTCTGTACTAATGGAGGGGGGGTGCTTTGTCCTGGGGGGTCTGTACTAATGGAGGGGGGTGGTTTGTCCTGGGGGGTCTGTACTAATGGAGGGGGGTGGTTTGTCCTGGGGGGTCTGTACTAATCGAGGGGGGGTGATTTGTCCTGGGGAGGTCTGTACTAATGGAGAGGGGTGGTTTGTCCTGGGGAGGTGGTTTGTCCTGGAGGGGGTCTGTACTAATGGAGGGGGGTGGTTTGTCCTAGGGGGTCTGTACTAATGGAGAGGGGTGATTTGTCCTGGGGGTCTGTACTAATGGAGGCGTGTGGTTTGTCCTGGGGGTCTGTACTAATCGAGGGGGGTGGTTTTTCCTGGGGGGGGTCTGTACTAATGGAGGGGTGGGTTTGTCCTGGGGGGTCTGTACTAATGGAGGGGGGTTGTCCTGGTGGGGGTATGTACTAATAGAGGGGGGTTGTCCTGGTGGGGGGTCTGTACTAATGGAGGGGGGTTTGTCCTGGAGGGGGGTCTGTACTAATGGGGGGGGGGGTTGTCCTGGGGGGGATCTGTACTAATGGATGGGGGTTGTCCTGAGGGGGTCTGTACTAATGGAGGGGGGTTGCCCTGGTGGGGGGTATGTACTAATGGAGGGGGGGTTGTCCTGGTGGGGGGGTCTGTACTAATGGAGGGGGGTTGTCCTGGGGGGGTCTATACTAATGGAGGGGGGTTTTCCTGAGGAGGTCTGTACTAATGGAGGGGAGATTTGTCCTGGGGAGTCTGTACTAATGGAAGGGGTTTTTTTCTTGGGGGTCTGTACTAATGGAGGGGGGGTTTGTCCTGGTGGGGGGGTCTGTACTAATGGAGGGGTGTTTGTCTTGGGGGTGTCTGTACTAATGGAGGGAGGTGGTTTGTCCTGGGGCGTCTATACTGATGGAAGGGGGGTCTGTACTGATGAAGGTCTGTACTGAGGGAGGGGTTTATACTTAGTGGGGGAGACTGCACTAACGGAGGGGAGTCTATACTTAGTGGAGGGGGTCTGTACTGAGGGGCGACTATAGTTGGTGGAAGGGGGGTGACACCAATGTAGGGAACATTCTTCCCACTGACCACCAATGTAAGGAACATTCTTCCCACTGACCACCAATGTAAGGAACATTCTTCCCACTGATCACCAATGTAAGGGACATTCTTCCCACCGACCACCAATGTAAGGGACATTCTTCCCACTGATCACCAATGTAAGGGACATTCTTCCCACCGACCACCAGTCACCACCATCAGAGAGAGAACCCCGCTGCCCTGCGCCAATAGATGAAAAGCCACACAGCCTAGCGCCATCCCTGGCAGAGAAAGGAATGGAGTCATTGCCAGAATACAGATCTTGGTGCTACCCAACGGAGTCGCCACGGGCAATTCAGAGTGAGCTGACTCCTGATCAGAGGAGCCTTTGCTGTATCACTGGGTCAGGTGAGAGGGTCGATCAGCCATTATCTACTAACGTCCATAGGAACTGCAGTCTCTGACCCTTTCCTTTATTATATCTGCAGTCTCTGACCATCTCCTGTATTATATCTGCAGTCTCTGGCCATCTCCTGTATTAGATCTGCAGTCTCTGACCATCTCCTGTGCTAGATCTGCAGTCTCTGACCATCTCCTGTACTATGTCTGCAGTCTCTGACCATCTCCTGTACTGCGTCTGCAGTCTCTGACCATCTCCTGTAGTATGTCTGCAGTCTCTGACCATCTCTTGTATCATGTCTGCAGTCTCTGACCATCTCTTTATCATGTCTGCAGTCTCTAACCATCTCCTGTATTATGTCTGCAGTCTCTGACCAACTCCTGTACCATGATTGCAGTCTCTGACCGTCTCTTTATCATGTCTGCAGTCTCTAACCATCTCCTGTATTATGTCTGCAGTCTCTGACCAACTCCTGTACCATGATTGCAGTCTCTGACCGTCTCTTGTATCATGTCTGCAGTCTCTGACCGTCTCCTGTACTATGTCTGGGGGCTCTTTCTAACAGACTCTCTAACAAAAGCCCTCTGTGTGTGCACCAGAGTGACTCCCCTCCAGGTCTCATTAGTGTACGCTCTTCCTGTATTTTCTTTATTGTGGGGCGCTCTCTCATCCCCTCCTCTTTTCCTGTGGCCTGCCAGGTTGCGTGTTCAGATAAGGGTCTGGTATGGATTTTTGGGGGGATCCCCACGCCATTTTTTTTTAATTTTGGCGCGGGGTTCCCCTTAAAATCCATACCAGGCCTGAAGGGTCTGGTATAGATTTTGAGGGGGACCCCTACGCAATTTTTTTTTAACTTTGTTTCGGGGTTCCCCTTAATATTCATACCAGACCCAAAGGGCCTGGTAATGGACTGTGGGGGAATCCCATGCCGTTTTTTTCAATGGCTTTTATGTGTATTGCAGAGACCCGACAATTCATTATAGCCGCGAGTACTTTTAAATGACTTTTTTTCCTTTAGAAATGTAATTTTGCTCTCGGACTGTTCTAAACACGGGAAACATGCGCCACTTTACAGGTATAATATAGACACCCCCTAGGTGCGAAATTTAAAGGAATATTTCACTTTTTTTGTTTCACTTTAAGCATTATTAAAATCACTGCTCCCGAAAAAACGGCCGTTTTAAAAAAAATTTTTGCATTGATACATGTCCCCTGGGGCAGGACCCAGGTCCCCAAACACTTTTTATGATAATAACTTGCATATTAACCTTTAAAATTAGCACTTTTGATTTCTCCCATAGACTTTTAAAGGGTGTTCTGCGGCTTTCGAATTTGCCGCGAACACCCCAAATTGTTCGAAATTAGTGGTGTATCCGCGCAACGGAAATGAGTAGATAAATAGATAGAAATAAAGTGTTGGACTGCTGCCTCCACAAACGCAATCAACAACGGAGTGGGGAAGAGGGAAGGTGAATAAAGGGTTAGTATATGGGTGTGGCTCTGTCCTAAAATGGGTGAGCTAATTCCATAAATCTACCATATGAAAACCATATATAAAAAACACATATAAAACCATATAAAAAAAAAAACATATAAAGAGTGATCCACTTTAGGTGGGGGGGGGGGAGGGAAGGGGAGAAGGAGGGGGGAAAATTTGCAGCTAGTAGAACCTAAAGTGACTTGTGCTCCATACAATCAATAAAATATCAAACACATATAATAACACGTGACTTGTGCACAGTGCGGCTAAGGTGATATTTATACAATCCTTATAGATTGCTTGACATTGAAGATTATGTTGTTATCAAACACTTATAATGGGCTGGATGAATAGACTGTGACTTGTGCTCAGTGCAACATAGGTGATAATAAACAGTCCTTATATATTCTTGGCGTTTCTTTAAAACTAAGCAGGTATATCCAACACGCATCTGCTGCTTGTATTATTTATGGCGACCGGGTGCTTGTGTCTCGTATTGTGATCATGCAGACACTCACCAGCTTCCTTAACCCCTGCGGGGGTAACACGCAGTCACAGTGTATGCCACTGTGCGGCAGTCCTTAGCGCTTTCAGGATCAAGATGACGTTTAAACATAAAGGAAAGAGGAGATTCCCATAGCGTAAAACCATAAACACTTTTTATTTAAAGTAGATGACAGAGTGGTACTCACATCTTAGTAGTTTAAAACAGCCAACTAAATGTCATCAAGAAAAAGCATCAGGTTCAAAAGCTGTATTCACTGGGAGATGATGTAAGGCATCAGATTTAGGCCATGCCCTATGGCGTGTCCTAAATCTGGGGAATCTTGGGGAATCTAGGATGAAAAAGGACCTGGGGGTCCTAGTAGATGATAGGCTCAGCAATAGCATGCAATGCCAAGCTGCTGCAAGCAAAGTAAACAGAATGTTGGCATGCATTAAAAAGGGGATTAACTCCAGAGATAAAACAATAATTCTCCCACTCTACAAGACTCTGGTCCAACTGCACCTAGAGTATGCTGTCCAGTTCTGGGCACCAGTCCTCAGGAAGATTGTGCTGGAACTGAAGAGAGTCCAGAGAAGGGAAAAAAAACTAATAAAGGGACTGAAGAACCTTAGGTATGAGGAAAGGTTACAAGCACTGAACTTGTTCTCTCTGAAGAGGAGATATTTTTGAGGGAATATGATTCCAATGTACCAATACCGTACTGGTGACCCCACAATAGGGATAAAACTTTTCCACGAAAGAGAATTTGATAAGACATGCGGCTATCACTAAAACTAGAAGAAAAGCGGTGTAACCTTAAACTGCGTAGAGGGTTCTTTACTGTAAGAGCGGTTAGGATGTGGTATACTCTTCCACAGGCAGTGAACTTGTGTCTTTTTTCAACCTCGCCTACTATGCAACTATGTAATTCATTTGTTCCATTCGATTAGTTTAGATGCAGCATTGGTTATTTCGGATAATTCGTAACTTTGGATAAATTTGTATTCGTTACGTTCACTAACAGCCAAATTTTAAAGGAAATTCCAATACCTATAACTTAATAGTTTAAGTTACTGTTAGTTATTCTTTCGCTTTTCTTTCATATTTTCTAATTTACGAATTTTCTAATTTACAAATTTCCAAATTACGATCATAACGAATGACCTGAAAAACAAAAAAAAAACGCATTAAACCAAAACAAGCAAATTTTTCGGCAGTGCACATGTCTATCGATGGATTTGTTTAGCTAGCTACTGTACAATTTTTAAACTAGTCATACATGACTGCTGAATTGGCTGAAATCTGAGCCATGAGTGCCCATGTCAGCACCACCTGGTTCAACAAAAGCCAACTTTAAAATTGATGGAGCCGGGTGGGAAATTATGGGCCAAACGGTGACTGCATCCAATGAGATGCAGTCACTGTATGGGTGTGAACAAGGCAAATTTACATGTGTATGGCTAGCCTTAAGCCAGCCATAGATGGATCAAAATCCCTGCTGAACCTGCTGAATTTGAACCATCTATGGGCAGGCTGGTTTTACAGAAGTTAATCTTTCGACTGTTGGGTACAACCAGCCTTTTGGGTTTATTTGCTTGATCAGTGCCGCCGGCTAGAGCCGGAAATACTGAACATTGTATTCTGACAGTGGGGCAGCAGGGAACTCTCCTTGCTGTCACACTACAATAGCTCTGTGGGAGGGATTCCCCCATTACCACTGAGTGTGTTGATGGGCTAATCCAAAACAGTTTTTTTCCTTCAACCCACTGGTTGAAGTGAAAGAATGTATAATCTATGGTCTACCTTAGTCAGTTCAATCCTGTGCCTGCGTGGGTTTTCTCCGGGTAATCCGGTTACCTCCCACGCTCCAAAGACATGCTGATAAGTTAATTAGCTCCTATCTAAATTGGCCCTAGTATGTGTATTCTCCTTGAGGGCAGGGACTAATGTGAATGTACAATATACCGTATATGTAAAGCACTGCGTAAAAGGGACAGTGCTATAGAAGTTGAGTTGCATCTTGATATAACGCAGTCATTTACCCCGTAGGATCTCGACGCGCTTGGAACACACATTCACACATATACTAGGGCCAATCTGGACAAGATCCAATTAACCTACCAGCATGTCTTTGGAGTGTGGGAAGAAACCGGAGTACCCGGAGGAAACCCGCGCAGACACAGGGAGAACATTCATACTCCAGGCAGATGGTGTCATGGTCGGGATTCGAACCAGCGACCCTTTTTCTATTAGGGGAAAGTGCTTACCACTACACCACTGTGCTGCTACCTGTATCTGTAATAATAAGTGCAGCAATCCAACAGCCGAACAGTAGGTGGCAAAAATCCTGTGGAATAAATCTAGTTGGGAGGCATTGCACTGACAAAACAAATTACATAGAACAAAGCTGGAAGTCTTTTGCATGTATGAAGTGGGGAATTTCTACACTGACCACCAATGTAACAGGGGATTACTATACTGACACCAATGTACTAAGGAATTTACACCAACAATCAGTGTAACAGGGAGATTTCTACACTGATTACCAATGTAAGGGGGGATGTACAATGACCAATGTAAAGGGCATTTTACACTGGCCACCAGTGTATGGTAGGATTTATAAACTGACCACCATAGTAATAGGGAATTTATATTGACCACTAATGTAACAGAGAAATTTCTACACTGACCACCAATGTAATAAGGAATTTACACTGATCACCATTGTATGGAAGGATTTCTACACTGACCATCAATGTAACAAGGGGATTTCCACACTGACCACCAGTGCAGAGGGGAAATGTCTACACTGAACACCAATGTAATAAATAATTTACATTGATCACAAATGTATTGAGGAAAATTCTATCCTGACCACCAATATAAGGGGGATGATACACTCACCACCAATGTAATAGGGGAGTTTATCAATGTAAGGAATGATTTCTACATTGACCACCAATGTAAGGGGAATGGCTACCAGTGTAACAGGAGTATTTACATGGATCACCAATGTAGCAGGGACATTTATACTGATCACCAGTTTAACAGGGACATACAGTATATACTTTGAAGGTTTACAATGACCCCCAATATAACAGGGGTATTTACACTAAAGATCAATATTACTGAGACACGT
Organism: Lithobates clamitans; assembly: GCA_037952925.1. Taxonomy (NCBI): domain Eukaryota; kingdom Metazoa; phylum Chordata; class Amphibia; order Anura; family Ranidae; genus Lithobates; species Lithobates clamitans. Next base: position 4,151,918 of record JBBGZY010001371.1, read on the forward strand.
TACACTGACCAGCAATTTACCGAGGATATTTACAATGACCCCTCCCCCTCATGGTTAATCTCTATACCCTTATCCACCGCCTCTCAGACCACCTTTGCATTCTAAATCCTACCTGCTAATGTCTGTATTCAAAACTCCCTACTGCTTATTTCTGCACCCGACCCCACTTTTTGGCTCCCTTTTTATACCCCCCTCCTCTCCCATATACACCCCAATTTTCCCCACTTGCCTTTGCCCACCCCTCCTTGCTCACCTTTTGCACCTCAATCCCCCCCCCCCCCCCCAACTAATGACTGATGTAATTGACTAAATATAGGCACCAGCATCTCACCCCCTTTCTTTACATCTGCTGCAGGGCAGTAAATTATCTGGCCTGCAGATAACTGGACTGAAAAAGAGCGCAATTGATGTACAGTGATTTCGAAGGACACCCAAACATATCTCTAGTTATAACTCCTCATTACTATATCCCCAAAAAAATTAGCTTCAAATGCACTTTAAGTCCAAAAAGTTAAATAGACAAATTTTCTGCCTTATAGGAATAAAAATGGGCCCTTTCTGCTGTTTGTATCTTTCCTGCATATCCACACTCCTCATTATACCACTAAGAGGTTTAAAGGAAGAAGTAAACATGATTTGTATGGAGACAACATAGAGGAGATGGACTGGATGGTTGGTAAGTTAATTCCTGCTCTGTATAAAGGGAATGTATATCTGTAATTTTAATATGTACATGGGAGTAGTCACACTCTCTCATTACAAATGCAGGCTCTGGTACAATGTTTGTGCTTTGGCAGTGCTTTACTGTTCCAACCTCCTGCGATTCCAGTACACTCAGGTGTGAATGGAGCCACACTGCTCTTCCATAGATACAGTACGATGAGTAAGCATTGTAATCCTGAGACAGAAAATGTGACATTATCACAAGGTGAAAATAAAGCTAACAAGCTAGAAACTAATGCCGCGTACACACAAGCGGACTTTACGGCAGACTTTGCCCGGCGGACTTTTCGACGTACTTTACGACGGACTTTCTGAATGAACAGACTTGCCTACACACAATCCACCAAAGTCTGTCGAATCCGTACGTGATGACGTACGACCGGACTAAAACAAGGAAGTTCATAGCCAGTAGCCAATAGCTGCCCTAGCGTGGCTTTTTGTCCGTCGAACTAGCATACAGACAGGCGGACTTTTCGACCGGACTCCATTTCAACGGATTAATTTAAATCATGTTTCAAATCTAAGTCCGTCCAACTTTTGATAAAACAAAGTCCGCTGGAGCCCACACACGATCGAATTGTCCGACCAAATCCCGTCCGCCGGGCAAAGTCTGCCGTAAAGTCCGCTCGTGTGTACGCGGCATAAGGCTGGGTATAGGCTGTTGGTTCTTCCAACATAAGTGAGGTGAATGGATGAATCCCCCCCCCCCAACCAGGACATTTTTTCTGACCGTGGGACTCTCTGCTGTTAGAATGCACTGATCAGCAGCTGCAGCCCATTGGCTGCAGCTGCTGATCAGTGACAGTTTTCCAGCATGTCTGTTCCACAGAAGTAGATCTGATGATCAACTTCTCTCAAACAGGGAGGGCTATGCACAGATTGAAATTTGACAAGTCCACACTGAACCAGCCAAATGTCAATCTGTCTGTACACAGCCTAATGCAGCCACCACATCTAGTAAGGACTGGTAAGCTATTTGGCATTTTTGTTTTGCGGCTTTAACAGTTAAATATGGATACAAATATAATAAACTTTTTGTCATTTAAGGGGAAATCCTAGAAGCCATTGATAAAGAAGGCTTAGTGAATAATACGTTTACCTACTTTACGTCAGACCATGGGGCATATTTGGAAGGAATGGATGGAAGTCCTCATCTGAAAGGCCACAATGGAATTTACAGAGGTAATGATTCATCTTCCAACATGAATCCTTATTTTCATTCTCTTTTTATGGAGAAGATGTGCTGTACTGAAGCCACTGTAGTAATGTGATAATTACTGTCTTATATTTAGTATGAGTATTCATTGACCGTCACTTGTAATGTGTGTTTGTTTTGCCATTTTCAATTATGTGCCCTATGTCCTTTGTGATGAGGTCATCAAGTTTGACCTGCCTATTGCAAGGTATTATTGGGTAAGCCTTTAAGAAGAGCATATGGAACGGGCGATGGAGGGATGTGGATCTCTTTTCATGGGGCACAGACTATATGTTAATCTAATATTCCCTCACGGAGACATGCTTTGAAGACTGTACAAGACCTGTTTAAAGAATATTAAAAGTTTGATAGTGCACTGGATGGTACATGTTACTAATATTTAAATGCTAAGTTTATCTTTTGGAACATGTTACATTTTGGGTGGAGCATGTAACATGATCAAACTCCTGCAGTCTCTACCACCCTTTCCCCGCCTCCGCGTGACAGCAGGTGGGGGATCTTCTCCCCGTACCCGCTATTACAATTTAAAAACAGTGTGGCCGTACGGGGCTCCACCCAAACGGCTGTGACAATTTCCTGTGAATAGATAGACTACAACTATCGTCAGCCACCACAGTTGATGTCATGTAGTTCTAAAAGGACTGCAAGGGTGCTGATGAGAGCTCTCATAGTTCATTCACAAGCTCTGCAGCTTGTAAACAGTCAGCCAGTATCAAAGGTACAGGCTAAAAGCTGCAGGGCTTGTCTGCAGAAGCCTGACATTACCTCCCTGATTAACTGAACACTAGTACAATGCTTTCCAGGCTCCTGGAGGAAAAAATAATAAATGCACATCTTTTTCTGCAAAAAAATGTGCATTTATAATTCTTTTTAAAAGGTGAACTTATCCTTTAATATATATGAGCTTTTGAATACACTATCATGTGGTTTATTGTCTATGGTACTAACATATTTTCCCAATTGTAACTGCACTTGTTATCCACAAGACCCAGCTAAGTGGAGCCACTGACTCTTATTAGAGATTCCATCTCATTCTCACAGATAAAGCAAAGGCTTTGCTCCCTAATGCCATATAGATAGTGCCTCAACTCATCATTATGTAAGGAGAGTTTCCCTTTAGGCTATAGGCATGTCCCCTCTGGGTGTGTGTGGTGCAGTCAGGGCCTGCGCTACCACTAGGCAAACTAGGCAGCTGCCTAGGGCGCGCTTCCGTCTAGGGCGCAGCCACGGCCACTGGTTTTCCTTGCTGTCCAGGGTTTCCGGCACCAGCCACAGAAGGGGCAGTCAGCCGCATTTGCCTCTTCTAGTGCTGACTGCAGCCCTGTCACAGCAGAGCAATTTGTCCTCTTTTTCTCCTCGCACAGCTTCACTTCCACTTAAAAATGCTACGCCTGACACAAGATATCCACCAGAGTCACATGGGGCAGCAGCATTCAATGAGAGAGCTTCCCCAGTGACCCAGGAAACCATAGAGGAACCCCCGTTCCTCCTAACTTTCTCTTCAATGGCAGTATGGCTGCGGGAGAGGGCCACCTGCTGTGGAAAAAGTAGACTGCACCTGCCCTACATGTAGCATAGACATACAGCATTAACTTGACAGTTCTCATAGTCTTACAGATATTGGCAGACGCATCCAGCACTCTACAGCCACGTGCACTCTCACTTGTTCATCAGTACTAGGGATGAGCTTCGAGTTCGAGTCGAACCCATGTTCGACTCGAACATCACGTGTTCGGCCGTTCGTCGAATTTCAAACGTTATGAGTGGCACGTCACGGCCCATAATTCACTGCGGCATCGCAGTGTATTGCTGGTTGATAATTGGCCAAGCATGCACTTTGAGAAAAGGAAGGAAGTCACCGCGCAAAGGAATAAGTACTGATTGAAGTTAGGAAATAGTTAATGGAACTGCTGCCTCTACCGATTACTTCCACTAGGTGGAGTAAGTGAATTAGAAAGAAAGCAAAGTAGATCTGGCACCGTTCAGTTGTTTTATAAAAAGCTGGTTGAAATTTAAATGTGTATGCTGCTCCCTTTGATAGGAGAAGAGATTGAGGTATGAAAAGGGATGGTGTGTAATGACAGGTGTTCCTGGTGAGTAGTAATTAAGTGAGTCTCACTCAAATATATGTGCACAGTTAATTTAGTATAAAGGCTGGGTGTGTGTTCATTGATGTGTGCATCCAGTGTGCATGAACCCTTGGATTAAATGTAAGTAAATTGGTGGTCCGTGAACCTGACACAATTGAAGTGCAACGTGTCATAAACTACAAATACAATATAAATTACTATAATATGCAAATATTGTACAACATAAATAAATAATACCTCTAACGTGCAATAAATACCAAATTAATAACCATAGTATAAATGGTGCAAAAAAATATATGATATTAGTATAAAGTGCTGGTGTATGTAAACAGCTACTATATAACAAAATGGAGTTCTAAGGTGCTCTTGTGCCAGTGAAGGGATCCTTGTGATACTCTGGTGAGCTTTCCAATGAAACAACACTCTGTGCGTGCCTTATTCGTGCTCCTATTATGACTGCACTCACCAGATCCTTCACCCCCTCCTGGGGTCATTTACCTCCACAGTATGTGCCACTGAATAGCAATGTGGGATAACACCATCCTTAATGTTGACTATGAGGAGATTCCATTATGAAAGAGAGAGAGGGAGCCCCAATAGCGTAATACTGTATAAAATTTGTTTATTGTGCAAACGCATAGAAAGGTACTCACATGTGATAGGAATAATAAAAGCATATATTGCTGACACAAGCCTCTGTGACAGGAAATGATGCAAGGACGTATGCTGACTCTCGCCCTACGTGTTTCGTCACGCTCCATATGACAGAGTGACGAAACGCGTAAGGTTGCAGGACAGGGTGCAGTAGTGTTGGAGGTTGTTCCGCCACTACGCCTCCAAAATTCTACTAGTGGTGATTCTGCCACACCTCTCTCCTCCACCCTCTCCTCTTCTTCTTCCTCCATGGCCTCTTCCTGTGCTGATTTGTCCTCTGAACCAGCGGTGCTCCGTAGGCGTTCAAGGGGCTACGCAAGCACGCAGGCAAAAAGATGCCATGCGGTGCTTGAGCTGGTATGCTTGGGGGACAGGAGCCACACTGGGGCAGAGATTCTGTCAGCTCTGCAGGGGCAGGTTCAGAGGTGGTTGACGCCACGCCAGCTTAAGCCAGGTATGGTGGTATACGACAATGGCACCAACCTCCTCTCTCTGCCCTCCGACAGGGACAACTGACCCATGTGCCCTGTTTGGCTCATGTCCTTAACTTGGTGCAGCGGTTCTTGGGCAGGTACCCGGGCTTACAGGATGTCCTGAGGCAGGCCAGGAAAGTCTGTGTGCATTTCCGCAGGTCATATAATGCCAGTGCTCGGCTGGTTGACCTCCAAAAGGAATTTAACCTGCCCAAGAACTGCCTAATCTGTGACATGCCCACCAGGTGGAACTCAACGTTGGCCATGCTGCAGCAGCTGCACACGCAGCAGAGGGCCATCAATGAGTGCTTATGCGACTATGGCACCAGGACAGAGTCAGGGGACCTTGTTTTTTTCCCCACGCCAGTGGGCTATGATCAGGGATGCATGCACTGTCCTGTCACCATTTGAGGAGGCCATGAGGATGGTGAGCAGTGACAGTGCATGTATCAGTGACACTGTCCCTCTTGTCCACCTGTTAAAGCACACGCTGCGTGGAATAATGGACAGGACGCTTGAGGCAGAACAGTGGAAATAAGAGGAGGACTTCCTTACCTCTCAAGGCCCCCTTTATCCAGACAGTGTTCCTGCGTGCCCGCCGATCACACAGGAAGAGGTGGAGGAGGATTGTGTCAGCATGGAGGTGGATCCTGGCACTCAGCATCAGCAGCAGTCTTCAAGGGATCATTTACAGTCCGAAGAAACCCATGGACTTGTACGTAGCTGGGAGGAGGTAGCTGTGGATCATGTCGTCCTTAGTGACCCAGAGGACTCTGGACCGAATGCCTCAGCAAACCTACGCTGCATGGCCTCCCTGATCCTGCAAAGCCTGCGGAACTCGTATTCGTGGTATCAAGGAGAGGGACGGTTACTGGCTGGCAACCCTCCTTGATCCACGTTACAGGGGGAAGGTTGCAGATCTTGCCGTCGCAGAAGGCGCAGAGGATGAAACATCTTCGGGAGGCTTTGCAGAAAGGTTTGTGCAACGCATATCCAGAGCCCGGGAGGTGACAATTTCCTGGTCCTCCTGCACAATGTGTTCCTGAGGCTCCAGTCAGTCACAGAAGGAGCGGTGGAGAAGGTGGCCGTCTGACCGATGCGTTCAGACAATTTTTTAGTCCGCAGCCCCAAGGTCTGATCGGTTCCAGCAACCATCACCAGAGTCTGATTCACATGGTGCAGGATTACCTAGGGGCAAGATCAGACTTGGCTACCTTTTCCACCGAAAATCCTCTGGGTTACTGGGTCTTGAGGATGGATCACTGGCCAGAGCTTGCACAGTATGCAATTGAGCTACTGGCCTGTCCTGCATCCAGCGTTCTTTCGGAACGCACATTCAGTGCTGCTGAAAGCTTTGTAACCGATCACAGGGTGCGCCTGTCCACCGAATCAGTCGATCGGCTGACCTTCATAAAAATGAATCAGTCTTGGATCACCAGCTACCAAGCACCTGATGCTGATGTAACTGATTGATTTTTTTTTAATGTGAGATCCCTTCAAGACTGCCTATGCTGATGCTGAGTGACTATCCTGTTATGCGGAGTCACAATTCTCTTCCTCCTCAATTTTCATGCTGATAGCTTGTAAGAACATTTTTGGTTCTGGGCACCGCCACAAGTGGCCAAAGCCCAATTTTTCTGCCCCTGTTTAACAGGGGCGTATAATTACAATTTTTGATGCAATACTTTGCAGCAGGGCTCATTCCTGTGCTCCAACTATAGCATCTGTGAGGGGTTGCAGTGTTGTGGCACCAGCACCAGTGCCCAAGGCCTAATTTTTCAGCCCCTGTTTAACAGGGGCGTATGATTACAATTTTTGATGCAATACTTTGCAGAAGGGCTCATTCCTGCGCTCCAACTATAGCATCTGTGAGGGGTTGCAGTGTTGTGGCACCAGTGCCTAAGGCCCAATTTTTTTGCCCCTGTTTAACAGGGACATGTAATTACAATTCTTGATCTAATATTTCACAGCAGGGCCCATTCCTGCGCCCACCAAGAATAACTGTGAGGGCTTACAGTGTTGTGGCAACACCACCACCACCAAAGGCCCAATATTTCTGCCCCTGTTCAACAGGTGCATGTAATTACAATTCTTGATATAATATTTCACAGCAGGGCCCGTTCCAGCGCCCACCAAGAGTAACTGTGAGGACTTAGTGTTGTGGCACCAGCACCACCACCACCACAGGCCAATTTTTTCTACCACTGTTCAACAATGGCATGTAATTACAATTCTTGATCTAATATTTCACAGCAGGGCCCAATTCTGCACCCACCAAGAGTAACTGTGAGGGCTTACAGTGTTGTGGCAACACCAACACCTAAGGCCCCAATTTCTGGAGAGTATATAGGGCAGGCCCCTACTTTCAAACATCCAACTTACAAACGACTCCTACTTGCAAACGGAAGGAGACAACAGGAAGTGAGATGAAATCTACCCCTAGGAAGGGAAATTCTCTCCTGTAAGAGTTAATATGGGAAAAACGTGTCTCCTCTTCACTGATGCTTTATCACCAATCCTTGTTTTACTAAAAACCCCAAATTTTCAAAAAACATTTGTCATTGGGACAGAAAGTGAGGTGAAATCTTTTGAAGAGGTACACAGACAGCAAAACAAATGTTACAGGGGTGATAACCCTTCCCTATGTTTTCCAAAAAGCTTAAAAATAGATTTTTTGGCTGGAGCTACACTTTAAAAATGCACCAGTTCAAAATTACAAACAGATTCTACTTAAAAACAAACCTACAGTCCCTGTCTTGTTTGCACCGCCTGTATACTAGTGTTCAGAGTATATAGGGCCTGGGGGCCTCACGCCTTTCCTTTTTTTAGTTTGGGTGCAGGGTTCCCCTTAATATCAATACAAGACCCAAAGGGCCTTGTAATGGACTGGGGGGGGGTACCCATGCCATTTGTCTCACTGATTTTCATTTTTATTTCCGGGACCCGACATTACATTAAAGCCGCAAGCAGTTTTGAATTACTTTTATTCCTTTAAAAATGTCATTTTGTGCAGGGACTGTTCTAAGCACGGGAAACACGCGCCACTTTACAGGCATACTATAGGCGCCCCCAGGTACGATATTTAAATAAATATTTCACTTTTATTTTTTCACTTTAAGCATAATTAAAATCACTGCTCCCAAAAAAAACTGACGTTTTTAAAACTTTTTTTGCATTGATACATGTCCCCTGGGGCAGGACCCAGGTCCCCAAACCCTTTTTAGGACAATAACTTGCATAATAGCCTTTAACATTAGCACTTTTGATTCCAAACGTTCAAGTCCCATAGACTTTAATGGGGTTCTAAAGTTTGCGCGAAGTTTTGGTCCATTTGCAGGTTCTGTTGCGAACCGAACCGGGGAGTGTTCGGCTCATCCCTACACTGTACTAATGACACTGGCTGGGAAGGGGTCAACATCTGGGGCAATCAAAGGGTTAAATGTGTGCATATGTTTACTGTGTGTACTTTAAGGTGCTTTTACTAAAGGATGTGCCGGTTTTTAATACATTGCCACTGTCAGAAGAGAGCTTCATGTTGTTTATATACACAAAGCTCTCTCCTGTGACCTGCTCTGACGATCAGCGGCTCCTGGCCATAAATCATTTTTAGGTGAACCGGTGATCGGCATGTACTGGAGCCAGTGACAGCACAGCCAGGCGCACATGCCCCCCCGGAAATACAAGATCACATACAGTGCCTTGAAAAGGTATTCATAGCCCTTGAAATTTTCCACATTTTATCATGTTACAACCAAAAACGTAAATGTATTTTATTGGGATTTTATTTGATAGACCAAAACAAAATGGCACATAATTGTGCAGTGAAAGGAAAATGATAAATGGTTTTAAAAATTTTTTACAAATAAATATCTGAAAAGTGTGGCGTGCATTTGTATTCAGCCCCCCTGAGTCAATACTTTGTAGAACCATCTTTCACTGCAATTACAGCTGCAAGTCTTTTTCGGGTATGTCTCTACCTGCTTGGCAAATCAAGAGTGAAATTTGTGCCCTATCTGATTTGCAAAATAGTTCAAGCTCTGTCAGATTGGATGGAGAGCGTCTGTGAACAGCAATTTTTAAGTCTTGCCACAGATTCTCAATTGGATTTAAGTCTTGGCTTTGATTGGGCCAATCTAAGACATGAATATGCTTTGATATAAACCATTCCATTGTAGCTCTGGCTGTATGTTTAGGGTCATTGTCCTGCTGGAAGGTGAACCTCCGCCCCAGTCTCAAGTCTTTTGCAGACTCTAAAAGGTTTTTTCTTCTAGTGCCCTGTACAAACGACCGGTTTTGCCATCGGAATAAACTCTGAAGGTTTTTCTGACAGAGTTCCGACGGAATTCCGCTCAAGCTGTTTTGCATACACACGGTCACAGCAAAGTCTGACTGTCCAGAACGAGGTGACGTACAACACGTACGACGGGAGTAGAAAAAGGAAGTTCAATAGCCAGTAGCCAATAGCTTTCGTCTCGTACTTGCTTCAGAGCATGCGTCGTTTTTGGTACATCGGAACAGCATACAGAGGAGCGCGTTTCCCGATAGTAATTAGTTCCGTCAGAAAAATTTAGAACATGTTCACTCTCTAAGTCCGTCTGAATTTTCGACAAAAAAAGTCAGATGGGGCATACACACGGTCGGAAAATACGATGAAAAGCTCCCATCGGACTTTTTCTGATGGACATCCCGCTCGTGTGTACGTGGCATAAGATTTCCCTGTATTTGGCTCTATCCTTCTTCCTATTAACTCTGACCAGCTTCCCTGTCCCTGCTGAAGAAAAGCATCCCCACAATATGATGATGCCACCATCATGTTTCATGGTGGGAATGGTGTGTTCAGGGTTAGTTTTCCACCACACATAGTGCTTTGCTTTTGGGCCAAAATTTCAATTTTGGTCTCATTTGACCAGAGCACCTTCTTCCACATGTTCGCTGTGTCCGCCACATGGCTTCTCGCAAACTGTAAATAGGACTTCTTATGGCTTTCTTTCAACAATGGCTTTCTTCTTGCCACTCTTCCATAAAGGCCAGATTTGTGGAGTGCCCAACAAATGTCCTGTTGACAGATTCTCCCACCTGAGCTGTGGATCTCTGCAGCTCCTCCAGAGTTACCATGGGCTTCTTAGCTGTTTCTTTGATTACTGCTCCCCTTGCCCGGCCTATCAGTTTAGGTGGACGGCCATGTCTTGGTAGGTTTGCAGTTGTGCCATACTCTTTCCATTTTCAAGTGATGGATTGAACAGTGCTCCGAGAGATGTTCAGGCTTGGGATATTTTTTTATAACCTAACACCACTTTAAACTTCTCCACTCCCTGACCTGTCTGGTGTGTTCTTTGGGCTGCACGATGCTGTTTGTTCACTAAGGTTTTCTAACAAATCTCTGAGGGCTTCACAGAACAGCTGTGTTTATACTAAGATTAAATTACACACAGGTGGACTCTATTTACTAATTAGGTGACTTCTGAAGGCAATTGTTTCCACTCACTTTCATAACTTAGTTAGGGGTATCAGAGTATAGGGGGCCGAATACAAATGCACGCCACACTATTCAGATCTTTATTTGTAAAAAAATTGGAAAACCATTTATCATTTAACTTCCACTTGACAATTATGTTGCACTTTGTGTTGGTCTATCACATAAAATCCCAATAAAATACATTTATGTTTTTGGTTGTAACATGACAAAAATTGGAAAATATCAAGGGGTATGAATACTTTTTTAAGGCACTGTGTATATATACGTGATTCTGCACAGCCAGCCCACACTGTAGCAGTGAAACAACAGTGTGTGGTCAGCAAGTGGTTAAGGTAAAAATCCTTAACAATTTAGAATCACTTTAATATTATGCTAAAATGTTTTGTATTAGCGCTGCTTGAACCTTGAAGAAGGAGGTACACCCTGAAAGCTTGTCCTGAAAATTTGGATGTTAGTGCTATAAAAAAAAGTATCACGGATAGTGCTCAATTGTTTTTGCTGCAAGTACATTAGTACTGCTACAATCACTTTTTTTTTTTTTTTTTTAATATACAACTTTAACAGCTATATTTTTATTGGCCCTGTATAATTTATACTTGTTCTTATCTGTACATTCCAGGTGGTAAAGGTATGGGTGGACTGGAAGGTGGAATACGAGTACCAGGAATAGTTCGCTGGCCGGGTATTCTTCCTACAAATACCTCTGTTGATACGCCAACAAGTCTAATGGATATATTCCCCACTGTAACTAAGCTTGGAGGAGGCACTCTGCCCCAAGACAGGTATGATATTTCAATAAACCGATATACTACTATTACACTTTAGTAAGATTAATGCAAATGTATTTAGCATGGAACTGTTAAAAAATCTTGTATAATAAATATGTCGTCTTAGTGGAAACACACATATCATAGAACAATTTGGATAAGATGGAAAATACTACAGTTTTGATTAGCAATCTTTTTTGCACTTTCACTGCAACATCTGAGACTAGCAATAAGACCAGCAACATTTCAGATTGGTTACTGTGGACCATAACAGCAGCCAGTCAGGACTTATGAATTGATGAACACTTATGAATTGAGGGACAGGGGCTGAAACATCAAGATTTCTATCTCTAATCAACTGTTACTTTCAGAATACCTTGCACTTTAAAATAATATGAGGAAGTAGAGAGGCTGCCATTGTTGACCTTTTCCATGGCCCAATGCTAGTTCCAAGTCAATGTCTTAAGATCCTAAAGCTAGGACCAGCCAGGTAGTTGACAGTTTCAGAATGGGGTCAGCCATGGCAAGTTCTGTATTTCTCTCAGCAAATTTTTCTTTAAGATCTGTTTAGATTTATATGGGATTTAGAGATATTCATCCAATCCAGTCGCAGGACTATTCATACGATGATTGCATTAATAATAAATAATATGTAGCGCTTACCCCCTAAGGAGCCACTAGGAATTACACAGGTCTCCCTTACCTGTTCAGAGACTGCCAGGTCCCAACACCAGTTCCAAGCACACTGACAAACACAGGTTCATTCAAGGGGTGTCTTTTTTTAAGATTTATTGCAGTACTTGAACACAGTGAGTAGAGGGATGAGGGTACAGGATACTCCAAAACACATGTAGGCATTAGAAGACAGATTCTCAGGCAAAGTCCTTCAGTAGCAGCCTTAAAGCGGTTGTATACCCGCTGACACTTTTTTTTTATACCCCTGTAAGGCAAAAGGCATAATGAGCTAGTATGCACCGCATACTAGCTCATTATGAAATACTTACCTTAGAACGATATCTTACCTGGTCCGCACCGAGGTAGCTGACATGTTGCCTCGGCGTGTCTTCCGGGTATCGCGGCTCCAGCACTGTGAGTGGCTGGAGCCACGATGTCGGCACTCCCACGCATGCGCACAGGAGATTTCTTTCCGGCAAGGTCCAGCATCTGCAGGGCCTTCAGCCGAGAATCCCCTGTGCGCCGCTGCAGTCAGCGGTTCATAGCAAGGGGAATATTTCCTAAACTGTACAGGTTTAGAAGATTTTTTTTTACCTACAGGTAAGCCTTATTATAGGCTTACCTATAGGTAAAATTTAAAAAAATTACTATACAACCGCTTTAAGTAATGCTGGAGCTAGAGGGCACAGATAGCTAGTCTGATACTCTGTATGAGCAGTCCCAGTCCTGGCAGCAACATCTGGCATTCAATCCCCTAAAGCACAGGCACGCCTAGAGCCTTAGGCAAAAGGGTCTTGCTCTCAATGTTTAGAGACAGCTCCCCAACCATCTTCCCTGCAACACTCTTCAGTGAAACTGGTCCTTCTCTAGCTCAGCTTCCTTAGGTATTGTCCTCTAGCAGGCCTTCCTAAAACATGTATCTTCTCCCTAGCCACACCCTCTGAGCACCCCCTCCCAAGGATTGGCTGAGGTCAGATAAATATTCATGGCTCAGAGATTCATCCTTCTACACTATTTCTGGAAATCTTTTCCAGGCAGGCAGGACCAATCCACCCCCAAATTTAGGGATATACCTGACCAGGCTCTGCAGAACCATTAGACCAGTTAAGAGAGAGAAATTTAGCTTGCACCCGAGATCATTAAAATGAACCGGTCCTGACCTGCCCAAAATATTTCTAAGGTGCAAATAGTGCTGAAGGGCAACATGTTGTAAAATGTACTGACATATCAGCATGGATGTTGCACCACTTCCTTAAACTAAATCTCTCTAAAACTGAGCTATTAATATTCCCCCCCGCCCGTGCCCCCCTCCATGACTTTTCCATCAAAATCAACAATGCAACCATCAGTCCCTCCACCTCACGCCAAGGTACTAGGTGTAATCCTAGACTCTGACTTGTCATTTCAGCCTCAAATCCAATCGTTGTCAAAAGTTTGTAGAATTCACCTCCGTAACAGCTCTAAAATTCGCCCTTTTTTAACAAATGAAACCACCAAGCTCCTCATTCACTCCCTTGTTATCTCTCACCTTGACTATTGCAAATCCCTTCTCATTGACTTACCTCTCCATAGGCTATCCCCTCTTCAGTCTATCATGAATGCTGCTTCCAGACTTATCCACCTTACCAACTGCTCAGTGTCTGCCAACCCTCTCCTCCAATCCCTACACTGGCTCCCGATCACCCAGCGAATTAAATTCAAAATTCTAACCACAACATACAAAGCCATTCACAACTCTGCCCCAAGCTACATCACTAATCTTGTCTCCAAATATCACCCAAATCGACCTCTCTGCTCCTCTCAAGACCTCCTGCTTTCAAGCTCTCTCATCTCCTCCTCCCATGCTCGTCTCCAGGATTTCTCCAGAGCTTCTCTCATCCTCTGAAACTCGCTACCTCCATCTATCCGGCTATACCCTACTCTTGCTACCTTCTGGCAATCCCTGAAAACTCATCTCTTCAGGAAAGCCTATCACGTCTCCAACTAATCTCCTACCACTTCCACCAGCTCATTCCCCACAGTTACAACCTTTTGTACCACCTGCCCCACCCTATTAGATTGTAAGCTCTTCTGAGCAGGGCCCTCTTAATCCTATTGTATTGTATTGTATTGTATTATAACTGTATTGTCTCCCTTTTATATTGTAAAGCACTGCGTAAACTGTTGGCGCTATATAAATCTTTATATTAATCCATTGGTCCTTGTTAAGCTTCTTGCACCTCATTCATGTCATTCAACTGTCAAATGTCACAGTCTGTACTGCTCACTGAGGGTCTTGCACTTGACAGGTAAATTAAGAGGTGGAACTTTGCATTGGAGGGGGCAGGCTGACACTCAGCCTAAGATCCTAATGGTTCCACAGAGACACACAGATTAAGCTGGCCATACATTATATACATTTCTTATTCAATTTATTTTATATTTACCTTCAACTGTAGTGCAAGGGCCTTCATGATTGCATACATATTAAAATTGTTTAGGTTTGACCTCATATAATATGGTTTTGCTAAATCTAAAGGAAATATGTACCAGAAAAGTGTATAATGTATGGCCAGCTTTAGCTGGGAGACTTAACACAGGTGTGTGTGTGGATACCACAAGGTTTCTGTAATTCTGCAACTGTTGTTACCTTAGAAGCTTTTAAGGTCATGCTCTCGTTTATGGCAGGGCATGCAATTTTTTATCCTTTGCTTGTTTATGTAGTGGGTTATTGTTTTCTTGGTTCTAGGATCATTGATGGAAAGGATCTAATGCCTCTCCTGCAAGGAACTGTTCCTAATTCTGAACATGAATTTATGTTTCATTATTGTGATGACTTCTTGCATGCAGTACGATGGCACGACACAAGCAGTAAGTAAAATACATTATATAATTTCCAAGAAAATGAACTTCTTATCCACTCATCCAGCTTCACACACTGAAGGTTTTTCTTTTTGCCCCTTCCCCTTATGTCAAGTAAAGAGAGCTACAAGTACCATCCACTCTGTCTCTGTCCTGTAAATGAATGCAGGATCAGCTTTGAGAGTTAGAGGCGCTTCAGTCAATTCTGCAAAGATTAAAAGTTGTGAGCTTCAAAAACTGTAGCTGCTCTTTTTAATAAACAGACACTCACCTGTCCAAGGATCCAGTGCCATCCTCAAAAGCTCACAATGTAGACATGTTCATGTGGTAATATGATAGATAGGAGAGATGACAGAACAAAAAATATGGCAAGAGGCATGAATTTCTGATAGATATGCAAGGGAAATGGAAAAGTCGATGATAGGCACAAGAATAAACTGACTAGGTGTGTTAATACTGACACCTAAAAAATAAATAAAAATTAAAATTAAAAAATACAATATTTTGTGTAGCAAGGTTTTCAGGACTGACAGAATGACAGAGCAATAGCTTGCCAACTCACACAGAGCTAATCTGCACCCGCCCCTGGCTTCTAAGGGGGAGAGCCTCGCCAATGTGCTAGCCTGCTCAGTGCTCTACTGGGGGGGGGGGGGGGGGGGTGTGACACCATGTTGTACTGCGTCGGGTGACACCAACCCCAGCAGGGCTCACTTGTAAGGGGCCCCAGTGTCTGGACGGGCCCAGCCGACTGGCAGGCATGTGAGAGGACAGGGGCGGGTGCAGCAGAGCTCCGTGGATGCTCCTATATGTGTGTGAGTTGACAAGCTGCTCCTCTGTCATTGAGCTGATATCGGGCTCTTTGCTGCCACCTCTGGCCATTTCCTGCATGTGCACCCCTCTGCATGTGGAAGCAAGGGCTGGGGCTAGGAGGACCACCTTAAAAGAAAGGGCTGCTGTGCAAGGGAGGGGGGCTGTGTGTGTGTACATGCCGGTGTGTGCCTGTGTGTGTGTATACCCTTGTGTCATATATATATATAGTGTGTGATGGGGGGGCTGAGAGCATACACATGTGATGGGGGGGCTGAGAGCATACACATGAGATGGGGGGCTGAGTGCATACAGGTGTGAGGGGGGGCTGAGAGCGTACAGGTGTGAGGGGGGGCTGAGAGCATACATATGTGATGGGGGGGCTGAGTGCATACAGGTGTGAGAGGGGGCTGAGAGTGTACAGGTGTGAGGGGGGGCTGAGAGCGTACAGGTGTGAGGGGCGGGCTGGGAGCGTACAGGTGTGAGGGGGGCTGAGAGCGTACAGGTGTGAGGGGGGCTGGGAGCGTACAGGTGTGAGTGGGGCTGGGAGCGTACAGGTGTGAGTGGGGCTGAGAGTGTACAGGTGTGAGGGGGGGCTGGGTGCATACAGGTGTGAGGGGGCTGAGAGAGTGTACAGGTGTGAGGGAGGCTGAGAGGGTACAGATGTGAGGGAGGATGAAATGTACAGGTGTGAGGGAGGCTAAGAGTGTACATGTGTGAGTGGGGCTGAGAGTATACATGTGTGAGTGGGGCTGAGAGTGTACAGGTGTAAGGGGGCTGAGAGCATACAGGTGTGAGGGGGGCTGAGAGGGTACAGGTGTGAGGGGGCTGAGGGCGTACAGATGTGAGGGGGGCTGAATGCCTACAGGTGTGAGGGGGCTGTGGGCATACAGGTGTGAGGGGGGCTGAATGCCTACAGGTGTGAGGGGGCTGAGAGCATACAGGTGTGAGGGGGGCTAAGACCGTACAGGTGTGAGGGGGGGCTGAGAGCGTACAGATGTGAGGGGGGGCTGAGAGTGTACAAGTGTGAGGGGGGCTGAGGGCGTACAGGTGTGAGGGGGGACTGAGAGTGTACAGGTGTGTGGGGGGCTGAGAGTGTACAGATGTGAGGGGGGGCTGAATGCCTACAGGTCTGAGGGGGCTGAGGGCGTACAGGTGTGATGGGGGCTGAATGGCTACAGGTGTGAGGGGGCTGAGAGCATACAGGTGTGAGGGGGGCTGAGAGCTTACAGGTGTGAGGGGGGGCTGAGAGCGTACAGGTGTGAGGGGGGCTGAGAGCGTACAGGTGTGAGTGGGGCTGAGAGCGTACAGGTGTGAGGGGGGCTGAGGGCATACAGGTGTGAGGGGGGACAGAGTGTACAGGTGTGAGGGGGGCTGAGAGTGTACAGATGTGAGGGGGGCTGAGAGTGTACAGGTGTGAGGGGGGACTGAGAGCATACAGGCTTGTTGTCCTCGCTTACATTGATATCATGGTGAATAAAAGCAGTGTGCCTCCAACTTGAATAATAGCACAGTAAGCTCTTAACTTGCAAAGCCCTCACGAAGAATTAGGCTAATTTGTTGATTTTGGATTAATTGTGCAATCTAATGTTTGTTTGTATTTGTCAATAGGTAAGACGACTTGGAAAGTCCACTATATTTCTCCAAAATTCCCAGCAGGAGCAAATGCATGCTATGGTTCCAAGCTTTGTTCTTGCAGTGGAGAAAATGTTGCATACCACATTCCCCCATTAATTTTCAACCTTTCCAATGATCCTTTTGAGGTGAATCCTCTGCCCAATGACTCTGTGTTCTATAAGGAAGTGCTGCAGAAAACACAACTGGCTACAGCACATCATAACTCAACGTTGCATCCAGTGCCTCAACAGCTCTATGGGCTAAAAAACATGTGGGACCCCAGACTTCAGCCATGCTGTGGATCCTTTCCATTTTGTTGGTGCAACAAAGAAATCACAAGTTAGATCTAGCCATAAACATTATTGTATCTGCTATGAAAATAATCTACTCACTGTAATTTACAGAATCTGTGTATTGATAACCAAAACTTTGATGTGTACTGTACCTTTTTTGTATTTTTTTTACTATCACATGTTGTTCTTTCAAGTTCTGCTGTGCTGGTGAAACAAACTAAAACATGATAGTGTTATAATGGCAGAAAAAAGTTTTAAAAAATGGATCAATTTATTATCAAATTGGTGATAAAAGGTTTTAATAAACTCAATTTTATATTGAAATGTTTTCCAATGGGGAAAATACAATTTTAATGTTTCCTTCTTTATTTTTGAAAGAGAGGGGGGAATTTTGGGACTTTAAATGAGGCACATGTGTGGTGTGCCTCCATCCCTGGTTCAGAAAAAAGAGTGGGAGTTTTGGGACTTTAAATGAGGTCCATGGACAACAGGAGGGTGATGGAATAAAACTGCATATTTATTGATCGTAAAACTGTATCAAACATATCAATAACATAAACCACATGAGAAAAAAGCATTATAATAAAAGTCATTCCATAAATATTCATACACACATATGTATGTGCGCATGTAATAAGGCATCAAGAATACATCAAATATGTCAGCTAGACACCACATAGTGGTCTCAACTGATTGGTTAATACATAAAATGAATACATGTATATACACATAAGAGCAGCACTTAGCGGTGGAAATAAAAATAGTATAAAACAGTGAAACCATAATTTGATTGAAGGAAGATGTTCTAAGTTGATGGTATGATGTGAGCATGTGTCTGTATAACAAATTGTCCGATGCGTTTCGTGTAAACCACTCATCAGGGGCAGGATGCTCAGAGATATCTATAAGGTGTGGTAAAATAGAAATTAATCTGTTTGTAAATAATTGTAACAGGGAGAGGTAAATATGCCCCCCCTGAGTACTTACATGGAATCAGTGCAGAGAGGTGTGGTAATTATGGAGCCAAGGCCAGAATAGTAATCTTTACTGGGAGCTGAGGTGGTAGAGCCGCGTGCTGGCGAGGCACGTACACAGAACCCCCAACATACACAGAACCCGGGTAAATGGGTTTTGAGATGGAACAAAATACTGTGCCAGTAATGACTGCCAAGAGAAAACTAGGAAAAAGGATGCATAATCAGTGTGTCATAATATGCTGATAAAGAAAAAAAGAATTGCGCTAGGTGCTGAATGAAAAGGCAAATAGTGATAAGGAAAAAAAACGTAAAGGAGGTCCTGCAGCTAAGCACTATAACCCCAATACAAGGGCACATAGAAAAAGACTTAAAGCGGGGGTCCACCTATCTATCGTTTTTTTTTTTTTTGAGTTCATTAACAAACTTTTCTTCTCAGCATTACATACTGACATATTGTGTGTAATATGTCCGCCTGTGTCAGATTTCGTCGGAAAGAACTTATATTAACTTATATTATTCACTGCAGGCGGTTTCCATCTTCATTGTGGGCATTTGAAGCCCACAAGCATTTATTTCCTGGATGTGGTGAATGCTGTGCTCCCAGCATTCACCGCTCATTCCCGCACATGCTGAGTGGCATCCTGGGAAGCCTGAGACTAGCTCCCAGGAGTCTGGGAGAGGCTAGAAACACGCCTACTCCCACGGGAGGAGAACCAGGAAGTGCATAGAAGAATAGAAAAATAAAAGGTAATTATGTCGATTTAAAATTTTTTAAACGGCATGTCAGCATCTAGGCAAGGAAGAGAATACATACAGATATTGTTCAAAATTTGGGTGGAACCCCGCTTTAAAAGGACAGTGCAGCGCTGGACCAATTGCAAAGTGAATAAATATGTGATTAAATGTTATAAATTAATATAAAATATATAACTAGAAAATTAACCTACAGTGATAAAAAAACAGCCAGTGAGGAGGGCTAGTGAGAAACCATACAATACAAAATGTGCAAGTGATAAAAAACAAATGTTGTGAAAGCATAAAAATTTAGAACAAAGTTCATAAATGTGATATAGGTGAAAAGACAAGTCCAAAGATTAATCAATGCAGGGTTCGGAGTCGAATAATCCACCGCCAGTGCAGCCCGCCACCAGGTGATAAGTAATGGAGGCTTGCCAGAGAGCCTGCGACCGTCCTTACTCAGGCGGGTCAAAACAGGCTTAGTAGTGGAAGATGGACTCCTGGGGATGTCCCATGGTAAACTCCATAGGATGTCTTGCCAGCCTCCTTCCCGGGCAGCTGATCAACAGTAGCAGGGGCGCCAGTACGGAAGGAATACTCCCAAGGGCGCTTCCAATATTTCTTCCCAGAGAGATCAGGCGAAGGTAAATCACAGATCCCAAAAAAAGAAAGAGGGACTCCAATAGTGCAGATAAACTATGACTGTTTCATTTATTAAGTAAAATAGGTTAAAAAAAAACAGATAAAAAGGAACAACATCAGCAGAGGTGACAAATAAACTCCTTTGCCGTTAAAAATGGGATTGCGCATGCGCGATGCATGCTAGCGGTGTTGTAACAGTCCAGACTGCAGTGCATGCTGAGCTTCAGACAGTAGATCCCACTTCTGTATGTGTTCCTGGGTCTGGCACTTTTCAGGGAATTACCCTCCTTCATCAACCTTCTAAAACACACCCTGCCTCTCTAGACCAGTGTGCCTTCTCTCTTAGGGCTTGTTCACAATTGACTAAATTTCTGACACTCAACAAATGCTTCTATAGCATTTGTATGGCATTAGTATGGGCGTCAGACAGGAGTCAATGAGCTTTAGAATGGGGGGTTTTACAGGCTTTAAATAGCTCCCTATGAGCAGTTTCGTAGAGTTTGATGAGGCTTCAATTTTGAAGCGAAGCGACACTAGCGCTTAGTGTGAACAGCACAATATGCTGTCTATTATATCTTGTGCATAGGCATTTCAGGGGCATTTTTCACACCTGTCAAACGCCTGCTCTTAATGCCAGTGTGAACTCAGCCTTATACTTACATTCACCCATGGGAGCTTCCTGTGCAAGCTCTGAATTGCAACTTTACTTTAGGGCAGGGGTAGGCAACCCCCGGCACGCAAGGCCTCTTTAGCCGGCCCTCGGCTCCCTCCTCATCAGCAGTGTCGGTGAGACACTAATGCATTCCAATTTCAGAATTTCCCATGCTGCCCCTGCACTGAGGGGGAGGCACTATGCCCCCACACATTGTAAAAGATGGGAAACATTGTTTGGTTCTATAACTTTGCTGTAGCTGCAATTGTCAGCTTTTGTGATGGGGAACAGATTGGGTGCAGTTTTGCTAGGAGGGGGGCGGTCCCTGTTTTCAGGAGGAGGAGGATTGTCATTGGCCACTGCTAAAGCCAATCACAGTCCTGCTAGCCCCACCCACCATCTGGAGGAAGATGACTCACTTGGTTGCCACTACCAATCTCAGAAAGAAGGGATTTCACTGTGACTGAGAAAACCACAATCAGGAGACAGTTTGTGGAATTACTGTTGAGCTTCTGGAAACTTGTGCAGGGGGTAACAGTGGTGGAAGAGATGAGAAGGGGGTTCAACAGTGGGACAGAAGAGCAGGGGGGTACAGTAATGAGGCAGAGGGGTTCAGTTTTGGGACAGATGAGCAGGGGGGTTCAACGTTGGGTCAGATGAGAAGGGGGTTTAGTGGTGGGACAGAAAAGCAGGGGGGTAGAGCAGTGGGGCAGATGTGAAAGGAGGTGTATTGGTGGGACAGATGAGCAGGGGGTTACAGTGGTGGGGCAGGAGAGCTGGGGAAACAGAGGTGAGACAGATGTGCAGGAGATACATTGGTGGGGCAGATGAGAAAGCGGGTTACAGTGGTGGGGCATATGAGAAAGCGGGTTACAGTGGTGGGGCAGATGAGCAGATGGGTTCAGTATCAGGACAGATGAGATACTGAGAAAAGCATAGGGATACGGCTGTGGAGCAGATGTGCAGGGAGGTACAGTGGTGGGGCAGATAAGAAAAGGGGTACATTGATGGGGCAGATGAGCAGAGGGGGTAACAGTGGTGGTACAGAAGAGCAAGGGGGTACAGTGTTGGGGCAGATGTGCAGGAGGTACAGTGGTGGGAGGGATGAGAAGGGGGTTCAGCGGTGGGGCAGATGAGCAGGGGAGTACAGCAGTGGGGCATAGGAGAAAGGAGGTGTGTTGGTGGGACAGATGAGTAGGGGGATACAGTGGTGGGGCAGATGTGCAGAGGAGAAAGGAGGTACATCGGTGAAACACATGAGCAGAAGAGCAAGGGGGTACAGTGTTGGGGCAGATGTGCAGGAGGTACAGTGGTGGGAGGGATGAGAAGGGGGTTCAGCGGTGGGGCAGATGAGCATGGGGTTAAAGTGGTGGGAAAGATAAGCAGGGGGTTCAGTGTTGGGGCAGATGAGAAGGGGGTTCAGCGATGGGACAGAATAGCAGGGGAGTACAGCGGTGGGGCAGAGGAGAAAGGAGGTATATTGGTGGGACAGATGAGTATGGGGTTACAGTGGTGGGGCAGAAAAGCAGGGGAAACAGAGGTGGGGCAGATGTGCAGAAGCTACAGTGGTGGAGCAGATGAGAAGGGGGGGTTACAGTGTTGGGGCAGATGAGCAGATAAGTTCAGTGTTAGGACAGATAAGAAGATGGTTCAACGGTGAGACAGAGGAGCATAGTGGTACGGCTGTGGGGCAGATGTGCAGGGAGGTACAGTGGTGCAGCAGATGAGTAAGGGGGAACATTGGTGGGGCAGATGAGCAGGGGGTTACAGTGGTGGGACCGAAAAGCAGGGGGGTACAGTGGTGGGGCAGATGTACAGGGGGTTTCAGTGGTGGGGAAGATGTGCAGGGTAGTACACTGGTGGGGCAGATGCGCAGGGGGTTACAGTGGTGGGGCAGATGTGCAGGTGGTTACAGTGGTGGAGCAGATAGGAAAGGGGGTACATTGGTGGGGCAGATGAGAATGTTGTACATTGGTGGGGCAGATGAGAAAAGTGGGTACAGTGGTGGGGCAGATGAGAAAGGGGGTACAGTGGTGGGACAGAAGAGCAGGATGGTACAGTGGTGGGGCAGATGTACAGGGGGTTACAGTGGTGGGACAGATGAGCAGGGGTACAGAGGTGGAGCAGATGTGCAGGGGGTACAGTGGTGGGACAGATGAGCAGGGGGGTACAGTGGTGGGACAGATGAGCAGGGGGGTACAGTGGTGAAACAGATTTTCAGTGGGACAGTTATCTGAGGTGTGAAGGTGCAGGAATTGGGGCTGATATGAGGTGTAAATGTGCAGGAATTGAGGCTGATCTGAGGTGGGAAGGTGCAGGAATTGGGGCTAATCTGAGGTGTGGAGTTGCAGGAATTGGGGCTGATCTGAGGCCTGAGAGTGCAGGATGTTAATTTCTCACTATTACTCAAGTAGTTTACAGCATTTACTTTATAAAAAATCCTTTTTGTGATTGAGAGTGTGAAGTTGACATTTTTTTATTATAAAATTGACATGCTAAATTTCTTTGAAAACATTTTTCAGCAGACTGTGCTCAAAAGGTTGCCTACCCCTGCTTTAGGGCTTCAAGAAACCTGATATTAAAGCGGAGTTCTGCCAATTTTTTTTTTTTTAAGTCAGCAACTATAAATACTGCAGCTGGTGACTTTTAAAATACGGACACTTACCTGTCCAGGGCGCCCGCGATGTCGGCACCCAAAGCCGATCTGTCCCTCGGCTCTTGGGTGGAGGTCGCCGCCATCTTCGGTAAGGGAATCAGGAAGTGAAGCCTTGCAGCTTCACAGCCTGGTTCCCTACTGCCCACGCGCGAGTCGCGCTGCACAATCCCACTCGCCCCTGCTGTTTTCTGGGACCTGTGTGTCTCGTAGAAAACAGCGGGGGGGATAGAGGAGGCGCCGGACATGGCTTAGATAGCCGCAGATACTGCGGCTATCTATGCCCGGAAGTGGGAGCAAATACCTGGACTAGACAGGTATCTGCTCCCCCCTCCCCCCTGAAAGGTGCCAAATGTGACACGGGAGGGGAGGAGGATTTCGAAAAGCGGAAGTTCCATTCGTACATGTTGCATTTTTATGGTTCAGTCTGGAGTTTATTGGATACCAGTTTGCTACATTTATTTATGTCACATAATTGTGCCTCTCCACTGCCACCCAAGAAAGCTGGGTGTTCAAAACTCTGCAAGAAAGCTCCCATGTCTCTGAGAATTAAAGAAAGGTCCAGGGTAAGAGTTTTTTTCTTTTTTTTTTTCAGCTGCCAGCAATTGTTGTTTTTTTTATTTGGGGGGGGGAGGGGGGGCAAGGACAGTAAACAAAGAAAAATCCCACTTAAGGGACATTTCAGTCTTTGAGTTGCTTGAAAAAGATTGTTTGTCAAAAATGAGTAGCCACAATGATGAGCAATAGTGTTTTACCAGTTGTATGATAAAGTGGTGGGTTTTATCCAGCTAGCTTTAATTGTTTCTTGCTTATTCATTTCCAAGTTTATGCTTTTGTAACTAGGATTGCAAAAACATTTTTCATCTCAAGAAAAGGTTTCACGTGAGAAGAAAAAATAATTGGGAAAATTTCGAGAAAATGGCAAAAACAGCACTATGCAACATAACATATTGATTCCCAGCTGCATTGTGTTTAACCACTTTTACAATACTAGACACTTTCACCCCCTTCCAGTCCAGGCTATTTTTAAGTTTTCAGGGCTGTCGTACTTTGAATGACAAATACTCAGTCATACAACATTGTAGCCAAATTCATTTTTTATAATTTTTTGAGACAGATAGAGCTTTCTTTTGGTGTTATTTAATCACCACTGTTTTTTTTTATTATTATGATATAATGTTTATTAGTTTTTTATGAAAACTGATAACAAACATAATGAGCGTTGAGCAACACAGGCATTTACAATAACATGCATTGGGCATCGACACAGAAAAAGTCATAGCAACCAGAATAGAGGAGGGCCCTGAGGGGTTACTCGAGAAATTAAGATTATTATTATCCTCTCCAAGTCATTAAGGTTTTGAGGCTGACGTTTGATAAGTCGAACCTTCAGCTCCCTCCATATGTTTTCTATGGGATTAAAGTCTGAAGTCTGGCTAGTCCACTCCAGGACCTTAATGTGCTTTGTTGCATTGGCTGTGTTTGTTTTGGGTCATTGTAATGCTGGAATACCCATCCACAATCCCTTTTCAATGCCCTGGCTAAGGGAAGGAGGATCTCACCCAAGATTTGATGGTTATTTTGTGTTTCTTCCATTTGCGAATCACACCAACTGTTGTGACCCTCTCACCAAGCTGCTTGGCGATGGTCTTGTAGCCCATTCCAGGCTTGTGT
This sequence comes from Lithobates clamitans, assembly GCA_037952925.1. Classification (NCBI taxonomy): domain Eukaryota; kingdom Metazoa; phylum Chordata; class Amphibia; order Anura; family Ranidae; genus Lithobates; species Lithobates clamitans. Next base: position 4,176,886 of record JBBGZY010001371.1, read on the forward strand.
AGGTCTACAACATGGGTGTTCAACCTGTGGCCCTCCAGCTGTTGTGGAACTACAATTCCCATCATGCCTCTTCCTTTGGAAATCATGCTTGTAACTGTCAGTGGCTTGCAATGCCTTGTGGGACTTGTAGTTCTGCAACAGCTGGAGGGACACAGAGTGAGCACCTATGGTCTACAAGCTTGTCCCTGACATCCTTGGACAGCTCTTTGGTCTTGGCCATTGTGGAGAGATAGGAATCTGATTGATTGCTTCTGTGGACAGCTGTATTTCAAACAGGTAACAAGCTGAGATTACGAGGAATCCCTTTAAGAGAGTCCTTGTAATCTCAGCTCATTACCTGTATAGAAGACACCTGGGAGCCAGAAATTTTGCTGATTGATAGGGGATCAAATACTTATTTCACTCATTAAAATGCAAATCAATTTATAATTTTTTGAAATGCGTTTTTCTGGATATTTTTGTTGTTATTCTGTCTCTCACTGTTTAACCAGTTCTGGACCAGCCGCCGCAGTTATACTGCCGCAGGTTGGCTCGGCTGGGCGAAGCAACGTTACTCTACATTGGGCGCACACGCGTGCCCCCTAGGCAGCCGCAACGATCGGATTTGCTTCAGAACCGATCAGTCTCCAGACCCAGGCCAATGATTTCTGTCTTGGACCTGGTGATCGGTTCTGGCGAATTAAATCCTTCCCTTGCCTGTGTAAGTGTAAACACAGGCAGGGGAAGTGATGTCATCTCCCCTCGTGGAACTCTTTTCGTTCCAGAGAGAGGAGAGAAGACATCTCACAGTAAGTTGCACCAACACTACACTAACGCAGTACACATAGGCACACTTGTCACCCCCCGATCGCCCCCCCAGTTAACCCTCTCACTCCCTGTCACAGTGTCACCCAGTGCAGTGTTCATATTTTTCTTTGATCAGCGTACTGGTGTCATTTGTGACAATAATCAGTGTTAGGTCTAGGGACCCCCCCTAAACCCTCTAATAAAGGTTTAACCCCTTGATCACCCCCTGTCACCAGTGATCACTGTATTAGTGTCACGGGTGACGCTGGTTAGTTACTTACTTCTCTGTACAGACGGCGCTGTGATTGGCCAAGCATGTGGGTCATAGTGCATGCTTGGCCAATAATCACCCAACAATGCACTGCAGTGAAATTACTAAAGGACTTGTCGAAAACCGTCTCTTGTGTTTTTTAACCTTTTTCACACTTTTTTTATAAAATGGTAGGGGTACATTTGTACCCCATTACCAATTCACACGGGGGGGCCGGGATCTGGGGGTCCCCTTGTTAAAGGGGGCTTCCAGATTCTGTTAAGCCCCTCGCCCGCAGACCCCCACAACCACCAGGCTAGGGTTGTGGGGATGAGGCCATTCTCCCCATCAACATGGGGACAAGGTGCTTTGGGGGGCTACCTCAAAGCACCTTCCCAATGTTGAGGGCATGTGGCCTGGTACGGTTTAGGAGGGGGGAGCTCTCTCATCCCCCCTCTTTTCCTGTGGCCTGCCAGGTTGCATGCTCGGATAAGGGTCTGGTATGGATTTTGAGGGGGACCCCCGCATAATTTTTTTTTTTAATTTTGGCGTGGGGTTCCCCTTAATATCCATACCAGACCTGAAGGGCCTGGTATGGAATTTAGGGGACTTCCACACCATTTTTTTTTAGATTTTAGTTTGGCGTTCCCCTGTGGGGAAATCCCATGTCGTTTTTTATCAATGAACTTTTATGTGTATTGTTGAACCGACAATTCATTATAGCCGCGAGTAGTTTTAAATGACTTTTTTTCCTTTGAAATTTCGTTTTGCTGTCAGACTGTTCTAAACACGGGAAACATGCGCCCCTTTACAATCATACTATAGACACCCCCCAGGTACAAAATTTAAAGGAATATTACACTTTTATTGTTTCACTTTAAGCATTATTAAAATCACTGATCCCAAAAAAATGGCCGTTTTTAAAGTTTCTTTTTGCATTGATACATGTCCCCTGGGGCAGGACCCAGGTCCCCAAACACTTTTTATGACAATAACTTGCATATAGGCCTTTAAAATGAGCACTTTTGATTATTCATGTTCGTGTCCCATAGACTTTAACGGTGTTCGCATGTTCAATCACATTTTTTGCCTGTTTGCATGTTCTGATGCGAACCGAACCAGGGGGTGTTCGGCTCATCCCTACTATCTACCCATAAGGCCAGACGCTGGTAGAAAAAAGTCTGTATATTTATTCCAGTTGGCTCTGCTGAATACTTACTGTATGTGCTATACAAAGCTTCGGGACGAACTGGATCTTTCATTAAATTGCAGGAAGAGATCATCACAGCACTTCTGTTTCCAAATGGTGCTGTGGCTCACCTTCCCAATTCAAATGCAGTGAGCCGGCTGCATGAGAGGCATTTTCCATATGTCCTCCCTGGTACCACTACCCAAAGAAATCCCCAAAGAAGATGTTGTGTCTGCAGAAAACGCAGATTTAGGCGTGACACGTGCTTTTATTATCCCTCCTGTCCTGAATAACCTGATCTCTGCATCGGTGACTGTTTCAAACGCTACCACACACTAGTGGAGTATTAGCGTAAGGTACAGATTTGCACAGTTCTAGGGCACACTTACACAGGGTCTCGAAAGGTGAGATGGCCATAACATTTTGAGAGACCCTAATCTGGAACATTTACAGTTCATACAAAAGTGCAAAAAAAAAAAACACACACAAAAACACAAAAAAAGCCAAAAATAGTTGTGGTTTTATTTTTCTTCTCTCTCTATTGTTCTCTCTCTTATGTCCGCTTTCTATTGTCCGCTCTATTGTTCTCTCTCTATTGTTACTATTTTAGAACTGTAATGTTTTATTTTTACTATGTTTTATTCTATTTGCTTTGCAGGTATGGTATGTCTTACTATTATACTGTAATGTTACTTTGTTTAATTGTTAGCCATCATTTACTTAGCAGGTACGCCATTCAGCTGCAGCACGGGTTTATTTATTCTGACAGCAACAGGGTTTGCTCCCACAATACATAAAGCCATGATTCCAGCGCTGTAGGAGGTGATTCCACCACCACAGTTAAAACAAAGAACATATATGCTGAAGCATGGGGGCAGGGGTAGAGCAGCGATTTGCTCCTAACATTAGGGGCGGATTGCCCCCATGCTTCGGCATACATTTTTTTGGCACGGATTGCGTTTAAAAATCAAGTTGTTTTATTGAGTTAATGTTTTATCGTTACCATTGTTTGCTTTTCAAGTACGCCATTCAGCTGCAGCACTGATTTATTTATCTTGACAGCAACAGTGTTTGCTCTCACGGTACGTAAATCAGCGACTCCAGCGCTGTAGGAGGTGATTTCATCACCACAGTTTAAAAAGAAAATGGTGCAAGTATTCTCATCATTAGAAGTGGGTGGATGAAGGGTGGTATGGTGGCCATACCCACCGATCAATCTCTTTTTTTGGTTCAGCCCACAGGCTGCATGAAAAAAAGAACATTACAATATATGCCAAACAAGGACCAGTAACGTACTGGTATGTTGCTGGACTTTAAGTGATTATTCCAGAATGATGCCTGCAGGTTTAGGTATCATCTTGGTATCATTCTTTTCAGCCAAGGGTCAGCTTTCATGTAAAAGCAATCCTAGTGGCTAATTAGCCTCTAGACTGCTTTTACAACCACCCCATCGTCTCTCTTGGATTTCTCGGACTCTCCTGTCTCAACAGGGAACCCGAAAATGCAGCCGGTGGTTCCGCCAGCTGACCATAGAGCTGATCGGAGACTAGAATGGCTCCAATCATCTCTATGGCCTAAGAAACCAGAAGCCATGAGCATTTCATGACTTTTCACCGGATATAAACAGCGCCATTGGGAAATCGAGAAAGTATTTTATCACACCGATCTTTGTGTGGTCAGATGCTTTGAGGGCAGAGGAGAGATCAAAGGTCTAATAGACCCCAATTTTTTCAAAAAAAGAGTACATGCCACTACCTATTGCTATCATAGGGGATATGTACATTCCCTGAGATAACAATAAAAATGATAAAAAAAAAAATGAAAGGAACAGTTTAAAAATAAAATAAAAAAGCAAAATAAATGGGGCATGGCCAAGCAGGGAATGGAGTAGGACGTGCAGACGCTAGCTCCGCTGAGTATCTTGATGAATCCTCCTCACATCATCACAATCCTGCCTCACCGAGACCTGGGTCCTAGCGCATTGTGTTCCCCTACATACCTGCTATCCACAGAGGTAGATATTTCCAGGCCCATGATGTCCAGACATGGACCAGCCTCAGGAATGGCACCAGACACCCCCGGCCCTGAAAGAGCAGAGGGCAGGAACCCAGTGGCTTTTATTGAAACCTGGCTAAAGGACACATTTGGCAGTAATGCATTTTCCCCTATGTTTGCGGTTGAAAGGGCCCACCTAGTCCCCTCGCGGCCACCGCCACAGGGAGCCCCACTGCATCCCTTCCTATTTCGTCTGTTAAACTACAAGGACCAGAATGCCATCCTGAGTAAAGCTAGAATGGCTGGAATCCTAAAGGTGGACAACACCAAGGTGTCATTATTTCCGGATTTTTATGCGGAGGTGCAGTCGCCAAAGATCCAAATTCATTGATATCAAGCAACGTCTGAGGGCCCTTAATGTTCAATATTTTATATTGTATCCTGCAAAGCTGAAAGTGATTGCCAATGGCACTTTGCATTTCTTTGAAAATCCTTCTGCGGCTATGCACTGGCTGGATAGAGAAAAGCGAGCCCTAGCACAACGTCCTGCATAGGCAAAATATTATTCCTCTTTTGTTGCACTTTGTTCAAGTGGTGCTCTATTGAGATATAATCTCTTTTCATCATGGTGGAGATGGTTTTCCATACTATTTGTTTCTCCCCCTCTGCACGTCACCTTTGCACGCCTGTACCCTGGCATCAGGGGGATACTGATGTCACTTCCACTGGTGAAAAGTTTGAACAAACTTCATGCGCCTCGGGCTACGCAAGATCCGCCGGCACGAAGTCCTGTGAGGACTGAACCCCCCCGAGAGGTTGGGGACTACTTTGATTATGTGCAGCCCTGTTGGTCAGACACTTTGTTTACTTTAAGGATACACATTTTCTTTTTCCCTCTCCAAGTATAACCCTCTTCTTCCTACAGGTGGGACAATTATGTGAATGTTTGCTGATATTATTACCTGTACCCTCCAAGAGATGGCGTAAGGTGCTGGGTCTGGTATTTGTGGCCACATGGGCAGGCTGGGATGCATACTATATACGAAGAGTATTAGTGTATAACATGAGTAGTAGACTGGTGATACCCTGTGTGATGGTGGGCCCCTCGGCCCTTAGCTTTACATCTCAAACTGACTGGGAATGGCAAATCAAGGGCTAATGCTCCTCTCATGGAATATAAGGGGACTAGGGGACACAACCAAGCGGAGTGCAATGTTTAAATATTTCTCTAGGCTGCAGCCACACTTGATCTGTCTCCAGGAGACGCATCTGCGACCTGATTCGATCTGTCTGTTGCGATTGCGCAGATATCCTACACAGTTCCACTCAGTACACTCCTCCTATTTCAGGGGAGTTAGTGTGCTGGTTTCTGGAGGGATCTCTTTTCATTGTTTGCAACGGAGGATTGACGGGGACGGCAGATTTGTGTTTTTATTATGTAAGCTTAATGAATTTATGTGTATTGCGGCAGCCATGTATGTTCCTCCCCTATACTCCTCGGACCCTCTCAAGAAATTGGCCCAGTTCATGGCCCTATACCCCAATGTACCGGTCCTCACCCTGGGGGACTTCAATAATGTCCTAGACACACAACTGGACAGATTATCCTTAAACCCTTGACCGACTGGTCACTCCACTGGTAGAACCATATTTGCATCCTTGTTGGCCGAACTGGGTCTGAGAGATGTGTGGAGGGACATCCATCGGTCAAATGCTATTCATGTCACTCAGCCTCACATGGTGGCCTTTCGCGCATAGACCTCGGCTTGGGTAATGTCCCCCTTATGCAGAGGGTGCTGGATGCAGCTTATGAACCCCGATTGCTTTCTGACCATTCTCCCTTTTGGGTACGGATAGATGTCATGGCTCAGGAGGTTCGTCCCCTCTGGAAGATTAATCCATTCTGGCTGACACTGATGGGATTTCTAGTGCCTTGGGGGAGTTCCTAAGTTTCAACAGGGGCTCTGCAAGGGCGGCTGTTGTCTGGGATTCTCTCAAGGCGTTCCTGAGGGGATGTCTAATTCGAGAGATCACTAGTGTGAAGAGGAGGTCAGGAGAATGGGAATCCAGAATCAGGGACGACCTACAAACTAGAGAGCAGAAAGTGGTCACCGGCCCCTCCCAAAAGAATAGAGAGATATGGATTGAGGCCCAATAATTATACAATTCAGTAGTGTTGTCGGCAGCCGAGTAGAGGAGATTTTTCTTACAACAAGAGTATTATGAGGAGTGAGAGAATATGGGCCACCTTCTTGCATTGTTAGCCAGGGAACAAAGAGACATGGCTTCCATTCTGGCCATTAAGTCGGTGACAAGGGAGACTCACACCCTTGGGGCGGACATACTGCAGGTATTTCACCAATTTTACACAGATTTATACTCCTCTAGGGCTGCGGCCAGCCCCTTTGAGCTGGAGTCATTCCTACGGGACTGTACCTTCCCTCAAGTCTCGGAGGCTGATAGGACCATGCTGAGTGCTCCGATCACCATGAAGGACTTGACAGAGGCCCTTCAGGGTGCTAAGAAACATAAATCTCCGAGCTTGGACGGCTTACCCGCTGAGGTTTATTTGTGCTATAGTGGCATCCTCCTTCCACAGCTGCTGCAGGCTTTTTCTGCGGCGGAGGAGGAGGAGTGTCTACCGGATAGTATGCAAGAGGCCATCATAGTTGTGATACCCAAACCGGGGAAGGACAAGCTCCTACTGGATTCATACAGACCCATATCCTCTTGAATTTGGATGTCAAACTCCTGCTGCGGGTACTGGCGAACAGACTGTCCAAAGTGATTGGGGGACTCGTGCACAAAGACCAATCTGGGTTTATACCTACTAGGTCTACAGCCAATAATATAAGATGCCTCTTTATGAACCTACAAACCCCAGTGTACAATCCTGGAGGGAGGGCCATTCTGTCTCTGGATGCCACTAAGGCTTTTGACAGTATGGAGTGGCCCTATCTCTGGAAGATCCTAGCTCATTTTGGCCTGGGTGAGAGGTTTGTTAATTGGGTGAAGATCCTCTACTCGGCCCCCCGGGCGAGACTTCGCATTAACAATACTCTATCACAGTCATTTGCATTACATAGGGGCACTCGGCAGGGGTGCCCGCTGTCGCCCCTGTTGTTAGCCCTTGCGGTGGAACCTTTGGCTATACTAATCCGTGGATCCTCTGAGATAGTGGGATTCCGTAGAGGCCTCTCTGAGGAAAGGATTTCTCTTTACGCCAATGATGCCCTACTTTATCTCGGAGATACGAATACCTCTCTGCAGGCGCTGATGATGCTTATAACCAAGGCTTTTGACAGTGTGGAGTGGCCCTACCTCTGGGAGATCCTAGAGGCCTCTCGGAGGAAAGGATTTCTCTTTACGCCCGTGATACCTTACTTTATCTCAGAGATATGAATACCTTTCTGCGGGAGCTGATGGCGCTTATAACCAGGTTTTGCAAATTCTCAATAAATTGGACCAAATCCATCCTGATGCCCCTAGATCCCATGACAAAACCCATGCCCCAGGAGGCAGGACAAATTACTATTGCCGAATCATTTAGATATCTGGGGATCATGGTGACTCCAGACACTTCCAAATACCTTGAACTAAATTTGAGCCCCTTATTGGATAAACAAAGAGAAAAGTCCCTTAGCTGGTGCAAGCTCCCCCTATCAGTCGTCGGGAGAGTAAACTTGATAAAAATGATCTGGGCCCCACAACTGCTGTATGTCTTTCAGAATTCCCCCATGTGGATCTCTAATAAATGGTTCAAGAGAATAGATACACAGACGCGAGACCTCATTTGGAAACGGAAAGGAGCCAGAATTAGTTTAACCACCTCAATACAGGGTACTTTCACCCCCTTCCTGCCCAAGCCATTTTTCAGTTTTCAGCGCTGTCGCACTTTGAATGACAATTGCGCGGTCATGTTACACTGCACCCTAATGAAATTTTTATCATTTTTTCCCCACAAATAGAGCTTTCTTTTGGTGGTATTTGATCACCTCTGCGGTTTTTACTTTTTGCGCTATAAACAAAAGAAGAGGGACAATTTTGAAAAAACACAATATTTTTTACTTTTTGCTATAATAAATATCCAATTTTTTTTTTTTTTTAACACATTTTTTCCTCAGTTTAGGCCGATACGTATTCTTCTACATATGTTTGGTAAAAAAAAATTGCGATAAGCGTATATTGATTGGTTTGCGCAAAAGTTATAGCGTCTACAAAATAGGGGATAGATTTATAGCATTTTTATTATTTTTTTATTTTTTACTAGTAATGGCGGCGATCTGCGATTTTTATTGTGACTGCTATATTGCGGCAGACACATCGGACACTTTTGATACATTTTTGGGACCATTCACATTTATACAGCGATCAATGCTATAAAATTGCATTGATTACTGTGTAAATGTGACTGGCAGGGAAGGGGTTAACACTAGGGGGCGATGGAGGGGTTAATGTATGACCTAAGGAGGTGATTCTAACTGTGGGGGGAGGGGACTGACTGGGGGAGGTGACTGATCGGTGTCCCTATGTACAAGGGACACACCATCGGTCTCCTCTCCTCTCTGACAGGACGTGGATCTGGGTTTACATGCACAGATCCACGGTCCTGCTCTGTTACCCGGCAATCGCGGGCACCCGGCGGACATTGCGGCCGCCGGGCACGTGCACCGGGTCCCGAGCGACGCAGCGGGCACAAGCGCACGCCCCCTAGTGGCTCGGGAGGGCGAGGACGTCATATGACGTCCGCCCAGAACAACAGAAGCCTCGTCCCGCCGTCATATGACGGTGGGCGGTGGCTTACTGGTTAAATACCCTACAATATAGTAAAGATAGAGGAGGTCTAGAGGTACCGCATCCCAAACTATATTTTTTGGCCTCTCAAATGCAGCAGCTCACGGGGTGGGAGAGTGATGAAGTCTTGGATGATCCCATAGTCCGTCTAGTGGTTTGAACCAAACCGGACTTAAAAGCAAGCTCCAATCTGGAAATGGATCTCCCTGGTTTGCCCCCGAACTCACCGACGGTGGGTCTCCTTAGAAAAGTATGGGGGGCAGTCAGGGAGGCACTGAAGGTTGAGGGCCCCTTAGGATTCACCCCTCTGTGGGATAATCCTAGATGCCCAGAACTCAATAAACTAGAGGGATTCACCCTATGGAAACGTAAGGGGATTTGGATTTTCTCACAGGTATATATAGGAAATGTATTGAAATCTTTTGTACAACTCTACTTAGAACTTACACTCCCCACTAGATGTTTCTTTCAGTATTTACAATTCCGACACGCCCTACAGGCTCAGGGTCAGGTGACCTCCCTGTCGGTGACCTCCTCCCCGCTTCTAAGGGAACTATTTCATGCGACCATCAGAAAAGGACAGATTTCCACAATCTATTCAGCATTGTTACTCTCCATTCAGGACTATGCGTCCTTGAAATGTAGAGCTAAATGGGCCACAGACATTGGAGAGATTAATGGCTGTTTCTGTACCTGATAGGGGGTGCACTCCCACTTGGGATCCAGCTTACTATCTCTTTTGCCCTTGGTGTTCTTCACCAACACCTGGTTTCCCGGTCACAATGGCAGCTCCTCTAGGGCAGAATCCTCGGCCAAGTCCTTGTGTCTATCCAGGACTACCTGGTTGGCTGTCTGTAACCAGTCCCAGTGTTCTTGTACCCAAGTGCTGGTCAGGCGGGATGTAGAGCACTCAGGGGAGCCCAGCAAGTGTGGCCTGTGGCTCGGTGTAACATGTTATTGTAGGCTCTTACTACATCCCCCACATGTTGGTACCATCGGTCTCTATGACCTTGTTCAAGAGTCCATTGCCAAAGGATGGTAACGGGTGGTATGCGAATTGCAGATACCACTGAGGCAGCACAGTTCAGACATGATCAGTGACTCAAACTTTGGGCCTTGGTCTGAGAGTATACATTTGGGACAGCCATATGGTTGGACCATGTGTTCCCAAAACAATTTAGTCATGGTGGGGGCCATCTGGTCCTTGGTGGGGACTACCACAGTGCACTTGGTGAAGTGGTCAACAAGGACCAGAGCATAACAATACCCTGAGGGGGAGCTGGAGATCTTCAGGAAGTCTACTGTAACCAGCTCAAAGGGCTTGGAGGTGGTAATTGGGACCTACTAAATATTAGGTGAGTGGTCATATTGTGAAAGTATTCAGACCCCTTTAAATTTTTCCTCATTAATGTACACACAGCAGCCCATATTGATAGAAAAACACAGAATTGTTGACATTTTTGCAGATTTATTAAAAAAGTAAAACTGAAATATCACATGGTCCTAAGTATTCAGACCCTTTGCTCAGTATTTAGTAGAAGCACCCTTTTGATCTAATACAGCCATGAGTCTTTCACACCTGGATTTGGGGATCCTCTGCCATTCCTCCTTACAGATCCTCTCCAGTTCTGTCAGGTTGGATGGTAAACATTGGTGGACAGCCATTTTTAGGTCTCTCCAGAGATGCTCAATTGGGTTTAAGTCAGGGCTCTGGCTGGGCCATTCAAGAACAGTCACGGAGTTGTTGTGAAGCCACTCCTTCATTATTTTAGCTGTGTGCTTAGGGTCATTGTCTTGTTGGAAGGTAAACCTTCGACCCAGTCTGAGGTCCTGAGCACTCTGGAGATGGTCTTTGTCCAGGATATCCCTGTACTTGGCCGCATTCATCTTTCCCTCGATTGCAACCAGTCGTCCTGTCTCTGCAGCTGAAAAACACCTTGGAGACCTTCAGGTATTTTTTAGCAAACTCCATACAGACTTTCATGTGTCTTGCACTGAGGAGAGGCTTCCGTCGGGCCACCCTACCATAAAGCCCCGACTGGTGGATGGCTGCAGTGATGGTTGACTTTCTACAACTTACTCCCATCTGCCGACTGCATCTCTGGAGCTCAGCCACAGTGAGCTTTGGGTTCCTCTTTACCTCTCAGTAAGTGCAGCAGAAATTTTTTTGTAACCTTGGCCAGATCTGTGCCTTGCACACAATTCTGTCTCTGAGCTCTTCAGGCAGTTCCTTTGACCTCCTGATTCTCATTTGTGCTGACATGCACTGTGAGCTGTAAGGTCTTATATAGATAGGTGTGTGGCTTTCCTAATCAAGTCCAATCAGTATAATCAAACACAGCTGGACTCAAATGAAGGTGTAGAACCATCTCAAGGATGATCAGAAGAAATGGACAGCACCTGAGTTAAATATATGAGTGTAACAGCAAAGGGTCTGAATACTTAGGACCATGTGATATTTCAGTTTTTCTTTTTTAATAAATCTATAAAAATGTCAACAATTCTGTGTTTTTCTGTCAATATGGGGTGCTGTGTGTGTACATTAATGAGGAAAAAAATGAACTTAAATGATTTTAGCAAATGGCTGCAATATAACAAAGAGTGAACAATGTAAGGGGGTCTGAATACTTGCCGTCCCCACTGTATATATATTATTTTTTTAAATTTTTTTTTTGGACAGTTAGTGGATTAGTGGATATAAATTTTGAAGGAAATAAATGGGGATACCACAATATTTCAGCCATACAAAAAAACTGGATTATGTGTTCAGATGTGTAATGTTCAGGCTGTTAGTTAATATCTCTACGTACAGCTCAAAGGTGTTCAAAGTGACCTTTCACACACAAGGCATTTGTATTTGGCTAACAGTTTCATTTTAAACTGTGAGCCATTTGGTCTGAGTACAGCAGTCTTGTTTAACTATGGTTAAACAATTTCCAACAACTTACATGCCAGGGAGCTTCCCCTTTATAAAGTTAGCTATTATCGTTCTGCTGGTTAGATGTTAGAAAATCTACATTCTTCAATGTAAAGCCCATAAACATATACTGTACAACTATATATATCTGAAACTCCTCCCAGGCTAAACACAGCTGAAAAGAGCAGACAGTCAGTCTTCAGATACCTTGTAAGTACGATGTACCTCTCATTTCCATGATTAGAGCTGCATATAAATCTGACACCCATAGGTATAGAGCCTCCACGGCCAGAATATCTAAAGCCAAAACTTTGTTTGTGGTTATGAATAGAGCGTGAAAGTGTTTAGATTTTTCTTGTTGTCTGCGTCCTCTTTGGAAAAACTCGCGATTTGTCCTAGTGACCTTTTTCACAGAGGGATAGCAAAGGGAACTAACAAATGTTACAGCTGTTGCCACAATAGGAAGGGAGGGACAAATCCTTTTCCTAATGTTAGAGAGATTTCCTTTCACCTACTGTTCTGTCTCTTAGATAGGAAGTGAAAGGAAATCTCATCAATTCGTTTTTAACCATTCAGTACTCTAAAAACATTTTTAAACATTTTTTTTTTTTTTAGGTATACGACTAGTACATTTTTGTCATTACGTTATGGCAGCAGCTAGCTGCCATAACCCTGGAACTTTTTGGAATGTGAGTGACTCTGCATCTGACAGCCCGGAGCTGATTCGATCCGTCGGGTGCCTGGGCAGGAAGCCGAGTGAGGCCAAGATAGCCCCCACTCGGCTCTATGTCCTTGGGGGACTGGAGCGACGTCTGATCTCACTTCTACCTTTTGGCTTTAAAGGGATGGGGGTTTTTCCCCCTTTTTGATTTTAGATCTCTCAATAAAGAGGACCTGTCATGCCTATTTCTATTACAAGGGATGTTTACATCATTAGAAGGGGAACAATTATTCTAGCACTAGACCTCCTCTGTAACGCTAAACAGGTAACCTGTAAAAAAATGTAAGCGCCACCTATGAAGTTTTTTAAGTACCGTAGTTTGTCGCCATTCCACGAGCATGCGCAATTTTAAAGCATGACATGTTAGGTATCTATTTACTTGACATAACGTCATCTTTCACATTATACAAAAAATTGGGCCAACCTTACTGATTTGTTTTTTCTTTATTCAGAAAATTTTATTTTTTCCCCAAAAAATTGCTTTTGAACGACTGCTGCGCAAATAGGGTATGACATAAAATAATGCAACGATCGCCATTTTATTCTCTAAGGTCTCTGCTAAAAAGAATATATAATGTTTGGGGATTCTAAGTAATTTTCAAGCAAAAAATACTCATTTAAATTAGTAAACAAAAAGTTCCAGAAAAGGCCTGGTCTTAAAGTGGTAAAAAAAGAAATCATAATAATAATTAAAATGTAATAGATCAATCTTTGTTGCAATGCTCATCTTAAGTTAATGGCTGTCTAGTTCAGTTTGGGGCAGATTTAGTGAACAACACCAAAGTTCAGGTGCCAAACCCAATTGAAGCCAAGTGTAAAAAAAAGTACCATAATGGCCATTTTCTAATCTAGACTAAAAGGGAAAATTGAGTACTGTCCGTGATACTTTTTTTATTTGCACTAACATATCATTTTTCATGGACGAGCTTTCGGGGTGTGTCCCCTTCTTCAAGGTCCAAGCAGTATTGATTCACAAAAGTTTTAGCAGAAGGTAAAATGTTAAAACAAAGCAAAAAAAATCTCTCAGAGTGCAAATAAAAAAAGTATCCCGGACAGTACTCAATTTTCTCTGTCACAATTGCACTAATACAGCTACAATCCCATTTAGGCTAAAAGGCAAAGGATTGTCCAGCCAATGAGATAGGATGACTGGGCACTGCCCTGGAGAACATGTATGTATCAAGGAAAACATTTTTTCTAAATTCCATTTAGCGGTGAGCAGCAATTATAGCAATGCTTAAAGTGAAACGCTGAAAATGCTAAATTTCTTTAACCACTTCTGCCCCGTTAGATTTGGCTGCTCAATGACCAGGCCATTTTTTGCTGCGGCACTGCGGCACTTTAACTGACAATTGCGCGGTCCTGCAACGTTGTACCCAAACAAAACTGACGACCTCTGCGGTTGGTTTTTATTTTTTGCACTATAAAACAAAGAAGAAGAGTGACAATTTTGAAAAAAAACACAATATCTTTTACTTTTTGCTATAATAAATATCACAAATTAAAAAAAACAAAAACAAATTTTTTCCTCAGTTTAGGCCGATATGTATTCTTCTACATATTTTTGTTAAAAAAAAATCGTAATAAGCATATATTGATTGGTTTGCGCAAAAGTTATAGCTTCTATAAAATAGGGGATAGATTTATGGCATTTTTATTATTTTTTTTTTTTTTACTAGTAATGACAGTAATCAGCGATTTTTATTGGGACTGCGATATTGCGGCGGACACATCGGACACTTTCGATACATTTTTGGGACCAGTGACATTTATAAAGCGATCAGTGCTATAAAAATGCACTGATTACTGTATAAATGTCACTGGCAGGGAAGGGGTTAACTCTAGGGGCAATCAAGGGGGTAAATGTGTTCCCTAGTGTGTGTTCTAATTGTCGGGGGCTGGGACTGACTAGGAGGAGAGAGAGATCGTTGTTCATACTCAGCGCGCTCCCTAGTGGTCAAAAGACGAAGTGACGTAAGGTAACGTCGTTTCGCCCAGGGGAGCCAACCTGCCGGAGTACAACTGCGGCGGCTGGTGGGGAAGGGGTTAAATAACATGTCTGGGAAATGCCCCGACCCTGCCTGTGATACGGTGCATCTGTGCAATATATACAACCTACTACAGCAAAACTGACATTTACAAAGAAAAATTGTGTTTAAATAGCCGGCAAAATTACAGTTCCCAGCTGCTTTGTCCTGTTTGTAAATATGGGCAGGGATTCCATCCATCTATACCAGACTTTTATCCTAGATAAGTGTCTGATATAGGGAGAGACTGAGGTTAGTAAGGAGGAGGGACAGATTTGTGCCCCTTTCGTGTGGCTTTTTAGTGCTCCTGCCAACGGGCTGAGTGGTGGCAGGTTAAATGCCTTGTCAAGCATGTGGTACCCAAATGGTTAGTGTTTTTGCCACACTTGATGTGCTTGAGACAAAGTTTGCAAATTGCACTGTTGCTATCAGGAGATAACAGCTCCATAATATGATGGAATAGGGTGCTTGCTCTCTACTCTTCCATGATGACTGCCTTGTTGGGGTTGTGCCTCATCCTCACTTAGCTCCTCTGCTCTATCTGGCACCCAAGTCGAGTCATCATCATCCCCTCCATCCTCGATACTACTGGAAACAACTTGGCAATACGCTGTGGCTGGGGGAACATGACTGCCAATTTGTGTACCAGTGTTCTCCCCTCTCTGTAGGCTCATGATCCTGCCTTCCTCAACCTCAGAACCAACATCTGAACCGAGTAATGGCTGTGCATCATCAAGCAGCAAGTGGCTGACGCTGTGTTCAAATAACTCTGCTGACTCCTCCATGCCTGATGCTGGGCTATGGCAAGAATAACTGTGGACAAGGAGGCAGGTTTTGCCACTCTGGCAGGTGCAGGGGTCTGGGCAATAGTCTCTGCTTGGGTGACGGAGGATGAGGAGAGTGAGGACAGTTTAGTAAGTCAGTCCACCACTTCCTCTGCATGCTGTGGCGGGATAGCACGAACAACACCACTAAACAGAGGAAATGATGGCCTGCCTGAGGACTGACCACCACGTCCACCTTTGCCTGTGGATACATATGCTGATGGCCCCCTTACAGTGCTAAGGGAACGTCTGCCTCTCCTTGTTCTCCTCCCAGACATGATGGGGGGAGAAGGGGTGCTTATTAACAAAATGTAATGAAAATATGTAAATGTGTACATGGATGCACTTTAATCAATGGAAAGTGGTGTCTGGTGCACTTTAATTTGAGTATTAACGACACAGACACACTCCACGGATACACTATAATATACTGCAATATACTGCATCAAACGTGCAGTAAGGCACAGAACTATAGGGCGTTAAACTTTCAGTTAGGCAATGAAATATACAGCGTTAAACTTACAGTAATGCACAGAACTATATGGCATTAAACTTGCAGTACGACCATCCCTATAGTTCGGTTGTTCGGAGACTCTCCGAACAGTCAATGTTCGGCCCGAACTCATGCTCGGTCCGAACTGTAGGCCCATCCTTACTTCTAGCGAATCAGATTACCAAGCATCAGGAAACTTATCTATTTTATTAATTTAAGGCATTTGAGTCATAACATCTTATGTGAAAAAGCAGTCAGTATGATAGCCACTATCTATTACAAACCGCAAGGAATTTTTTTTTTTTTTAACTGGATATCAAATGAGTACACATGATAACAGGAGAAAGGGGTATCAGCTGAGGATGTGTTCTGTCTCCACTGCTGTTCAATACTATGCAGGTGAAGTATTTCAAAGTATTTGTAAGGGTGTTGGCACCTCCAGTGGATGATTTAAAGATCATATAGAAAATAAACTTTGCAGAAGATACAATTTTGCTTGCAGAATGCAAGGAAAATCCCAGCTGCAATGAAATAGTAGGAAAGGGCAAGAAAGTCTTCAGACAAATAAACAATCAAATGACATAAATTATGGTTTTAACCAACAAAGGACACAAAGAAGTAAATCCAATGTTTGAAAAAGAAAGCATAGAGCCAATGATACCTTGGAATATGGATCAATGAAAACCTGAAGTATGTTGACTTTAGAGCTGTGTAGCACCCTCCTAGATAGGTGCTAGGATTGGGGTAGATTAAAGTGTTTGTTAACCTATGCTGTTCTGTGTAATTTGGCCCATTCTATCACCTAAAATACCTGGCTGATCCTGTCAGTTTCTACCCTCCCCACTGTAAACTGACCACGGTATATCATGGCTGCTGAGCCCTAACACCATGGTCATGTGCCTCAGTCATCCACAGCTTTCCTGTCCTCCTCTGTCTACTCTCCCTCCTTCCTCCCTGTCAGCACATGACTGTGCCCGCTCCCCCCTCCTGCTGCTGGAATAACATATTTATACTATCAGTGCTGTCTCTTAATGCAGTGTGCCCTGTGTGTGTGATTTATTTAAAAAAACGCAGATAATACCTCATTTCTGAGCACTGATCAGCGATTACGTGACCGGCTGGCTCTCTCCTCCTCTCCTCCTCCCCACCCAACTGATGTCAGCAGGGGAATCTCGGCCCTGCACCTTGCATCTGTCAGACGGGGAGAGGAGAGATCGCCGATCGACGCTCAGAAATGAGGTATAATCACCTTTTTTCTTATAAATCACACACACAGGGGCACACTGCAATAAGAGACAGCACTGATAGTATACATATGTACATGTTATTCCAGCAGGGGGGGGGCATTGTCACGAGTTGACAGGGAGGGAGGGGAAAGAGAGAACAGAGGAGGACAGGACTGGGCGTTGAAGCTACAGAAAGCTGACTAAGGGGCTGTCATCTGAAGATCTAGTCTGGCATCACAAGAGAAAGGTTTTGCATGGATGTTGGGAGGAGACAACAAACTTTCCTTGGATTTTTTGGAGTACAGACTGCTGTGAGAGATCTTAAAGACTTTTGGGCTGCTGCCACCCCTCTGGTGTTGGAGATTTAACTGTGTGTTTTTCTAAAGGGCACTGAAGGGTCCTGAAGAGTTCAGTCTATCTAGTTCTTCGTGAAGGGACTCTGCTCTGATTACTTTAAAGAAAGAAGCTTTTGCTGTTTTAAATTCTTCTATTACAAAAACAAGTCCATCATTTTCTTGTGCAAGAACTTCTGCTTCAGCTCTACAGAAGGAGGTTTATTGTCCTCAACCTGTACATCATTCTTTTTTGGAGTATCCCACTCTATTCCCTCAACTCTATCCCAGTTAGTCCAAAAATGAAAAAAAAAAAAAAAAAGAATACCCGTAGACTTGTTATTGAGGCAAAAAGTTACTATGATAGTGTGTTCCCTACTGGGGGGGGGGGGGGGGGTGGCAATTCACTGGGTAAAGGAATCCTGGCAATTTCCAACAGCTCCTTCAGGGGTAGTGCTACAGCATTGGCATTTAAACAAAACATGTTGTTTCTATAAATAAAATAAAACATGTCCATAGATTAACAATGTGATGAGATTCTTCACAAAGTGCAGTCCGTGCTGATATTGCATAGCTCCCAACTGTCCCTGATTTCGAGGGACTGTCCCTGATTTGGAGCAATGTCCCTCTGTTACTCATTGCTCCTCATTTGTCCCTCATTTTGGTCTGATCTATATAGATGTATATAAAATGCATTTTTTATCTATCAAAAAGTGTTTTCCAGTGCTAAACCTTTCATCTGATTTCTAAATTTCTGCATTTGTAAATTCCAAAAGCCAATATAAAGGAATAGTAGTGGTAAAAAAAAAAAGACTTGTGGGTTTAACCAATCTTGTTTTTTTTGTACAATTCTCCTTTAAGGGGGGCGTGGCAAGGGGTGTGTCCTATGCCTGCATACTTTTGCTGATAGGTGTCCCTCATTCCCATCTCAAAAAGTTGGGAGGTATGATATTGTCTTAATACTGGTGAATAA
Source organism: Lithobates clamitans (assembly GCA_037952925.1). Classification (NCBI taxonomy): domain Eukaryota; kingdom Metazoa; phylum Chordata; class Amphibia; order Anura; family Ranidae; genus Lithobates; species Lithobates clamitans. Next base: position 4,195,413 of record JBBGZY010001371.1, read on the forward strand.
AAAGTGCCCTCCTTATGTGCCCTCACTCACTGACTCCAGGTGGGTCATGCGCCTGTAATGTGCATATGAGAATTCTCTGGATTTCTGACAACCAGTTCTTAAGGCTTTCCCAGCACCTTAGTAGCCCAGGCAGGTTTTACGTAGAAGAGATTATTTTATTTGGGATATCGACTGGTTGAGGTCACACACCCCATTTAAAGTTCAGGACATCTTGCCAAATTCACCACAGCAGCAGTCAATTAAAAGTACCCACATTTACCATAGTGCAGGAATAATTCACAACATTATAATAACATGTTTTCCCTCAAGCCTAGTACACACAGGCCGAATGTCGGGGCGACATAGGGCAGTTCAATAAAAAACATCCAACATTCGGCATGTGTGCATGGCAGCCAGTCCAAAAGAAGGTGGCTGTTCGGCCGCCTTCTGTCGGACGTGCATACTGGAAAACCAGCAGCCGACTAGCTCCCAATCAGCACTCTCAGTCAATGGCTGAGAGCGCTAACCGGATTGCTCTGGCAGGGGAACGTCCCCCTGTAAGAACACAATAGCTCAGTGGGGGAAATCGCTGTTCTAACATCGGATTGTTAATACAGTGGCTTTGAACGGAGCTCAGTTTTTTCATTTAACCCGCTAGTGGGACTGTGATAGTATGGCAGACAGTCTAACACTAACAAACACTAACTGACACTAACTGACTCTGTTAACCGTTGCCCTAAACTATCGATCATCTTCTATCTCAGTGTTTCTCAACGCCAGTCCTCAAGGCACCCCAACAGGTCATGTTTTCAGGATTTTCCCCAGATGAAATGGCTGTAGTAATTACTAAGGCAGCAAAACTGTTCAAATCACCTGTGCAAAATAATGGAAATCCTGAAAACATGACCTATTGGGACGACTTGAGGACTGGAGATGAGAAACACTGTTCTATCTTTCATTTTTTCTTTCTATCTTTTTCATTTTTTTTTTTTGTATAAGCTGATAAATTGCACTACAGTTGAGACAAAGAGGGTTATTTACTAAAGGAAAATCCACCTTGCACTGAAAGTGCACTTGGAAGTAAAGTCGCTGTAGATCCGAGGGGGACATGCAAGGAAAATAAAAAACAGCATTTTAGCTTGCACATGATTGGATGATAAAATCAGCAGAGCTTCCACTCATTTCAGATCTACCCCTTTAGAGTGACTGCACTTCCAAGTGCAATTTCAGTGAAAAGTGGATTTGCCTTTCGTAAATAACCCCCAAAGTTTAATGAACAATTGGATTATATCATAGCACAGAGTGATACTGTGGATACAAGTAAGGTAAACGAGTGCCACGTCCTAGGAAATAATTGTATAGATAAGGGGAGGGACTTTGGACTTTTTAGGTACAGTATTAATTCCTGTTACTATGCCTAAAAAGTCCAAAGTCCCTCCCCTTATCTATACAACCCCCAAAGTTTGCACTATAAACAAAAAAACACAGAAAATTCTGAAAAAAAACAATGTTTTAGTTTCTGTTATAAAACAAAAAATTAAAAAAAAAATCTAATTTCTTCATAAATTGAATCCAATATTTATGTATTCTGCTACATATTTTTGGTAAAAAATCCCAATAAGCGAATATTGATTAGTTTACATGAACGTTATAGCGTCTATAAACTATGGTATATATACTAGAATTTATTTTTTTTTACTAGTAATGGCGCCGATCAAGTGACTTGTGGTGGGACTGTAATAGTATGGCGGGCAGTCTGACACTAACTGACACTTTGTGGGAACCAGTGACACTAATACAGTGATCAGTGCTAAAAATAGTCACTGTACTAATGAAACTGGCTGAGAAGAGGTTAATATCTAGGATGATCAAAGGGTTAAATGTGTGCCTAACTTGTGTTTTTGAGTGTACTGTGTGTTGCTTTTACTAAAGCATGTGACGTTTTTTCTTCCCGCTTTCCAGGAAAACAAAAACCACCACATCCCCACTGACAGGACAGAGCTCTGTATTGTTTACACTCACAGAGCTTTGCCCTGTCTTCTTCCTCCTCCCTGATCAGCAGGCACTGGCAGTCATCCATTGGCCGGCGTCTGCTGATCGGCTTGTTCTGTGACTAATCACTGCACAGCCGGCGAGCGTTTGCACACCCACTACCCAGAAGTGCTGGATCACGTACTAGGTATGTGATCTGGCACAGGAGAGAGGCGCTCTGCGGTTAAAAAAAAGCATGTTTTGAACTGTTTAGTACTTGAAAATCAGCTAAACAGACTTGGTATGAATGAACAGGTGCTGTAAAGAGTTAATTGGGTTGATTTAGTCAAATACACTGTTCACTTTGCAAATGAAGTTCTATTCTGCAAGATTTTCCACAAGAAAATGTGGTTAATCCTCATTTTGCAAATAATACCCAATCCCTTTCAAGGAAAAAAATGCATTTTTGCTTGAACATGAAAGGATAATGGAAACAGAGCTTCAGCTCATTCACTAATCTCTGAGGATAATTCCCTTGCAGAGTTTAACTGCAATTGCAAAGTGAACAGTTTATTTGCACCCCAATTAAGCAAAACCATGTCTAATAGATTGATGAAGAAATGCCAATTTTCTGGCCATATCGCAATAAGCATGGCTAGAGAGAAGGTATGCAATGTTGTGGAAGCACAAGATGAGGAAAGGGAGAAGAACATAGTGGGTGGATGACATCCATGTGTAAGAAAGTGGGGGGGGGGGGGTAGTTAACAAATATTAATAAATAATATCAATAGCATTATTCCACTCCCACTTCTCACTGTTCTTTTAGGGGTAGATCAGCAATGAAACACATAAACTGTAGGTGGAAAAGATTATATTATATAAAGAATTAGCATGAACAGCTTTGTTACTGTTAAGGAAATATTACTTAAACTACATAGAAACAATAACCAATTTTCAAGAGGCATATAAATCACAGGCAAAGATTAGCAGCAATAAGACCCTATACCAGTGGTTCTCAACTCCGGTCCTCAGGACCCACTAACAGGCCAGAATTTAAGTATTACCTTGGGGAGATGCAGACTAGAATACTGCAATCACTGAGCAGCAAATGATATCACCTGTGATGTATTTCAGTTATCCTGCAAACCTGGCCTGTTAGTGTGTCAGGAGTCGAGAACCACTGCCCTTTACCATCAAGCAATACAACTTCTGCCCCATGGAAGACATACCCAAGAAACCAAAGACAAAAGTCCAGCAATCATAAACTGGCAAGATATCTAGCTAGCAAGCGCATCCAATATTACCACTCTCCATAGTCAGCCTCCAGTCAAGGTCTCCCAATCAAGTCTCTCCCCCTATCAAGTCTCCAGTCCAGCTTTCCCCAAGTGTCCCTTCTCTGGCATTATTATACCAGTTCCCTCCATTTGGCTTATGACACAATCATAACTCTCTCAAGAAAGGATGGAACTCTAGTCCTACTTTGCTATGATGCTTATCCCATATTAATTGCGAATGACCTGATGTCTACAGCATATGTTTGTTTAGTCTGCCATCTTCCTAGACTTTTAAATAAACAGTCCTCAAATTAGTATGCTAAAGCCCTATAACCAAATGGAGACACCTAGTCACCACCTTTTTTCACCCACCCTCTAAAGACAAAGGGGAAATCTTACAATGCCTAACGTTTGGCTTTGACATACTAATGAAGGCAGGAAAGACTAGTTCTTTTAAGAAACAGGAGGCAATCTTGTCTCGTATAGTATACAAACATACTTTAGAACAGCTATGTTGACAGTCATCTAATTGTGTATTTCCTATAAATATACATTTTATTGGGTGTGGATGAATGAGAATATCTGGACAGAAGCACACCAGGATAAACAGATTAAATTCTTCTTTTTATTTGTAAAACAGGATCATAGGGTACATGAGACACCACTGGAGTGGTACAGCACAACGGCTGATGCGTTTCACACTTTTACAAAGTGCCTACTCATAGCTGACTAACATGGGAGTGATAACCACATATATACTTGAAATGCTAAAAACATGTGATCAAATGAGGATGAGATAATACAAAACAGCTGAAAACCAACCGTGTGAGATCTCAGCGCTGGTTACTAAGTGGCTGATATAAAGTCGGGACACCCATGATGTGATAGGTATAGAGACAACAGACAAATAAATAAAAAGAAAAAATTGAATGAAATACTTAATTGATATGTTAATATACATAATGGATAAATAAAGTGATAAACTTGAATAAAAAAGAGGGAAATAATAATGTAAAAATAATATAAAAACAAAAGTGCAAAAAACATGTAAGGTGAAAGTGATATATAGGTAATGTAAAAGATAAGGAGAAGTGATAAATTATTTTGCTGTGAAGCGGGATTAACTATGAATCTCACAAAATCTTGTGTGACAAAGGTGTGAAAATGATATGTTATCTAAATTGGGAATGTATGGAGTATTTATAAAGTATATGAAACCTAAAGAAACCAGGGTAAGAAGTGAAGTAAAAAATATATAACCAGTATACGGTGTTACCAATAAAACTGTGTCAAATATACATCATTACCTATATAAAGCTATATGAATGATGATAACAATATATATGAATGAAGAACGGAAAATGTGTATAGTGACGGGCATATATTGGTATGAACTATGTTCAGATCTGTGCATGTTTATGCACAAAAAATTAAAATACATTGTTGTAAATAAAAAAATTGATGTAGTGGTCACTGGGTGATGTTGACCACGCCCCCTAAAACGTCACAGTCCCACCATGCCCAGGGACTGTGACATCAAAAGGGGGCAGGGTCTCCGCCTATATAAGTCACAAAGGAGCCCTCAGAGAGCAGTCCAGCCGGAGAGAGCGTCGTGTCAACATCTGGAGAAGAGAAGACAAGAAGCCCAGAAGTCCGGACCTCCGCTGGCAAGAGAGCTACCTGAAGACAGCGGAGGAGCCGGCCAAAGAACTGGAACACCGGGAGAAGAGGCCGGAGAGAGCGGGGAAGAACCAACCGGACGCCGGGAGAAGATGAACCGGAGGGACCCTGAAGCCGGAAGAAGACCCCTGAAGCCGGAGGAAGATCCCCCCCGGAGCTGTTTAATAAATTATTTTAAAAACCTGTGTAGTGTGTTTTATTATTGACACTTTTTCCCTAGGTGAATGGGTAGGGGTACCATGTACCCCATACTCATTCACATAGGGTGGGGGGACCTGGATCTGGGGTCCCTCTTACAGGGGGCTCCCGGATTCCGATAAGCCCCCCGCCCGCAGACCCCGACAACCAACAGCCAGGGTTGTCAGGGAGAGGCCCTTGTCCTCATCAACATGGGGACAAGGTGCTTTGGGGTGGGGGGGCCCGCAGGGCGCCCCCCTCCCCCAAAGCACCCACCCCCCCATGTTGATGGCATGCGGCCTGGTACGGTTCAGGAGGGGGGGCGCTCGCTCGTCCCCACCCCCTTTCCTGACCGGCCGGGCTGCGTGCTCGGAACGGGATCTGGTATGGATTTTAGGGGGGACCCCATGCCGTTTTTTTCGGCGTAGGGGTTTCCCTTTATAATCCATACCAGACCTAAGGGCCTGGTATGCACCGCGCTCACCGCAATAGGAAAATTTGTTTTCCTATTGCAGCGAGCGCGAAATGCAATACCCTGCCCTCCCGTCGTATCTGGTCCGTTGGACCAGCATACACACAAGCAGGCTTTCCGTCGGACCAGCACACAGACGAGCGGACTTTCCGCCAGAGACTGAGTCCGACGGAAAGATTTAAAACTTGTTTCAAATCTAGGTCCGGCGGGCTTTTGGGAAAAAGTCCGCCGGAAAAGTCCGCCGGAGCCTACACACGGGCGGATTGTCCGGCAGACTCTGGTCCCCCGGACCAAGTATGCCGGAAAGTCCGACCGTGTGTACGCGGCATAAGATATGGGGCGTTTGAATGAAGTGTGTAAATGATAGATGAAATCACTCTACACCCCATAAAAGGAACTCTCTTGAACGGTTCTGATAATGCGGCTGTGCTATAAATATAATTATAGATATAAATATTAGTGCCGTTACATGAGAACCTAAACGGAATCCAACCAAACAGCACCTCAGAATGAAACCAACAAAGAGGAACAAAGAGGAGGAGAGGAGCCATTGTCGTGTATTCAAAATAATGAGAAACCATAATGGTGCCTATAAATATAGCAATGTCGATAATATGGACAAACACATTACTGACAGTAACAATCAATAAAATGGAGTTGAAAAAAAAAAAAAAAAAATATATATATATATATATATATGTAGGAAGGCCAGTATGGTGGCCTGAATTTATGGGAGGAGCCCGGGGGGTATTTGTCTGTGGTGCTTGTCGGCTTCCTGTGCGATATACGTCACTAGGCCGACGATTCGAATACCAGCGTCCGCAAGGTCTTGTCTCGCAAATTCCCGCATTTGCAATTTCCGTGCTCGAGAGTTTCGAAGCCTGTGTTACCGATTCGTAGTTCGTACCACGCGTCTGGCTCGGCTGTCGCAGGTAGGGTCCCGTCGGACTTTTTTTTTCACGCATTGTTAGATATCATGTCACTAAACCGTGATATCAAACTCACGAATCACTCGTACATTTCACAACGTACCGCAATGCATACCACTCGCACCATCGTTATGTTACCATTTCTCGTTATTTGAATAAACCACCGCGACGTAGACGTCGCTTCATTTCAGGCATGTCTAAATTGTTACCACGCGCAATTTCTTATCGGCGTCAGTTCGATACCAAGTCATTCCTCATTTCAGAACATTCCTAAACATTTCTAACATTTCAAACCATTTCAAATCATTTCATTCATTTCAGCCACGTAATGCGCTCCGATTCAAATCCAGTCGCATCTAAAGATGCACCGATTCGCTCCGGTGTGCCCCAGTAGTTACGGCCTCATTTCAGTACATGCTCCAGAGTCATGTTCATTGTCAGTCGCTCGTTACGCCTCTCCGATTCGTACCTCTGTCATGGTTATCAATTCACTGCCACGTATCACGCTCCGATACGAATTCAGTCGCATGGAAATGCACCGATTCTTCTCGGCGTGCCCCAGGTATTTGCCACATTTCATTACATGCTCCAGAGTCCGATTCGCAGTCAGCCGCAACAGCGGCATGATCGATTTGCGCCTCTGTCATGGCAAACAAACTGTTACACCTGCACTTATCGTGCTCCGGTTCGAATCCAGTCGCATCTTCGATGCACCGATTCGTTACGGCGTGCCCCAGGGCTCGGCCTCATTTCTGAACATGCTCCAGAGTCCGGTTCGTTGACAGTCGCAGTTTGCGGCTCACCGATTCGTGCCTCTGTCATGGGAAATTATTTCACTGTCACGTATCACGTTCCGATTCGAATCCAGTCGCATCCATGATGCAACGATTCGTTCCGGCGTGCCCCAGGTATTTTCGGCCACATTTCAGTACATGCTCCAGAGTCCGGTTCGTTGTCAGTCGCAGTCGTAACATGATCGGCTCGTGCCTCTGTCATGGCACGTGCCTCTGTCATGGCACGTGCCTCTACCATGACAAATCATTTCATTCATTTCATCATTTCACTCATTTCACTGTCACGTACCGCGCTCCGTTTCGAATCCAGTAGCATCCGAGATGCACCGATTCGTCCTGGCGCACCCCAGTTGTCTTGGCCTCATTTCATTCGTACTCCATAGTCCGACTCGTCATTTGTCGCAGTCGAAAAAAAAAAACAAACTTAAAAAAAAAAAAAAAAACATAAATAAAGTAGTATAAATAAATAAATAAAAAAAACGTTTCGGCCTCAGCCAACACCTGCATCAGAACTTGCTTAGCTATCAGTCGCAGTCGCGGCATAACCAATTCGTGCCTCTGTCAGGGTAAACATTTTACTGTTATATGCCGCACTCCAATTCAAATCCAGTCGCATCCGTGATGCACCAATCTGTTCCGGCATGCACTAGCGTTTTTCTTTTGCCTCATTTCAGTACATGCTCCAGAGTCTGGGTCGCTGTCAGTCGCAGCTGCGGCACGACCGATTGCCTCTGTCACGGCGAAACGTTTTTATTCATTTCACTCTAAGGCAAACATTTCATTCATTTCGTTGTCGCATGCCGCGCCCCGATTCAAGTTTAGAGCATCCGTCAGGCATCGATTCATCCCGGCAAGCCCCAGTTGGCTTGGCCTCATTGGCGCAGTCATGGCACACCGATTTGGGCCTCTGTCATGGCATAAACATTTCACTCATTTTTATTTAATGTCATGCACCTGTCGCTTAAACATGTTACAATTTACCTTTCAAGTCAGATAGTCAAACCCTTCACCGGTTGTCATCTGTCATTTTCCTCTAGGTCAGTCAAGTATAAAAAAAAAAAGGGGGGGGGGGGCCACACCCCGTCTTCCTTCGAAGCTCAGTCATGGTCCCGATTCATTCGTTGAAACCTTCGCCTCACTACTATTCCCCCTCATAGTCACAGCACACATCCAAGCATAACTTCTTGCAATCGTTGCAAGTACGCAGCCAAACATAACTTCTTGCATTTCGTTGCAAGCACACATCGAAACATAACTTCTTGCAATTGTTGCAAGCACACATCCCATCATAACTTCTTGCAATCGTTGCAAGTACGCATCCAAACAGAACTTCTTGCAATCGTTGCAAGCACACATCCAAGCACAATTTCTCGCAATCGTTGCAAACTCGTATCCAATAATAAACTTCTGGCAAACGTTGCAGGCATGCATTCAAGCATAACTTCTTGCAATCGTTGCAAGTATGCATCCAATTACAACTTCTTGCAATCATTGCAAGCACACATCCAAGCTTAACTCTTGCAGTCTTGCAAGCACATGCAGCAATACGAACTTTTCACAGTCACTACAAACACATCTCCAGCGTCAGGAACTCCCTCGCAATCGTTGCAAGCACACATTCAAGCACAACTCTTACAATCATTACAAGACACGCATCTTAGCATAACTTCTTGCAAACGTTGCAAGCATGCATCCAAGCATAACTTCTTGCAATCATTGCAAGCACGCATCCAGTCACAACTTCTTGCAATTGTTGCAGGGACACATCCAAGCATAACTTCTTGCAATCATTGCAAGCACGCATCCGAACAAAACTTTTTGTAATCGTTGCAAACACGCATCCAAGTATAACTCATTGCAGTCCGTGCAAGCACATGCAGTAATACGGCTTCTCGCAGTCACTGCAAACGCATCTCCATTGACACAAACTCCCTGGCAGTTGTTGCAAGCACGTATTTAAGCACAACTCTTGCAATCATTGCAGGGCTCGCATCTTAGCATGACTTCTTACAATCAGTACAAACACATTTCCAGTGGCACACAATCAGTCACACATCATTCTTCAGTGGCACTTAATCGGCCAGTTGTCTCCAGTGGCATCTTCATACGAGCCACTCATCAATTTCTGTATCATTTCTCGCTTAGGTCAGTTGAGTTCAGGTTCCATCCTGCACCAGGTATCGTATTGCCACACACAGCTGGCTCCTCGTAACACTATCAGGCTATACCTAGCCAGCATCCAGCATTTCTTGTCCTTACAGGACCCCAGAGAGTCATCCGTGTTTACGGCTCATACAGTAGGATCAGCCCATAGCTAACGGCAAACGCTTGCCCATCACAATGGCCATCTTTAGGAACATGTCAAAACCTCAGACATTCCCCAGTCTAGTCATACAAGCAGCCATCTACCTGGCCCTCTGTGGTTTTCTACGGCCTAACAAATTCACTTTACTGGCACAGGCAGCCAGGTACTATGTAGACACCACTTGACTCGCTGTCCTTCAGCTTGTAGTCTCTAAAACTCAACAATCCGGAACCGAGGTCTACAATAACCTCTTCCGAATTAACAAACTCCACGCAGGCCAGCCTCCCCCTTGACAAGCTGACCCGCATCAGGCCAGTTCCCCAAGACTTCACCCATACACGGGTGTGTACTAAGAAGTAGCTGCAGTCTTTTCTGAGAATGCTGACCTATCAATGTCGGAAGGTTCCGTACTACGTGGATCGGTGTATCAATGATTATACCATCTACGTCGCCCTTGTCACTCCAGGTAGTGACAGATACCACAGCCGCCACAGGCATCGCTGCAATTTTTGGCCACCATTGGTTTACAAGTACATGGCCCCCAGAGGCACTCCTAAATCCCAGGTTTAGCCGGACTTCCTCCCTCTTCAAGCTACACCTGGTCATGGCAGCCGCCCAACTCTAGGGTCTTATCTGGACAGGACAGGCTGTGGCTTGCCACCGAAATCCGGTCCGAGGCGAGCCTCTTAATGAAGCCAGGTCCGTATCACTCTGTTATGTCTTTCCTGCACAGGCTGCTGTAATTATCTTGGCAACACCAGTTTAATGCACGTTCGTTCCTGGCCGCCATCTTCGGAGACATGTCTACTATATTAACCAATTCGCCATTTGGCCTTCTCCCCAGTTTGGCCATACAAACAGCCATTTACTTAGCCTACCATGGGTTCTGGCGGCCCAGCGAGTTCACCCGCAGCAATCCCTCAGGCCAAGTTCTGTGTAGTTGGCTCGCTGCCAACACCATTTCATCCTCCACCTTGCAGTGTCTAAAACCCAGCAATCAAGCTCCAGGATAGACATCCATCTCTATAAAATAAACAACGTCCGGTGTCCAGTAACCATACTCGACCACCTACTGTCACTCCTACCGGAACACTCAAACTTTAGTCCCCTATCACCTTTTTGGGCAACCCTCGAGTGCCTGCCAGTTCATCAAACACCTGGGGGTTCTTCTACGCTGCCTGCACCTCGACCCCAGTCAGTACTCCGGTCACTCTTTAGTATTGGGGCAGCCTTGGCAGCATCTCGGCATGGGTCCCAGACCACGTCATTAAGAGACTTAGCAGGTGAAACTCTGCCTACCTCGCCCGGTACGTCCCCACTCCTTAGGTGGAAATGGCACAAGCATTCACCAAACTTGCTCAATAAATAAAGCTAAAACGAATAAAACTACACCCCTACCTGAATGTTTTTGCCCCCTTATTTTGGCATACCGACCAGCAGACCAAGGCACACTTTCAGGTGCATTTCATATGGTAAGTCCACACTTCCAGGTCTATTTCCGATGGTAAGTCTTATGTTCACTACAAATGTTATCGTACATAGGGCTCCAACCATAAGTAGGAAGGCCAGTATGGTGGCCTGAATTTATGGGAGGAGCCTGGAGGGTATTTAAGCAGCCCACTCACCTGTGGTGCTTGTCGGTTTCCTGTGCGTGATACCCACCCTCCCATCCCCATTTTAAGGCATTCATTTCATTCATTCATTTCATTCATTTCTCTCTACAGAATAATCATTTCTTAAACTAGGGTATGCCCCCTTATTTTGGCATACCGACCAGCAGACCAAGGCACACTTTTAGGTCCATTTCATATGGTAAGTCCACACTTCCAGGTCTATTTCCGATAGTAAGTCTTATGTTAAAGCGGGGGGTCCCGCGAAAAAAAATTTTTTAGATGTCAGCAGCTGCAAATACTGCAGCTGCTGACTTTTAAAATAAGGTCACTCACCTGTCCCGGGGTCCAGCGATGTCGGCACCCGAGGCCGAACCGTCCCTCGATCCTCGGGTGCTGCGGCCGCCATTCTCAGTGAGGGAATCAGGAAGTGAAGCGTTGCGGCTTCACTTCCCGATTCCCTACTGCGCATGCGTGAGTCGCGCTGCGCTTTCTCAATGGTCCCCGCTATCTCCTGGGAACTGTGTCTTTCCCAGGAGACAGCGGGGGAGTGCAGGAGGGGGCGTGACTCCCATGGGAGTCTATTCCCGGAAGTGGGTGCAGATACCTGTCTTAGACAGGTATCTGCACCCCCCTCCCCCCTGAAAGGTGCCAACTGTGACACCGGAGGGGGGGAGGAATCCGATGAGCGGAAGTTCCACTTTTGGGTGGAACTCCGCTTCAACTACAAATGTTATCTATGTCCGTATCGGACATAGGGCTCCAACCATAAATATATATATATATGTGTGTGTGTGTGTGTGAGTCATTAAGCTATTAACATAAATTAGATGTTATTGTCAATGTGTTTGATAAGGTTTTAAGTCCATAGATTCTTGCAAACCTGTTTAGGTATCAAACAGGATAAAATAAAATAAAATGGAATAAATAAAATGAAGGGGGTAAATATGACAATAGCATGATTGATATATAAACAGAAACATGTATATATATGTATGGATCTCCAAGCTTATGAAAGAAAAATAGTAGTAGGGGAGGGAATGTTAATCAGGAAAAAATTCATCATAAAAATGGGAAACGTCCCATTCATAATTTAAACCTGACGGAATTCTAGTGTCCAAAAAGAAAATCCAATATACTTCATGTTTGCGTAGTAGTTGGAATCTGTCACCCCCCCTTACTGGAACTGGAACTCTTTCGATACCTTGAATAAAGAGGCTTGATGTATCTTTATGATGTTCAAAAATCCAATGTTTAGCTACATTAGTCAAGTTGTCTTTTTCAATGTCATGTAGGTGGTCATACAAACGGTCCCTAAGGCAACGTGTTGTACGACCTACATATTGGATCTGGCAGATCTCACAGGTAATTACATATATCACATATCTGGTGTTGCAATTAATAAAAGAAGAGATTTGAAACTCTCTACCGTTACTACAAGACTGAATCTGTTTGCCTGTTTTAATGTGGCCGCAATAGTTGCAGCTTTTAATTCCACATCTGAAATTACCAGTGAAACTCAGCCAGTTGGGTTTTGATTGATTTGTGAGTAACAGACTGGGTGAAAGGGAACGACCCAGGGTGGGTGCTCTACGAGAGACTACCTGAATTCCTTTGGAAAGGATGTTACTGTAAATCGGATTGTTGTATAGAATGGGGAGATACCTAGTAATAATTCTTTTTATTTTAGTGAATTCTGAACTGTATGGTGTTGAGAAGACTGGAATGTGAAAAGATTTGTATGTTTTTTGTGTTGTCTTCTTATATGGTTTCTCTTTTAAAAGTGAATGTCTGGGAATAGCCATCACTGTGTCAAGTGCTTTATGAATGAGTGTGTCAGAATAACCCCAGGCTTTGAATCTATGTGCCATGTTGCTAGCCTCAATGTCAAAACTTTCCGGTGTACTACATAAATGTTTTAATCTTAAAAATTGCCTGTATGGTACCCCTCTGACAGTGTGACTAGGGTGTGCAGAGTCGGCTATAAGTAAAGTATTACCTGCAATAGGTTTTCTATAGAGACTGGTATGGACCATTCCTTCTGCACCCACTAATCTTATGTCTAGGAATTCAATGGAGTTGATTTGTAAGACTCCTGTAAATCTCAGATTTAAAGCATTGTCATTGAAGTATAAAAAGCCAGGCATCCAAATCTGCGTTTTCATCAGACGTAATGAACAAGAGATCGTCAATGAAACGACAAAAGAACACAGTGTCTGCACGGCGGGGGCTATCTGATCCAAAGATGCGGGACCTTTCCCACCAACCCATGAATAGGTTGGCTAATGAGGGCGAGAATTTCGCTCCCATGGAGACCCCGCATCTCTGGAGGTAATAGCCCCCGTAAAACATGAAAAAGTTATGTGTTAACAGGTATTCTAAGGCTTGTAAAATAAACTCCTGGAGAACCAAAGAAAATTTGCCTGACTTTTTAAGAAACCAGGAGACCGCTTGAATACCTAAATGGTGTGGGATAATGGAGTACAGACTGGTGACATCACAACTAATCCACCGGTAGCGGTCTTCACATTGAAAATCCTGAAGTTTGCTAAGCAAATGTTTAGTATCCCTTAAATAACTGGGCAGGCTGGTTGTCAGAGGTTGCAATTGGGAATCAACCCACTCTTCTAAGCGCTCATTAAGTGAGCCAATGACGGCTACAATCGGTCGTCCTGTAAGGGGATTTAACCCTTTATGGACCTTCGGTAAATGATGAAACACTGGTATGTTCTGGAACAAATGATTCTTTATCCTTTTGTGTAAAAAGACCTGCCTGCACTGCTCTGTCTAGTAGGGCTGAGAGTTCTTTTTTAAAGGGAGCAGTGGGATTGGAAGTGAGTGGTTGGTATGTGGGTGTCGGATAGTTAGCGTAAAGCCTCCTCTTTATAGATTTCTGAATCTAATACTAGTACCATCCCATCCTTAACCACATTCCTAATGACAATACTATTATCTGCTGATAATTCTTTGAATGTTTGTCTTTCATTCAAAGATAAATTATCGTTTACTTACCTTTTTTGACGAATGCGAGCCAGGCGCGTTAAATCACCTTCCACCATTTTTTGGAAAAGATCAAGATCTTTCCCTCTGGACGTCACTGGATAAAAATCTGATCTAGTTTTGAATGATATATTGTTTTGTATATCCGTGGGATCCAAGAGGGACTGGTCTGATTCATTGGCCAAATCAATCAAATCTTGCAATGCACAAACTTCAGTGAACAATTTAGGTGAAGGAAGGGACTCACCTGTATCGCAGTCGTCTAAGGGGATCTCTGTTTCCTCTGATGGACAATTGAAGTAGTGTTTCCTGAGTGTTAAAACTCGTTAAAACTCGTGAAAGTTTATTAACGTCCAAAATGGTTTCCAATTAATTAAAGTGTCTGTTGGGACAAAAGTTCAGTCCTTTTGCTAAAAGGTTGAGTTCTTCCTTATTTAACGGTCTTTTGGAGAGGTTGATGACACTGTGATTCATTTCCTCAATTTGTCTCGCAGTGTGTAGCGTGCGTTGCTTGAACTTCTTGTGTCTCCTGCCCCCTCTTCTTGTCTTTTTGTGGAAGATTTCTTTTTCTTGGTTTGTCCGGATCTGCGAGGGTTTCCAGGAGTCCGATCATTGCTTGATCTGGCTGGTTCAGGAGAGGCCATAGATCTGTCAAATGAGGACTCCGACATGGTGCGTGCTAGAGTATCATCTGCTGGTTCACCCTCTTGATCAGAGAAGCTGACCTGTTTGCCCCGATTTCTACGTGATCGGGTAGGGACAAATTGTGTTTTTTGCCAAGTGTTTGTTGTTTTCGTAGTCATTTTTGTCCCGGGCCATTTTACCTTTCTTACTGTCAATTAGAGATAGGTAATGATGTATATTTGACACAATTTTATTGGTAACACAATATACTAGTTATATATTTTTTACTTCACTTCTTACTCTGATTTCTTTAAGTTTCATATACTTTATAAATACTCTATACATTCACCATTTAGATCACATATCATTTTCACACCTTTGTCACACGACACGAGATTTTGTGAGATTCATAGTTCTTTTGAACATTAATCCCGCTTCACAGCAAAAGAATTTATCACTTCTCCTTATCTTTTACATTACCCATATATCACTATCACCTTACATCTTTTTTGCACTTTTGTTTTTATATTATTTTTACATTATTATTTCCCTCTTCTTTATTCAAGTTTATTACTTTATTTATCCATTATGTATATTAACATATAAATTAAGTATTTCATTCAAAGTTTTCTTTTTATTTATTTGTCCGTTGTCTCTATATCTATCACATCATGGGTGTCTCGACTTTATATCAGCCACTTAGTAACGAGCGCTGAGATCTCACACGGTTGGTTTTCAGCTGTTTTGTATTATCTCATCCTCATTTGATCACATGTTTTTAGCATTTCAAGTATATATGTGGTTATCACTCCCATGTTAGTCAGCTATAAGTAAGCACTTTGTATAAGTGTGAAACACATCAGCTGTTGGTGGTCACCAGTGGTGTCTCATGTACCCTATGATCCTGTTTTACAAATAAAAAGAAGAATTTAATCTGTTTACCCCGGTGTGCGGCTATCCAGATCTTCTCATTCATCCACACCTATACTAGCGATTGCCAGCACCTGGGGCTCTCTCCCTTCTTCTGGAGGACTAGGAATTTCAGCTTGGTTTGTCCGGAGTGGTGGTAACTATTTCTGTTTCGTCTAAATATCTGATATTTTATTGGGTATTGCCATTCCTTACACATGAAATGACAATCAGCCACAGCACAACATCACCTGGCAAAAGAAAGAGTCAGATGGAAAACAATGATGGAAGCAAGGTTCCAAGTGCTCTGTTCTCCATATACCACAAGTAGTCATGCTAGTGTTACTGGTAAGTAGGGATGAGTTCAAGTCAAACCCATGTTCGACTCGAAACATCGTATGTTTGACCGTTCGCCAAATTTCGAACGTTATGGGTCGTTCGCGTCAAATTCGCGTCAAATGCAGTGCATTGCTGGCTGATGATTGGCCAAGCATGCACTATGACCCGCATGCTTGGTCAATCACAGCGTCTTCTGTACAGAGAGCCGTAATTGGCTTTGGCCAATTATGGCTCAGGGGGTTTGGTAAACGACCCACACTATATAAGGCCGCCTGCGTGGCGCCCTTGTGTAGTGTGTTGCGGCGGCGGCAGAGAGATAGACAGAGAGACAGTGTCATTTGATTTAAGTTTGAGTAGGCAGGCGAGTCAGTTAGGTGCACTTACAGTGTATTGTGTATATATATGCATCCTAGGTGTTGTGTGTGGGTGTGTATATATATATATATACATACATACACACACACATACATACATACATATTATATATATACTGTATATATATATACAGTGGGGATGGAAAGTATTCAGACCCCCTTAAATTTTTCACTCTTTGTTATATTGCAGCCATTTGCTAAAATCATTTAAGTTCATTTTTTTCCCTCATTAATGTACACACAGCAGCCCATATTGATAGAAAAACACAGAATTGTGTTCAGTTTAGCTTTTTTGAACAAATCTGCAAAAATGTCAACTTTTGACACTTGAACTTAAATGATTTTAGCAAATGGCTGCAA
Source organism: Lithobates clamitans (assembly GCA_037952925.1). NCBI lineage: Eukaryota > Metazoa > Chordata > Amphibia > Anura > Ranidae > Lithobates > Lithobates clamitans. The sequence continues at coordinate 4,212,210 of JBBGZY010001371.1, forward strand.
TATAACAAAGAGTGAAAAATTTAAGGGGGTCTGAATACTTTCCGTCCCCACTGTATATATATATATATATATATATATATATATATATATATATATATATATACACTGTATTCGGTTTAGCTAGATCCGTTCCTCTTATTCTCTCCCTACTGACAGGCAGGCATTTTTACAGTATTTACAGCTACCTGAAGAAAATTGGTGGTGTTCTTCTGATTCTATTAGTCCTATTAGCTAGAGTATTTACAGTTAGTGTAGTGCGTCCTCTGCACAGTGTGCACCTAAAGCTACCTGAAGAAAATTGGTGGTGTTCTTCTGATCCTATTAGTACCACAGACAGGCAGTTGCAGTATTTACAGTTAGTGTACTGCGTCCTCTGCACAGTGCACTTAAAGCTACCTAAAGACAATTGCTGTTGTTCTAATCCTATTAGTACCACAAACAGGCAGCTGCAGCATTTACAGTTAGTGTACTGCTTCCTCTGCACAGTGTGCACCTAAAGCTACCTGAAGACAATGGCTGTTGATCTGATCCTATTAATACCACAGGCAGGCAGCTGCAGTATTTACAGTTAGTGTACTGTGTCCTCAGCACAGTATGCACCTAAAGCTACCTGAAGAAAATTGGTGGTGTTCTTTTGATCCTTTTAGTACCATAGGCAGGCAGCTACAGAATTTACAGTTAGTGTACTGCGTCCTCTGCACAGTGTGCACCTAAAGATACCTGAAGACAATTGCTGTTGTTCTGATCCTATTAATACCACAGGCAGGCAGCTACAGTATTTACAGTTAGTGTACTGTGTCCTCTGCACAGTGTGCACATAAAGCTACCTGAAGACAATTGCTGGTGTTCTCATACTAATAATACTACAGGCAGGCAGTTGATTCTGCTAGCTGCAGCATCAGTATATATATATATACATCCCAGCTTTGTGCAGCTACATCTCACTGCAGGCCATTAGTATGGAAGGCCAACAGGGAGAGGCAGACAGTCACAAGCCAATAAAAGCAGGGCAAGCAGGCTTGGTGTTTAGAGGCAACAGTGTTGGTCATGGAGACGGTGCATCCTCATCAGCACATGGCCGTGGGACAAGCTTGTCCTTTTTTTCGACAGCTGGCTGTGTTGAGCCACAACATGCGGAAGACTTGGTGGAGTGGATGACCAAGCTGTCCTCATCCTCTCTCACCCAGGCTCAGGGTACTTTGTCTGGCAAAGCAGCTGTCAACGCGGCCTCTTCCCTCGGCTCAATGGCATCAGTCACTCCTTCCCTAGCCCCACCATGTCCTCCTGAGGAGTCCCCCGAACTATTTGACCACAGTGTTTAGTACATTCTCCAGGAGGATGCCCAGCGTTTTGAAGGCTCCGATGATGGTACCCAGCTAAAGGAAGGCAGTAACGTGAGCCCAGAGAGAGGTGGTGCCCAAGAAGGACAGCAATCTGGCAGTCATGTTCCCCCAGCTGCAGCATACTGCCAGCTTTGCTCCAGTGATGAGGAGGGAGGGGATGATGAGGTCACTGACTCCACGTGGGGGCTTGATAGGAGAGAGGAGGAGGAGGAGGAGGAAGCACATCAACAAGGCAGGATGCCCTTCAGGGGCCAGCTTAAGGGCAGCACACCAACTGCATCACACCGCAGAGCTCCGCATGTGCAGGGCGCTGCTGTCTCTGCGCATTATTCTAAAAGTTCTTTGGTGTGGGTCTTTTTTGAGACCAGTGCATCAGATCCCACCGCTGCTATTTGCAACATATGTCTCAAGCGTATCTCGCGTGGCCAAAACATCACCCGCTTGGGCACCACATGCTTGACCAGACATATGTCGACCTGCCATGCAGTTCGTTGGCAAGCGTACCTAAAAGACCCACACCGAAGAACAAAGCGGACCTCTCCTTGCTCCTCATCAGCTGGGATCTCCAACCCCACTCTACCTTCAGTCCTCTCTGAAACCTGCACTGAAAGGAATGAAGGTGTAGAATTAGGTGACACAGCAAGTACCTGTGGGCAATCTGCTATCGGTACACCGACATCAGATTGTACCAGGCAAATTTCGAACGTTATGGGTCGTTCGCGTCAAATTCGCGTCAAATGCAGTGCATTGCTGGCTGATGATTGGCCAAGCATGCACTATGACCCGCATGCTTGGTCAATCACAGCGTCGTCTGTACAGAGAGCCGTAATTGGCTTTGGCCAATTATGGCTCAGGGGGTTTGGTAAACGACCCACACTATATAAGGCCGCCTGCGTGGCGCCCTTGTGTAGTGTGTTGCGGCGGCGGCAGAGAGATAGACAGAGAGACAGTGTCATTTGATTTAAGTTTGAGTAGGCAGGCGAGTCAGTTAGGTGCACTTACAGTGTATTGTGTATATATATGCATCCTAGGTGTTGTGTGTGGGTGTGTATATATATATATATACATACATACACACACACATACATACATACATATTATATATATACTGTATATATATATACAGTGGGGATGGAAAGTATTCAGACCCCCTTAAATTTTTCACTCTTTGTTATATTGCAGCCATTTGCTAAAATCATTTAAGTTCATTTTTTTCCCTCATTAATGTACACACAGCAGCCCATATTGATAGAAAAACACAGAATTGTGTTCAGTTTAGCTTTTTTGAACAAATCTGCAAAAATGTCAACTTTTGACACTTGAACTTAAATGATTTTAGCAAATGGCTGCAATATAACAAAGAGTGAAAAATTTAAGGGGGTCTGAATACTTTCCGTCCCCACTGTATATATATATATATATATATATATATATATATATATATATATACACTGTATTCGGTTTAGCTAGATCCGTTCCTCTTATTCTCTCCCTACTGACAGGCAGGCATTTTTACAGTATTTACAGCTACCTGAAGAAAATTGGTGGTGTTCTTCTGATTCTATTAGTCCTATTAGCTAGAGTATTTACAGTTAGTGTAGTGCGTCCTCTGCACAGTGTGCACCTAAAGCTACCTGAAGAAAATTGGTGGTGTTCTTCTGATCCTATTAGTACCACAGACAGGCAGTTGCAGTATTTACAGTTAGTGTACTGCGTCCTCTGCACAGTGCACTTAAAGCTACCTAAAGACAATTGCTGTTGTTCTAATCCTATTAGTACCACAAACAGGCAGCTGCAGCATTTACAGTTAGTGTACTGCTTCCTCTGCACAGTGTGCACCTAAAGCTACCTGAAGACAATGGCTGTTGATCTGATCCTATTAATACCACAGGCAGGCAGCTGCAGTATTTACAGTTAGTGTACTGTGTCCTCTGCACAGTATGCACCTAAAGCTACCTGAAGAAAATTGGTGGTGTTCTTTTGATCCTTTTAGTACCATAGGCAGGCAGCTACAGAATTTACAGTTAGTGTACTGCGTCCTCTGCACAGTGTGCACCTAAAGATACCTGAAGACAATTGCTGTTGTTCTGATCCTATTAATACCACAGGCAGGCAGCTACAGTATTTACAGTTAGTGTACTGTGTCCTCTGCACAGTGTGCACATAAAGCTACCTGAAGACAATTGCTGGTGTTCTCATACTAATAATACTACAGGCAGGCAGTTGATTCTGCTAGCTGCAGCATCAGTATATATATATATACATCCCAGCTTTGTGCAGCTACATCTCACTGCAGGCCATTAGTATGGAAGGCCAACAGGGAGAGGCAGACAGTCACAAGCCAATAAAAGCAGGGCAAGCAGGCTTGGTGTTTAGAGGCAACAGTGTTGGTCATGGAGACGGTGCATCCTCATCAGCACATGGCCGTGGGACAAGCTTGTCCTTTTTTTCGACAGCTGGCTGTGTTGAGCCACAACATGCGGAAGACTTGGTGGAGTGGATGACCAAGCTGTCCTCATCCTCTCTCACCCAGGCTCAGGGTACTTTGTCTGGCAAAGCAGCTGTCAACGCGGCCTCTTCCCTCGGCTCAATGGCATCAGTCACTCCTTCCCTAGCCCCACCATGTCCTCCTGAGGAGTCCCCCGAACTATTTGACCACAGTGTTTAGTACATTCTCCAGGAGGATGCCCAGCGTTTTGAAGGCTCCGATGATGGTACCCAGCTAAAGGAAGGCAGTAACGTGAGCCCAGAGAGAGGTGGTGCCCAAGAAGGACAGCAATCTGGCAGTCATGTTCCCCCAGCTGCAGCATACTGCCAGCTTTGCTCCAGTGATGAGGAGGGAGGGGATGATGAGGTCACTGACTCCACGTGGGGGCTTGATAGGAGAGAGGAGGAGGAGGAGGAGGAAGCACATCAACAAGGCAGGATGCCCTTCAGGGGCCAGCTTAAGGGCAGCACACCAACTGCATCACACCGCAGAGCTCCGCATGTGCAGGGCGCTGCTGTCTCTGCGCATTATTCTAAAAGTTCTTTGGTGTGGGTCTTTTTTGAGACCAGTGCATCAGATCCCACCGCTGCTATTTGCAACATATGTCTCAAGCGTATCTCGCGTGGCCAAAACATCACCCGCTTGGGCACCACATGCTTGACCAGACATATGTCGACCTGCCATGCAGTTCGTTGGCAAGCGTACCTAAAAGACCCACACCGAAGAACAAAGCGGACCTCTCCTTGCTCCTCATCAGCTGGGATCTCCAACCCCACTCTACCTTCAGTCCTCTCTGAAACCTGCACTGAAAGGAATGAAGGTGTAGAATTAGGTGACACAGCAAGTACCTGTGGGCAATCTGCTATCGGTACACCGACATCAGATTGTACCAGGCAAATTTCCCTGCCCCAGCTGCTGCACCGCCAAAAGAAGTTTACTCTCAGCCATCCACATGCCCAGTGGTTGAATGCTAGCTTGGCTAAATTGCCTGCACTTCAACTGCTGCCTTTTCAGTTGGTAGACTCTGCCCCCTTCCGTGAATTTGTGGAATGTGCGGTTCTTCAGTGGCAGGTCGCCAAACACCACTTTTTCTCACGGAAGGCGATTCTGGCTCTCTACCGGCATGTGGAAGGCAATGTCTTGGCCTCGCTGGACAGGGCGGTCGTGGTAAGGTGCATATTACCGCTGACTTATGGTCCAGCAGGCATGGACAGGGATGTTACCTGTCTTTCACCACGCATTGGGTGACTCTTCTGGCAGCTGGGAAGGATGCAGGACAGGGTGTAGTAGTGTTGGAGGATGTTCCGCCACCACGCCTCCAAAATTCTACTAGTGGTGATTCTGCCAATCCTCTCTCCTCCACCCCCTCCTCTTCTTCTTCCTCCATGACCTCTTCCTGTGCTGATTTGTTCTCGGAACCAGCGGTGCTCCGTAGGCGTTCAAGGGGCTATGCAAGCACGCAGGCAAAAAGATGCCATGCGGTGCTTGAGCTGGTGTGCTTGGGGGACAGGAGCCACACTGAGGCAGAAATTCTGTCAGCTCTGCAGGGGCAGGTTCAGAGGTGGTTGATGCCACGCCAGCTTAAGGCAGGTATGGTGGTTTGCGACAATGGCACCAACCTCCTCTCCACCCTCCGACAGGGACAAGTGACCCATGTGCCCTGTTTAGCTCAGTCCTTAACTTGGTGGTGCAGCGGTTCTTGGGCAGGTACCCGGGCTTACAGGATGTCCTGAGGCAGGTCAGGAACGTCTGTGTGCATTTCCGCAGGTCATATATTGCCAGTGCTCGGCTGGCTGACCTACAAAAGGAATTTAACCAGCCCAAGAACCGCCTAATCTGTGACATGCCCATCAGGTGGAGCTCAATTTTGGCCATGCTGCAGCAGCTGCACGCGTAGCAGAGGGCCATCAATGAGTACCTATGTGACTATGGCACTAGGGCAGGGTCAGGGGACCTTGGTTTTTTTCCCCACGCCAGTGGGCTATGATCAGGGATGCATGCACTGTCCTGTCACCATTTGAGGAGGCCACGAAGATGGTGAGCAGTGACAGTGCATGCATCAGTGACACTGTCCCTCTTGTCCACCTGTTGAGGCACACGCTGCGTGGAATAATGGACAGGTTACTTGAGGCAGAACAGAGGGAGGAAGAGGAGGACTTCCTTACCTCTCAAGGCCCCCTTTATCCAGACAGTGTTCCTGCGTGCCCGCCGATCACACAGGAAGATGATGATGAGGAGGAGGATTGTGTCAGCATGGAGGTGGAGCCTGGCACTCAGCATCAGCAGCAGTCTTCAAGGGATCATTTACAGTCCAAAGAAACCCATGGACTTGTACGTGGCTGGGAGGAGGTGGCTGCCGATCATGACGTCCTTAGTGACCCAGAGGACTCTGGACCAAATGCTTCAGCAAACCTACACTGCATGGCCTCCCTGATCCTGCAAAGCCTGCGGAAGGATCCTCGTATTCGTGGTATCAAGGAGAGGGATCAATACTGGCTGGCAATCCTCCTTGATCCACATTACAAGGGTAAGGTTGCAGACCTTATCTTGCCGTCGCAGAGGAAGCAGAGGATGAAACATCTTTGGGAGGCCTTGCAGAAAAGTTTGTGCTACGCGTTTCCAGAGCCTGGGAGGTTACAATTTCCTGGTCCTCCTGAACAACATGTTGCTGAGGCTTCAGTCAGTCACAGAAGGAGCGGTGGAGAAGGTGGCCGTCTGACCGATGCGTTCAGACAATTTTTTAGTCCGCAGCCCTGATTGGTTCCAGCAACCATCGCCAGCGTCTGATTCACATGGTGCAGGATTACCTAGGGGCAAGATCAGACTTGGACACCTTTCCCACCGAAAATCCTCTGGGTTACTGGGTCTTGAGGATGGATCACTGACCAGAGCTTGCACAGTATGTAATTGAGCTACTGGCCTGTCCTGTATCCAGCGTTCTTTCGGAACCCACATTGAGTGCTGCTGGATGCTTTGTAACCGATCACAGGGTGCGCCTGTCCACCGAATCGGTCGATCGGCTGACCTTCATAAAAATGAATCAGTCTTGGATCACCAGCTACCAAGCACCTGATGCTCATGTAACTGACTGATTTTTTTTTTAATGTGAGATCCCTTCAAGACTGCCTATGCTGATGCTGAGTGACTATCCTGTTATGCTGAGTCACACTCCTCTTCCTCCTCAATTTTCATGCTGATAGCTTGTAAGAATATTTTGGTTCTGGGCACCGCCACCAGTGGCCAAGGCCCACGTTTTCTGCCCCTGTTTAACAGGGGCGTATAATTACAATTTTTGATGCAATACTTTGCAGCAGGGCTCATTCCTGCGCTCCAACTATAGCATCTGTGAGGGGTTGCAGTGTTGTGGCACCAATGCCTAAGGCCCAATTTTTCTGCCTCTGTTCAACAGGGACATGTAATTACAATTCTTGATCTAATATTTCACAGCAGGGCCCATTCCTACACCCACCAAGAGTAACTGTGAGGGCTTACAGTGTTGTGGCACCACCACCACCACCACCACCATCAAAGGCCCAATTTTTCTGCCCCTGTTCAACAGATGCATGTAATTACAATTCTTGATATAACTTTTCACAGCAGGGCCCGTTCCAGCGCCCACCAAGAGTAACTGTGAGGACTTACAGTGCTGTGGCACCAGCACCACCACCACCAAAGGCCCAATTTTTCTACCACTGTTCAACAATGGCATGTAATTATAATTCTTGATCTAATATTTCACAGCAGGGCCCGTTGCTGCACCCACCAAGAGTAACTGAGGGCTTACAGTGTTGTGGCAACACCAACACCTAAGGCCCCAATTTCTGCAGCGTATATAGGGCAGGCCCCTACTTTCAAACATTCAACTTACAAATGACTCCTACTTGCAAACGGAAGGAGACAACAGGAAGTGAGATGAAATCTACCCCTAGGAAGGGAAATTCTCTCCTGTAATGCCCCGTACACACGGTCGGATTTTCTGACGGAAAATGTGTGATAGGACCTTGTTGTCGGAAATTCCGACCGTGTGTAGGCTCCATCACACATTTTCCATCGGATTTTCCGACACACAAAGTTTTAGAGCAGGCTATAAAATTTTCCGACAACAAAATCCGTTGTCGGAATTTCCGATCGTGTGTACACAAATCCGATGCACAAAGTGCCACGCATGCTCAGAATAAATAAAGAGATGAAAGCTATTGGCTACTGCCCCGTTTATAGTCCCGACGTACGTGTTTTACGTCACCGCGTTTAGAATGATCGGATTTTCCGACAACTTTGTGTGAAAAAAATCCTAGGAATGTCCGATCAATGTCCGACCGTGTGTACGGGGCATAAGAGAGAAAATATGGGGAAAACGTGTCTCCTCTTCACTGATGCTTTATCACCAATCCTTGTTTCCAGGGGCGTTGCTAGGTCTACAAAAGATCTGGGGCTAGAGCCCATAGCAGCGTAGTAAAGAAAGTCATACGCTTGGGCGGGCATACACTTGTATATACAGTAATATACGTGTGTGTGTATATATATCCCCAGAGAGCCCCCCACTTACATCAGGGCCCCCAGAGAGCCCCCTTACATCAGGGTCCCCAGAGAGCCCCCCTTACATCAGGGTCCCCAGAGAGCCCCCTTACATCAGAGTCCTCAGAGAGCCTCCCTTTCATCAGGGTACCATGAGGGCCCCCCATTTACATCAGGGTTCCCAGAGAGCCCCCCCTACATTAGGGTCCCCAGAGAGCCTCCCCCTTAAATCTGGGTCCTTAGAGAGCCTCTGCCTTAAAATCAGAGTCCCCAGAGAGCCTCTCCCTTGCATCAGGGTCCCCAGAGAGCCCCCCACTTACATAAGGGTCCCCAGAGAGCCTCCCCTCCCCTTTGGGGACCCCTGCAGAGACTCGGGGCTATTGGCCCCAGATTTGGGGCTATAGCCCCAAAAGCCACCCCCTAGCGACGCCCCTGCTTGTTTTATTAAAAAAAAACAAAATTTCAAAAAACATTTGTCATTGGGACAGAAAGTGAGGTGAAATCTTCTGAAGAGGTGCACAGACAGCAAAACAAATGTTACAAGGGTAATAACCCTTCCCTATGTTTTCCAAAAAGCTTAAAAATAGATTTTTTGGCTGGAGCTACACTTTAAAAATGTACCAGTTCAAAATTACAAACAGATTCTACTTAACAAACCTACAGTCCCTGTCTTGTTTGCACCGCCTCTATACTGCTGTTCAGAGTATATAGGGCCTGGGGGCCCCGTGCCTTTCCTTTTTTTAATTTGGGTGCGGGGTTCCCCTTAATATCCATACAAGACCCAAAGGGCCTGGTAATGGACTGGGGGGGGGGGTACCCATGCTGTTTGTCTCACTGATTTTCATCCATATTGCCGGGACCCGACATTACATTAAAGCCGCAAGCAGTTTTCAATGACTTTTATTCCTTTAAAAATGTCATTTTGTGCAGGGTCTGTTCTAAGCACTGGAAACATGCGCCACTTTACAGGCATACTATAGACACCCCCCAAGTACGATATTTAATGGAAAATTTCACTTTTTTTTTTCACTTTAAGCATCATTAATATTACTTCTGAAAAAACTGACATTTTTAAAACTTTTTTTTGCATTGATACATGTTCCCTGGGGTAGGACCCAGGTCCCCAAACCCTTTTTAGGACAATAACTTGCATATTAGCCTTTAAAATTAGCACTTTTGATTTTGAACATTCGAGTCCCATAGACTTTAATGGGGTTCTAAAGTTTACGCAAACTTTCGGTCCGTTCGCAGGTTCTGGTGCGAACCGGACCGGGGGGGTGTTCAGCTCATCCCCTACTGGTAAGTGTGGGAGTCTCAGGAAGATGGAGGGGGTTGTGGTAACACTGCTTGTTTACTATCCACAATGCTAGTAGAACAATGGCAGATTGCCATCACATACCATGATACCAATAACAATTAATTTTTTTCACCTTTGTAGGAATTATGCTACATTTCCAGCTCAAATCTTGTTACTAGAGTGATGGCACTTTACCAGTAGGAGCAAGCTACCATTTTACCAAAATCAAATTGCTATTATGTTGTTATTAGACAGGTACTACATCCTTTAGATACTGTAGTTGTATGCAAGGGTTGTTGTGTCCACAACCTCACACAATATATCTTAATCTCAGTGCAACAAGCAGGCGTTATTATACCACATAACAGAATAAGTGTTTTCCTTCATCTTATGCTAAGAACAAATTCAATACTATAGTAAATAGGTATTCTGATATTTGGGAACATATTTAAACCATTAGCGCATTTCTGCATTGTACCACTTTTAATGTCCAAATTGGTGTTGCTGGAATATTTTTCTACTTCAAAGACCTGGCCATTTTTTTCCCTTGTCACATATCACATGGATTGTAAACAGAAGCCCTATATTGATTCTTCAATCAGGCTGCACCTAATATTCACTTGCTGGGTGTAGTGACCAATTAGGGAGCATTACATTAGTCACTGTACAGAAAGGAGAGGGGATATAATGAATTGTTACCAAGCTTGCTGGCTCTCTATATCCTGGGACACAAAAGCACTCAGTAATGGCCAGAACTGAAACAGAGAGGTAAACTAACCCCATAATTGTACTGTACATTGCATTGTAAATATGTTTTGTCTGTAATTGGTAAATATCATGTAACCCACGACTCACGAATTTCATGGTCATAGAATAATTTCCCCCACTCTTGTCTTTGTGCACCCTTTGGTGATTGGAGAGTATTCACATATACACTTCAAAGAGAAGTTTGGGATTTAGAAAAAAATATATACTCACCTAGGTGGATACAGCATCAACCCACGGGTGACAGGAGTTTAGAGCAGTGTTGCCAACCTACCAGATTGAAATTTACTGACACAATACCCAAAATTTACTGGCACAGCCAAGTTTTTACTGCCTTTTCCAAAAGTTACAAAATTACAAATGAAAATTTCAATATTTAGGTACAAACAAATACAAAATGCAATTAGCAATGTGATGTAAGGTAGATATTAAGGCAAAAAACATATTTCTTATTTTATTTTCCGTATAGTGAGTAAGTAGCTTAGGGACAGGACAAGAAAGGGACAAGAAATTACAATGGGCGGCACACACATGAAACTGACTCTCACAGTGACACTGACAGCAGTGTACAGCATCACAGATGATGATGACAACTCACTGACACGACACGTCCCCTCCTGAGCCACAATGACAGTCTCTCCATGTCAGGTGGTCCCTTAGGTCCACTCCAGTCCAAACAACACTGACAGTCCCACTCCCGGCTTGCTTTGCTCCTGTACCGCAACTGAACACGAGGCTCTGGCTGCTCCGCTCAACTCCCCTGCCCCATGACATCACACGGCACACTCAGGCACCATCGGCGCCGCCCAAACACAGTGTTATGCCTCATGCACACTGGATGTTAAAATAACATTATAAAAACATCAGTAGTGAGTAGTGAGTAGTGAGTTTTTCAACTTTTTCAAAAACGTTTTTGCAATAGCGTTTTTTTGCTGTTATTTGCGTTTTTAGCGTTTTTCCGCGTTAGCCTTTTTTTTTTTTTAGGAAAAGATTTTTTTTTTCAATGCATTAAAAAAACGCTAGTGAGCAATGTTTTTGAGCGTTTATTAGCGTTTAACAGCGTTAGAGCGTTTTTACAGCTAAAAAAAAAAAAACGTCTCTCAGAACCCACTAATTTTGTTTTTTTTTTTACTGCTCAAAAACGCCACTGCCCAAAATTGCTGATAACAGTTTATGTGTGCATGGACACATATGCCCCGTACACACGGTCTGATTTTCCAACGGAAAATGTTCGATGGGAGCTTGCTGTCGGGAATTCTGACCGTGTGTAGGCTCCATTAGACATTTTCTATCGGAATTTCCGTCACAGAAAATTTGAGATCTGGATCTCAAATTTTCCGACAACAAAATCCATTGTCATAAATTCCAATTGTGTGTACACAATTCCGACGCACAAAGTTCCACGCATGCTCAGAATCAAGCAGAAGAGCCGCACTGGCTATTGAACTTCATTTTTCTGGGCTCGTCATATGTGTTGTACGTCACTGTGTTCTTGACGTTCAAAATTTCCGAAAAGATTTGTGTGACCGTGTGTATGCAAGACAAGTTTGCTCCAACATCCGTCGGAAAAAAATCCATGGATTTTTTTGTCGGAATGTCCGATCATGTGTATGGGGCAATAGGATAACATGATGGAGAGTTTAATGACTGTGGAAAAAAACATCTACAGCCAAAAACAGCTGCTGTAAAAACATCCAGTGTGCATGAGGACTAATAGGCACATGGATGGTCTTGGCCGGCTTCAAGCATCGCAGCTATTTTTTTAACTGCCATTCTTTTGTGGTCACTGGCATTTACTGGCAGGAGAAAAGTGCCTGTTTTTTACTGGTTGCCAGTAAAAATACTGACAGTTGGCAACACTGGTCTAGAACAAACTGAACGCCTGTGATCCATAGGAGAAGTATAGCCAGAAAAGCTTTGGCTGTACTTCTCATTTAACCTAGTTAACAGGTGGTGACGGTTCATTGGATGCTTGGTGATTTCCTTCAGCAATATTTTCATTTGTTTCAATATTACAAAAGCACACTACTGAAGGGTTTTCTTTTGAATGGTACCAATGAACATTGGATACTCTACTTGCTTGATATAGAAATGGGCTATAACAAATAGCTTGAAAAAAAAGCAAGGGGCAGCATCACATAACCCTGGAGGGATTGTTGTACGGCTGGGTTTACACTAATGTGAATTGGATGCAGAAGACAGTGACCTGCTCTCAATGAAGCCGGTTCACACACGTCCGGGGCACACGTGATCCACACTGAAAAAGGGTCCTGTGCGTCTTTGGCTACGTTTCAGGCAAAAAATTCGGACCTGATTTGCCCCTGAAACAGAGAACAGGGACGCACCAGACCGGATCACTCTTAGATAACATTGGACTGCACACACACCACCCCTATCCACATTTTCTGCTGCTGGGAGATGGGCAGCCCTTGGAAGAGAAACGGGACGTTGTGTGTGCCTGCAGTCCAATGCAATCTAAGACTCATGTGCTGTATAGACGAGCGCTCTTCTGACAGGAGGGGAGAGCACTACACAGTGTACCTACTGCTGGCTTTGTAGAGGCTTTTCCCTGTAAGCTGTGGGGGGTGGGTGGGTGGTTACCTGTGCTGGGAAGTGTAATAGGGATTTGGGGAGGGGGATATGTGCTAGAAGGAAGAATGGGGGAGATATGTGATAGGAGGAGGTTTGGGGGGAAATATGTGATAGGAGAAGGGTTTGGGGGGGTTTGAGCCAGAAGGGGGAATGTTTGTGTTAGAAGAGGGGTACGGGATTTGGGTAGGGAGGGAGGATTTGTGCTGGGAGGAGTGATTTAGAGGGGATTGGGCTAAGTGCAGGGACTTGTGGGAATTTGTCCTAGGAGGGGGATTGGAGAAAGAAGATTTGTGCTAGGAGGGGAGATGGGGGGGGGTTGTGTCGGGGGGGATTTGGGATAATAGAACAGATTGCGGGGGATTTGTGCTGGCAGAGGGGATTTGGAGAAGAAGATTTGTGCGAGGATATAAAGTTTGAGAAGAAAGAGGATGTATGATATGGGAGTGATTTTCTGGGGTGAGGGAGATTTGTGCCATGAGGGGGATTGGGGGTGGTATTTGAGCTGAGGGGGTGGGATTGGGGGGGGGCAAAGATTTGTGCTGGGAGGGGAGATTTGAACTGAGAGTTGGGGGAAAATGTGCGTTATTGTTTGGGGAGAATTCTGGCTTCCAGCCAGAATTTATGTTTTTATGTATGATGGAATGTTTGTGTCCACTAGTAATTAAATTTGTGTATTAATAATCAAAATATAATTTTGATATTTTCGCAGGGGGAGCTGTGAGGTAGGCTGTATGGCAGTGGCGACCTGTGCATTGTGGGCGCATGGGCGCTGCCCCCTGACACCTCTGCCGTCCTCCCTATTCATGTGCCTGGCCCCTTTCAGGAAGTCGGGCACATGAAATACTATGGCGGGGATAGGCAGGGGGTGTGTATTTTGAAGCATGTGATTAGAGCCAGAGGCTCTAATAGGCTTCAAAGTAGGGTGGGCTCACCCAGTTGTGTGGCATAGCGAATGCATTTTCGCTATTTTCACGCTAACGTTCCTCCCTGCATATGATGGGCACAAGTGGCTGCATATGACAGTCAGCAGGCAGGACAGTGAGACCTGTCTCCCGATTGGCCAAAGCATTAGGTGATCCTATTGGATGCCTAACGCTTTGGCGGAAGAGGAGACACGGCAGAGGAAGCCTGAGGAGCTGAGCGGACACAGGAGCCGCAGCCACCTCTTCCCGCCACTACAGAAGAGGAGCAGAGCCCCGCCACACGAGCGGTAAGTGCCACCAGACCGGCCGCGGGGGGAGTTAGTGAAGTGACAGCCAGGGACGTGACTCCTCTTATTGGCTGAGGTGGAGAGGTGGGCTGATAACATCACACTCTCTGACTCAGTGAATCAGAGGAAGCTTTGTATTCATTCACAAAAAGCAAGCACCCAGAATGGACACTGCAGTGGCAGAGCTTATGTCCATCATCCACAGGGATTTAAGGATTAAGGTACCCGGAGACACTGAGAAATATTGTCAGTGCTGGTATCGGTATCAGTGAAGTGTGTAATCTATTACTGCATGTTATGCTGAATGATGATTTTATTGCTGCGGGTAACTGCAAAAGGGTTAATGAACCTAAAAGATCAATGATGGTGGTTAAAACCGCTACAAGTAAACTGGAGAAACATGTGAGGGAAGCCAGTGCTCCTCCAGAAATTAGGGATGAGCCCAAGAACACCAAGTAAAAAGGGAGAAGAAGCCTTAGTTCAAAGAACAGAAGGACCCTGTTTAGATTTAAGGAATTGCATATGTCGAAATGTACCTGGAAAAAGAATTGGGACTACATGGATGACAGCTGGCAAAGAGGTGTCCCAATCAACAGTACAGGCTCATATTTCCTGAAACAAAGGGGGGCGGGGTTATGTGACAATAACAGGTCCTGTCATAGTGAAAATAGTTGCAGAAATGGTACAGGGTTTGCACATATGCAGAATGGTGACTCCAGAGTATTGATTATGAGCAGAGAAAACGTTTTTATGTCTTTCTCCGAATTTTGGTATTCCCAGATTGTGCTCTGTAGTTTGGAGGGAATGGGGAGGGAAGAAATCTCCAACCCAGTGTCCAGGTCTTGTTGAAGACAAGCAGAGTGTGTGTCCAGGTGCACACAGCCCTTACAATAATAGGCTGGGGCATAGCTCAGGACTCCCATTTGGAGAGAGGTGTGTGCTCCTGTTAGACAGAAGTGCTGTACTCAAGAGACAGCACTCCATGCTGAAAGAGAAATTCTATGCCCATAGGACTGGGAGAGTCGAAATGGCTAAGCAAGACTGGGAGACAGAGAGAGCAAGGACATCTGGATGAGTTCAGAGGACTGGGAAAGTCTGGGGTGTCAGGAGAACAACTATTGAGAGACAAAGATGTGGGCTGTTCAGCAGGGTGCTGCATCTATGAGGCTGAGAGCCAGGAGAGCCCAAATAGCCAGGAGAGCTGGGTAAGATGGTCTGAGGGACCAGTGAAAGGAGCAGTGATGCTGCTGAAGAGAGAACCAGGTGGCTTGGTATTTTATGTTATGTTTTGCTGATGAAAATCCTCTGCTTGGGTAACTGTTTCAGCGGGCTGAAGGAAAAAATCTGAAGCGCTCAGGGAGGAGATCCTTTACTAACTATGCAATGTTATTACAGAAATCCCCATAATAGGGTAGGAGAGCCTCCTCGCCAGATCACCCTGGTCAGCATTCTCAGCCATTGGCAGAGAGCACTAATCGGATGCCTATCAGCAGACCTTTTTTGGTTATGCCCCTTTGCCCGAAAACAGCCGAACAGCCAGCTTCTGTTGGACCAGCTGCCGTGCACATGGGCCGAATGTCGGCCGGTTACTATTGAATCGGCCAATGCAGCCCGACATTCGGCCCGTGTGCTTTAGTATTTTTCTACTTCAAAGACCTGGCCATTGTTTTTCCTTATCACATCTCACATGGGTTGTAAACCTTACTTAGACCCTCCAATCAGGCTGCACTCCATACCATATACATTTGCTAGGGAAAGGAACCAAACAGTGTGCATTACTGTATATAAGACCCCTTTCACACCGAGCCGCCTATAGCGTCAGTGGTAAAACGCCGCTATTTATAGCAGCGTTTTACTTTCGGATTTGCGGCGCATTTCGTCCGCTAGCGGGGTGCTTTTACCCCCAGCTAGCGGCCGAGAAAGGGTTAAAACCACCCGCAATGCGCCGCAATAACGGCGTTTTGCCGGCGGTATCCCAGCGCTGCCCCATTGATTTCAATGGGGAGAAGCGGTGGAGGAGCGGTAAACACACCGCTCCTTCACCGCTCCAAAGAAGCTGCTGGCAGGACTTTTCCTGACGTCCTGCCAGCGCAGCGCTCCGGTGTGAAAGCCCTCGGGCTTTCACACTGGAGACAATGCTGCAGCTGTTTGAGGGTGGATTGCAGGTGCTATTTTTAACGCTATAGCGCCTGCAAAACGCCCTCGGTGTGAAAGGGTTCTTAGTCACTGTACAGAAGGGAAAAGGGATTTAAAGACTTGTTAGCAAGCTGTATTATCTCTTTGTCCTGGGACACACAGGCACTCAGTATGAACAGATCCCAAGCTGAGAGGTAAGGTAACTTCATACTTTACTCCTTACTGTACATTGTACTGTAAATATGCTTTAGTGTGCAATGATAGATATCATACAACCCACCGTAATTGTATACTGTACATTGTGTTGTAAATACTGTTTAGCGTGTTAATTGTAAATTTTATGTGACCCTATTAATTAATGTATATTGCAGATTGAACTACTTTTATGTAAAGGCCTATACACACGATCAGAGAATTGTATGAAAAATACTGATTTCTAAGCAATCGTACGATAATCTGATCGTTAGTACACAGCTTTTGAGAGCTGATCAGGACAATTTGTGCAAAATTAGCAGTTGGATACCAGATGATATGATTTTCGTTTAATCAGTACAGTTTTCGTCCGAAAATACAATACGAATACAATACATTACATCACTTCCGGATTTTTATTCTGTCGTACAAGAATTTTCGTAACATGCAAAAAAACAGACGATCGTGCGTCTGATAGTCTTATCATGTGTACCAGGCATAAGAATCCCCAGGTCTAGCTGTATACATGTACTGTGAATACTCCTATAGTAATTGGAGTGTATTTGTATATACACTTAACCTAGTTAACAAGTATTTACATCAGCTCAGTGTTGAGAATAAAATCTGAGTCATAATAATTCAACCTCAATTTCCACTAAGGAAAAAGAACAGGAAAGAGGGGGTTTGAAAACAAAACTCCCCAGGGACTTTTAAGGTGCTTTAAAATATTAGGTGAAAAAAGTAGAAAAACATGTACGCTATAGTTATAAAAGATGAATGATTTTTATTGAAAGTTTAACTCTAAAAACATGTGTCCCTAAGGAATGAGACACCATCATAAAACAGTAATGCATTAATCACAATAATTTAACCCTTCATGGGCACATAAAGACAGAGCCAACTTAATTCGATAACAATCTGTCGCTCAACATGTTTCGCTCTAGTACGAGCTTCTTCAGGAGTTTGTGGCAAAGATTGTAGTAGGCTCTAAACAATAGAAAAAAAAATATATATATACATTAGACATTTATTAATAACAATAATAAGGAAAGCCTAGCCTGTTAAGGTTTGGCAGAGTAATATGTTAAATATCAATGTACATTTGTAATCATACATGTATGAGGTAGTGATAAATATATTTTTCAAATGGTACTACATATTCAGGAGAAATACAATATTTTGTGTTTCATAATCTTACCAAGCTGTCGTTTTCAAGGTAAAGTATTGAGATTTGGTAAAACAAATTGCTGCAATGCTTTCAATGTATGGGCTCACATAGTATGGATTTTCTGTCCTGGGATGGCCAACAGGGGGATATCAATTTCCACTGTTCAAATTTAATAAAAATTTGGGAATTTCATGTTCATGGATGTTTTCCCCCATTCATCATGTGTTTGTTCACCCTTTGACTCTGTTGGCTCATAGCAGCCAATAAGTTGTAGGGAAGCCAAATCAGGCCATAGACGAGTACAAAAACGAACGATCCGTCAAACGGAAATTAAAATTGTTGTTAAATTTTTCATCCGATTGTGTCATAATTTTTTGGGGAGTTTTCCCTGCAAAAACATTTTTTTTCTTCATCTGATGCAATGTATTTTGACCTATTGGCTTGAAATAATAAAAATAATAACACTGAGTTTATTATGTTGAATAGCTTTGCTTGACATATTTCTAGCGCCACCTGTCTGAATTTCTTGTGATAACAAGGCTGTAATACACAAAATGTTGAATTTGCTTGTCCCCGTGGTTGCATGAAAGAAATTTGCTCCGTGTATGGCTGATCTAAGTCGCCAGCCCCCCTCCTTAAAGTGGTTCTAAAGGTTAAAGGTTTTTACCCTAATGTATGCTCTTCCTTTTTCTCCTGATGCTGTAAGTCAAATCCAGGTAGCAGATGCAGTAGACACGAATAGTGCAGCTCTGTGCCGCTTCCCACTCTCTCCTCACTGGATTTGACTAACAGCAGCTGGAGGAAAAGGCAGAGCATACATTAAGGAAAAAACCTTTAGTGTTTAGAACAACTTTAAAGAGGGGGCTGGGGACTTAGAGGGAGCGGGTTTCCCCACATCCAATTTGCATAGCAGAAGATTGTGACCTGCTCTCTATGGAGCCGGTTCACACATCTCCGGAGCGGCTCCAGTGTGAATTGCACAGGTGTCCTGTGCGTCCTTTGGCCCGTTTTAGGTGCGATTTCAGCCAAAAATCCGAGCTGAAATCTGACCTGATTCGGTGAATGGAGATGCACCGGACCCCTGCTGTGAGCCGCTTCATGCTCTAGTGTGAACCCAGCCTTAGTCAGTGTCCCTCCCATACAGTGTCAGTTAGTGCCAGATTGGCCACCACATTATCAGAGTCACGCTATAAGTTGCTGATCTCCGCCGTTACTAGTAGAGTGTCTGTACAAATCAGCATCTTGATTACAATCAGAACTATACTAGTGTCCCCAAAAATGCAGATTGGTTTTTACCAAAGACATGTAGCAGAATACATTTTGGCCTAAGTTTATGAAGCAATTAGATTTAATTCGTTATGTTATATAACAGAAAGTAGGAAAAAAAAAAAAAATATATATATATATATATATATATATATATTTTTTTTTTTTTTCATTTTCAGCTTCTTTTTGTTTATATATCAAAAAATAAAAAACCCAGTGGGGATCAAATACCACCAAAGGAAAGCTCTATTTGTCTGAAAAAACAAATTTAATAAATTTAATTTTTGTATTGTGTTGCATGACCAAGCAATTGACAGTTAAAGGGACTGTAAAGGTTCATATATATTTTTTTAACTAACAAATATGTTATACTTACCTCCTCTGTGCAAGGGTTTTGCACAGAGCGGCCCCAATCCTCCTCTTCGGGGGTCCCCCAGCGGCTAGCTCCTCCCTGCATCGAGTGCCCCCATGGAGAAACGCTTTTCTTGGGGGCACCAGTGCAGGCACGCTCCCAAGTCATGCTGCGGCGTCCATTGACATAGACAGCAGGACTTGGCCCACCCCTGGCTCCTGTGTCACTGGATTTGATTGACAGCAGTGGGAGCTAATGGCTCCTGCTGCTATCAATTTATCCAATGAGGACCTGAGACAGTGGCTGGAGCTCCTGTGCTCGTCCCCGTCGATGGAACGATTGGGTTCAGGTACGTAAAAGGAGGGTTCTTGGGGGGCATTAAGGTGAAAAACCTTGAGGGTTTGCAACCATTTTAAAGTAGCACAGTGCTGAATAGAAATAAATGCCTTGATCATGAAAGGGGTAAAACTTTCCAGGGGTCAAGTGGTTAAACTCATTTCATCTTTGAAAATGTCAAATTCCCTGCAGTAGGTTGGATACATCACACAGATGCACCACTTACAGGCATCTTTCAGGAGATGCCCTGACCTTGCCTGTAAGTGGTGCATCTGTGTGATGTATCCAACCTTCCATTATTTAATGGAATTTTGCATTTTTAGTGTTTTGTTTTAAGCATTGATAAAATCACTGCTCCTCACCAAACTAAAATCCTTTTAAACACATTTTTGCTTTGGTTCATGTTCCCCAGGGCAGTGCCTGGCCTCCCGTGCCATTTGTTTAACAAACCCCTTGCCTCTTAGCCTAGAAATGGCCATTACTTTTTGTTACACTCAGCTCCCATTGACTTCAATGGGGTTCGGATGCAGCATCCAAACATTAGTTGTGTTTGCTAAGCCCTGCTTGAACCAAACCCAGGTATGTCCAGCTCATCACTAGTCCTCAGTCTTCTGGGTTGAATGATGGTCAAAACTTAGACTTCCACTTTAACCAATCCAGTAATCCAGTAACATTTGCAATTTGTATTCTTTTTCAGGAATGTCATGGACACTTTGCCATTTCTACTTTACTTTCTCCTTATTAGTTCATATCCAACAAATGGTCACAAGCCCAACATTTTATTGATCATGGCCGATGATCTTGGAATTGGCGACATAGGATGCTTTGGGAATAACACAATAAGGTAACCGTTAATTGACCATTTATTAGGATCACGATGTTGTTTTGTCTTACATGAAAGGAAATACAGTTTTTCTGTCTCTTCTACCAAATTTCTATGCTTTTGCCTGAAAATTCTTTGGTACGTTTTTAAATTCATGAGGGTATAGGCACAGTTTTAAAGTGGTCCTAAAGACATAGTTTTCTCTGTGTTAAGGTAAAAAAAACTTCTATAATCATATAAATAGCTCCCTAACCCCTTAAATACTTACCTGGCTCCTCTTTTGATCGAGCGTTGTGCCTGTCTGCAACAGCGCTGCTCTCTCTCCCTGTATTCACGGGGCACAGAGGCAGCAGAGGGAGCACTGCTGTCAATCAAATCCTGTAAGGATGGAGCAGGGGACTGGGCCGAGCTGTACTGTGTGTGTCTACAGACGCACACAGCCCAGCTTGGCAGCGCGACTGCACAAGTTCCCCCATAGCACACAGCTTGCTAGGGGGGCACTCAGAGAAGAGTAGGAGCAGACAGCACTGGCCAGAAGAGGAGGTAGGAGGCCACTCTGTGCAATACCGTTACACAGAGCAGGTACAGTAGGTCCATAAATATTGGGACATCAACACAATTCTAATCTTTTTGGCTCTATACACCACCACAATGGATTTGAAATGAAACAAACAAGATGTGCTTTAACTGCAGACTTTTAGCTTTAATTTTAGGGTATTTACATCCAAATCAGGTGAACGGTGTAGGAATTACAACAGTTTGTATATGTGCCTCCCACTTTTTAAGGAACCAAAAGTAATGGGACAATTGGCTGCTCAGCTGTTCCATGGCCAGGTGTGTGTTATTCCTTCATTATCCCATTTACAAGGAGCAGATAAAAAGTCCAGAGTTCATTTCAAGTGTGCTATTTGCATTTGGAATCTCTTGCTGTCAACTCTCAATACAAGATCCAAAGAGCTGTCACTATCAGTGAAGCAACCCATCATTAGGCTGAAAAAACAAAACAAACCCATCAAAGAGATAGCAAAAACATTAGGTGTGGCCAAATCAAGTGTTTGGAACATGCTTAAAAAGAAAGAACGCACCGGTGAGCTCAGCAACACCAAAAGACCCGGAAGACCACGGAAAACAACTGTGGTGGATGACCGAAGAATTCTTTCCCTGGTGAAGAAAACACCCTTCACAACAGTTGGCCAGATCAAGAACACTCTCCAGGAGGTAGGTGTATGTGTGTCAAAGTTAACAATCAAGAGAAGACTTCACCAGAGTGAATACAGAGGGTTCAACACAAGATGTAAACCATTGGTGAGCCTCAAAAACAGGAAGGCCAGATTAGAGTTTGCCAAACAACATCTAAAAAAGCCTTCACAGTTCTGGAACAACATCATATGGACAGATGAGACCAAGATCAACTTGTACCAGAGTGATGGGAAGAGAAGAGTATGGAGAAGGAAAGGAACTGCTCATGATCCAAAGCATACCACCTTATCAGTGAAGCATGGTGGTGGTAGTGTCATGGCGTGGGCATATATGGCTGCCAATGGAACTGGTTCTCTTGTATTTATTGATGATGTGACTGCTGACAAAAGCAGCAGGATGAATTCTGAAGTGTTTCGGGCAATATTATCTGCTCATATTCAGCAAAATGCTTCAGAACTCATTGGACGGCGCTTCACAGTGCAGATGGACAATGACCCGAAGCATACTGCGAAAGCAACCAAAGAGTATTTTAAGGTAAAGAAGTGGAATGTTATGCAATGGGAAGGGCCGTCCAATGAGTCCAATATGAAGGGAAAATGCCCCAAGAACAAGCAGGAACTGAAGACTGTTGCAGTAAAGGCCTGGCAGAGCATCACCGGGGAAGAAACCCAGAGTCTGGTGATGTCTATGCGTTCCAGACTTCAGGCTGTATTTGACTGCAAAGGATTTGCAACCAAGTATTAAAAAGTGAAAGTTTGATGGATGATTGTTAATCTGCCCCATTACTTTTGGTCCCTTAAAAGGTGTGAGGCACATATACAAACTGTTGTAATTCTAATGCCCCGTACACACGGTCGGATTTTCTGATTGAAAATGTCCGATCGGAGCGTGTTGTCGGAAATTCCGACCGTGTGTGGGCTCCATCGGACATTTTCCATCGGATTTTCCGACACACAAAGTTGGAGAGCAGGAGATAAAATTTTCCGACAACAAAATCCGTTGTCGGAAATTCCGATCGTGTGTACACAAATCCGACGGACAAAGTGCCACGCATGCTCAGAATAAATAAAGAGATGAAAGCTATTGGCCACTGACCCGTTTATAGTCCCGACGTACATGTTTTACGTCACCGGATTTTCCGACAACTTTGTGCGACCGTGTGTAGACAAAACAAGTTCGAGCCAACATCCGTCGGAAAAAATCCTAGGATTTTGTTGTCGGAATGTCCGAACAAAGTCCGACCGTGTGTACGCCCTACTACACCGTTCACCTGATTTGGATCAAATTAAAGCTGAAAGTCTGCAGTTAAAGCACATCTTGTTCGTTTCATTTCGTTTCATTTCAAATCCAATGTGGTGGTATATAGAGCCAAAAAGATTAGAATTGTGTCAATGTCCCAATATTTATGGACCTGACTGTAAGTAGAACATGTTTGTTATTATTTAAATCAGATAAAAAATATGCCTTTACAACCACTTTAACCTTCAGAAAATGAATTGTACAGTAAATATAGAATCCTGATCTATACACCCATCTCAGTGTTGTGGCCTGCCTGGATCTGGTCAGTGTTAAGTTTGCAACTCTGTGCTTCTGCTTTCAGATGCTGCATATTTGAATGGGGCAAGCACTGTTTTATTTTACATTTCTTATTTTATTTGTTTTTATTTCAGGTATGAGTTACTAACTTGGGCATTGTAATTTTCAGGACTCCTAACATTGACAGATTAGCAAAGGAAGGTGTGAAACTTACGCATCATATTGCTGCAGGCGCTTTATGTACCCCAAGTAGATCAGCCTTTCTGACTGGTCGATATCCTATAAGAACAGGTAATATACTGTATTGGTAAATGTAACAGAATATTTGGCATTTGGAACATTTGCATATATATAAAATAAACCATGCATTTTTCTTATTCTAACAAGAATGCGTATTAGGGCAAATGATCAGACAGAGGGTAGCTTTAAAATGAACTTTACTAAGTGGGTGCATTGCAGAGGTAACAATACAAGCAGGGTCAGAAAGGCAAAAGGAGTATTCATTCAGTATAGAACCATGTTACACAGCCCATGTTGCAAATAGGAGCTCCTGAGCAATTCCTCCCTTAGACCCCTTTCACACTGATAGCAGGCCGCATTAGCGGGCCTCTAGTTTTAGGGCAAATGTTTTAGTGGCATTTTACCACCATTTTAGCAGCGCTTTTTGGCCGCTGAAGAAAGGGTTAAATACGCCCGAAAAGCGCTACTGCCGAATCGATTCCCAGGCAATTCGGCAGCGATGCCCATTCATTTCAATGGTCAGGGGCCGTGGAGGAGTGGTGTATACATCGCTCCTAAACTGCTCCAAAGATGTTGGTTGCAGGACTTTTTCTCCGGCTCTTACACTGGGGCAGCAGTGGAAGTGTTTTTCTGGAGTTTTACGGGAGCTATTTTTAGCCCGTTAGCGCCTGAAAAACGCCTCCAGTGTGAAAGGGGTCTAACTGAATAAGGACAGTAGGTAGCAGTCCCTGTGAAACTCTATAGCACAGTCTTTGTGAAACTCTACAAGGACAGAATATAGAGAGGAGCTGCTACAGAAATGAACTGTGCAGGAAAGTGCAAAAACATCTACTTACATATATTTTCACAGGGCTACTGCCTGGCTGGGACTGGCCACACTAGGACAACCAATGTAGCACTGCACACCTGGCTGCAATTAACATGTCCAGCCACCTCTGCCTCATCAGGTGTGGTCTCTCTGAGCTGCTTATGGCAGAAAACTGGGACTCTTAAGCCTAGTACACGCCACTATTTTTTTTTGCATTCAACCCAGCGGTTTGAACGAAAAAAAAAAAACTGACAGCTCCAGCCACTGTACTAACATGGGATTGTTAGTTAAGCCCCATACACACTATTAGATTTCCTGCAGATTTTTGTCTTCAGATTTACCAAAATCATGTAGTGCAAGGGCCTGCCTGATTGCATACAAATTGAAACTCTTAAGCCGCGTACACACGGTCGGACTTTTCAGCTACAAAAGTCCGACAGCCTGTCCGACAGACTTTCGACGGACTTTTGGCGGACTTTCGACGGACGTGCGGCGGACTTTCTAACGAACAGACTTGCCTACACACGATCACACAAAAGTCCGTCGAATTCTTACGTGATGACGTACACCGGACTAAAATAAGGAAGTTCATAGCCAGTAGCCAATAGCTGCCCTAGCGTGGGTTTTTGTCCGTCGGACTAGCATACAGACGAGCGGATTTTTCGACCGGACTCGAGTCCGTCGGAAAGATTTGAAGCATGTTTCAAATCTAAAGTACGTCAGATTTGAGGCTAAAAAAGTCAGTTGAAAGTCCGGAGAAGCCCACACATGATCGGATTACCAGCCAGCTTTAGTCCGTCAGCGTCCGTTGGACTTTTGTAGACGAAAAGTCCGACCGTGTGTACGCGGCATTAAGGTTTGACCTCATATTATATGGTTTTGGTAAATTTGAAGACAAGAATCTGTAGAAAATCTAATAGTGTGTAGGGGGCTTAAGATGCTGTTCTATTATGTTTTGACAAGAGGTCGGCCTCCCCACCAGAACATTTCGGTCAGCACTCTCAGCCATTGGCTATGAGCGCTGATTGTGAGCTGGTCGCCTGCTGATTTTTAAGCATGCTCGTCCAACAGAAGCTGGCCAACAGCTGGCTTCTTGTCAGACTGGCAGCCATACCCACAGACCAAATGTTGGCCGGTTTTTATTGAACCTGCTTAATAATCCACCAGTGTAATGGTGGTCAACTTGCTAAATATAGGGTGCCTTATGTGCAGCTCCTGACATGTCCAGAGCGTTTAATTTTCAAGTTTGCTATTATTATTTATTAGGATGGTATAAGCTAGATATTAAAATAAAATCATTTTACACCTATTTTGGGCAAACTGGTGCTCTTTTAGAATACTTTTTGAAACCTTCTGTCCCCAAATCCTTCTCTGATGAAAAAGTGATAAAGCAGAAGTTTTTTAATTGAGGGGATTTTTTCCCTCTTTGGATGTTGCATTGTGATGCACACAGGAAAGAAATGTGTTAAAGTTATTACATCTCTCTGTTTTGTCTTCTAATTGTTTTAATTACCAAAATTCTTTTACTATTATTACTTCCCTTCCTTGTTCCATTTGTCCTGTCTGTAGGCATGTCAGGTCACAGTGGTGCTAGGGTTTTGCAGTGGAACGCTGCATCTGGTGGTCTTCCCAGTAATGAAACAACATTTGCAAAGATATTAAAGCAACAAGGTTATTCTACAGGAATTATTGGTGAGTTTTGCTGAGAAGTATCCATATTTTATGTATGTAATATTTCAGCGTGTCCACCTTACTTAATCCAACCTCTGTGTGAATTCACTGTCTGCCTTTTAGTTGCACTGCGGCAGAATGGCATGGGCAGGCGAATCGCCATTATGTTACGGTGGCCGCGATGATCGGATTTGATCCAGAACTGATCAATCTCCAGGCCCAGGCCAATGAGATCCTTCCCCTGCATGTGTAAGTGTAAACACAGCAGGGGAAGTGATGTCATCTCTCCTCGTGTCGGTCTTTTCCATTCCAGACCGAGGAGAGAGAGCATCTCAGAGTAAGTGCACCAACACTTCACTAACACCAGTTCACGCAGGCGGTACTGGTGTCATTAGTGACACTAATCAGTGTTAGGGTAATTAGTGGTAGGCCCAGATAGGTCTAGGGACCCCCCTAACCCCCCCTAATAAAGATTTAACCCCTTGATCACCCCCTGTCACCAGTGATCACTGTATAAGTGTCACGGGTGACGCAGGTTAACTAGATTTTTTTTTTTTATAGCGTCAAGGCACCCGCCATATTTTACCCAATAAAGGTTTAATCCCCTAATCACCCGGCGGGTGATCAAAGTTAGGTTTTAACGTCAGAGGGTCTGCATTGCCCCATGCAGCGTCAGATTAATGCTAGTAGCACTAACACCCACGCACGCACCATACGCCTCCCTTAGTAATATAGTGTCTGAACAGATCAATATCTGATCAGAACTATATTAGCGTCCCCAGCAGTTTAGGGTTCCCAAAAACGTAGTGTTAGCGGGATCAGCCCAGATACCTGCTAGCACCTGCGTTTAGCCCCTCAACCCAGCCCAGCCCACCCAAGTGCAGTATCAATCGATCACTGTCACTTACAAAAACACAACACACATAACTACAGCATTCGCAGAGTCAGACCTGATCCCTGCGAACGCTAACAGTTCCCTGCGAACGCTTATGTCCCGTACACACGGTTGGACTTTCCGACATAAAATGTGTGATCGGAGCATGTTGTCGGAAATTCCGACTGTGTGTAGGCTCCATCGGACAGTTTCCATCGGAATTTCCGTCGCACAAAATTTGAGATCTGGTTCTCAAATTTTCCAACAACAAAATCCGTTCGTATAAATTTTGATCGTGTGTACACAATTCCGACGCACAAAGTGCCACGCATGCTCAGAATAAATTACGAGACGGAAGCGCTCGGTCTGGTAAAACTAGCGTTGGTAATGGACATAGCACACTCATCACGCTGCAAATTTTGAAATCTTTTAGTGCAGCGCATTCTCTTCTTCTTTAGAATGCTAGAAGAATGAAGTTGTTTTGCTGCTCATATTCACAGAGAGTTCTCACAAACTTCTTCTTTCTAATTTCTCGTGATCTCATGAATAATATTTTTTTTTTGTCAGATCTCTATAATACTTTTTATTTGTTTTTTTTATCAAGATCTGCATTTTTTTATTTTTCTAGTGCTCTCCATAATATTATTTCTCATTTTGTGTGTCAAGTTACCACAACACCATTATTATCTTGTATTTTTTTACCTCAAGGAGGTTGGTTTGTGTCCCTTGTTAATTTGACAATGTGTTTTTGAAATGTACCTGCCTACTACTCACAAACAAACTGTTCTTTTTGAAGTAAAACACATAGGCAAGTATTTCTGAAAAATAAATATCTAAGAGGAAGGCAACGCTGGAGAAACTGCTGAAATTTGCGAAGCCTTTGTACCCCAGGGCAGACATCAATAATTTTACAGTCAAAATTAGTGGCCTGAGGAGTCCATATAATAGTGAGCACAATCCGGTCCAGGACTACAAGAGATCAGGAACAGCAGCAGATGACATATCTGTCCCCAGGCTTTGGTTTTACAACAGCCTGCATCTTTTTTCAGACCAGACTGAACCCAGGCCATCACTCTCTGGTCTTCCTTACACGCTTCCTTCCAGGCTGTGGCTCTGGTGTTGGAGGTGTGGCAGGAGGTGGAGGAGGAGGACCTGGAGGAGGAGGACCTGGAGGAGGAGGGCCTAGAGGAGGAGGGGGAGGACCATGGTTCAACTCACAAATGTTGCTTTCGCTTGTGAGTTCACCCCTCAACCCCTTATTTAGGCCTTTGAAGATCACTTCCTCACATTAGAGGCATTGGCCCTCCTCCATTTCCAACATTTTGCAGGCTGTTATGTAGGCATAGTCCTCTTGAACACTGGGGGGGGGGGGGGTTCTGAGGGCCGCAGTAGCCTTCAAAAATAGGCCAATTGCTGCCTCCTTCAGGTTACTCCTCTTCCTGGCACTTTTTTCCTGGCTTACCCCCACCACCTCCTGGCTGCTACTTTCCACAGCCTCCTTCTGGCTGAGACTTTCCTGTGTATGAAAAAGGAACATGGTTTTAGTTTTTAGTTTCAATCACAGACAATTTTTAGCTCATGACTGTTGCAAATTGAATGTTAATAAATAGAAAAGACTATCATTCTGACCTCAGCATATTTCATTTTTGTCCCAATCATTTGTGGCCACTACTGTCTTTTGATATGTAAAACACTTTGGGAAATCAGAAATTAGTTATCAAAACTAACATATATTTAACATAATTAATTTGACAACCAGAAATATTTTGAAGAATGCTATACCTGACTCAAGCTGGGCTCCTCCACATGTGGCTGCCTGGAAGGCCCAGGTTGGTCGTTGGAAGCCTCAGCTGGGGGAGAAAGAAGCCTTGAAGGAAGACTGGAGAGTGCTGGCCTGGGTTTAGTCTGGCCTGCCAGAAAATGCAGTCTGTCATAGTACCACAGCCTGGGTACATAAATGTCATCTGTTGCAGCTCCTGGACCTTCTTGCGCTCGCTATTATAAGTGCTACTCATGCCACCAATTAGGGCCTTCAAATAGGGGATGTCTGCCGTGGGGATCACCGGCTTCACAAATTCCAGCAATTGATCCGGTGCTGCCTTCGTCTTTGGTTTATTGTTATTAAAGGGGGGGGTTATAAAAGGGGTGGTTTACCTGCCACAGACAGGGCAGCTCCCTGTACATATCAATGAATATGGGGAAACATTCCTCATTGTTGAAGAGATCCATTTTCTCTGCAAGACACAACACAAGACAAACCCTAATGTCAGACGAAACTCTCCTAATCTTGACCCAATAAAGGCCTCAGTCTAGAAGCAGTATAAGCCACTGATGCACCAACTTAAAATTGTACCTTCATTATAACAATCGTCACTTCCGTTACTTAGTCCCCCGCTCACAGATTGTACGTACGACGCACGCGTGTTCCTCTTTATATACACTGCGCATGCGTGAAACTCCGGCCGCCCCTTACGTTCTTTCTAGTGTATTTCCCGCCCCTTGTCTTTCGACGCAGTGGGAGAGAACATGGCGTAGAGATAACATGTGCATGCAGAGGAGAGCAGCAAAGACAAAAGGCCGGAGCCCCGAACCTCACGATCCCGGAGAAGATTGAAGGCCTCAATTATGTCTTTTATAGAGATGGTGGAGATGGTAGACATCTTGAAGAGGGCCGACTATGATGGGAAACATGGACCTTACCCAAACCCAAATGTGAGAAAGGCCAAGATCATGCCTAAAGTTGTGAAGAGTCTGCACAGGCATTTTGGGGTATGACGATCCAAGGACAAATTGAGGAAACGCTGGTCAGACCTCAAATTGAGGGAGCTGGATCAGTACAGAAAAATCAAGAGAGTGCTGCAAAAAAGTAAGTATTTTGTCGTGTGTTCCTATTCTTTTCTTAACGTCCGTGCTGCTCCATGTGCTTTTCTTTACTGTTGTACATTTTAAAATGGCAACTTTCATGTTCATGGGCACAGTGATTGGTTGTAGGAAACATCGTTCATTCGCCCATTTATAAGATGTTTTAGGCAGATACAGGTTAACTACATTAGTTCATGCCTATTTGTCTTAAAATAAGTTTGTTGTCTAGATGGGTTTGTAACTAGAATGGAATGGAAACTTGATTCAGTGTAAGGAGAGGACACTCAGCAGCTGTTTACACATCTGAACGCAGGAGCACTAGTGTGGGACACCAGAATCAAACTTTTTAGGGTGTCCCACACAGGTGACCCAGTGGGTACAATAGGGGTGTCTCCATATGTGAAAATGGAACAAAAAAGGTGAGTATTCCAGCTTTGGAAATTAAATAAAAATGTCTTCGGCTTGGAACTCTGCTAAAACAGACAATTGTACGACACTTCCAAGCAATGTTTCATATTCCTATTTCTGCCCTCCAATATCTGTGTGCTAAGTATACCTTTTTTTTCTTCACATAGGGGAGAAAAGACTTGGGACATCTGAGGACACCAGGGACCCCCCACCTCCGAAAGAAGGAGAAGTCACCAAAACACAAGCAGAGGATGAGGAAGGAGAGGTTTTGGAAGTGGGCGAAATTGTCACCACAACAGGTGAGTGTCTGAGACCACAGCTTCAGGTAAGAGATCTGTTCCTGCATATTTATAATACATGGTGTGTTTTTTTGTTTTTTTTAGGTGATGTGGATGTTCTGGAAGAAGAATCTCATTTCACCAGTGAAAGTGCCCAAATCCTCAGCGGGGAGAGAATGGGGTGCAATCATGATTTTGAAAATCTAAAGTAAAACATCAATGATGTTAAAAAAAAATGAAGAACATCATTGATGTTTTAGGCAGAATAAAAAACACACAAAAATTTTCCCCCTTTTTTTCGTGTATTTTGGGTTTTAAAAAAAATTTTTAAAGTATTTTAAAAGGCAAATTTTGAAGATGCACACAGTGTGTCAACATGCCATCTGCCATCATGGGATATTAATGTACGCGTTTTGTGGGTACAACCCCTTCCTCGCTACTAAAGTAGCTGAGAGGAAGAGGTTGCACCCCCAAAACACGTCCATTGATCCCCCATGATGGGAGCTAGCACATGTTAACATTAGGCATGGGATCAGAAGGGAAATACCCATTTTGAATCCCAATTTGTGTGCATCTTCAAAATTTGGCTTTTAAAGGGATGACATCACCCTTTCTGATGAAGGCAATAGCAACACATTTTGGACATACTAATGTCTGATATTGCCTTCACTTTGTCAAAGTTGAACTTTGTAAGTTCCTGAGTTCTGTATGTTATGTTTTGAAACATGCCTGTTTAAAGAAAAAAGGCTTTTTCTAATTAATGTGACAAAAAATAATGTTATACACCAAAGATGTTTGTTTGTTCAAAAACACTTTTCTAAACGCACATGTGAATGTGCTTTGAGTAAAAAGTTTTCTACTCAACAATATGTGGCTTCTTATTTCAATGATCAAAAGCAGTTTTTCGAGTAAAAGTTGGTGTTTACAGTGACAATGGGGGTTTTTTTTTTTTTTTTTTTTTTTTTTTTTTTTTGTTATCCACTTCAGCGAAAGTTTACCGAGAGACATTATTTCAACTTTGTGTCAAACTTTATCTCTTCTCCTTTTTCACATCATTGTGGATTGTTTCCGTCACATCTTTATTATTTTTCCTTTCTAGGATATTCTTAATATTTTAAAAACCGGCGACAAAACGCCTTCTATAATTATAAACCCTATTATTATCTTAGTCTCTCTCAGTCCCTCTTATTGCCCCCCCTCCCCCTCATCCCCCCCCTCCCCCCCTCCCCTGTGTCTGGTCCGTTCCTTTATGTTATTTATTTATCCACTTGGCTCTGCACCTGTTCTTTCTTTTATCCTATCTAAATATATATCCGAGACTTTGTAGTTTTTCCAACTTTCCCATCTACTATTATCCCCTTTCTCTCCTCCTTCCATTTTGTAGTGATAATCTATTTCCTTTAGCCAGTCTCTAATGTCTGGTTTTCCACTTTGTAGCCAATTCTTGGGAATTAGGGCCTTGGCCGCATTCAGGAGGTTAGGTATTATTGATTTTCTATATTGTTTCTTAGGTTTATTGTAGATATGGAAGAGGCAAGTCCAAATATTTTGTTCTATTTCTTCTCCAGTTATTTCCTTTATGTTGTTTAACACTTCCTTCCAGTACTCCATTATTATTGGGCATTCCCACCATATGTGTGTGATCGTTGCTATTTGGCCACATTTTCTCCAACACAAGGAGGTTCTATCTTGATGGAATCTGTGTATTCTTACTGGGGTCATATACCATCTTGATACTAGTTTATAATTCATTTCTATGGTCTTCATGTCCCAAGCCTTATTATATCCCATTTCTATCATTTTTTCCACTTTTTGGTTATCTATTTTTAAATTCATTTCTTTTTCCCATTGATTTATATATTCTGGTCTTTCTTGTGCTTCCAAATCTGTCAGTATACTATAAATTTTTGATGTTCCGTTTTTTAATGGTGTTTCATTGCTACATAGCTTTTCCAGTGCAGTTAATTTTGTTTCATCTCTCAGTGGGTGTGGTATTGTGCTTACTAGGTGCCTTAGTTGAGTATAATTCCATTCATTCATCTTCCATCCATTCCTTTCCTCTATTTCTACTCGTGTTCTTATTTTGCCATTTCTAGTGATATCTTTCAGTCGTGGGTTACCTATTCCTTGGATTTCAAATATTTCCCTCCCAGGGGTGAAGAGATTCGATCCTGTGAGTGCTAATAGTGGTGAATTATATTTCCATTCATTCTTTAAGTGAATGGTGTCCCAAATTTTAAATACATTTTTTGTTATTTCGTGCGTATCGGTGTCCAATAGTCTATATTTCCGTGGAATCCAAATATTCTTATGTAGTGTGGCTCCACTTATTGTGTTTTCCATTTCCACCCATTTTTTTTCATTTTTCTCATTTGTCCACTCTAACATTCGTGTTAAAACTATGGCTTTATAGTACCTACTTATATCTGGGAGGGCAAGACCCCCATGCTCCTTTTTTCTTGTGATCAGCGTGTATTTAATTCTTGGTTTTTTATTAAGCCATATGTATTTTAGCAGGATTGTTTTAATTATTTTAAAAAAGCTCTGCGGGATTTTTATTGGTAACATCTGTAATCTGTAGTTTATTTTAGGTAATATCGTCATCTTAAACATATTTATTCTTCCAATCCATGAAAGTGGCTGTATTCTTAACTTTTTCATTTCTTCTTTGACCTCATTGATCAGTGGAATAAAGTTTGCCTGATAAATTTTTTCGACTCTAGGAGTTATTTTAATTCCAAGGTAATTTAGTTCTTTTACCCAAGTGAATGGGAATTCTTTTTGTAAAAACTGAACTTCCTTTTTCTCTAGACCTATGTTTAATATTTCCGTTTTTATTGGATTAATTTTGAAGTTTGACAGTTCTCCGTATTTTTTAATTTCTTTCAGTATGTTTGGGAGTGACACTCTTGGGTTGGATACGTACATCAAGATGTCGTCCGCGTAGGCAGCGATCTTATGCTCTTTTCCTCCTAGTTTCGCTCCTTCTACCTCTTTGTTATTGCGGAGTGTTGCTAATAGTGGTTCTAAGGCCAATACATATAATAGTGGAGACAATGGACAGCCTTGCCGTGTTCCATTCTGCATCTTAATTTTTGGAGAGAGTCTACCATTTACTTTTACGACTGCTGTCGGGCCATTATACAAATTTGTTATCCACTTCATCATTTTTGTCCCAATACCCAAGTGCCGCAATGTATCCATCATGAAACCCCAGTCTACCCTGTCAAATGCTTTTTCTGCATCCAATGACAGGAATAGAACTGGGGTCTCATTCTGCACCTTCTTGTGCAACATCAATAATGATTTTAGGCTGTTGTCCCGCCCCTCTCTCCCCGGGACAAAACCAGTTTGGTCCGGGTTGATCCACAGTGGGATTAGTTTTTTTATCCTAGTGGCCAGGATCTTGGAGTACAGCTTCGTGTCAGCGTTCAATAGGGCTATTGGCCTGTAACTTGAGCAGTTAACTTTGTCTTTCCCTTCTTTTGGTAGTATTGTAATATGAGCTAATAACGATTCACTTCTTATTTCTTCATCTTCCCCTAAGGAATTCATATATTCTAATAGTTTTGGAGTCAGCTGTTCTTCAAATTTTTTATAGTATTTGACCGTAAACCCGTCTGGTCCTGGGCTTTTTCCTACGGGAGTTTCCTTTAATGCCAGTTTTACCTCTTCATGCGTAATATTTTTTTCCAATTCTTCTAGTTGTTCTATTTTTAGTTTTGGTAAGTTTGCTTTTTTTAAATATTCTTGTATCTTCTTTGTTCTTGTATTCGCTTCTTTCCAACTTTCCTGTCCTTTTATTGCATAAAGGGAGCTGAAGTATTTTTGAAATGTTATCGCTATATCTGTAGTTTTATTTACCACTTCTCCTTTTTCATTTTTGATCTTCTCAATGTAATTCAAAGACTTCTTTTTTTTTACCAGATTTGCTAGGTATTTTCCTGGTTTATTACCCCATTTATATTTTTCTTGTACTACTCTGTTGTAGTCCTTCCTTTCTTCTTGTTCCATCCAGTCTTTTAATTGCTCTCTCTTTTGAGATAGTAGGCCGAAGATTTTGTTGTTTACTTGATTTTTGTGTTTTCGTTCCAATTCATAAATTTCTTTAATTATTTGCTGCATGTTTGTTTTCCTTTCCTGTTTTTTTCTTGCCCCTATAGCTATTAACTTGCCCCTAATAACAGATTTATGCGCCTCCCATATTGTTGCTTTCGATACCTCTGGTGTATCGTTTTCTTCAAAATATCTTTTAATTTCTTCTATGATGCTTTTTTCGGTCTCACTGTCTTCTAATAAAGTTTCGTTGATTCTCCATGGACCCCTTTCAAGGACTTCTCCTTTTATTTTCATTCTCAAGATTACTGGGCTGTGGTCTGAGGCGGTTATTATGCCTATTTTTGTTTCTTCTATTTCTTCCAAGTTTCTATGTTCGACCATGATGTAATCCAATCTGGAGTAAATTTTGTGTACTGTTGAATAGAATGTGTAGTCCTTTGTGCTGGGGTGCTGAATTCTCCAAGGGTCTATTAGTTGCTGTTCATATAATGTTCTTTTTAATTTCTTTAGTTGATTTACCTCTTTGTCCCTTACTCTTGAGGTACTGTCCATTTTATTATCCATGCTGAAGTTGAAGTCTCCAGCTAGTATTAATTTTCCTTGCTTGAATTCCATTAGTATTTTAATTATATCTATCAAATATTTTTTAGGGTTCTTATTAGGACAGTAGACATTGGCCAATGTATATTTTACCCCGTATATAGTTCCTGTAATAAAAAGATATCGACCCTCCGGGTCTATTTTCCTTTGATCTATTAGAAAACGTACATTTTTCCCTATACCGATGGCTACTCCTTTGGCCCTTCTTATTGGCGAGTCTCCTTGATACCATGTTGGTATGTTTCTTGAATAAATTTTGGCACTTGAGTTTTGGGTTATATGCGTCTCCTGTAGGAAAATTATTTCTGCTTTACTTTTTTCAAGTTCTCGGAGGATGATGTTTCTCTTCCCTGGGGAATTTAGTCCTCGGACATTGTAAGAGATTATTTTTATGCTGTTTACGTTTTCCATTCTTGTGCCTTTTCTTCCCCGCCCGTCCTCCGGCCCTCCCCCCCACGCGGTCCCCCTAGGAGACCGGATGGAGGGGACACCCAGCGGACGCACGGGGTCTCCTCATCTCTTGTCTCAGAATAGGTGTGCCTATGTAACCACTCATGTGACTCAGACCTCTCCCTCCCCACCCTCCCTCCCCCTCCCCTCCCTCCTCCCACCCTCCCCCTCCCTTTTTTCTGATATGGGTTTTTTACCCCCATATTCTCTAGAGCTGAGAGCATTTTACTTTGTTTTGTGGGGCACGCTCTGCCCCCTCTGCTCTATTTATTGTGAGGCGGAGCTCTGTAAGACACCCTATTCCCCCCCTGCCTAAGCACTAATAGGGCGACCCCCCTGTCCACTCCGTGAGTCCCTGTCTCCCTCTCCCTGCATTTTTGTTGTGTTTTACCAATCCCTTCACTTTCCTTTTTTCCCATCCCATCAACCCCAGCCCCCCCCCCTTTCCACTCTAAGGCCCCTTGCACCGTTGTGTGATATTTTCTCAGATATTAATTTCCCCGAGAGTCCACATCTTGATGTCTGATCCTTGAATTTACTTGCCACTGTAGGTCATCTCTTGCCGTTATTCGCTCCTGACTATTTGCATATTTTTCCAGTTCTGGGGAGGGTATTTCTAGTTTGTTGCAAAAGTCCGGAATCTCCTCTACATGTCTTAGCCTCGCACTTATTCCGTTTTTCCTTGCTATTAGACATGCTGGAAAACCCCAGTTGTATTGAATTTCTTGCTCCCGGAGGATTTCTAATAATGGCTTTAGTATCCGTCGTCTTTTCAGCGTTTCTTGAGATAGGTCTTGAAATATTTGTAATTTACCTCCCGCAAACTCTATTTGTGTTTTCCTCTTTAGGTTTATCCAGATCTGTTTTTTTTCTTCCCATTTTTCAAAGCGTACGATTACATCTCTAGGTGTTTCCCTTGCGAACCTTTGAGGTTTTTTTACTCGAAAGACACTTTTTATTCCTATTATGTTAGTTGTTTCCTTTCCCAAGATTTGGTTGAAGAGATTGTTCATTTTTTCTATTAGATTTTCTGCTTGTTCTGTTTCCGGTAACCCACGTATTCT
The DNA here is from genome assembly GCA_037952925.1 of Lithobates clamitans. Classification (NCBI taxonomy): domain Eukaryota; kingdom Metazoa; phylum Chordata; class Amphibia; order Anura; family Ranidae; genus Lithobates; species Lithobates clamitans. The sequence goes on from JBBGZY010001371.1 coordinate 4,248,743, forward strand.
CAAGTTTTTCTTTTTATCTCTATTTTCTTGCTCTTCTATTTTATATGATTGTTCCTGTTGTTCCCATTTTAATTTCTTTATTTCGTCTTCTAGTTCCTTTATGTTTTTTTGATGTAGGTCCACTTTGATCTCTACTTCTTCCACTCTGTTTAACATATATCCCATGTCTTTATGGAGTATTGACATCTCTGCTTTTAGGGAATTCTCTAGTGCCGTGAACATTTTTTCCATATCCTGTTTTGTTGGCAACTGTGGCCCTTGTTGTCCTTCCTCCTTTCCTCTGTCTTCCTCTCCCATTTCTGGCTCCATTCTGGGTTCTGAGAGGTGGCTGGTTTCTGTTTGTACTTTATACTGGCCTTTTTTATCCTTGTTGTCCTTCTCTTTTGTATCTATTTGTCTGCCCTTTGAGCCTACTTGTTTCTCTCCTTCTCCGATTCCTTGCTGTATATACCTGTTCATAGGGCCTGGACTTGGGCCTAGGCTGGTCCTAGGTGATTTTGGTATTGCTCCCGCACTTCTTGTTGTTTTCCCCTTCATGTTTGTTTCTATGGCTGGATTTATAAGAACTTCAAAGCTGCCTTCCAGAATACCCCTTGATTGGGGTCTCTTAATGATGAAAAAATCTCCCAGCCTTTTAAAATTGACTTATTTTTACTAATATTTCTTTTATTTCGTTCTCATACCCGGCATCCTCCCCACAATCCAATAATAGAAATAATTAATGAGATATGAGTAGTCCCCGTTTTCCAGAAGTTATGTTACTACCTTAAGTACATTAAGCATTCCTTGTTGCTGTTCAATTGTTTAAGCGTATTTAAGTACAGCTTGTTGCAGTCAGACGCAGGTACAAACTTCCTCTGGCTTACACCACAAGACAGCTCGGTGAGTGATGAGCAGGGGGGGCGGGGAGGGAAGCTACCTACACCTTCTCATCAGGCCGATCATTCCTCTCAGCTGCAGGGAGAGGGCTCTCAGGATCCTCACGCCGTGCACAGAGCCATTACCAGGCTCCTCCCTCCCTCTCCATCGTGATCCCAATGGGGGTTATTTACTAAAGGCAAGTCCACTTTGCACTACAAGTGCAGTTTCAGTGCAGTTTTAAGTGCACTTGGAGTGCAAAGTGGATTTTCCTTTAGTAAATAACAACCACAGTGCTTTTTCATGACTCCACAAAAATTCATTCATGGTGCTGAAAATGGTGAATATTTTTGTCAGTAATGCATTACATATATTAACAACAAAAACAGGGTGTGTGTAGCAGACCTACAACATAATAATAGTTTATTAATAAATTACATTTGCACTATTGAAGAAAATGTCCAAAAAGAAAAGCCCATTGGAGAACCTAGGAGACAGCTAAAAGAAACCCAGGCAATAAATCAAAGGAAATTTCAGTTTAAGTTCAAAAATTGTTGATAAAATGTTTCCTAATCAGTTTCTGGCATATTAATGGCCCCCCCTACCAGCAAAGTACTCAACATACTTCTGTCTTACTTCGCGGGCGCTTTGGGGGGGCAAGTCAGGACGGCCAGCTTCAAGCGCCGTCAGGGTTTCTTGTTGAAGTCTGGCCTCAGGCCCAACTGAGGCCACATAATTCATTGAATTTCTCTTTAAATAGTTATGTAGAATGCAGCATGCAAGGATTATATGGTTAAGTTTATATTCTGCCATGTTGATTGGTGTAAGGACTAGGCGGAACCGGCTGGCCATTATCCTGAAAACGTTCTCCACCACTCTTCTGGCTCTGGCCAGACAGTAGTTATAAACACTCTGGTCCAGGGTGAGGGTCCTCATGGCTTCAAAAGTCGGCTGGTCAGAACAAACTAACAGAAAGCACTGAAAAACAGAAAGGCCGGAGCTGAAAATCAGATACGAGTGGACAAGAACGCACTGAAAATCAAATACATAATATAAATACAAACTCACAAGCACAAGCTGAAGAGCAGTAACGATCGTAAAAGTAGGAGCCTGAAAAGCGCAAATCGTCTGTCACCAAACTTCTATTAACACGAGATTAGCGGAAGGAGCCCAAAGGGTGGCCCACTTGGTATTGAAATTCCTCTTTCTAGTGCCGTCATACGCATTGTATGTCACCACGTTCTTGACGTTCGGAAATTCCGACAACTTTGTGTGACCGTGTGTATGCAAGACAAGTTTGAACCAACATCCATCGGAAAAAATCCATGGATTTTGTTGTCGGAATGTCCGATCAATGTCCCCCCTTGCTCACGCGCAAAGGTGAACGCAAGCATCGGTCTAGTGTCATATGTAAACAGCAATTGCACCATGCATGTGAGGTATCACCACGCAGGTCAGATCAAGGGTAGTAATTTTAGCAGTAGACCTCCTCTGTAAATCTAAAGTGGTAATCTGTAAAAGTTTTTAAAGGCTTTTAAAAATGTATGTAGTTTTTCGCCTCTGCACGTTTGTGCGCAATTTTAAAGCATGTCATGTTTGGTATCCTTGTACTCGACATAAGATCATCTTTTCTATTTCATCAAACATTTGGGCAATACAGTGTGTTTTAGTGCATTAAAATTTAAAAAAGTGTTTTTTTTCCCAAAAAAAATTAATTTGAAAAATCGCTGCGCAAATACTGTGAGAAAAAAAAAGTTGCAACACCCACCATTTTAATCTGTAGGGCCTTTGCTTTAAAAAAATATATAATGTTTGGGGGTTCAAAGTAATTTTCTAGCAAAAAAAAAAAATTTTTTTCATGTAAACAAAAAGTGTCAGAAAGGGCTTTGTCTTGAAGTGGTTAGAAGAGTTGGTGATGTGTGACATAAGCTTCTAAATGTTGTGCATAAAATGCCAGGACAGTTCAACCCCCCCCCCCTCAAATGACCCCTTTTTGGAAAGTATTGGAAAGTAGACACCCCAAGCTATATTTTATGAATATTTTATATTTTGCCACAAGTTTTGGGAAAATTTTTTTTTAGACAAAGTTGTCACTAAATGATATATTGTTCAAACATGGCATGCTTATATGTGGTGGAATTACACCCCAAAATACATTCTGCTGCTTCTCCTGAGTATGAGGATACCACATGTGTGAGCTTTTTTGGGAGCCTAGCCGCGTATGGGACCCCAAAATCCAATCACCGCCTTCAGGTCTTCTAAAGGCGAAAAATTGTGATTTTACTCCTCACTACCTATCACAGTTACGGAGGCCCTGAAATGTCCAGATAGCACAACCCCCCCCCCAAATGACCCCATTTTGGAAAGTAGACACCCCAAGGTATTTGCTAAGAGGCATGTTGAGTAATTCGCAGCTCTTTATTTTTGAAAATGAAGAAAGAAAATAAAAATGTATTTTTTTTCTTTTTTTAGTTTTCAAAACATTGACAAAATGCGAGATCTGCAAAATACTCAACTTGCCTCTCAGCAAATAGCTTGGGGTGTCTACTTTAGAAAAAGGGGTAATTTTGGGGGGGTTTGAACTGTCCTGGCATTTCATGCACAGCATTAGAAGCTTAAGTCACACATCACCCATTCTTCTAACCACAGACAAAGCCCTTTATGACACTTTTTGTTTACATGAAAAAATATTTTTTTTTTGCTACAAAATTACTTTGAACCCCCAAACATTATATATTTTTTTTAAAGCAAAGGCCCACAGATTTAAATGGTGGGTGTTGCATTTTTTTTCACACCGTATTTGCGCTACAATTTTTCAAACTCAACTTGCCTCTCAGCAAATAGCTTGGGGTGTCTACTTTACAAAATGGGGTCATTTGGGAGGTGTTTGTGCTATCTGGGCATTTCATGGCCTCCGAAACTGTGATAGGCAGTGAGAAGTGAAATAAAAAATTTACCCCCTTAGAAAGCCTGAAGGCGGTGCTTGGTTTTCGGGGTCCTGTACGCAGTTAGACTGTCAAAGTCTGTCACAAGTCCCACTCATGTGGTATCCCCATACTCAGGAGAAGCAGCAGAATGTATTTTGGTGTGTAATGCCACATATAACCATGCCACGTTTGAACAATATATCATTTAGTGACAACTTTGTGTAAACAAAAAAAAAAATTGTAATTTTCTCGAAACTTGTGGCAAAATATAAAATATTCCATGGACTCAACATGCGTCTCAGCAAATATCTTGAAGTGTCTTCTTTCCAAAATGGGGTCATTTGGGGGGGGGGGGTTTGTGCTATCTTGGCATTTTATGGCCTTCGAAACTGTGATAGGTAGTGAGGAGTGAAATCAAGAATTTACGCCCTTAGAAAGCCTGAAGGCGGTGCTTGATTTTCGGGGTCCTGTACACGACTAGGCTCCCAAAAAGTCTCACACAAGGGGTATCTCCATACTCAGGAGGAGCAGCAGAATGTATTTTGGGGTGTAATTCCACATATAACCATGGCACGTGTGAGCAATATACCATTTAGTGACCTCTTTGTGTAATTTTTTTTTTTTTTTTAGTAATTTTTCAACCACTTGTGACAAACAATGCCAAAAATGGGGTCATTTGGGGGGGGGGGGGGGGGGGGGGGGGCGGGGGTAACTGCCCTGCCATTTTGGCACCTCAAGAAATTAGATAGGTAGTCATAAACTAAAAGCTGCGTAAATTCCAGAAAATGTGCCTTAGTTTGTAGACCGTATAGCTTTTGTGCAAACCAATAAATATACCCTATTGACATTTTTTTTACCAAAGACATGTGCCTGAATACATTTTGGCCTAAATGTATGACTAAAATTGAGTTTATTGGATTTTTTTTATAACAATAAGTAGAAAATATCATTTTTCTTCAAAATTTTCAGTATTTTTACATTTGTATCGCAAAAAATAAAAATCACAGAGGCAACAAAATACCATCAAAAGAAAGCTCTATTTGTGGGAAAAAAGGATGCAAATTCCGTTTGGGTACAATATTGCATGACCGCTCAATTACCAGTTAAAGCAGTGCCAAATTGTAAAAAGTGCTCTGGTCATTGAGCAGCCTAATCTTCCGGGGCTGAAGTAGTTAAAATATTAGTCGACACAAAAATAATATTTTAGTTTTGAATATATGCTGGAAGGCTGAATTGCATACTAGCTTGTTTATATTTCTCTTGGTTTTTGCATAAGCCTAAATGATCCCTTTCAACCAGCAATCCAAAAATAATATTGCAATAATAACAAACAGTAATCAACACATTGTGGGTAAGTACATTGGTAGAGGGTTATCTAAGCTAACCTAAGTTTAGATTTTTGGTAGACTCGGGAAGCATAATTAATTCAAAGTTTTTTTTCCTGTCTGTGACCTTTAGGCTCCATGCACACTGGCCTACAAAATGTTGCTTCTACAGGAGTTTTGAGTTCTGCCTGTAGAAGCAGCTCAATGTTATCCTATGTGTCCATGCACATTAGGACGTTAAGAGGCGTATTTTGAGTTTAACGTTTAGAGGCAGAAAAAAAAAAAAAAACCCTTCTGGTTCGTGTTTCTGATTGGAGCTTGGAGGCAGAAAAAATGTAAAACTCTCCTAAATTCGTCTAAAGTTTGTACAAAAAATGCTCTATATGAGCGTTTTTTACTTCCGAAAGAACAGATGTTTTTTTTATCAAATATAATTTTTATTGAAATTTTTTGACAAAGAGAAGAAAAAACAAAAACAAATAAGGAAAAAGAAAAAACATATCATAATCTATATTATACATCCGTGGTCTTTCTAATAACGTTCTGACAAATATAATCATCATATGTCCTTTCCATTAAAATATTCCATTCTATCTGCATAGAAGCTGGCCTATGACATCACTTATCCTTTTTAACTTCATGAGTTCGTCCTTGTAGGCCATAGGTATATCAACGACCATGCAATATTACTATACGACAGGAATAACATCTTCCACATAGTTGCTTACTTCTGCATAATTCTAACATAACTGGTGTGAATGGGAAGTTGTCTGTTACTGAAATATTAGACCACTGATTGCAAAGAAAAAAGAAATATATATATATAAAACATATAGACAGAGTGGAAGGGGTGAGAGAGGGAGGAGGGGGGGGGGTTACAAGTTGACGCGAGCGCGATGGATCAGGCCACGGTTCCACCTCGCAGCCGCTACCTACTCAAGGGATTCTCAAGAATTTAATAAGGTTTGTCCTTCATCTGGGAAAATGTATATGTTCCAGGATAACCAGTTTCTTGAGTGTTTGTCTTGCTTGTGTTGGGCAGTCAGTATTAAGTCTTCCATCTTTTTGATTTCTTCAACTCTGCGTAGCCACATCCCCACCGTGGGGGGTGCACTCTGTTTCCACAAGGCTGGAATACAGGACTTCGCTGCATTGAGCAGATGTCTGACCACTGACTTTTTATATGATTTAATTGGGGCTGAGGTGGCATGTAGCAGAAAAACGGCGGGATCCCTCTGCGTTATGTGATTCGTGAATTTTTTAACAATTGTCTCTACTGCTACCCAAAACTGCTGCAATAGTGAGCATGTCCAAAAAATGTGGAGGAGTGTCCCTTTATCGGAACCGCACCTCCAACATCTATCAGAAGTGTCAGGGAGAAATTTGTGTAATAATTGAGGTGTTTAATACCATCTAGTCAGAATTTTGTAATTTGTCTCCTGAATTTTTGTACAGATGGATGATTTCAGTGTAAGTTGAAGTATGTTTTGTGTTTGTGCTGCTGTAAAATTACATTGTAGATCCCGTTCCCATTTTTGTAAAAACAGCAAGTCTGGTTGTTCAGTTGGTGTGTTGAGTAGGGAGTATGTCTTGGAGAGTACTTGAGGCAAAGTGCCCTCCCCTCTACAGTATTCTTCTAGTGTCGTCATGTCGCGTTTATATCGCGTAGGGTCTGGTATTGAGTACAGGAAATGGTGTAGCCGAATCGCTTTCCAAAATGACAATTGAAAACCCCCATTATCATTCGTCAGGGACTGAATTGAGGTCCAGTGGTCGTCTTCTACATAATGTGTTGCACAGTCTTTACCTGACTCCCAGAGCGTCTCATAGTTTGAATAGTCTAGTCCTGGTTCGAACGCTGGATTCCCCAAAATGGGGAATAAAGGGGAGTGTTTGGAGGTCAATGAAGTGTTTTTGAGTATATTTAAGCCCACTGACAGCGTGGCACCAATGATCTTATGTGAAATCATGTCCCTAGGTAGTCTATCGTAGCACCAGATAGCCCCTTTCAAGGGTACATTAACCTGATGATTCTCTACTTGGACCCATAGTTTAGTTTTGTCATGTCTGTTCCAGCCAATGATCCTCCCTAGGTGCACAGCCTGATAATAGGGTTTTGCGTCAGAGAGGGCGAGACCCCCACAGTGTTTCGGCAGAGTCATATAGCGTCTTTTTAGTCTAGGTTTAGCGTGTGACCACACAAATTTTATAAATAGGGAATGTTTTTTAAAGTAGTTAGCGGGAATTCTTATTGGTAAGGCTTGAAATAGGTATAGAAATTTTGGGAGAATGCACATCTTAATTAAATTGCATCTCCCAAACCATGAGTGAAGACCTTTGCCCCACTCTGCAAGTAACTCTTTAACTTTGCTAAGGATTGGAGGAAAGTTCAGTTCAAATGTGCGTTTCAGATCCCTAGGTATGTTAGTGCCTAGATATTTGAAGTGACTATCTGACCATTTGAAATTAAATTTGGACTTCAGAAGGGAAAGTTGTTCCATCGGCATATTGATTCCCATTGCTGCTGATTTGTCAAAATTAATCCTTAGGTTAGACATGTTCCCGTATGTCTGAAATTCTTTAATTAAATTTGGGAGGGAAATAATCGGGTTAGTTAAGGAAAATAGAAGATCGTCCGCGTATGCGGAGATCTTGTATTGCCTGTGACCTATAGTAATCCCAGAGATATCTGGGTTCCTGTGTATCGTATTCAGAAAGGGTTCGAGTACCAAGGCAAAGAGAAGGGGTGATAGTGGGCATCCTTGTCTGGTGCCATTAGAAATGGTAAAAGGAGCAGAAAGGATTCCATTAGCTTTGACCCTAGCTGTAGGTAACGAGTAAACATTAGAGATCCACTGTAGCATATGACTACCTAGTCCGATATGTTTGAGGACTGCTGCCATAAATTCCCAGCTCACCCGATCAAATGCTTTCTCAGCATCTGTGCTGAGAAAGGTACAAGGTGCTTTAGACATATTAGCTCTGTGGATCAAATTAAGGACTTTTGTGGTGTTGTCCCTAGCTTCGCGCGTAGGGACAAAACCCACCTGGTCTAAGTGTATCAGGTCAGTCATATGTTGGGACAATCTATTTGCTAAGACTTTGGTGAGGAGCTTGAGATCTATATTTAAAAGAGATATGGGCCTGTAGCTACCACAGGCCGCTGGATCTTTTCCTTCCTTAGGTATAAGGGAGATATGAGCGCTTAAGGTGTCTCTCTGCAAGTGGCCCCCTTCCGTAAGATTATTAAAGAGTTTCAACATATGTGGGCCTAAAATCGGCAGCAGCGTCTGGTAGTATTGCAGAGTCAATCCGTTCGGGCCCGGGGCTTTACCTGGTTTCATGTTTTTAATTGCGCCTTGTAGTTCTATCATTGTGATGGGTTCTTCTAGGGCAGCTGCATCTTCTGCTGATATTTTGGGGATATTAGCTAGAGTAGGATAGTCCCCTATTGCAGTGTCAGTGACTCCTGTCTTCGGGAGGTTATATAAGGAGGAGTAAAAATTTTTAAATTCATCTGCAATTTGCGTGGGTATCGCCTTTTTCTGCCCTGATGGGGAAATGATTTGTGGTATATATGCACGTAGTCTCTGTTGTCTAACTGCCCTTGCAAGAATTTTCCCACATTTATTCCCCGATTCATAAGTGAGTTTTCTACATGCTTGTAAAGCTGCTTTTGCCTGTTAATGTAGTATATCGACCGTCTGTCTACGCAATGTAAGGAGTTCTGTTTCTATTGATGTGGTCGGGTTTTATTTATGTATTTTTTCTAAATCGTGAGTTTTCTGTAGTAGAAGTAATAACTGTTTTTCCTGTTCCCTTTTGATATGTGCTCCATGTTTAATCAGAATTCCTCTGATCACAGACTTATGGGCTTCCCAGAGTATCCCGGGGTCACAATTTTCAATATTATTCGTCTGAAAATAAAGTTTGAGTTCTTTTGTGACGTCAGCTAACACTGTGGGGTCCTGAAGCAAACTTTCGTTCAGTCGCCAAAATCTTGTTTTAGTCGTCGCTGTTTGTGAGAGGGAGTATTTCAGTGTAATAGGTGCGTGGTCAGACCAGGTGATTGTGCCTATGTCAACTCTGTCTATTGCCTCCAGTTGGTTATGAGGTAAAAGAAAAAAATTGATGCGGGAGTATGATTTGTGTGGTGAAGAGAAGAATGTATAATCCCTCTCCCCGGCGTGTAAAAGTCTCCATACGTCTATCAATCTGGCCTCATGTAGTGTCTTAGTGAGGACGTTCCATTTGATGTGTCCACCGATGGGCACAGAGGAACATTAAAATCGCCGCCTAGCAGCAGTTGTCCTTCTGCAAAAGATAGCAGTTCTTTCATTTTTTTTTATATGAAAATATCCTGTCTGTCATTTGGAGCATATACTGTCGCTAGTGTCACTAGTACATCACCGATCAGTCCTTTGAGGAACACATATCTCCCTTCTGTGTCAATTCTGGTGTCTCTACAGGTCCAGGGTACATTCCCCGATATTAGTATAGACACTCCCTTTGATTTGGCTGAGGGGTTGGTAGCATGGTATGTAGTTGGGAAAAAATGTTTTTTTAAGCACATCGGTGCACCCATCTTAAAGTGAGTTTCCTGAATAAACGCCACGTCTGCTTTAGATCTTTTAAGATCATTCAAGAGCATGCATCTTTTCTCCGGCACATTCAGCCCTTTGGCATTTAGGGTATAGATATTAACCCGATCCATCGCGCCCACGCCAGCAAAAGAAGTTTACACAAGGGACAAGTGGAGGGGGGGGGGGAGACTAGAGATGAAATAGGGAAATTAAGACTAGAATGAACGGGGGGAGAAAAAAGAAAAAGGAAAAGATCTAAGAGCAAAGAGAGCTCTAGAGACAAAAAAGGGGGACAATCAAATCTAAAGATCGTCCAACGCGTAATAGTTGTCGTTAGGCAACTATGTGCAATTCCTTGCAATGAAACACACTCCAGTAATCACCGGGAAGGTGTTTCGGCCTAATGGGGATGAGGTTAGACTACGACCGAGGGAGCTAACCCCGGCCCACCCCCCCCCCCGCCCTTACATATAATATGATATAGGCATGTAAGTATTGTAAACATAACGAACATTATCCAATGAACAGATAAGGCAAGACACCCAACATATTCTTATTATTATCGGTAACTTCTTATCTATCTGTGTCCCTTGTATTGTCTGCCCCAAATCCTATCTTTTACTTCTATTGTCATATAACCGAGCAGATTCCAACTGGCCCTTCTTACAACAGTCTAATTATTGCTTCCCCCCTCCCTCCAGCCCAACCACTTTTACTCAAAACATAAATGTTCTGTTTCCCCTCCCCCTCCTCCCCAACTGACCCCCCCTCCTGTAATGCTGATATTCAATCATAGCCTGCAGTGTGCTCTGAATTATCGAGATCCTGAGAGATAGTTCCCTGAGGCAATACACAGACATATTTTAAGTGTGCGTAGCTTAGTGCAAAATAGTTCCAACAGAAAAAACACACTGGTGTGGAGCCAGGACATAACATTTCCGACACAGGGAACGGTGACATAATGCTGCACAATATTCCTAGCACTGATTGTCCAGTGCGTAGCGTAGCAAGAGGATCGAGAGATGTTAACGCCTGCCTGTCCTTATGGCACAGGCACTGTCATCATATAAACCCCTTCATCACTAGAGAGTTCCTTATGCCGGTGACTACAAATAGGGGGTGCGGTGTTAGTCTGTCTCTCTACCAGGATTCCATCTCAAACTTCCCTGGTCACCACAGTAGCTATTTCCTGTCTCAAGCAGCCATATTAGTGGGGGGGGGAGTGGGGGATGGCTCATAACTGCGACTCTGAAGGGAGGACAGTCAATTCTTTTGGTATAATTATTAGATATGGGTGTATTGGCGCTACCTGAAAAACTTAGCCGGGATAGCCCCGTGATAGACCCGTACCACTGCTTATATGCCTATATGGTGTTAAACATCAAGGGGTACCTCCCCCTTATATTGAGAATGGTACATAAAATGCGTAAGAGAATTCACAATGGTGTATAGTTTAGGAGATATAATACAACCGATCAGATGTCGCACAACAAGAGATTGTGCTACAGCATCTGGTGGTGGGGCCAGAGGCTGTACCACATAAAGTGCACTTATTGAAACCGTATTCCATAAACTATAATTCGATTCTATACATATTTAGTGCATGCATCAACAGTTTAATGCATCACGGGGAATATGTTATGCATAAATCAGTATACATACAGTACATATAGGTCAAATCACCTTGATCCTAAACCATATGTATAATATATCATGGATTAAAATCGCATGCGTGCAAGACAGAAAAATATTGTCAAGAAATTCCAGCAATTAAATCTCAATAACATATGACAGTCCCATAAATTGGTACTATGTTGACTTTTACAAAATTCCCAATGGTGACTTTTAGTGCTGAGATAGTTGTCTGGTGACTCTGGTGCTCCCCCTTATGGTTGCCTACTCACCAGCTCCCGGAACCCCTACAGGGGTAGTACGCCTGTGGTATGTTAGACTTGGATTCTCTGCTTGCTGCTTCCTGCGGTAGGTGCCTTTGATGTAATCAGCTCCCCAGGATCCATACAGGGGTAGAGCACTTGTGCTGGAATGTAGATGGACCACTGTGCGTGCTAAATTCTATAATAGATGTCTCCTGTGCGTCCCAATCCATGGGGGTGTTGCGTTCCCTCATGCATGAAGAAAAAAGGGCTTCCATGGCGTAATAACGTAAGGTCACTTTATTTAGAAACTTGTATGCACACAAATATAGATTGTGGCCAGAAAAAAATATAAATTACAAAATAAAAAATAAAAAATGGATAAAAAGTCCAAAAACTATTGTATTCCCACCCAGTGCAGATGGGATAGGATACCAATAGTCCCCAGATACTAAGCGAATTTTAAAAGTCCCTCCTAAAGAGCATAGCCGAGGTGGGGGGGTGTAAGTCCACCTGACGCTGAGCAGCGTTCTACTCTCTCGTGTGCCCTGGAGGTGACGTGTAGAGCGTGGTGCCGTTGTGCGCGCTTCTTCACATGACGTCCTCAGCAATCCCCTGTGAGATCTTCTGTACCTGTGGCTTCAGGTAGGCCCCTGATTTGCAGGTTGTTCCTCCTGCTGCGATCTTCAATCTCTTCTAGGTGAAGTTGCTGAGTCAATATTAATTTTGTTTGATTTGCTTGGGTATCTTTTACTTGCTTTAGGCGCTGTGTAAGCTCCGTTACTGTGGCTTCTCCTGCACCCATGCGTTCTGATAGTGCTGTGATGTCTGTGCGCACTGCTGCTATGTCTCTGCGGTGTGAGGCTTCTAGCCTTCTGGCTAGTGATTCAAAGTCTGCTCTGGTAGGTATGGCTCTTAGCAGTGCTCTCAGTTCCTCATCTGCATGCAGAGTCAGGGGTGTATTATGTGGGTCCTGTGTGTCTTGGCTGACATCCCTGAGCAGCAGAGGGGTAGTGATGTCTCTCTCTGGAGTACAGGGGACCATGGACGGTGTTAGTGAGCAGTGCTGTGGGGTACTCACAGGCTCGTTCGTCCGGAGCAGCAGAGGGATAGTAATGTCTCTGTCAGATGTACAGGGGGCCATGGGCGGTGTTAGTGAGCAGTGTTGTGGAGTACTCACAGGCCCGTTCGTCCTCATGGCGGCCGCCATCTTTGGAGCGGGGGATTGGTCACTGGGCTCAGAGAGGTATTGCCTGATGGCTCCGTTCCGCTGTGTTTTCGGCGGTGTTCGTTTGTGTTGTCGGCTGCTCTTTCCTCTGCGTCTTCCAGCAGAGTACATGCCGCTGTTTAAATGCTGGTGTGGCTGGTTTAAGGGCAGGGAAGGCCGGGACGGACCGGGAGCTGCTCAGAAGCACGTCTTCACACAGCCATGTCCAGACCACGCCCACAGATGTTTTTTTTAAGCCCAGTGTGCATGGAGCCTTAGCAGGATGACAAATGTGGAAAGCAGTGGTGTCTGAGATAGGAAGACACAGCCAATTATAATACCCTGACAGAGGTTCTTCTAATTCTTTAATATTTTACTGAAAATAAATATTTGGTGCAGTCTGTGTCCCTACTGGGGACACAGACCGATTTCTCATCACTTCCTGTCCCTAAAAAAGTAAAGCAAAATTACCCCCACCCGTTGAGTAAATAGATACCAAATATGTACTTGAGGGGGAAGGTCCTTCGCGCTACCAAGTGAACTGATACTAAAAACGTGAATGAATTAACAAAACTGTGATAATCCGAAACACAAAACTGGCTGTAAAACCTATTTGTGTTCACAATACACAGATAAAAAACTTAATAAACAAGTGATCTTGCACAGTAATAAATGATCACAAACAATAATGTAATATAAATGTGCAAAAATGGTGTATTAAATCAAGTCCCAAAAACATCTAATCCATATGGTTCTTCATGTTAGGGATGTCTCTAATATGTATTCTTTTCGTGCCTTCACACACCTGTTATGTGCTCACAGAACTCTCATCTTAAAACAGTGAATATCCAGCCTCAAATTACAAAGAAATATCCAGCCTTCAAATGTATCACTCCAGGATCCTCTTACTGGTATATTCACGCCTTCCTGAAACCCATAGGGTAAACCAGTGTCCGGACTCCAAACCACCAGACTTTAAACTGCTACCAAATCTCTATAGGTTCCAGTTGGAATAAAAAAAAAGAAGAAAAATGTCCTCCATAGTGTAATAAATTAAAATACAAGGATATTTATTGCAAATAAGTGGACTCTTACATCAAAATAAGCATTAAAATCACATGAGGATAAAACACAAGATTTGAGCACCTTCTCACTTCACTTCCGTCTCTCTCTGGCCACTCCCTTCGCGTTACCTCACAACACGTGACTCCATAGGGAGAAGCAGATTGGCTGTTAAGAGATTATATTTATATGCTCCAGACAGGAAGTGATGCCGTGGCCATTTTCTTGAAGTTCATTTCTAAAAGAGGCATCGCGGCCATTTTCTTAGTGATATGTCTGTATAATCAATGTGTCTAGCGATCATTTTCTTGTCGTCAATCTCAAAATGTATTATTCCGGCACATGCCGGAAATGTAACTGTTTTTGAAACTGTTAATGGATGGGTTTATTTCCGCTTTAAGGATACATCAGGTGTTTTTGACCACAAATATCACTCTGTAGCTTTGTTGAGGTCAATCAAGTACAGATTGCAATCAATCAGCTTCTTCCCCAGCCAGAGCTACTGAGATTTAATTGCTTTGGAAATGGCTATATTTGAAAAAGGGGGGGGGGGTCATAGGGGGCAGTAAAAACAAGTGGTTGAGCCACATTTTACTGCACCCCAACTGCTCCCCTTCAAGCTGCACAGGCACCTTATGGGGGTATGCATATACGATGGGTGCAATGTTTATCCTTCCATCACGTTCAGTGAATGATGAATATACAATGGATGTCATTGTGGTGCTGATATTAAAATAGGTGGTGAGGAAGTGATAGAACACCTCAACAACGCCCGTCAAACGCCTTGTAAAAAGCACTCTATCGCTAATCATTTTTCAGTGATTTTTACACTCCAGCGGTATTTTAAGGTACTGTACATTGGGTGTCTGGGATCTATCTTTTTTCTTTTTAATAATTCTTTTTATTTTGTCTTGTTCTAACAAATCTGAAATGTTTTTTCATATTTTTGTTTTATTTGTTTTAAAACAGGAAAGTGGCACTTAGGTGTAAATTGTGAATCAAGGAATGACTTTTGCCACCACCCATTAAATCATGGCTTCGATTATTTTTTTGGTACTCCTTTTACTCTTATAAATGATTGTGAAGCCTCAAGACCAAGTGAAATGCTATTGAATGACAAGAAAAAAATTAAGTTGTATGCACAGATTTTCACCATCACTGTGCTTACATTACTAGTTATCAAACTTTTACATCTAATCATTATTCCATGGAAGCTTTTTATTTTTGCATTTTTTGGTTCAATTTTTTTCCTATATTGGTATGTAGCCCTTGCATTTCTACCACACTGGAACTGCATATTAATGAGAAATTTTGACATTGTGGAACAACCAATGGATCTGGAGTTAAAAGTTGGCCAAATAGTTGAGGAGGCCAAAGCATTTATTACCAGGTAAGAATAAACATATTATTGTTACAATAAAGCACCAGCATAGGTTTATAGGTTTTAGAGTTTTATATTTAAAGTGGACTGGTGCTTTGTCTATGAAGCGCAAAGCAACAGGTTCACTTTAATGATGGTGCCTTAAGCTATGAATCCTTCCTTTGTTTTTTCTTTTCCTCTCCTGCTCCATTCAGCTGTCATGAGTGAGGAAGCATTTGCCCTGTATAAGCTCTATTCTGGAACTTGCACAAGCCAGAGAAGTCTCCCTCCTCCTTTGTGACAGCCTTAGCCTATCATTTGTCACATGCTTCCCAATGCCTGGAAATGATGGATAGATTTCTTCACCGTCCATCAAGAGAGGTTGAGTATATACTGCTGGTGTGGCTGTCCTCCATGGACAAAACAGTGCCTTTTAAGTCCAGCTAAAATAGTTGTCTCTGGCAGAATGGCCTGAAGAAAATTATAGAAGGTAAGAAAGGTACCAAATTAGTTTAAGTCACTCTCGCTTTCAGACTTAAACACTTGAATTCAGCCTGTATTCACCAATTTAAAGGGTTCTTAATTACATTGAAATCTCACCCCCAAAAGTAAACATGTGCTTCTCCATGCAAAGAAAAGCAACAGGTTCATTTAAATATCAGCCTCCCCAACTTACTGTCCTTTTTTCTCTGCCACTGCTCAGTTTACCTACAGGAGTGAAGAGAAGTCATGTGCAAGCTCTAAGATGCTCTGGTCAGAGCTTAGACCAGGCTAAGGTTTCTGTTCACTCTCATTTGACTGTACTAGGGCCTGGAAATTGCCACTTATGCAACCTATCTTGGGAGGAAAGGGAGATAGTCACATTCTCCACATACTCCCCTTTTTTTAGCCCTAAACATAGCAAATAAAAAAATGTGTACAAATTATATACATGCCTTTCAAGGTGCTTTGTCAGGAAGTACTATGACATTAGCTGATATACTACCAAAAGGACACTGACTCGTTACCCAGTGTTCACTAGTAGAAATAAGCTTGACGCGTTTCATGGACTTATATCCACTCATCAGGAGCCAGGTGCATCCATGTTCTATAGAGAAATGTGGGTAACCCATATGGTCTGGTTAGTATACCCTTATGTGGAAAGACGTAAAAATGAGTATGAAAGAGTGGCCATGCCAAATTGTACTCACATAAAACCTGACAATGTAAGTCAGTAAGATAGTCTTAAACTAAACAGGGCAATGACCCTTTTTTCCGCACCAATTGGGTGTGGGGGTTTGGGTGGGCGTCCCCACCGTATATCTGTGCCACGCCCCTCACACTGTGCGTATGACGCCCTATTGGGCGGCTGGTCATGCACACATCTGTTATATCATCGGGTTTGACACATGAGGTGTCACTCCGGCGTCCTGCCGCGGTACCTCTCCTTCTGTGCCGTACCATCGTGACGCTGGGGGGGAACCATCTGGCATGATGCGTTCGCATTCCATCCCCCTTTCTACCATCTCTCCACCGTTGACCCAGTACAGAGCCTGTACTTTTAGATTCCCGTCTCTTCTCCACCTGGCTTTCCATCCCATTTGGACTCATCAAGGTAAACCCATGGTACTTACCCCACTATCAGGGTCATGGCCCTGTTTAGTTTAAGACTATCTTACTGACTTACATTGTCACAGATATACATTATTTCTACTTTGTACACCCTAGAAGTCCTATTTATATATGGGGGATGGCGTGCGTTTCCCTGATTTCAAGCTGTTTTCCCTCCTCAACTCCCGGGCCGGGCTCAATGATGGACCCCCTGTAGAAATAGTAGCATGGATAGTACAGTTACAGTGCATCCGGAAAGTATTCACAGCGCTTAACTTTTTCCACATTTTGTTATGTTACTGCCTTATTCCAAAATGGATCAAAGCAGAGCTCCATCCTAAAGTGGAACTTCCACTCATTTGTTTCCTTCCCCCTCTGGTACCACAATTGGCACCTTTCGGGGGGAGGGGGGACAGGATACGACAGGTATCCTGTTCCCACTTCCAGGAGCCACAGCCGCGGATATTGACGTCACGGCTCGGCTCCCTCCTCTCCCCTCTGTGACTGGCCCAGTAGGAGAGAGGAGCGGAGCCTCGCACATGCACAGTAGGGTTCCCGATGTGAAGCAGTAAGGCTACACTGCTGGGTTCTCTTACCTAAAATGGCAGTGGCAGTGGCAGTGGCAGCGGCAGGGGCAGTACCCGACAGCTGATAGAAACATCAGCTGCGGTGCCGACATTGCTGGACTCCAGGACAAGTAAGTGTCCTATTATTAAAAGCCAGCAGCTGCAGTATGTGTAGCTGCTGCGTTTTTAGTTCTTGCCGTTGGTGGGCGGAACACCGCTTTAAATTAATTATTTTCCTCAAAATTCTACAAACAATACTCCATAGAACACTTTCACACTGAAGGTGCTTTACGGGCGTTTTAGCGCTAAAAATAGCGCCTGTAAAGCAACCTGTAAACTGCTTCCCCTGTCTTCCCAGTGTAAAAGCCTGAGTGCTTTCACACTGGGGAGGTGCGCTTGCAGGACAGAAAAAAATGTCCTGCAAGCAGCGTCCTTGGGGCTAAACTGCCTCTGCCATTGAAATCAATGGGCAGCGCTGCCGAAGAGCCTGCAAAGCGATTCAGCCATGGTAATGCGCCCCGCTCCCGCCCGCACAGCGCCGCTAAGGCAGCCTGTGCCCCAGTGTGAAAGGGCTCATAATGACAGCATGAAAGAAGTTTGTTTGAAATCTTTCCAAGTTTATTAAAAATAGAAAACGAAAAAATCCCATGTACATAAGTATTCACACCCTTTGGCATGACACTCAAAATTGAGCTCAGGTGCATCCTTTTTCCATTGATCATCCTTAAGATGTTTCTACAACTTGATTGGAGTCCACCTGTGGTAAATTCAGTTGATTGGACATAATTTGGAAAGGCACATACCTGTCTATTTAAGGTCCCACAGTTAACAGAGCATGTCAGAACACAAACAAAGCCATGAAGTCCAAGGAATTGTCTGTAGACCTTAGAGACAGGATTGTACCAAGGCACAGATCTGAGGAAGGGTACAGAAATATTTCTGCAGCATTGAAGGTCCCAATGAGCACAGTGGCCTCCATCATCTGTAAATGGAAGACGTTTGGAATCACCAGGACTCTTCCTAGGGCAGGCCGCCCAGCAAAACTGAGCGATCGGGGGAGAAGGGCCTTAGTCAAGGAGGTGACCAAGAACCCGATGGCCACTCTGACCGACCTCTGGCGTTTTTTTGTGGAGAGAGAAGAACCTTCCAGAAGAACAACCATCTCTGCAGCACTCCACCAATTGGTCCTGTATGGTAGAATAGCCAGACGGAAGCCACTCCTCAGTAAAAGGCACATAACAGCCCACCCGTAGTTTGCCAAAAGGAACCTGAAGGACTCTCAGACCATGAGAAAAAAAATTCTCTGGTCTGATGAAACAAAGATTGAACTCTTTGGCCTGAATAGCAAGTGTCAGGTCTGGAGGAAACCAGGCATCGCTCAACAGCTGGCCAATATCATCCCTACAGCGAAGCATGGTGGTGGCAGCATCATGCTGTGGGGATGTTATTCAGCAGCAGGAACTTAGAGACTAGTCAGGATCGAGGGAAAGATAAATGCAGCAATGTACAGAGACATCCTTGATGAAAACCTGCTCCAGAGCACTCTGGGCCTCAGACTGGGGTGAAGGTTCATCTTCCAACAGGACAACAACCCTAAGCATCCAGCCAAGATAACAAGGGAGTGGCTATGGGACACCTTTGTAAATGTCCTTGAGTGGTCCAGCCAGAGCCCAGAATTGAACCCAATTAAACATCTCTGGAGAGATGAATGGGAAAACTGCCCAAAAATAGGTGTGCCAAGCTTGTAGCATCATACTCAAAAATACTTGAGGCTGTAATTGGTGCCAAAGGTGCTTTAACAAAGTATTGAGCAAAGGCTGTGAATACTTATGTACATGTGATTTGTTTCGTTTTTAATTTTTTTTAAATTTGCAAAGATTTCAAACAAACGTCTTTCATGTTGTCATTATGGTGTATTGTTTGTATAATTTTGAGGAAAAAAATTAATTAAATCCATTTTGGAATAAGGCTGTAACATAACAAAATGTGGAAAAATTGAAGCGCTGTGAATACTTTCCAGATTCACTGTAAGTGGATCCATCCATAAAATGAGAAAACTGGGTAACCCTGATATTTTCTGTGTCCATTTCTTTAGAATATGTGTATTCAGATTGCCAAATTGAAGACATTCATGTTGATTATAAATCCAGGTTATCAGGATTCATGAAACACATTACTCCGTTGATTGCGTAAATCGGTATATACATATTCAGAAGAATCCAGAAAAAAGGCATCAGTTTTCCTATGAGGGTCATGTTTTTGGAGATTTGACAACACATACACACAAACACATACACAAATACCCTTGTGTAATTTCGAAGGTTGACATAACTGTCTTGCTTCTAAGAGTACATGCATGTGGCAGTAAAAAAAAATGACTGATCATCTACGTAGGGTCTTTCTGGAAGAAAGGTCCTGTTAAAAAAAAAAAAAAAGCATAAAATGATATGTAGATGTGTAAAGTACTATTTTTATTACATTCCCCGAAGACCCGAATTTGCAGAGTGTTCGCCCCAACAAACACCCTGCAATGCACTGAGCACTGCACAGTGTCTTTTTTCAACCTCACCTACTATGTAGCAGTGCATGCTGCACTCTGATTGGTCAAAGCTTTACTCAATCAGGGCACAGTGTAAGCTGGTTGTTAAGGAGTGGGGCCGGGAAGCCAGCCACAGCGTCCTTAACAACCGATGAGTCATCAGCTATCAGTGGGTTTCCCCGGTTAAAAAATAAAGAAGAAAATGGTGTGAGGTCCCCCCAGTCCATACCAGGCCCTAAGGGTCTGGTATTGATTTGGAGGAGAACCCCAGCCAAAATATAAAAAAAAACAGTGTGGGGTCCCACTCAGAAGTGCCCCCCTCTTCTAAACCATATCAGGGTGGGTGCCTTGGGGCAGAGGGCCCCCAGATCCTGGTCCCTTCCATGTGAATGAGCATGGGGTACATAGTACCCCTACCCAGTCACCAAAAAAGTGTACAAAAAGTAATCAAACAAGAGACAATTTTTTAACAAAGCCTTTATTAAAAAATAGAAAAATTGTGTCTCTCGATGTAAATTCATCATCAATGACGCCGCCCGCTGACCTGGGACGGCCTCCCACTGAATTCCTCCTCTGCGCTTTGACAGTTCTTATACAGATAGGGCAGGGGGGCACCTGGCAACATCACCTGGTGGCCCCACCCCTTGTAACTTCACATGCCCAGCATGCATCAGTCTGTGAAGTCAGAGAGGGCAGTACCACAGGGTGCAGGTGACATGGCCAGGTGGTCCCACCCCTTACCTATATAAGAGATGTCAAAGCACAGAGCAGGCATTCATTTTGAGGACATCCCAGGAGGTGGAGCATTTTTGTTTTTTGGGTCAGCGGTCGGCGTGATTAATGATAGATTTACATCGAGGGACAAAAACTTGTTTCTTGTTTTTATTACTTTTTGACACTTTTTTTGTGAATGGGTAGGGGTACGATGTACCCAATACTCATTCACATGGGGGAGGGCATCTGGGGGCCCCCTTGTTCTAGATAAGGATGAGCTTGATGTTCGGGTCAAAAATAAGTTTGTCTCGAACATCGGGAGTTCGCCCGTTCGCCGAAGAGCGAACACTATGGGGCATTCGCGGCAAATTCAAGCGCCGCGGAACGTCCCATAATGCACTGCGAGATTTCAGTGCATTGCTGTATGCTCTTCCTGCTTCACCTGGATTGCTCATCAAAAGGCCCAGGCTGGGTTCAAGCCACTCGCCACTTTTTGGCTTACTTCTGGTAAGCGCAATACTTATTGGTATGTTCCGGATATAATGTCTATCAGCACTGTTTCTTCTTTGGATGAAGTTCACGTCATTCACCTAAGATAAACTTACCTTCCTTTTCCTTTTTTGTTTGGATCACATTTTAGACTATTTATTTTATGTATGGGACTTCATAGTTGGAATATTGTTCACATCATTTTTTTAGCGCGGTTTTTGCTTTTTTGATTTCATTGCTGTATGATGATTGACCAAAGCATGCACCTGACCTGCATGCTCTGGCCAATCACAATGCCCTCTGCTAAGAGGGGCATAATTGGCTAAAGGCAGGGTGCCTTTGGCCAATCAGGTAGACTAAGTCCATGCCCCACAGAATATAAGGCTGCTTACACGGCCGCCATGTGTAGTATTGTTGGTGTGGACAGAGAGATAGCTTGATTTAGATTAAGCAGGCAGGTTATATTCAGTTAGTGGCAGTGTATTTGATATATATATATATATATACACAGTGGGGACGGAAAGTATTCTGACCCCTTACATTTTTCACTCTGTTATATTGCAGCCATTTGCTAAAATCATTTAAGTTAATTTTTTTTCCTCATTAATGTACACACAGCATCCCATATTAAATGATTTTAGCAAATGGCTGCAATATAACAAAGAGTGAAAAATTTAAGGGGGTCTGAATACTTTCCGTCCCCCCTTTGGTGCCTGCTCACCACAATCACTTGCAAACACAGAAGTCTGGTTTCTGTGTTTACAGGTGACAGCTCTGCACTCTGTATGTAATGCAATCCTATTTAATGCCCCTTTAAGACCCTCCTACTGTTTTCGTGAAATTTGACTGAACACACCCACTATTTGATGTGATTTGGAGGGTATGTGTAGGGGGAGGGGTTTTGTGGGGCCGCGGTTAAGTTCCAGCACCTATTGTTTGAGAAAAAAAGCCATATATATATATATATATATATATATATATATATATATATATATATATATATATATATATACTCTGCATTCAGTGTAGCCTATATCTACAGTGCATTCTGTGGTGTACTGTTTCTAATACACTTCAGGCGGTGTACACAGTATCTAATACAGTGTGTACAGTTTCTACTACACTTCTGGTGGTGTACACAGTATAAAATACAGTGCAGCCATTGGACAGTTTCTAATACAGTGCAGGCGGTGTACACGGTATCTAATACAGTGTGTACAGTTTCTACTACTCTTCTGGTGGTGTACACAGTACACAATACAGTGCAGCCATAGTACAGTTGCTAATACAGTGCAGGCGGTGTACACAGTATCTAATACAGTGTGTAAAGTTTCTACTACTCTTCTGGTGGTGTACACAGTACACAATAAAGTGCAGCCATAGTACAGTTGCTAATATAGTGCAGGCGGTGTACACAGTATCTAAAGCAGTGTGTACAGTTTCTACTACACTTCTGGTGGTGTACACAGTACACAATACAGTGAAGCCATAGTGCAGTTGCTAATACAGTGCAGGCGGGGTACACAGTATCTAATACAGTGTGTACAGTTTCAATTACACTTTTGGTGGTGTACACAGTACACAATAAAGTGCAGCCGTAGTACAGTTGCTAATACAGTGCAGGCAGTGTACACAGTATCTAATACAGTGTGTACAGTTTCTACTACACTTCTGGTGGTGTACACAGTACTCAATACAGTGTAACCATAGTACAGTTTCTAATACAGTGCAGGCAGTGTACACAGTATCTAATACAGTGTGTACAGTTTCTACTAGACTTCTGGTGGTGTAGACAGTATCTAATACAGTGTAGTGTGGTGTTGGAAAACAAAATATACATCATGTCCGGAAGGCCACCAAGGAGAAGCAGACGCTCACAGGCCACGAAAAGAGGGCAAGCAGCCTCTGTGTCTACAGTCAACAGTGCTGGTCGTGTACATGGTGCATCCTCTGCAGGTGGCCATGGGGCATGCTTGACATTTTTTTCTGCTGCTGGCCGTGTTATTGAGCCAGAACATGCAGAAGAGTTGGTGGAGTGGATAACAAAGCCGTCCTCATCCTCCTTATTCTCTGTCAGCCAGGCTCAGAGTAGTTTGCCTTCCAACGCAGCTGCCAAAGCAGCCTACTGCACCGGCTCCTTCTCCACAGTCACTCCTTCCATAGCCCCACCATCATGCACGGAGGAGTCCCCAGAATTATTCGACCACAGTGTCTGGTACATGCTGCTGGAGGACGCGCAGCGATTTGAAGGCTCTGATGTTGGTTCACAGGTTAAGAAAGGGAGTAACGTGAGCCTAGAGAGAAGGGGTGCCCAAGAAGGACAAGAAACTGGCAGTCATGTCCCCCCAGCTGCAACATACTGCCAAGTTTGGTCCAGTGACAAGGAGGGAGGGGATGATGTGGTCACTGACTGTACTTGGGTGCCTGAGAGAAGAGAGGAGGAGGAGGCACAACTCCAAAGAGGCAGGATGTCCTCTAGGGGACAGCCTAAGGCCATCCACCCTATTGCATCACACTGCAGAGCTCCTCAGATGCAAGGCGCTACTGATGCCCTGCTGACTTTTAAAAGTTCTTTGGTGTGGGCCTTTTTTGACATGTGTGCAGCAGATCGCACCATTGCTGTTTGCAACCTATGTCTGAAGAGGATCAAGCAAGGTCAGAACAGCAGCCGCTTGGGCACCACATGCTTGACCAGACATATGACGACCTGCCATGCAGTCCGTTGGCAATAGCACTTTAAGGAAACCCACATCAAAGAAAAAGGCGTACTTCTCCTTGCACCTCATCTGGGATCTCCAACCCTACTATACCTCCAGTCCTCTCAAAAACCTGCACTGAGAGGGATGAAGGTATAGTAATAGGTGTCCCAAGTACTTGCAGCCAATCTGCTAGTAGTACACCACCATCTGATTTTAGCAGGCAAATTTCCCTACCCCAGTTGCTGAACCGTAAAAAGAAATTCGGTCCCAGCCATCCACATGCTCAGCATCTAAATGCCAGCTTGGCCAAATTGCTAGCACTGCAACTGCTGCCTTTTCAGCTGGTAGAATCTACCCCCTTTCGTGAATTTGTGGAATGTGCTGTACCTCAGTGGCAGGTTTCAAAACGGCATTTCTTTTCACGGAAGGCCATTCCAGCATGTGGTAGGCAATGTTTTGGCCTCGTTGGACAGGGCGGTCAGCAGTAAGGTTCATATTACCGCTGACTCATGGTCCAGCAGGCAGGGGCAGGGACGTTACCTTTCCTTCACAGCGCACTGGGTAACTCTGCTGGCAGCTGGGAAGGATGCAGGACAGGGTTCATTTTGTTGGAGCTTGTTCTGCCACCACGCCTCCAAAATTCTAGTGGTGATTCTGCCACAGCTCTCTCCTCCACCCCCCTCTTCTTCTTCTTCCTCTATGGCCTCTTCTGCAAATTTTCCTCTGAACCAGCGGTGCTCGAAAGTGTTCAAGGGGCTACGCAAGCAGTCGGGCTAAAAGATGCCATGCAGTGCTTGAGTTGGTCTGCCTAGGGGACAGGAGCCACACTGGGGCAGAGATTCTGTCAGCTCTGCAGGGGCAGATTCAGAGGTGGTTGACACCACACCAGCTTCAGCCAGGAATGATTGTATGCGACAATGGCACCAACCTTCTCTCCGGCCTCCGACAGGGACACTTGACCCATGTTCCATGTTTGGCACAGGTCCTGAATTTGGTGGTGCAGCGGTTCTTGAGTAGGGATGAGCCGAACACCCCCCGGTTCGATCCGCACCAGAACCTGCAAACGGACCGAAAGTTCGTGCAAACTTTAGAACCCCATTAAAGTCTATGGGGCTCGAACGTTCAAAATCAAAAGTGCTAATTTTAGAGGCTAATATGCAAGTTATTGTCCTAAAAAAAGGGTTTGGGGACCCGGGTCCTGCACCAGGGGACATGTATCAATGCAAAAAAAAGTTTTAAAAACTGACGTTTTTTTGGGAGCAGTGATTTTAATGATGCTTAAAGTGAAAAAAAAAAAGTGAAATATTCCTTTAAATATCGTACCAGGGGGGTGTCTATAGTATGCCTGTAAAGTGGCACGTGTTTCCCGTGCTTAGAACAGTCCCTGCACAAAATGACATTCTTAAAGGAATAAAAGTCATTTAAAACTGCTTGCGGCTTTAATGTAATGTCGGGTCCCTGCAACATGGATGAAAATCAGTGAGACAAACGGCATGGGTAACCCCCCAGTCCATTACCAGGCCCTTTGGGTCTTGTATGGATATTAAGGGGAACCCCGTACCCAAATTAAAAAAAGAAAAGGCGTGGGGCCCCCAGGCCCTATATACTCTGAACAGCAGTATACAGGCGGTGAAAACAAGACAGGGACTGTAGGTTTGTTGTTAAGTAGAATCTGTTTGTAATTTTGAACTTGTACATTTTTAAAGTGTAGCTCCAGCCAAAAAATCTATTTTTAAGCTTTTTGGAAAACATAGGGAAGGGTTATCACCCCTGTAACATTTGTTTTGCTGTCTGTGCACCTCTTCAGAAGATTTCACCTCACTTTCTGTCCCAATGACAAATGATTTTTGAAAATTTGGGGGTTTTAGTGAAACAAGGATTGGTGATAAAGCATCAGTGAAGAGGAGGCACGTTTTTCCCATATTAACTCTTACAGGAGAGAATTTCCCTTCCTAGGGGTAGATTTCATCTCACTTTCTGTTGTCTCCTTCCGTTTGCAAGTAGGAGTCGTTTGTAAGTTGTAAGTTTGAAAGTATATACTCTGCAGAAATTGGGGCCTTAGGTGTTGGTGTTGCCACAACACTGTAAGCCCTCACAGTTACTCTTGGTGGGCGCAGGAACAGGCCCTGCTGTGAAATATTAGATCAAGAATTGTAATTACATGCCATTGTTGAACAGGGGCAGAAAAATTGGGCCTTTGGTGGTGGTGGTGGTGGTGTTGCCACAACACTGTAAGCCCTCACAGTTACTCTTGGTGGGTGCAGGAATGGGCCCTGCTGTGAAATATTATATCAAGAATTGTAATTACATGCACCTATTGAACAGGGGAAGAAAAATTGGGCTTCTGGTGGTGGTGGTGGTGGTGTTGCCACAACACTGTAAGCCCTCACAGTTACTCTTGGTGGGTGCAGGAATGGGCCCTGCTGTGAAATATTAGATCAAGAATTGTAATTACATGTCCCTGTTGAACAGGGGCAGAAAAATTGGGCCTTAGGCACTGGTGCCACAACACAGCAACCCCTCACAGATGCTATAGTTTGAGCACAGGAATGAGCCCTGCTTCAAAGTATTGCATCAAAAATTGTAATTATACGCCCCTGTTAAACAGGGGCTGAAAAATTGGGCCTTGGGTACCGGTGCTCCCCCAAGCACACCAGCTCAAGCACCGCATGGCATTTTTTTGCCTGAATGCCTATGGAGCACCGCTGGTTCCGAGGACAAATCGGCACAGGAAGAGGCCATGGAGGAGGAAGAAGAGGAGGGGGTTGAGGAGAGAGATGTGGCAGAATCACCATTAGTAGAGTTTTGGAGGTGTGGTGGCAGAACAACCTCCAACACTACTGCACCCTGTCCTGCATCCTTCCCAGCTGCCAGAAGAGTAACCCAGTGCGCGGTGAAAGATAGGTAACATCCCTGTCCATGCCTGCTGGACCCTGAGTCAGCGGTAATATGCACCTTACCGCTGACCGCCCTGTCCAGCGAGGCCAAGACATTGCCTTCCACATGCCGGTAGAGAGCTGGAATCGCCTTCTGTGAGAAAAAGTGGCGTTTGGGTACCTGCCACTGAGTTACCGCACATTCCACAAACTCACGGAAGGGGGCAGAGTCTACCAACTGAAAAGGCAGCAGTTGAAGTGCTAGCAATTTTGCCAAGCCAGCATTCAACCGCTGGGCATGTGGATGGCTGGGAGCGAACTTCTTTCGGCGGTGCACCAGCTGGGGCAGGGAAATTTGCCTGGTACAGTCTGAGGTTGTTGTACCGAAAGCAGATTGCCCACAAGTACTTGGCTGTGACACACCTAATTCTACACCTTCATTCCTCTCAGTACAGGTCTCAGAGAGGACTGAAGGTATATGGGGTTGGAGATCTCAGCTGATGAGGAGCAAGGAGAGGTCCTCTTTGTTCTTTGGTGTGGGTCTTTTAGATATGCTTGCCAACGAACTGCATGGCAGGACAACATATGTCTGGTCAAGCATGTGGTGCCCAAGCGGGAGATGTTTTGGCCACGCGAGATACGCTTGAGACATATGTTGCAAATAGCAGCGGTGCGATCTGATGCACTCGTCTCAAAAAAGGCCCACACCAAAGAACTTTTGGAATAACGCGCAGAGACAGCAGCGCCCTGCACATGCGGAGCTTTGCGTTGTGATGCAGTCAGTGTGCTGCCCTTAGGCTGGCCCCTGGAGGGCATCCTGCCTCGTTGGCGATGTGCCTCCTCCTCCTCCTCTCTCCTATCAGGCACCCCTGTTTAGCCAGTGACCTCATCATCCCCTCCCTCCTCATCACTGGAGCAAACCTGGCAGTATGCTGCAGCAGGGGGAGCATGACTGCCAGATTGCTGTCCTTTTTGGGCACCCCCTCTGTCCGTGCTCACGTTACTGCCTTCATCTAGCTCAGTATCATTATCAGAGCCTTCTAAATTCTGGGCATCCTCCTGGAGCATGTACCCAACATTGTGGTCAAAAAGTTCGAGGGACTCCTCAGGAGGACATGGTGGGACTAGGGAAGGAGTCCATGATACTGCAGCTAGCAAAATCAACTGCCTGCCTACAGTATGAGAACACCACCAACCTTTTACAGGTAGCTTTAGCTGAACACTGTGCAGAGGTCGCACTACACTAACGTGTAAATAATTTAGCTGCCTGCGGTAGTGATAGGATCAGGAAAACACCACCAACCTTCTACAGGTAGCTTTAGCTGAACAGTGCAGAGGTCAAACTACACTAACGTGTAAATAATTTAGCTGCCTGCGGTAGTGATAGGATCAGGAAAACACCACCAACCTTCTACAGGTAGCTTTAGCTGAACAGTGCAGAGGTCACACTACACTAACGTGTAAATACTTTAGCTGCCTGCGGTAGTGATAGGATCAGGGAAACACAACCAACCTTCTACAGGTAGCTTTAGCTGAACACTGTGCAGAGGTCGCACTACACTAACGTGTAAATACTTTAGCTGAATGCGGTAGTGATAGGATCAGGAAAAAAACACCAATCTTCTACAGGTAGCTTTAGCTGAACATTGTGCAAAGGTCGCACTACACTAACTTGTAGCTTTAGCTGAACACTGTTCAGAGGACGCACTACACTAACTTGTAGCTTTAGATGAACACTGTGCAGAGGTCGCACTACACTAACTTGTAGTTTTAGCTGAACACTGTGAGGAGGATGCACTACACTAACTTATAGCTTTAGCTGAACACTGTGCAGAGGTCGTACTACACTAACTTGTAGTTTTAGCTGAACACTGTGAGGAGGATGCACTACACTAACTTATAGCTTTAGCTGAACACTGTGCAGAGGTCACACTAAACTAACCTGTAGCTTTAGCTGAACACTGTGAGGAGGACGCACTACACTAACTTGTAGCTTTAGATGAACACTGTTCAGAGGACGCACTACACTAACTTGTAGCTTTAGCTGAACACTGTGCAGAGGTCGCACTGCACTAACTTGTAGTTTTAGCTGAACACTGTGCAGAGGTCGCACTACACTAACTTGTAGTTTTAGCTGAACATTGTGAGGAGGACGCACTACACTAACTTGTAGCTTTAGCTGAACACTGTTCAGAGGACGCACTACACTAACTTGTAGTTTTAGCTGAACACTGTGCAGAGGTCACACTAAACTAACCTGTAGCTTTAGCTGAACACTGTGAGGAGGACGCACTACACTAACTGTAAATAGTCTAGCTGCCTGACTGTGTTACTAATAGGATCAAAAGAACACCAGCAATTTTCTTCAGGTAGCTGTAAATACTGTAACAAGACAAGCCTGCCTGTCAGTAGGAAGATAACAGGAACAGATTTAGCTAAACTGAATACAGTGTGTGTGTGTGTATATATATATATATATATATATATATATATATACACCTGATATGCATATATATACACAATACACTGTAAGTGCAGCTAACTGACTGTCCTGCCTAATCTATCTAACTCAAATGAAATGACACTGTCTCTCTCTCTCTCTCTCTCTATCTCTCAGCACACCGGAACACACTACACAGAGCCCCCCCCGTGCAGGCAGCCTTATATAGTGTGGGGCGTGTTCTAAACCCCTTGAGCCATAATTGGCCAAAGCTGCCCTGGCTTTGGCCAATTACAGCTCTCTCTCTACTGACGGCGCTGTGATTGGCCAAGCATACGGGTCATAGTGCATGCTTGGCCAATCATCAGCCAGCAATGCACTGCTAAATTATGGGCCGTGACGCGCCACACGAGTTTGGCGCGAACAGCCTATATCGTTTGCAGTTCGAATATATATATATATATATATTTTAGGCACAGATTGCCTTAAAAAATGTTTTATTTTTTACTATGTTTTTTTGTATTTGCTTTGCAGGTATGGTATGTCTTATTGTTATGCTGTAATGTTACTTTGTTTTATTGTTAACCATCATTTGCTTAGCAGGTACGCCATTCAGTTGCAGCGCGGATTTATTTATTTTGACAGCAACAGCGTTTGCTCCCACGATACATAAAGCCATGACTCCAGCGCTGTAGTAGGTGATTTCCCCACCACAGTTAAAAACACAATGGTGCATGTATGCCCATCATTAGAAGTGGGTGGATGAAGGGAGGTATTCCAATGGTGGACATACCCACCAATCAATCTCTTTTTTTCGTTCAGCCCACAGGCAGCATGAAACAAAATATTACAATATATGCCCAACAAGGACCAGCAATGTACTGGTATGTTGCTGGACTTTGAGTGGTTATACCAGAATGTGACTGCGGGTTTAGGTATCATCTTGGTATCATTCTGTTCAGCCAGTGGTCGGCTTTCATGTAAAAGCAATCCTAGCAGCTAATTAGCCTCTAGACTGCTTTTACAAGCAGTGGGAGGAAATGCCCCCCCCCCCACCTTCTTCCATGGTTTTCTCTGGCTCTCCTGTCCCAACAGGGAACCTGAGGATGCAGCCGGTGGTTCCGCCAGCTGACCATAGACCTGATCAGAGACCAGAATGGCTCCAATCATCTCTATGGCCTAAGAAACCAGAAGCTACGAGCAAGGAGAGATCTAGGGTCTAATAGACCCCAAAAAAAGCTAAATAAATAATTTTTAAAAAAGCACCCCTGCCCCCCCTGCTCTCGCGCAAAGGCGCACGCAAGCGTCGGTCTGGTGTCATATGTAAACAACAATTGCACCATGCATGTGAGGTATCACTGTGAAGGTCAGATCGAGGGCCGTAATTTTAGCAGTAGACCTCCTCTGTAGATCTAAAATGGTAGCCTGTAAAGGCTTTTAAAAATGTATGTAGTTTGTCGCCGCTGCACGTTTGTGTGCAATTTTAAAGCATGTCGTGTTTGGTATCCATGTGCTTGGCCTAAGATCATCTTTTTTATTTCAGCAAACATTTGGGCAATATTGTGTGTTTTAGCGCATTAAAATTTAAAAGTGTCTTTTCCCAAAAAAATGTGTTTGAAAAATCACACCCACCATTTTAATCTGTAGGGCCTTTGCTTTAAAAAAATATATAATGTTTGGGGGTTCAAAGTAATTTTCTTGCAAAAAAAAAAAATTTTTTTCATGTAAACAAAAAGTGTCAGAAAGGGCTTTGTCTTCAAGTGGTTAGAAGAGTGGGTGATGTGTGACATAAGCTTCTAAATGTTGTGCATAAAATGCGAGGACAGTTCAAACCCCCCCAAATGACCCCATTTTGGAGAGTAGACACCCCAAGCTATTTGCTGAGAGGCATGACGAGTCCATGGAATATTTTATATCTTGACACAAGTTTTTATATCTTGACACAAACTTTTTTTTTTTTTTTGCACAAAGTTGTCTCTAAATGATATATTGCTCAAACATGCCATGGGCATATGTGAAATTACACTCCAAAATACATTCTGTTGCTTCTCCTGAGTACGGAGATACCAAAAGTGTGAGACTTTTTTGGAGCCTACCCGTGTACGGGACCCCGAAAACCAAGCACCGCCTTCAGGCTTTCTAAGGGTGTACATTTTTGATTTCACTCCTCACTGCCTATCACAGTTTTGGAGGCCATGGAATGCCCAGATGGCACAAACCCCCCCCCCAAATGACCCCATTTTGGAAAGTACACACCCCAAGTTATTTGCTGAGAAGTATGGTGAGTATTTTGCAGACCTTGCTTTTTATCACAAAGTTTTAAAAATTAAAAATAGAAAAAAAAATACCTTATTCTTTTCATTCTTCATTTTCAAAAACAAATGAGAGCTGCAAAATACTCACTATGCCACTCAGCAAATAGCTTGGGGTGTCTACTTTCCAAAATGGGGTCATTTGGGTGGGGGGTCTTGTGCTATCTTGCCATTTTATGGCCTTCGAAACTGTTATAGGTAGTGAGGAGTGAAACCAAAAATTTACGCCCTTAGAAAGCCTGAACGCAGTGCTTGGTTTTCGGGGACTCGTACGCGACTAGGCTCCCAAAAAGTCCCACACATGTGGTATTCTCATACTCGGGAGAAGCAGCAGAATGTATTTTGGGGTGTAATTCTACATATGCCTATGGCATGTTTGAGCAATATATCATTTAGTGACAACTTTTTGTAAAAATGTTTTTTTTTGTCATTATTCAATCACTTGGGACAAAAAATAAAATATTCAATGGGCTCAACATGCCTCTTAGCAATTTCCTCAGGGTGTCTACTTTCCAAAATGGGGTCATTTGGGGGGTTTTGTACTGCCCTGCCATTTTAGCACCTCAAGAAATTAGATCGCCAGTCATAAATTAAAAGCTGTGTAAATTCCAGAAAATGTACCCTAGTATTCCAGAAAATGTACCCTAGTTTGTAGACGCTATAACTTTTGCGCAAACCAATAAATATACGCTTATTGACATTTTTTTTTACCAAAGACACGTGGCTGAATACATTTTGACCTAAATGTATGACTAAAATTGAGTTTATTGGCTTTTTCTTATAACAAAAAGTAGAAAACATCATTTTTTTTTCAAAATTTTCAGGCCTTTTCCGTTTATATCGCAAAAAATAAAAAGCACAGAGGCAATAAAATACCATCAAAAGAAAGCTCTATTTGTGGAAAAAAAAAGGACGCAAATTTTGTTTGGGTACAACATTGCATGACCACGCAATTACCAGTTAAAACAGCGCAGTGCCAAATTGTAAAAAGTCCTCCAGTTTTTGAGCTGCCAAATGGTCCAGGGCTGAAGTGGTTAAAGTATCAAATACAAACTCGCACTATCGATGCAATTTGGGGCATCGCCACAGCATATGCATAATTGTACGTTACGGAACTTGAAGGCAGATTTTTCTATTTTTAATCAGTCATTGATTAATATAAGCATGTGTCCATATAAGGGGAATGATGTCATTAGCATCCTGCCCTTATACCCACTCACTACTCTATCCCAAAAAAAATAGAAAAGAAAAAAGTTTTGGCGTCAGATGCACTTTAAGTCCAGAAAGTAAAATTGAATTTTTTTTGGTCTTTTTAGGAATAAAAATGGGCCCTTTCTACTGTTTGTATCTTTCTTGCATACACACACTCCTTATTATACCACTAAGAGGTTTAGAGGAAGAAGTAAACATGATTTGTATGGAGACAATATAGAGGAAATGGACTTTATGATTGGTAAGTTAATTTCTGCTCTGTTTAAAAGAAATGTATATTCTTTTAATGTTTTTTAGAAATAGGAAAAGTAATTTAAATAGGCTTATCAATACATGTAATTTTGTTTTTTTAAACTTTGCTTCTATGTGTAATTTTTTATTTTATGTGTACATGAGGGTAGTCATATTTACTCATTAAAATGCAGTCTCTACTGGAATGGTTGTGCTTTGCTGTTCCATCTTACAATGCACCAAAAAGTTGGTCCCCTCATAGCTGAAAACTGTGGAGGGCTGGGCTGGGGGGCAGTATTAAAAAGGTATGTTGGGCCAGAGAGATCTTTTCATTAAAGCCAGGTTCACATATGTGCCAGTTCACCGGTTTAGGTGCGATTCAGGTCCGAATATGTGAACCCAGCCTAAATGAAAACAAAAATGATATGCTAGTAAACTAATGCAGCCACCACATCTGGTAAGGACTGGTAAGATGTATTACATTTTTGTTTTGTGGCTTTATTAGCTGACTCGATACAAAAGTTATAAACGTTTTTTGACATTTAAGGGGAAATCCTAGAAGCCATTGATAAAGAAGGCATAGTGAATAATACGTTTACCTACTTTACGTCAGACCATGGGGCACATTTGGAAGGAATGGAAGGAAGTCCTCATCTGAAAGGCCACAATGGAATTTACAGAGGTAACGACTCATCTGCCATAATGAATCCTTATTTTCATTCTTTTTTTTTATTAAAAAGATGCACTTTACTGAAGCTACTGTAGTGATATCATGAGTGCTTGGTGGTGCCGCACCAGGCTGAGGTGTAGGGCCCTGTTGGCACTCAGGATACAAGGGATGCCAGCATAAAAAAACCTCCAGTGAGCAATTGACATTTAAGCATAAGACTGCCGTTCTTCATAGCCGATCCAGGTATGGATGTATACATGTGAAAGCCTCAGTCAATGCCACTCTCCGGATCATGCCCCCTGCCATGTTTTGCCCCACCCACGGGGTCCCCTGTTTTCACATGTATACATCCATACCAGGATCAGCTAAGGTGAGCGGTGGTCTTATACTGTAGTGATGTGATCATTGCTCTGTCTGTTTATTTAGTATGTGTATCCAATGACCTCTGATGAAGTGTGTTTATTTTGCTCATTTAAATTTTGGCCCCTGTGCCATTGCCCTTTGGGCTGAGGTCATCATGTGTGACCTGCTTATTACAAGGTTTTATTGGGTAAGCCCTTTTGAAGAGCACATGGAAAGGAAGATGGAGGGAAGTGGATCCCTATTCATGGGGCACAGGACTCTGAGGATTGAGGACATGTTCTGAGGACTGTACAATGTATTAATGTTCCTGTTTGGAAAATATATAAAGTTTGTTGGTTCACTGGATGGTACTTATTCCTAACATTTAATATATAGGCTTTTGATTACACTACCATGTGGATTATTCCCTGTGGTATTGATATATTTTCCCAATCGGAACTGCATTTATTATACACACAACCCAGTTGATTGGAGGTACAGGCTTCTATTGAAGATTTAGGAAACTATTGAATAAAAATGGACTATTTGCTCTCCAGGTGTTATTTACTAAATGCTGTATTGCATTACAAAATCTTTGTTGTACCAAATATAAAATCACAAACAAAACGCACTAACATCTGACAGCTGTTCTCATTATATAGTAAAAATCATACCATGACCATCAAAGGTCCCTACTCATTATATACAGTATATATATCCTGGATATGGATGTAGTTCAAAATTGAAAAGTATACAGATGTAGGACTTATCTAATGTAGGAGTTATCTTCAAATTAAATACAAGTGATGTCCATAAAGTAATGTTTCCTTGTTTTTCTTTCTTTCCAATATGGTGTCCCTGCTGTGCGTGTGATGTCATGCCACTGCACATGCTCAGCGCCATAGGTGCTTTGTGACGTTACCATACACAAGGCACGTTCACGTCCGCTCTTAGTGGGCCATCTTTAAATTACATTGCAGCACATGGTCAAGCTTATACTTTTCTTTTGCCTCTGTTCAGCTGGTTGGAGCCAGCGAAACCTGTCCGGCAGTTTTTTATAGGCCAATTTGCCCTCTCTTCACCCAGTGTATGGAGCCCTAATGTGGATATTACAATATGTACCCAGGGGACTGATAAGTATACCTTTTATGCCTTGCACTGGTAACTTGCATTCCACAAGAGCCAATACTGATGATACTAATTTATAAACAGTATGTCTTTTTTCCTCACCTTTGGCTGGAATTGAATGTACGAGGGAGGCTAGATGTGGCTGCCTACTTTAATATTATCACAAGTGAGAGACTTAAATTGGTCTTGGATTGAATAACTACAGTTCAACCGCCTCCTCGGGACCACAGAGACTTGGTGAATTGATCAATGGCTCTATGGTTTAGATGCAGCTACATCTTATATCTTCCAAGTGTGATTTCATAGCTAGTTCAAGTGCGGGAGGGAGTTTGATTTAAGCTATTCTAATATAACTTCATGTGAACGGACTTGATATCTAGGTTTATCCATGACAACAGCTATATCGCCTCCTCTTGACCACATGGGATATTCTTGAAGTTCAACACCTTATCAATCATTTTACAACAGTGAAATATTTTGAGTATATGATATACAATATCTCTTTATGGTTACATAGTGAGCTATTTGGGAACTATATGGACATATATATATATATATATATATATATATATATATATATATATGTGTATATGTATAAGAACTAGCTAGCATCAAATGTAGAGCTTTAAGGGCTTTGTTTGCCCATTTTTATTAAAAGAAAGTTCAGCAAACACAAAAACATGAGTTTCCCTAGTAGGGGTTTTCAGCATTCCTTTTCCCATCAACATAAATGACCTTCAGCCCTTTCGGCTCTCACTTGCAGCACTGCCGCTCCCGGCCTTACACTCCAGGCCCTTGTCTGTCACCTACAGACTTTTCACCGACCAACTTAGTGCACACAGCTAGCAGCCTCTTGCTGCACTAGCTCCCACGTGAAGCCCTCCTGACTCCTGGGCCAGACCTCCTGTCTGTCGGGGTGAAGCTCAGAACCATGGTCAGGTTACTAATAAAAGCCCAGCACACACCTGACCAATTAGTATGCTGGCTGCTCTGAATACCTGGAGCCAGGATTGGAGATTTCATTCCAGCCGGATCATTTTGAAATCTCCAGGCTCCAGGTCCCAAAACGAACTTTAGAAAACACTGAGTAAACTGAAAAGCCAGTTTCCTCTTCATGTCACAAGCTCCCTGGAGCCCCTCAATCTGTCTGGTTGAGAATTCTTTTTAAACCCTGGCCCGGCAACGGTCTGCCACAATATATAATGAGTAAGGACCTTTGATGGTCTTGGTATGATGTTTACTAGATAATGAAGGCAGCCAGTGGATTTTATATATGTGCATTTTGTTTGTGTTTTTATATTTGGCACAATAAAGATTTTTGTAATTATATCTGTCAGGAGATGCTTATCTGTTGGATACACAGCATTTAGTAAATAACACCCATTAGGGAGGTATAAAGAGCATATAGTCCATATTTATTGAATAGTTTCATAAGTAAATTTTGGGGAAAGCTTTTCTTCCCTCCATAGGGGTAAAATTGAATACACATTGTCTAAGGAAGCTAAAGGACTATTTTTTATGTGACTTGTCTCTCATTAGTGATTCCATCCTGTTCATACAGATAAAGTGAAGGCTCTGCTCCTTAACACATACCTACCTCATACGTGGTGCCAAAACTCATCAGTATGTAAAGTGGGTTTCCCCTTAGGCTATAGGCATATCCCCTCAAGGTGTGTGTGGTACTCAATAAGCCAGACCTCTCACTATATTAGAAGAGAGAAGCAGTTAAGGGTCCTGGTCTATGGGCAGTCATGAAAAGAG
Organism: Lithobates clamitans; assembly: GCA_037952925.1. NCBI lineage: Eukaryota > Metazoa > Chordata > Amphibia > Anura > Ranidae > Lithobates > Lithobates clamitans. The sequence goes on from JBBGZY010001371.1 coordinate 4,285,508, forward strand.
AATAGAGTTACAGCATGTCCTCTTCTGGGGGAAAGGTGTATATATGGGCCTCAGGCCTGAAGAGGAATATCTTGTACTCTGTACTGATACCAAGCTGGCTTCTCCTCCTTCCCTTTACTTCACCATCACCCAGAAGGTTAACATGAAGGTTATACTTTGTTTTCTATTCCCATCCACTGTAAGAGCACACTGTCACTTTCTTTGTGAGTAAATCAGATCAGTCATTGCTACTAAATCAGAAGTTTCTTTACTTGAATAAAAGTGCATTAGGGTAACAGTTCCATTTCATCACAGTTACATTACGGTTCTCTAAATGTCACATAAGTACAGCAATATGTCAAACATGGTGGTACTCCTTCTCCCATTTTCATAAATGCAATATTGCTACCAGCCACTACAACCAGAAGTAGTATGGATTCAACCTTTAGTGTTATTTCAGGGTCCCGCTAAGGGGTAACCCCACTCTTGGTGCAATGTCACATCTCCACGTGTATGGTCTTTTTAACTCCCATGATCAACAACCCTCAAGCCCAACCTCCTACTGCTATATATCCCCTTCCCGCCGAGCGTACGCAGATGTGCGGCCTCGGCTTTCGGGGGTTATACAGGGTTGATACCCGCAGCTGCAGGCATCATCCCAGTACCGTTTTTTAGAGCGGGCAATCAGCTTTCCAGGAATAACAACCGATGCAGCTAAAAGCCGCTCGATTGTTATCCTGGCAGAGTAGGAGGGGACGTCCCCCCCCTCCCACCGCTCTAACCGGGCCTCCCATCCCCCCTGGAGACCCGATCCACAATCCGCCACTCCTGACGGCTAGGGACAGACTGGCACGAAGTCAGAAATGGCTTTGTTCCAGTCTCCTGATTGTAAACACGGAAGCGACGTCACAACATCACTTCCTGTCTACTCGGCTGCCAATGGCACCGGTTTAAAAAAAAAAAATTTACAGTATTCAGAATCGACCAAAAGTGGCGATCTGAATACTTTGAAGTGCAAAGGAGGGATTGGAGGTCTTTTAGACCGCCGATCCCTTCATAAAGAGTACCTGTCACCACCTATTACTGTCACAAGGGATGTTTACATTCCTTGTGACAGCAATAAAAGTGACCAATTTTTAAATTTTTTTTCAAACACAGTTTAATAATATAAAAATAAATAAAATAAGAAAAAAAAATATTTTTAAAGCGCCCCCGTCCCCGCGAGCTCACGCAGCAAAGAAAGCGCATACAGAAGTCGCGCCCGCATATGTAAACAGTGTTCAAATCACACATGTGAGGTATCACTGCGATCGTCAGAGCGAGAGCAATAATTCTATAATTATTATTATTATTATTATTCTATAATAATTCTAGCACTAGACCTCCTCTGTAACTCTAACCTGGTAACCGTAAAAAAAATTTAAAGCTTCGCCCATGGAGATTTTTAGGTACTGTAGTTTGTCGCCATTCCACGAGTGTGTGAAATTATAAAGCGTGACTTGTTTGGTATCTATTTACTCGGCATAACATCATCTTTAACATTATACAAAAAAATTGTGCTAACTTTACTGTTTCGTTTTTTTAAAATTCATGAAAGTGTTCCTTTTCCCAAAAAGTTGCGTTTAAAACACCGCTGCACAAATACCATGTGGCATAAAATATTGCAACAATTGCCATTTTATTCTCTAGATTCTCTGCTAAAAAATATATATATAATGTTTGGGGACTCTAAGTAATTTTCTAGCAAAAAATACGGATTTTAACTTGTAAACACCAAATGTCAGAAATAGGCTTATGCCGTGTACACACGACCGGACTTTTCGTCCGGACTGGCCTGACGGAACAAATCCGTCTGACAATCTGACCGTGTGTGGGCTTCATCGGACCTTCAGCGGACTTTTTCTGTCAAAAATCAGATTTGGAACATGTTTCAAATCTTTCCGACGGACTCGAGTAGAAAATTCCATTCGTCTGTATGCTAGTCTGACAGACAAAAAAGGACGCAAGGGCAGCTATTGGCTAGTGGCTATGAACTTCCTTATTCTAGTCCCTTCGTACGTCATCACATTCAAACCAATGGACTTTTCAACGGACTTTAGTCCGTTCGTGTGTGGGCAAGTCCGGTCGTTCGTCGTAACTCTGTCGAAAGTCCGTCGGAAAGACCGGACCTTTGATGCTGAAAAGTCCGCTTGTGTGTATTAGTCATGAAAGGGATATACACTGATCAGCCATAACATTGTTACCATTTACCATAACCCATTGAGGCATGGATTTCACAAGACCTCTGAAGGTATTCTGTGGTATCTGGCACCAGGTCGTCACCAGCAGATCCTTTAAGACCTGTAGGCTGCAAGGTGGGGCCTCCATGGATCGAACTAATTTTTCCAGCACATCCCTCAGATGCTCGATTAGAATGAAATATGGGGAATTTAGAAGTCAATAACTCTTTGTTGTGTTCCTCATACCATTCTTGAATTCATCAGACCAGACCACCTTCTTCCATCGCTCTGTAGTCCAGTTCAGGTCAGTTCATGCTCATGTGTCCATTGTAGGTGCTTTTCGGTGCAGGCACAGGTCAGTATAGGCACCTTGGCCGTTCTGCAGCTAGGCAGCCCCATACACAACAAACTGGGATGCAGTTTTGACACCTTTTTATGGGAACCAGCATTACATTTTTCAGCAATTTGAGCTACAATAGCTCTTCTATTGGATTGTAACACATAGGCCAGCCCTTCTCCCCATGTGTGTGAATCAAGCTTATTACTGTACAACATCAATCTGAGATATCTAAAGCCAAAGTAATGTAAATAATTAAATGTTATACTTTAAATAGTTTAATGGTTTCTATTTTTTTTAAGACAGCTTTATTTACAGCTATATTTTTATTGGTCATGTATAATTTATACTTGTTGTTTTGATCTGTACATTCCAGGTGGTAAAGGTATGGGTGGGTTGGAAGGTGGAATACGAGTACCAGGAATACTTCGCTGGCCGGGTATTCTTCCTACAAATACCTCTGTTGATAAGCCGACAAGTCTAATGGATATCTTCACCACTGTAACTAAGCTTGGTGGAGGCACTCTGCCCCAAGACAGGTATGATATTTCAATAAACTGTTATACTACCATTACATTTTAGTAAAATGTATGCATACCCTGTTTCCCCGAAAATAAGACCTAGCGTGATTTTCGGTGATGGCTGCAATATAAGCCCTACCCCCCAAATAAGACCTAGCTAAAGTCCTTGTAGGTCTTATGTTCAGGGTAGGGCTTATTTTTAGGGAAACAGGGTAGGGCTTATTTGGGGGGTAGGGCTTATATTGCAGCCATCACCGACAACCATGCTAGGTCTTATTTTCGGGGGAAACAGGGTATGTATATGTGACAACAGTTCTTAAGCGCAGCATGTTTTAAAAGCTGCAAGTACCTGTGTTATTCTTTAAATTATTCCCTTTGTCCCTGTAGGGCATCCTGTACCCTGTTTCTGTCATTCAACTGTAAAATGTCAGACTCTACTTCCCACTAAAGTTTTGTCACTTAACAACTGAATGATGGGAATGGAGCTTAGCACTGGATGGCAGGGCTAATTATTTCAATTTAGGTGGACATTGAGGTTCTGTGTACAGCCTCAGCCTACAATCCTAATGCCGCGTACACACGGTCGGACTTTTCACCTGCAAAAGTCCGACGGACGCCGCCGGACCAAGTCCGGCGGACAATCCGACCGTGTGTGGTCTCCATCGGAATTCCGACGGACCGTTTCGGGCGGAAATCCGACGTACTTTAGATTTGAAGCCTGCTTCAAATCTTTACGTCGTACCTCCGCCGGACTCAGTTCCTGACGGAAAGCCCGTTCGTCTGTATGCTAGTCCGAAGGACCAGATACGACGGAGGAGCAGGTTACTGCATCTCGCGCTCGCTGCAATAGGAAAAACAAATTTTCCCATTGCGGCGAGCGCGGGAGGCATCCCAGGCCCTTAGGTCTGGTATGGAACTTTAAGGGGAATCCCCTACGCCGAAAAACCGGCGTGGGGGTCCCCCCAAAATCCATACCAGACCCCGATCCGAGCACGCAGCCCGGCCGGTCAGGAAAGGGGGTGGGGACGAACGAGCGCCCCCCCCCTGAACCGTACCAGGCCGCATGCCCTCAACATGGGGTGGTGCTTTGGGGGAGGGGGCGCCTTGCGGTGCCCCCCCACCACAAAGCACCTATCCTGTTGATGAGGACAAGGGCCTCTTCCCGACAACCCTGGCCGTTGGTTGTCGGGGTCTGCGGGCGGGGGGCTTATCGGAATCCGGGAGCCCCCTATATCAAAGAGGGCCCCCAGATCCCGGCCCCCCCACCCTATGTGAATGAGTATGGGGTACATGGTACCCCTACCCATTCACCTAGGTAAAAAGTGTCAATAATAAAACACAACACAGGTTTTTAAAATAATTTATTAAACAGCTCCGGGGGGGGGTCTTCTTCCGTCTTCGGGGGTCCCTCCGGTTCATCTTCTCCCGGCGTCCGGTTGGTTCTTCTCCGCTCTCCGGCCTCTTCTCCCGGTGTCCCAGGTCTTCGGCCGGCCCCTCCGCTGTCTTCAGGTAGCTCTATTGCCAGTGGAGGTCCGGACTTCTGGGCTTCTTGGCTTCTTGGCTTCTTGTGTTCTCTTCTCTTCTCTTCCCCCAGATGTTGACACGACGCTCTCTCCGGCTGGACTGGTCTCTGAGGGCTGCGTTGTGACTTATATAGGCGGAGACCCCGCCCCCATATGATGTCACAGTCCCTGGGCATGCTGGGACTGTGACGTTTTAGGGGGAGGGGCCGGCCGAAGACCTGGGACACCGGGAGAAGAGGCCGGAGAGCGGAGAAGAACCAACCGGACGCCGGGAGAAGATGAACCGGAGGGACCCCCGAAGACGGAAGAAGACTTCCCCCCCCGGAGCTGTTTAATAAATTATTTTAAAAACCTGTGTTGTGTTTTATTATTGACACTTTTTACCTAGGTGAATGGGTAGGGGTACCATGTACCCCATACTCATTCACATAGGGTGGGGGGGCCGGGATCTGGGGGCCCTCTTATTATAGGGGGCTCCCGGATTCTGATAAGCCCCCCGCCCGCAGACCCCGACAACCAACGGCCAGGGTTGTCGGGAAGAGGCCCTTGTCCTCATCAACATGGGGACAAGGTGCTTTGTGGTGGGGGGGGCATGCGGCCTGGTACGGTTCAGGAGGGGGGGGGCGCTCGTTCGTCCCCACCCCCTTTCCTGACCGGCCGGGCTGCGTGCTCGGATCGGGGTCTGGTATGGATTTTGGGGGGACCCCCACGCCGGTTTTTCGGCGTAGGGGGTTCCCCTTAAAGTTCCATACCAGACCTAAGGGCCTGCGACGGGGCTCGCAAGGTTCCAATCTCGCCAAAAAAAGCGGCGAGATTGAATTCCTTTTCTAGTCCCGTCCTACCCAAGTCACGTTCAAAATGAACGGACTTGTCCGTGTGTGGGAAAGTCCGTTCATTCTGAAAGTCCGGCGGAAGTCCGGCGGGAAGACCGGATTCTGGAAAGTCCGGCCGTGTGTAGGCAAGTCCGGCCGTTCAGAAAGTCCGGCGGTAGTCCGCCGGAAGTCTGGCGGCAAGTACGTCGGACCTAGCTTTCTAGAAAGTCCGACCGTGTGTATGCGGCATAAGGATTCCTCAGAAGCACAGTGAACAGTCCATGACTTTGTTATTTATTGAGGGTTAATAACTTGCATAGGGATGGGAGGTTATGGGATACCCACTTGACTAGCAAAACTTCAACAATAACTTCCGGGACATCTCCCTATATACAGTCTATATACAGTCTCCTTCAATTGCCTCATGCACACACTTGCGTGTTCCAGCTGAATCACTGAACAGTAATTTGACAGGCTCCCAGTCAGATTTGTAGCAATAGCCCTTTACAGGCAGGAACTCAAAGTTGTGTAGCAAAAAAATGTAGTGAAACAGCTTGTCACTCCTCTTCTGTGGCCACTGCTTCCTGCACCACCTCTTCAGGCACTGCCAACCCACCTGGCTGCAGCTGCCCCTTTCACTAGCCCTCCAGGCTAACTCTCACACCAGTCTGCCTGACTGACTCTTCACCAGCCCACCCAGCAGATCACGCCAGATCATGTACCTAGTGTGTGAACCACGCGCTGGAGTAGACAGCACCTCCGCTGCCCCGGCTGTGCTGCGATTGGCTGCAGCACCAACTAATCAGTGGCTACGGCTGCTGGTCGTTGGCACCTGATGATCGGCTCCGGACATTACCAGTGACAGTGCATATTTTTAGCCCTGATCACTGTATTTGTGTCACTGGTTCCCAAAAAAGTGTCAGTTATATAGCAGTACCGCAGTTGCTGATCGCCGCCATTACTAGTAAAAAATAAATAAAAATTCCATATATTTATTCCATAGTTTCTAGATGCTATAACTTTTGCTCAAACCAATCAATATATGCTTATTGGGATTTTTTTTACCAAAAATATGTAGCAGAATATATTTTGGCCTAAATTGAAGAAGAAGTTTGGTTTGTACATTTTTTTTATTTGGATGTGTTTTCTAGTAGAAAGTAATAAATGTTGTTTTTTTTTTTTTTTTCAAAATTGTCGGTCTTTTTTTGTTTATAGCACAAAAAATAAAAAACAGAGGTAATCAAATACCAACAAAATAAAGCTCTAGTTGTGGGAAAAAGGACATAAATTTTATTTGGGTAGTGTTGCAAAACTGCACAATTGTCAGTTAAAGTAACATATCACAAAAAAATGGCAGGTCATGAAGAGGGGTATATCTTCCGCAGCTGAAGTGGTTAAAGTGGTTTTAAGGCTCAAGGAAAAAAACTTTCTATGTGCAGCAACCCCCCCCCCCCCCCCCCTCCCCAGCTCCACCTAAGGCCTCATGTACACTGCTGCTGGTAAACGGATGTTTAGGAGCAGCTGGGCATTTTTTTCTTATAGTCGTTTCTAGGCAGTTGAGTTTAGAAGCTTTTTTGGAACGCAAAAAAATGGGTTCAGATGGATGTTCAGAGGCATTTGAAACGCCAAATGCCTGTAACAGCTTGTAAATGCTGCTAAACGCGGTGACTCACGTTTAGCAGCATTTCGTTTACAGACATTTTTCATTTTAACAAAAAATAAAAAAAAAAATATATATATATATATATATATATATATATATTTTTTTTTTTTTACAAACGCTTCTAGATGCAAATGCGGCATGTAAACGCGGCTAAACGTCCGTTTTTAGATGCCGGTTTCTAGCTAGATCGTTCAGGAGAGGTTGAACAACGTCCCGTGTGCATTGAGCCTAATACTTATCTAAGCCCCATCTCGATCCAGCAAAGTACACAAGAGCAGTGGGTCTCCCAGGAGCAGTCAATTACAGCCAGAGAGCCAATGAGGAGAGAGTGAGGGTGGAGCCAAACCATGCTCCACGTATGAATGGATACACAGGGCAGTGGCTTGGAAGACGGGGGAACTTGGCAGGAGGGAGGGGCCAGGAGAACCGACAGGGGACCCGAGAAGAGGAGGATCGTGTAAGGTATGACATGTTTGTTGTTATAAAAAATAAAATCTGCCTTTAATATCACTTTAAGTTCATGTTCTCGTTTATGGCAGTGCATGCTAATTTTGGTAGTAGTGAGTTATTATTTTCTTGGTTCTAGGACCATTGATGGAAAGGATCTAATGCCTCTTGTGCAAGGAACTGTACCTAATTCTGAACATGAATTTATGTTTCATTATTGTGATGACTACTTGCATTCAGTACGGTGGCACGACACAAGCAGTAAGTAAAATACAATAACTAATTTACAAGAAAATTAACTTCTTATCATTAATTCAAACTTATACAGTAGAGGATTTAATTGCTGCCCCTTCCTCTTATATCAAGTAGAGGGAGCTTCAAATACCATCTATGGCTATGTCATGTAAACGCATGCAGGATCAGGTCTAATGCCGCGTACACACGGTCGGACTTTTCAGCTACAAAAGTCCAACGGACGCTGACGGACTAAAGCTGGCTGGTAATCCGATCGTGTGTGGTCTTCTCCGGACTTTCAACTTACTTTTTTAGCCTCAAATCCGACGTACTTTAGATTTGAAACATGCTTCAAATCTTTACGTCGTAACTACGACGGACCCCGAAGTCCGCTCGTCTGTATGCTAGTCCTACGGACAAAAACCCACGCTAGGGCAACTATTGACTACTGGCTATCAACTTCCTTATTTTAGTCTGGTGTACGTCATCACGTACGAATCCGTTGGACTTTTGTGTGGTCGTGTGTTGGCAAGTCTGTTCATTAGAAAGTCTGCCGCAAGTCCGCCGCAAGTCCGCCGAAAGTCCGCCGAAAGTCTGTCGGACAGGCTGTCGGACTTTTGTAGATGAAAAGTCCGACCGTGTGTACGCGGCATAAGAGTTCCTTAGCTGGAACACATAACATTTCAGCATCCACAAACAGGAACTTCTGTAAGCCTTTTTTCATGAGATGTGCAGATGGCCATGGGATTAGCAAGTGCCAAGTATGGAAGGCATGTGTATTACAGGACACACCCCCAGGTAGAAGTCTGGCCAGAATAGGGAGGTTGAAGATAGGAAGAAAGGGGTGTGGTACAATAACAGACCTTTGAGAGCTGCCTGTCAGTTATGGTAGGTTTACTGGAAAGGGTATAGGGGATGTCAAGAGCAGGATCAAAATTCCTTTTTGAAACAAAAAAATTCTGTAATTGTTTGGAGGTTATGTATTGTCCTAAGAAACTGAACAGAGAGGAATATGCTCAATGTTGGTTAACCTAATGCAGACCTTCTCAACTCCATTAAAGGATAAGTCCAGCATGAGCTTGTTTAGCTGGGCTTCTCCTATGGATCACAGGAGTGCAATTCATTTTGCACTACTGTGACCCGTTTTCAGCAGAGAGCGGACCAAAGTCCACTCTCTGCTGACGTCACACAGATCTGTCCAGGCACTGTGTCATCCCGACTCTGGAAGTTTGGATCCACCAGGTGCCTGGACTGATGCCTGTCTCAGCCTCTCAGCCAGCCACTGAGAGGCTGAGACAGCAGCTTTCCGCCCCCTCCACAGCTCAGCGCTCCAATGAGCGTGGAGGAGCAGAGCAGGAGAGCTGCTCACTGACAGGCAGCAGCTTACCACTCGGCTAGCTCTTCTATCTCTCGGTTCTCAGTGCAAAGGCGCCGGGGGACAGATGCAGCATCGGATCCATGCTGCATCCACCTAGGTAAGTATGATTATGGGAAAACATTTTTTCCCATACTTCTCTTTTAAGAACCTAAAGTGCAACTAAAGGCAAAACTTTTTTTTAGTTTTGGATAGAGCGGAGAGGGATTAGAACCCCTGTCAGTTTTTATTGCTGTCTGTGCCCCTGTTAGGGAGCTTCACCCCCTCTATTTGTCCTGTTTATCATTATCATTGAAAGTAAAAGAAAATTTCAAATGTTGAGTTTTCCCCAGAAAAGTAATAGAGGGGAAATCTTCCAATGGGGACACTAGTTCTGGTGACCTAGGAGTCCCCCAAGGCATTCCATTTATTTATAATATTTATATTTATATTTCCTGTTTTGACTATGGGATAGAAAGTGAAGGGTAATCTCCCCAATGGGACACAGATGACAAAAAAATAAACCCTCTTACTCTATCCAAAATGGGGAAAAAACTTTTCGCCCATAGTTTTACTTCAATAATTTTTTTTACATAAGAAATGGTCTCTAGGAGAATTGGTTATTTAAAAATATCATTGGTCATTAGATGTGAGGAGCTCAAGAGCTCAGCCCCAGGAAAAAGAATATTATCCATGCATGGGCTCTACTAAAAGCACAGACTGAGCATCCAATTTGATAGGAGAGATAATAGAACAAAAAAAAATTTAGCAATTGGCATGAATTCCCAAGAACTGCACAAGGGGGAAAAAGGGGGAAAGGGAGTCCCCCCAAACATCCATACTAGGCCCTTTAGGTCTGGTATGAATTTTAACCGCTTGCCGACCGCCGAACAAACATTTACGTCAGCAGAATGGCACAGACAGGCAAATGGGCATACAGGTACGTTTGCATTCGTGTGGTCTCGTAACTCTGCCGTGACCCTGCCGCGAGCTCCATGAGTGTGATTGCAGGTCCCGCGGACTCGATGTCCACGGGGATACCCGCGATCGCCTCACAGAGAGGAAGAACGGGGAAATGCTGATATAAACAAGCATTTCCCCGTTCTGCCTAGCGAGACTGACAGTGACTGACGGTGATCAGTGTCGAGTCACATGTAGCCCACCCCCCACACAGTTAGAATCACTCCCTAGGACACACTTAACCCCTGCAGCACCCCCTCCTGCTTAACCCCTTCACTGCCAGCCACATTTACACAGTAATCAATGCATTTTTAATCGCACTGATCACTGTATAAATGTAAATGGTCCCAAAATAGCTCCAAAAGTGTCCGATCTGTCCGCCATAATGTCGCAGTCATGATAAAAATCGCTGATCGCCATCATTACTAGTACTAGTAAAAAAAAAATTAATAAAAATGCCATAAAACTATCCCCTATTTTAGAGATGCTATAACTTTTGTGCAAACCAATCAATAAACGCTTATTGCGATTTATTTATTTTTTTTACCAAAAAATATGTAGAATACGTATCGGTCTAAACTAAGGAAAAAAATGTTTTATATATATATATATATATATATATATATATATAATTTTTTTATTTTTATTTTTTTGGGGGGGGGGATATTTATTATAGCAAAAAGTAAAAAATATTGCTTTTTGTTCAAAATTGTCGCTCTTTTTTTTGTTTATAGCGCAAAAAATAAAAACCACAGAGGTGCTCAAATACTACCAAAAGAAAGCTCTATTTGTGGGGAAAAAAGGACATCAATTTTGTTTGCGAGCCACGTTGCATGACCGCACAATTGTCAGTTAAAACGACACAGTGCCGAATCGCAAAAAAGCTCTGGTCTTTGGCCAGCCAAATGGTCCGGGGCTTAAGTGGTTAAGGGGGACCCCACGTCAAAGAAAAAAAATGGCGTGAGTTCTCCTCCAAAATAAAATCAATACCAGACCCTTATCCGAGCATGCAGCCTGGAACCGAACCATACTAGGCCACATGTCCTCAACATAGGGGGAACTCCCCCAGCAAAGGACCTTGTCCCCATGTTGATGAGTACAAGGCCTCTTCCCTACAGCTCTGGCCCGTTGGTTGTTGGAGTTTGCGGGCGGGGGCTTAACAGAATCTGGAAGCCCCCTTTACCAATAAGGGGGTACCCAGATCCCTGACCCTCCTATGTGAATGAGTAAGCGGTGCATAGGTACATATTAACTAAAAGAGTCGGTGGTAAATAAAAACACAACACAGTGTTTGACAAGTCCTTTATTAAAATTAGTTTTCTAAATGTCCCCAGTCAATCACATTGTCCAGCGATGTAGGACCACGTCGATCACAGTGAATGAAAGCCACCGACCCAAATAAAAAATAAAAAACCTGCCACCCGCCAGCACGTGATGACTCGCACATTTCCCCCACGCCATTTCCTAGGCAGCACCACAATTAGTGGAGACGTAGCTTTTAATTCAGGCTACAATTTTGACTAAGCAAATATTTCAAAACCACTTGTTTAAAGTGAGCCATGAGCTTGGTACTTTAACAAAATGGGACCTGTCCCCACACTGCCTTGTCATATAGTGAGCTACACTTAGCAAAAAAAGCTTCAGCTTGGTCTCCTTCCCATGGGAGAACTCCTCTAACCAGTTTCATCCAGTATCGGCTTACAATCTATGATTAATTCCCTACTGTGCGTAGTCCTTGATGTGTCTGACAAACCAGTATTCTACCTGACCAGCACCTGCAAACATTGTGGCCAGTCCAACAGACTGGAGCATTTGAACGGTATCAATGTTATTTGGTTTTTGGGGAGCTTGGTACTGTTTTGTTCTGTTGGCTAACAGTTATCCAGTAAAAGTGATTTGGGTGGTTATAGTACCGTGAAGGTACCAGTAAAATAACTAATTTCATTTTTGGGTCTTCAGATTAAAGAGTTTAAAAATCCCTGGTCTAATCCTATGTTGGTAAACACAATAGAGATAAATGATAGCATCATATACTCAGACTTGCCATAGTATGAAGAACTGTAAAAAAAAAAAACTATCTGCAGCAGTTATTTACCAGTCACAGGCAAATCAGAGACCAATAATCACTCACCCTAAAACCAGCTACTCTGGTTATTGCATTTTTACATACTTAAGTCCAAATCCTTGCTACAGTGATATCAAGTTGAATAAAAGCAGTATGCCTTCAATTTGAATAATAGCACAGTAAGCTCTTAACTTGCAAAGCTTTCGAAAAGAATGAATTTGATTTGATGATTTTGGATTAATTATACAATCTATTTCTTTGTATTTGTCAATAGGTAATACCACTTGGAAAGTCCACTATATTTCTCCAAAATTCCCAGCAGGAGCAAATGCATGCTATGGTTCCAAGCTTTGTTCTTGCAGTGGAGAAAACGTTGCATACCACATTCCCCCATTACTTTTCAACCTCTCCAATGATCCTTTTGAGGCACATCCTCTGCCCAATGACTCTGTGTTCTATAAGGAAGTGCTGCAGAAAACACAACTAGCTACAGCGCATCATAACGCAACATTGCATCCAGTGCCTCAACAGCTCTATGGGCTAAAAAACATTTGGGACCCCAGACTACAACTGTGCTGTGGAACATTTCCATTCTGTTGGTGCAACGACAAAAGCAGAAGCTAGATCGAGCTATACACATTATTTCATCTGCTATGACAATAATCTACTCACTGAAATTTACAGAACTGGTGTAATGATAGCCAAAACTGTGATATGTACTGTACCTGTTTTATTACTATCACATGCTGTTATTTTAAGTTCTGCTATGAAGAGGAAACATATTAAAGTGGAAGAAAACCCTAACTATAACTAGTCCTAACAATGATCTCTTCCCCCTCTTCCTACCTATCCTGTCTAAGAATGAGCGGAAAACACCCCCCGGTTTGGTTCGTACCAGAACTTGCGAACAGGCAAAAAATTTGGACGAACACCGTTAAAGTCTATGGGACACGAACATGAAAAATCAAAAGTGCTCATTTTAAAGGCTTATATGCAAGTTATTGTCATTAAAAGTGTTTGGGGACCTGAGTCCTGACCCGGGGGACATGAATCAATGCAAAAATTTTTTTTTAAAAACTGATGTTTTTTCGGGAGCAGTGATTTTAATAATGCTTAAAGTGAAACAATAAAAATGAAATATTCCTTTAAATATCATGCCTGGGGGTTGTCTATAGTATGCCTGTAAAGTGGCACAGTTTTCCCGTGTTTAGAACAGTACCACAGCAAAATGACATTTCTAAAGGAAAAAAGTCATTTAAAACGGATCGCGGCTGTAATGAATTTTCGGGTCTCGGCAATATAGATAAAACTCATTGAAAAAAACAGCATGGGTTCCCCCCCCCCCCAGTCCATTACCAGGCCCTTTGCCCAATTTTTTTTTAAAAATTGCGTGGGGTCCCCCCAAAATCCATACCAGGCCCTTAAGGTCTGGTATGGATTTTAAGGGGAACCCTGCGCCAAAATAAAAAAAATGGCGTAGGGGTCCCCCCAAAATCCATACCAGACCATTATCCGAGCACGCCACCTGGCAGGCCACAGGAAAAGAGGGGGGATGAGAGAGCTCCCCCCTACTGAACTGTACCAGGCCACATGCCCTCAACATGGGGAGGGTGCTTTGGAGTAGCCCCCCAAAGTATCTTGTCCCCATGTTGATGGGGACAAGGGCCTCATCCCCACAACCCTTGTCTGGTGGTTGTGGGGGTCTGCGGGCGGGGGGCTTATCGGAATCTGGAAGCCCCCTTTAACAAGGGGACCCCCAGATCCCGGCCTCCCCCCCTAAGTGAATTGGTAACGGGTACATTGTACCCCTACCATTTCACAAAAAAAGTGTCAAAAATAGTAAAAAAGACAGGAGACACTTTGTCTCCTGTCTTTTTTACTAGTTTTGATACTTTTTTTGTACTATGTACCCGTTACCAATTCATATGGGGGGGCGGGATCTGGGGGTCCCCTTGTTAAAGGGGGCTTCCAGATTCTGATAAGCTCCACACCGCAGACCCCCACAATCACCGGGCAAGGGTTGTGGGAATGAGGACCTTGTCCCCATCAACATCGACTACTACGCCATATTTTTTTTTTTTACATTTTGGCACAGGGTTCCCCTTAAAATCCATACCAGACCCAAAGGGCCTGGTAATGGATTAGAGGAGGAACCCATGCCATTTTTTTAAATGAGTTTTATCAATATTGCCGAGACCTGACAATTCATTACAGCCGCGATCAGTTTTAAATCACTTTTTTTCCCCTGGGGCAGGACCCGGGTCACCAAACACTTTTTATGACAATAACTTGTATATAAGCCTTTAAAATGAGCACTTTTGGTTTTTTATGTTAGTGTCCCATTGACTTTAACGGAGTTCTGCGGCCAAATAATGTTCGTTGTTCACCAAACGTCCGAACAACCAAAGTTTGGGCTGAACCATTCGCCCATCCCTAATCCTGTCTAACCTTTGAAAAAAACAGAGCATGCCAGGCCCTTAGGTCTGGTATGGATTCTAAGGGGAATCCCCCACGCCGGAAAAACGGCGTGGGGGTTCCCCCCAAAAATCCATACCAGACCCTTATCTGAGCACGCAGCCTGGCCGGTCAGAAACGGGGGTGGGGACGGGTGAGCACCCCCCCTCCTGAACCGTACATCTTCCGATGTTGACACGACGCTCTCTCCCGCTGTAATGCTGTGTGAGCGGTGCGTAATTACTTATATAGGCATGGGGCGTGGTAACCGGGTGATGTCACCTGGTGACCCCGCCCCTTATGATGTCACAGTCTCGGGGCATGCTGGGACTGTGCTATCATAAGGGGCGGGGTCACCACTCAGTGACCACGCCCCATGCCTATATAAGTTGTTGCGCACCTTGAACACAGCATTACAGCGGAAGAGAACGTCGTGTCAACATCGGTAGAAGAGAAGAGGGAAGAAGATGGCGGAGAAGACCTGGCCACCGCTAGCAAGAGAGCGGCAAAAGAGCAGAAGATAGCGGAGGAGCCCGGCAGAAGAACCAGAGAGCGGGAGAAGAGGCCGGACACCGGGAGAAGAGGCCGGAGAGAGCAGAGAAGTCGGAAGATACTCCCCCGAAGGAAAATGTGTTTTTCCTATTGCAGCGAGCGCGAGATTATACCCTGTCGCGCTGGAAACTTTAGGATCGCGCTGGAAACATTCTCGGGGGCAGGTGCTGTAGCTGCCCTTGTGTCGTATTTGGTCCGTTGGAACAGCATACAGACGAACGGGCTTCCTGATAGGAACTGGGTCTGGCAGAATTCCGGCGGGAAGATTTGAAACAAGTTTCAAATCTAAAGTCCGTCGGATTTTCAACCGAAACGGTCTGTCAGAAGTCTGATGAAGCCCACACATGGTCGGATTGTCCTCTGGATTCGGTCCGTCGGACAAGTCCGGTCGAAAAGTCCGCTCCTGTGTACATTAGTCTGCTGCAGACAAGTTACAGCAACATAGTATATTTATAAATATAAATTTCAGTCATAGATCAATAGCAATTGCACATTTTGTAAAAAAAAAAAAAAAATTTAAATTATTTAGTGTTTACAAAAAATAAATAAATTATGGAACATTACCTTTAGCCCCCGTTCACATTGACAGATCCAAGTCGCACCCTATTGTCGGCAATGGAACTGTTCAAATTAGCACAACTCATGTAGCAGCTCAACTTTGAAAAAGATTCCTGCACTACAGAACATGCGAACAGATCAAAAATTTGTGTGAACACGCAAACCCTGTTAAAGTCTATGGTACGCGAACCTGAAAAATCAAAAGTGCTAATTTTAAAAGTTAATATGCAAGTTATTGTCATAAAAAGTGTTTGGGGACCCGGGTTCTGCCCCAGGGGACATGTATCAATGCAAAAAAAAATTCAAAAAAGATTTTAATAATGCTTAAAGTGAAACAATAAAAATGAAATATTCCTTTAAATATCCTGCCTGGGGGTGTCTATAGTATGCCTGTAAAGTGGCACATTTTTCCCGTGTTTAGAACAGTCCCTGCACAAAATGACATTTCTAAAGGAAAAAAAAGTCATTTAAAACTGCTTGCGGCTGTAATGTAATGTTGCCCCCCCCCCCCCCCCACAGCCCATTACCGGGCCCTTTGGTCTGGTATGGATATTAAGGGGAAACCCGCACACAAATTTAAAAAGAAAAGGCGTGGGGCCCCCAGACCCTATATACTCTAAACAGCAGTATACAGGCAGTCCCTGGGTTACAAACAAGATAGGGACTGTAGGTTTGTTGTTACTGTAAGTTGGATCTGTTCGTAATTTGGAACAGGTACATTTTGTAGCTCCAGCCCAAAAATCTATTTTTAATCTTTTTGGATAATATAGGGCAGGGTTATCACCCCTGTAACCCCTTTTGCTGTCTGTGCTCCTGTTCAGAAGATTTTACCTCACTTTCTGTCCCAATGACAATTGGATTTTGAAAATTTTGGGTTATTAGGGAAACAAGGATTGGTAATAAAGCATCAGTGGAGACACCTTTTTCCCATATTAACTCTTACAGGAGAGAATTTCCCTTTGTAGGGGTAGATTTCCTCTCACTTCCAGTTTCCTCCCTCCGTTTGTAAGTAGGAGTCATTTGTAAGTTGGATGTTTGAAAATAGGGGACCACTTGTATATACTTTACGGACTGCCCTATACACTCTGTGGAAAATTGGGCCTTAGGTGTTGGTGGTACCAGAACACTGTAAGCCCTCACAGTTACTCTTGGTGGGCACTAGAATGGGCCCTGCTGTGAAATATTATATCAAGAATTGTAATTACATGCCCCTGTTAAACAGGGGCATAAAAATTGGGCCTTAGGCGGTGGTGGTGGCACAACACTGTAAAGCCTCACAGATACTTTTGTTGAGCGCAGGAACAGGCCCTGCTGTGAAATATTAGATCAAAAATTGTAATTACGCTCCCTGTTAAACAGGGGCAGAAAAATTGTTCCTTAGGCAGTGGTGGTGGTGCCACAACACTGCAACCCCTCACAGATACTCTTGTTGAGCGCAGGAACGAGCCCTGCTGTTAAATATTTGATCAAAAATTGTAATTACGTGCCCCTATTAAGCAGGGGCAGAAAAATTGGGCCTTAGGCAGTGGTGGTGGTGCCACAACACTGCAAACCCTCACAGATACTCTTGTTGAGCGCAGGAACGAGCCCTGCTGTTAAATATTTGATCAAAAATTGTAATTACTCGCCCCTGTTAAACAGGGGCGGAAAAATTGGGCCTTAGGTAGTGGTGGTGTTGCCCTGAACCGAAAATATTCTTAGAAGCTATCATCATGAAAATTGAGGAGGAATAGTATAGTCACTCAGCATAATAGGATAGTCACTCAGCATATGCAGTCTTCATGGAATCCTACATCCATAGAAAAATCAGTTACATCAGCATCAGGTGCTTGGTAGCTAGTGGTCCAAGACTGATTCATTTTTATGAATGTGAGCCGATCAACAGAGTCTGCGGACAGGCGCACTCTGTGATCGGTTACAAAGCCTTCATCAGCACTGAATGTGCGTTCATAAAGAACGCTGGATGCAGGACAGGCCAGTAGCTCAATTGCATATTGAGCAAGCTCTGGCCAGTGGTCCATCCTCAAGACCCAGTAACCCAGTGGATGTTCTGGTGGAAAGGTCTCCAAGTCTGATCTTGCCCCTAGATATTCCAGCACCATGTAATTCAGACGCTGGCGATGGGTGCTGGAACCGATCAGACCTGAGAGCTGAGCACTGAAGAATTGCCTGAAGGCATCGGCCACCTTCTCCACCGCTTTCTGTGACTGAACAAAGCCTCAGCAACACGTTGCCCAGCACCAGGAAATTGTAACCTCCCAGGCTCTGGAAACACATTGCACAAAGCTTTCTGCAATGCCTCCCGAAGATGTTTCATCCTCTGATCCCTCTGCAAAGGCTGGATAGGTTCTGCAACCTTACCCTTGTAACATGGATCAAGAAGGGTTGCCAGCCAGTAACGATCCCTGTCCTTGATACCACGAATCCTAGGGTCCTTTCGCAGGCTTTGCAGGATCAGGGAGGCCATGCAGCGTAGGTTTGCAGAGGCATTCAATCCTGAGTCTTCTGGGTTACTAAGGATCACATGATCCTCAACTACCTCCTCCCAGCCACGTACAACTCCATGAGTTTCTGTGGACTGCAAACGATCCCTTGAAGACTGTTGCTGATGCTGAGTGTTATCCTCCACCTCAATGCTGACACAATCCTCCTCCTCCTCCTCTTCTTCTTCCTGTGTGATTGATGGGCCTGCAGGAACATTAGTATCTGGATAAAGGGGGCCTTGAGAGGTAAGGAAGTCCTCCTCTTCCTCCCTCTGTTCTGCCTCAAGTGCCCTGTCCATTATTCCACGAAGCGTGTGCTCCAACAGGAAGACAAGAGGGACAGTATCACTGATGCATGCACTGTCACTGCTCACCATCCTCGTGGCCTACTCAAATGGTGACAGGACAGTGAATGCATCCTTGATCAGTAGCCACTGGCGTGGTGAAAAAAAGCCTAGCTCCCCTGACCTTGTCCTGGTGCCATACTCACACAGGTACTCATTGATGGCCCTCTGCTGTGTGTGCATCCTGTGTGGCTCCTATCCCCTAAGCAGACCAACTCAAGCACCGCATGGCATCTTTTTGCCTGAGTGCTTGCGTAGCCCCTTGAACGCCTACGGAGCACTGCTGGTTCAGAGGAGAAATCTTCAGAGGAAGAGGCCTCTGCATTGCCCATCAGCGCAGCCTCACCAGTGCACTGGGATCAAAGAGAGGAGAGCCGGCCAGATCATCACACAGAGCGCGGATCTCCCGCTGTGACACATCTTTGATTTGAATTGCCTGTAGGCCGCTGTCAAATGAAGTCCCGCCTCCTGGATTGGCTCCTATGATAGACGTCAAATGTCCTGACATTGGACCAGTGTGCTGTCTATCATAGGAGCCGGTCCAGGAGGGACTTTGGTTTTATAGCGGCCGCCCGGCAATTCAAATCAAAGCTGTTTCACAGCGGGAGATCCCTACTCTGTGTGATGATCCGGCTGGTTTTCCTCTTCCTCTCCTCTCTCTTCCCCTGGCCGATCGCTGGGAGAACGGCTCCCATTCAGCCCCACCTGCCGGGGGCGCTCGCTCCCCCCCCCTCTGAGGCAGCCCCACACCCACCTTCAAGTTTTTTCCACTCGCCAAATGCGAGCAGGCGAATGGAAATTTTGAGGGCTGCTATATACTATTACTATTAGCTATGAGGACCGGTTCACACTACTATACATGCATATGCACGCAATGTGCAATGCCTTTTGTCAACCTATTCATTTGAATGGAATTATAACGAACTGGACCGTTGAAAATGTTGTGCTTACACTACTTTGTGCCTAACATGTGCCTATCATGTGTTTGTGTGTGTACCCTGTGCTGCTTTTACTGTGGATCTAGTTGTTTTCATTCTCTGCTTAGCAGGGAATGAAAAACCAACTAGATCTCCTGTCACTGAACACAGATCTGTGCTGCTTACACTGACAGAGCTGTGATCTGTGAGACTCTGAGCCGATCGGCAGGTGCATCGGTCAGTCACTGGCTGGCACCTGGTGATCACAGAACAGCTGAGCAGGCAGGCATCGGGAAATGCAGAATCACATATATTCATGATTCTGTGCAGAGTGACCGCCCTGTAGCAGTAAAGCTGCAATGGACCGGTCGCTAAGTGGTTAAAGAGGGGAAAAAACATAAACACAAACTGAAGTTGCAATCCTGCATTGTACATTAGGAAGACAAGGAATTGATCACATTCCAGGTAGGGATGGGCCGAACACCCCCCTGTTCAGTTCACATCCAGAACATGCGAACAGGCAAAAAATTTGTTCAAACACTCGAACACCGTTTAAGTCTACGGGACATGAACATAAAAAATCAAAAGTGCTCATTTTAAAGGTTAATATGCAAGTTATTGTCATAAAAAGTGTTTGGGGACCTGGGTCCTGCTCCAGGGGACATGTATCAATGCAAAAAAAAAGTTTTAAAAACAGACGTTTTTTTGAGAGCAGTGATTTTAATAATGCTTAAAGTGAAACAATAAAAGTGAAATATTCCTTTAAATTTCGTATCTGGGAGGTGTCTATAGTATGCCTGTAAAGTAGCGCATGTTTCCCGTGTTTATAACAGTCCGAGAGCAAAATGACATTTCTAAAGGAAAAAAATAATTTAAAAGTGCTAGCGCTAGTGCCAGCTATTAAGGAATTGTCGGTCCCGACAATACACATAAAAGTAATTGAAAGTCATTGAAAAATGTTTAAAAAATGTGTGGAGGTTCCCCAAAATTCTATTACCAGGCCCTTCAGGTCTGGTATGGATATTAAGGGGAACTCCGTGCCTAAATTTAAAAAAAATGGCGTGGGGTTCCCCCCAAAAATCCAGAAGGGTCTGGTATGGGTTTTAAGGGGAACTCTGCGCCAAAATTTTTTTTAAAAATAGTGTGGGGTTCCCCCAACAATCCTCACCAGACCCTTAAAGAGGGGGGGACGAGAGAGTGCCCCCCCTCCTGAACCATACCAAGCCACATGCCCTCAACATGGGAGGATGTCCCCAGTGTTGATGGGGACAAGGGCTTCATCCCCACAACCCCTGCCCGGTGGTTGTGGGGGTCTGTGGGCGGGGGGCTTATCAGAATCTGGAAGCCCCCTTTAACAAAGGGGACATCCAGATCCTGCCCCCCCATGTGAATTTGTAAGGGGTACATTGTACCCCTACCATTTCACAAAAAGAAAGTGTCAAAATGTTAAAAAAAACCACAGGAGACAGCTTGGGACAAGTCCTTTTTTAAAAATAAAAAAATAAAAAATAAAAAAGAGATTCCAGCAATGTAATCCAATAAATCCATGCTCCTACTCCAGCGATGTAATCCAATTCTTGATCTCCAGCGATGGATGATCTCCAGCGACTATAGCGAGGAACACGCACAGGATCCTGCCTCCACTGGAGGCACCCAGCCAATGATGCAACGCTAGCTTGACAGCTCTTATGTAGTTGAGGGCGGGGCCACCTGTCATGTGACCCCACCCCCCTCTGACAAGGGGAAAGCCGGGGTTTCCCAGTGAAGTGTACGGGTGACCCCGCCCCACTCTGATGCAACAGAAGAGCCCTGATTACTGGGGGGCATGAGGAATAAAGTAGGTACTTTAAGGCTGGGTTCACACTAGCTGCAGCCGTGGCTCACAGCAGGGGTCCGGTGCGTCCCTGTACACCATTCCTCCCCAGAGCTGTGTGAACGGCTCCATTGAGAGCCAGTCACAGTCTCCTGTCATGCGAATTGGATCCAGAGAAATCCACATCCAATTTGCATCAGTGTTAACCCAGCATAATAGTCAAATAAAATAAAAAGTATTCTGCGTTTAGTGCTAAAAAGTGTGTGTTCAGACCTGCACCAATAATCATCCAAATACCAGATGTCAAGCTTTCAATATATGCAAATAATAAGTGCGCATCTCCACAGAACAGGTTATTAAAAACACTGCATATGATATGTGTAATATAATAAAAGCCCAAAAGCGGACTATTTTTTCATCAGACAATAGTATCCTTAACAACCGATGAGTCAACAGCTGTTAATAGGTTTCCCCGCTGACAGCTGAATAATAATTTAAAAAAGTGCCGGTTAAAAAAATTGAGAAAAAACACTGTGGGGTCCCTCTCCCCCAATTCCATACCAGACCCTTAAAGTCTTGCCAAAATGTAAAAAAAATGGCACCCCCCCAAAATCCGTACCAGACCTTTATCTGGGCATGCAGTCTGGCAGGTCAGGAAAGAGGGGACAAGTGAGCGCCCCCCCCCTCCTGAACCATACCAGGCCACAAGCCCTCAACATGGGGGGTGGGTGCTTTGGGGGGGCAGATCCCAGCCCCCCATGTGAATGAGTATCAGGTATATAGTTTCCCTACCCATTCACCGAAAAAAGTGTACAAAAAGTAATGAAAACAAGAGACAAATTTTTGACAAATCCTTTATTAAAAAAATTAAAAAGTGTCCCTCGATGTAAATCCATCATCAATCACGCTGCCTCCTTGTGAAGTCACAGGGCCAGCATGCACCAGCCTGTGATTTCAGCAGGGGGCGGTGCCACTGGGTGACGTAGCCAGGTGGCCCTATGCCTTACCTATATAACAAATGTCAAAACGCCGAGTAGGCATTCGACGAAAAGGCCTTCCTAGGAGGCGGTTATTTTTTTGTTTTCTTTTTTTTGCGGGTCAGCTGGCAGCATGCCTGACAATGGATTTACATCGAGGGACACTATTTTTTTATTTTTTATCAAAGGAATTGTCACAAAACTTGGCTCTTGTTTTTATTACTTTTTGTACACTTTTTAGTGAATGAGTAGGGGTACTATGTACCCGATACTCATTCACATAGACAAGGGGGCTCCCTTGTTAAACGGGGCTTCCAGATTACGATAAGCCCCCTGCCTGCAGACCCCCCCCAACCACCGGCCACGGTTGTGGGGATGAGGCCCTTGTTCCCATCAACATTGGGGACAGGGTGCTTTACAGTGGGGGGGGCAGAGCCCCCATGCCTCAAAGCACCCACCATGTTGAGGGCATGTGGCCTGGTATGGTTCAGGGGGGGCGCTCACTCGCCCCGCCCTTTCCTGACCTGCCAGGCTGCATGTCTGGTTAAGGGTCTGTTATGGGGGGGACCCCATGCCGTTTTTTTTTTTTTTACATTTTGGCATGGGGTTCTGCTCCAAATCCATACCAGACCCGAAGGGCCTGGTATCGACTGGTTGGAATAGCTGGGTGCCGGCAGTTGTAACCATGAGTCATTTTAAATGGGATTTCACTCGGTTTTTTTCCCTTTAGAAATGTTATTTTTGCTGCAGCATGTTTTATGCATGCTACAGATGTGCCACTTTACAGGCACATTAAGGGGACCCCCTGGCACTATATTTAAAGGAATTTTTCATTTTTATTGTTGCACTTTAGGCATAATTAAAATCACTTCTCCAGAAATTAAATTGTTTTTAAAAAAAAATGTTTGCATTGATACATGTCCCCCAGGGCAGTGACCAGGCCCCCATATCACTTTTATAGCCAATTACTTGCATATAAGCGTTCAAAATGGGCACTTTAGATTTTTCCTGTTCGGCTTCCAAAGACTTCAGTGGGGTTCGCCATTCGGGTTAAAACATTTCCCCTGTTCGGGAGTTCTGCTGCAAACCGAACAGGGGGTGTTCGGCTCATGTTTAAAAGAAATCACACCAGCACGTTTGATCCAAAACCTCCAGACATTCAACAATATCCACAGTAAACTTCCACTACCAGGATTCAGTGACCGCAGAGGTCAGTGAGCCAGGCCAGCACATGATGGTTTATAAAAAGAAACAAAGGCCGCACATAGTGTGATACCACTTAAAACTACTTTATTAAAAATGTGACAGGTACTTAGGGGCGGGTGCAGAGGAGCTCCATGGATGCTCCTATATGTGTGTGAGTTGGTAAGCTTGTGCTCTGTCATTAAGCTGACATCGGGCTCTTTACTGCCACCTCTGGCCAATTCCTTCATGTGCACTGCACCCCTCTGCATGTGAAAACAAGAGCTGGGACTAGGAGGACCACCTTACAAGTAAGGGCTGCTGTGCAAGGGAGGGGGGCTGTGGGTGTGTGTACATGCCGGTGTGTGTGTGTGCGCGTGTGTGTGTGTAAGATATATATATATATATTTATTTATTTATTTATATATATATATATATACAGTTGTGCTCATAAGTTTACATACCCTGGCAGAATTTATAATTTCTCTGCCATTTTTCAGAGAATATGAATGATAACACAAAAACTTAACTTTCACTCATGGTTAGTGTTTGGCTGAAGCCATTTATTATCAGTCAACAGTGTTTACTCTTTTTAAATCTTAATGGCAACAGAAACTACCCAAATTACGCTGATCAAAAGTTTACATATCCCAGTTCTTAATACCGTGTATTACCCCCTTTAACATCAATGACAGCTTGAAGTCTTTTGTGGTATTTGTGGATGAGGCTCTTTAACTTCTCAGATGGTAAAGCTGCCCATTCCTCTTAGTAAAAAGCCTCCAGTTCCTGTAAATTCTTGGGCTGTCTTGCATGAACGGCACGTTTGGGATCTCCCCAGAGTGGCTAAATATTATCAAGGTCAGGAGTCTGAGATGGCCACTCCAGAACCTTCACTTTATTCTGCTGTAGCCAATGACAGGTTGACTTGGCCTTGTGTTTTGGATCATTTTCATGTTGGAATGTCCAAGTACGTCCCATGCGCAGCTTCCTGGCTAATGAATGTAATTGTTCCTCCAGTATTTTTGATAACATACCACATTCATCTTGCCATCAATTTTGACCAAATTTCCTGTGCCTTTGTAGCTCACACATCCCTGAAAGATCAGCGATCCACCTGTTCATTTCACAGTAGGAATGGTGTACCTTTGATCATAGGCCTTGTTGACTCCTCTCCAAATGTAGCGTTTATGGTTGTGGCCAAAAAGCTCAATTTTGGTCTCATCACTCCTAATGACTTTGTGACAGAAGGTTTGAGGTTTGTCTCTGTGCTGTTTGGCATATTGTAAGCGGGATACTTTCTGACATTTGCGTAGTAATGGCTTTCTTCTGGCGACTCAACCATGCTGCCCATCTTTCTTCAAGTGCCTCCTTATTGTGCATTTTGAAACAGCCACACCACATGTTTTCAGAGAGTCCTGCATTTCACCTGAAATTATTTGTGGGTTTTTCTTTGCATCCTGAACAATTTCCTGGAAGCTGTGGCTGAAATTTTAGTTGGTCTACCTGACCGTGGTTTGGTTTCAACAGAACCCCTCATTTTCCACTTCTTGATTAGAGTTTGAAAACTGCTGATTGGCATTCTCAGTTCCTTGGATATCTATTTATATCCCTTTCCTGTTTTATACAGTTCAACTACCTTTTCCCGCAGATCCTTTGACAATTCTTTTGCTTTCCCCATGACTCCGAATCCAGAAACGTCAATGCAGCACTGGAAGAAAGATGCAAGGGTCTGTCAGGAGTCCAGGAACTCATTGACCTTTTATACACACACACTAATTACAAGCAAACAGATCACAGGTGAGGATGGTTACTTTTAATAGCCATTCAAACCCCTTTGTGTTAACTTGTGTGCATGTTATCAGGCCAAAATCATCAGGGTATGTAAACTTTTGATCAGGGTCATTTGGGTAGTTTCTGTTGCCATTATGATTTAAAAAGAGTAAACACAGTGGATTGATAATAAATGGCTTCAGCCAAACACTAACCATGAATGAAAGAAAAATGTTTGTGTTATCATTCATATTCTCTGAAAAATGGCCAAGAAATCATAAATTCTGCAGGGTATGTAAACTTATGAGCACAACTGTATATACACACACATGTGATGGGGGGCTGAGAGCAAACAGATGTGAGGGGGAGGCTGAATGTGTACAGGTGTGAGGGGGGCTCAAGGCGTACAGGTGTAAGGGGGGGTTGAGAGCATACAGGTGTGAGGGGGGCTGAGAGCGTACAGGTGTGACGGGGCTGAGAGCGTACAGGTGTGAGGGGAGATGAGAGTGTACAGGTGTGAGGGGGCTGAGAGCGTACAGGTGTGAGGGGAGATGAGAGTGTACAGGTGTGAGGGGGCTGAGAGCGTACAGGTATGAGGGGAGCTGACAGCGTACAGGTGTGAGGGGGGCTTAGAGCGTACAGTTGAGAGGGGGGCTGAGGGCGTACAGGTGTGTGGGGGGGCTGAGAGCGTACAGGTGTGAGGGGGGCTGAGAGCGTACAGGTGTGAGGGGACTGAGAGCATACAGGTATGAGGGGAGCTGAGAGCATACAGGTGTGAGGGGGGCTTAGAGCGTACAGGTGTGAGGGGGGCTTAGAGCGTACAGGTGTGAGGGGGGCTGAGGGCGTACAGGTGTGTGGGGGGGCTGAGTCCATACAGGTGTGAGGGGGGGCTCAGAGCGTACAGGTGTGAGGGGGGCTTAGAGCGTACAGGTGTGAGGGGGGCTGAGGGCATACAGGTGTGGGGGGGCTGAGAGCGTACAGGTGTGAGGGGGGGCTGAGAGCATACAGGTGTGAGGGGAGGCTGAGAGCGTACAGGTGTGAGGGGGACTGAGAGTGTACAGATATGAGGGGGCTGAGAGGGTACAGGTGTGTGGGAGGGCTGAGAGCGTACAGGTGTGTGGGGGGGCTGAGAGCGTACAGGCTTGTTGTCCCCGCTTACATTGATATCATGGTGAATAAAAGCAGTGTGCCTTCAACTTGAATAATAGCACAGTTAGCTCTTAACTTGCAAAGTTCTCAGAAAGAATTAGGCTAATTTGTTGACTTTGGATTAATTGTGCAACCTAATGTTTCTTTGTATTTGTCAATAGGTAATACCACTTGGAAATTCCACTATATTTCTCCAAAATTCCCAGCAGGAGCAAATGCATGCTATGGTTCCAAGCTTTGTTCTTGCAGTGGAGAAGATGTTGCATACCACATTCCCCCATTAATTTTCAACCTTTCCAATGATCTTTTTGAGGTGAATCCTCTGCCCAATGACTCTTTGTTCTATTAGAAAGTGCTACAGAAAACACAACTGGCTACAGCACATCATAACTCAACGTTGCATCCAGTGCCTCAACAGCTCTATTTTGCTAAAAAACATTTGAGACCCCAGACTTCAGCCATGCTGTGGATCCTTTCCACTTTGTTGGTGCAACAAGGGAAGCACAAGTTAGATCTAGCAATAAACATTATTGTATCTGCTATGAAAATAATCTACTCACTGTAATTTACAGAATCTGTGTATTGATAACCAAAACTTTGATGTGTACTGTACCTTTTTTGTATTTTTTTACTATCACATGTTGTTCTTTCAAGTTCTGCTGTGCTGGTGAAACAAACTAAAACATGGTAGTGTTATCAATTTATTATCAAATTGGTGATAAAAAGTTTTAAATAAACTAAATTTTTAATTGAAATGTTTTCCAATTGGGAAAATACAATTTTAATATTTCCTTCTTTACTTTTAGCTTTTCAAAAATATTTTTTAAAATACTACTTAGGCAGTGTCTCACACGTTCACAGATTGCTTACAATTAGTTAAAAATGTGTTTTGCTTTATACAGCACTAACCAAACACAAGCATCCAGAGATGTTCTGGAGTAATAGTCCTCCAGACTTGTAGTTCTGCAACAGCTGGAGGGACACAGGGTGAGCACCCATGGTCTACAATCTTGTCCCTGACATCCTTGGACAGCTCTTTGGTCTTGGCCATTGTTGAGAGATTGGAATCTGATTGATTGATTGCCTCTGTGGACAGGTGTCTTTTATACAGGTAACAAACTGAGATTAGGAGTACTCCCTTTAGGAGAGTGCTTCTAATCTCAGCTCATTACCTGTATAGAAGACACCTGGGAGCCAGAAATCTTGTTGATTGATAGGGGATCAAATACTTATTTCACTCATTAAAATGCAAATCAATTTATAATTTTTTGAAATGCGTTTCTCTGGATATTTTTGTTGTTATTCTGTCTCTCACTGTTTAACCAGTTCCGGACCAGCCCCCGCAGTTGTACTGCGATAGGTTGGCTCGGCTGGGCGAAGCAACGTTACTCTACGTCGGGCCGCCTAGGGGGCATGCGCAATGTTCGGATTTGCTTCGGAACCGATCAGTCTCCAGGCCCTGGCCAATGATGTCTGTCCTGGGCCTGGTGATCGGTTCTGGGGAATGAAATCCTTCCCCTGCCTGTGTAAGTGTAAACACAGGCAGGGGAAGTGATGTCATCTCCCCTCGTGGAACTCTTTTTGTTCCAGGGAGAGGAGAGAAGACATCTAACAGTAAGTTGCACCAACACTACACTGACACAGTACACATAGGCACACTTGTCACCCCCCGATGCCCCCCCCCCCAGTTAACCCCTTCACTCCCTGTCACAGTGTCACCCAGTGCAGTGTTCATATTTTTCTTTGATCACTGTTCTGATGTCATTTGTGACAATAATCAGTTAGGGTACTTAGTAGTAGGCCTAGATAGGTCTAGTGACCCCCCCTAAACCCCCCTAATAAAGGTTTAACCCCGTGATCACCCCCTGTCACCATTGATCACCATATTAGTGTCACAGGTGATGCTGGTTAGTTAGTTTCTTCTTATAGCGCCAGGGCACCCGCCGTATATTACCTAATAAAAGGTTTAACCCCCTGATCACCCAAAGGGTGATATCGGTTTTAGCATCAGTTAGGGTCTGCATCGCCCCAGGCATTATCAGATTAGTGCCAGTAGCGCTAACACCCATGCACGCACCATGCACCTCCCTTAGTAGTATAGTGTCTGAATGGATCGATATCTTTGATCTAATCAGAACTATATTAGTGTCCCCAATAGTTTAGGGTCCCCAAAAACGCAGCGTTAGCGGGATCATCCCAGATACCTGCTAGCACCTGCGTTTAGCCCCTCCACCCAGCCCAGCCCACCCAAGTGCAGTATCTATCGATCTCAGTCACTTACAAAACACTAAATACATAACATTTGCAGAGTCAGTCCTGATCCCTGTGAACGCTAACAGTTTTTTTTGGTAGCGTTTGAAGCAGTCGCTGACAGTCAGGTGCTCTTTTTTCCTGTGAGTCTCACTAGTTGTACTAGTAAATTTAGAGGCCAAATTGTCCAATCGAAGGTACACTTGTGAAGAGGCCTACACGTTTCTGAGCCTGACAGATGAGAGTGAAGAGGAAGTCACCCATCTGTCCAATTCAGGCTCAAAATACGAACCAGTAGACAGCAGCGGCACCCTGACAGATAGCTCTAACGACGGAGTAGTGGTCCCTGCCAAGGTCAGGCGTACCCGACCTCGTTCTTCTGCTGTCGTTGAGGTGCAAGAACCGCAGGGCTCATGTATGGAGCAGAAAGCCAGTACTGGTGCCGCCCATCCTTCTGGTGAACTGGCAAACACCAGCGGCCTAGTAAATCCTGGTCGTACATCAAGCACTGCAGTAACAATTGGTGCAGTCCAAGCTGGTGAGGTGGCTAGCACAAGTAGAGTCCCGCAGCCACCAAGAAGACAAACACAGGCCCGTCTAACCCATAGTGCCTTTCCTGCTGCATTTGCCAATCCGATTTGGGAGCCCACCATTTCTGCAGCACTCATACTTCCCCCATTCACTGGCCAACCCAGAATTCAGGTGGAAACAGTTGATTTTAAGTCACTTGATTTTTATTCGCTGTTTTTCACGGTAAATCTCTATAGATTTGTTGTGGACCAAAGCAATTTGTATGCCGGTCAATTCAACGCCGCTAATCCCCAGTTGGCACGTGCCAGAGATTGGAGAACTATTTTGGTCTCCGAATTTAAGACCTTCCTGGGCCTATCCATCCTCATGGGCATAGTTAAAAAAAGTGAGTTGCTGTCAT
This sequence comes from Lithobates clamitans, assembly GCA_037952925.1. Classification (NCBI taxonomy): domain Eukaryota; kingdom Metazoa; phylum Chordata; class Amphibia; order Anura; family Ranidae; genus Lithobates; species Lithobates clamitans. The sequence goes on from JBBGZY010001371.1 coordinate 4,315,002, forward strand.
ATTGGTCCACTGACCTAATTCACCATATGCTCATGTTCTCTGCCTCCATGACCAGGAAACGATACGAGCAGATCCTGCGGTTCATGCATTTCAATGACATCTGTCATCCTCGGGGTGACCCTGGATACGATCAGCTCCACAAAATTCGGCCCCTCGTAAACCACTTCAACCAACAGTTTGCAGCCTTGTTTACTCCCGATCAAGTTGTGTGTGTTGAGTCCCTGATTACGTTTTCTGGCCACTTATCTATCAAACAGGATCATCCCAGCAAGCGTGCCAGATATGGGGTCAAGATGTATAAGCTCTGTGACAGGGCAACAGGCTATACATATAGTTTTATGGTTTATGAGGGAAGTGATACACATGGGGAGGGAACACTAGTAAGATTGTGTGGGACTTAGTGTCACCCTTATTCGGAAAGGGGTACCACTTGTATGTGGACAATTATTACACAAGCATGCCACTTTTTAGTCACCTTTTTTGTTTGTGGAATTGGCGCATGTGGCACCATGCGATCTAATCGCCGGGGCTTCCCCCAACGGCTTGTAGAATCACGACTTAGACGGGGGGAGAGATCCTGCTTGAAATGTAATAATTTGTTAGCAGTGAAGTGCAGGGATACACAGAATGTTTTCGTTCTGTTCTCCCTTCACGCAGATATGACTGTCCAAATTCCTACGGCGACTGGTGTTGTGGAGAAACCCCTCTGTGTCCACGAATACAACCTTAACATGGGAGGGGTGGACCTCAACGACCAGTTGTTGGCGCCATACCTAATTACCCCATAAGGCAGGATGGATGCTGGTACAAAAAAGTGTCTGTATATTTATTTCAATTGGCTCTACTGAATGCTTATGTGCTATACAAAGCTTCAGGACGAACTGGATCCTTCCTTAAATTCCAGGAAGAGATCATCACAGCCATTCTGTTTACAGACGATGCTGTGGCCCACCTTCCCAACGCAAATGCAGTGAGGCAGCTGCATGAGAGGCATTTTCCATATGTCCTCCCAGGTACCACTACCCAAAGAACTCCCCAAAGAAAATGTTGTGTCTGCAGAAAACGCGGATTTAGCCGTGACACCCTCTTTTATTGTCCCTCCTGTCCTGACCAACCTGGTCTCTGCATTGGTGACTGTTTCAAATGCTACCACACACTAGTGGAGTATTAGCATAGGGTAAAGCATTGCACAGTCCAAGGGCACACTTACACAGGGTCTCGAAAGATGAGATGACCATCACATTTTGAGAGACCTTAATCTGGAACATTTATGCCCCATACACACGGTCGGATTTTCCGATGGAAAATGTCCGATCGGAGCGTGTTGTCGGATATTCCGACCGTGTGGGCTCCAATTCCCTTGGATTTTCCGACACACAAAGTTTGAGAGCAGGCTATAAAACTTTCCGATCGTGTGTACACAAATCCGACGCACAAAGTGCCACGCATGCTCAGAATAAATAAAGAAATGAAAGATATTGGCTACTGCCCCGTTTATAGTCCCGACGTACGTGTTTTATGTCACCGCGTTCAGAATGATCGGATTTTCGGACAACTTTGTGTGACCGTGTGTATGCAAGACAAGTTTGAGCCAACATCCATTGGAAAAAATCCTAGGATTTTGTTGTTGGAATGTCTAATCACTGTCCGACCGTGTGTACGGGGCATTCAAGTTTACAGTTTACAGTTTTTTATAAAAGTGCAAAAAAAGAAAAAAAAAGCACAAGTACCTGTCACTACCTATTGCTATCATAGGGGACATTTACATTCCCTGAGATAACAATAAAAATGATTTAAAAAAAAGGAAAGGAACAGTTTAAAAATAAATTTAAAAAGCTAAATAAATAAAATAAATAAAAAAATAAGCACCCCTCTCCCTCCATGCTCACGCGCAAATGCGAACGCAAGCGTCAGTCTGGTGTCATATGTAAACAGCAATTGTACCATGCATGTGAGGTATCACCGCAAACATCATATCGAGGGCATTCATTTTAGCAGTAGACCTAGTAACCTGTAAAGGATTTAAAAAATGTATGTAGTTTGTCGCCGCTGCACGTTTGTGCACAACTTTAAAGCATGCCGTGTTTGGTATCTATGTACGCGGCATAAGATCATCTTTTTTATTTCATCAAACATTTGGGCAATATAGTGTGTTTTAGTGCATTACAATTTAACCACTTGCCGACCGCTTAACGCAGATATACTGCGGCAGAATGGCACGGGCAGGCAGAATCACGTACCCTTACGGCGGTCGGCATTTGACTGGGACCGTTGAGAGGCGAGGGGGGGACCATCCGATCGTGGCCCCCCTCGCGCTCGCTCCCAGCCAATCGGAATCCTCCCCTGCCTGTGTGTAGTACACACAGGCAGAGGATGTGATGTCATCTCTCCTCGGCTTGGCAGTTTCTGTTCCGGCGCCGAGGAGAGAAGACATGTGAGTACACAAAACACACACACACAGTAGAACATGCCAGGCACATAAAACACCCCCGACCCCCCCCCCCGATCGCCCCCCCCCCGATCGCCCCCCAGTCACCCCCCCCCCCGTCACAAACTGACACCAAGCAGTATTTTTTTTTTTTTTCTGATTACTGCATGGTGTCAGTTTGTGACAGTTAGAAGTGGTAGGGCAGTGAGTATTAGCCCCCCTGTAGGTCTAGGGTACCCCCCTAACCCCCCCTAATAAAGTTTTAACCCCTTGATCACCCCCCTGTCACCAGTGTCACTAAGCGATCATTTTTATGATCGCTGTATTAGTGTCGCTGGTGACGCCAGTTAGGGAGGTAAATATTGAGGTTCGCCGTCAGCGTTTTATAGCGACAGGGACCCCCATATACTACCTAATAAATGTTTTAACCCCTTGATTGCCCCCTAGTTAACCCTTTCACCACTGTTCACCATATAACCGTTACGGGTGACGCTGGTTAGTTCGTTTATTTTTTATAGTGTCAGGGCACCCGCCGTTTATTACCGAATAAAGGTTTAGCCCCCTGATCGCCCAGCAGTGATATGCGTCGCCCCAGGCAGCGTCAGATTAGCGTCAGTACCGCTAACACCCACGCACGCAGCATACGCCTCCCTTAGTGGTATAGTATCTGTACGGATCAATATCTGATCCGATCAGATCTATACTAGCGTCCCCAGCAGTTTAGGGTTCCCAAAAACGCAGTGTTAGCGGGATCAGCCCAGATACCCGCTAGCACCTGCGTTTTTCCCCTCCGCCCGGCCCAGCCCACCCAAGTGCAGTATTGATCGATCACTGTCACTTACAAAACACTAAACGCATAACTGCAGCGTTCACAGAGTCATACCTGATCCCTGCGATCGCTAACAGTTTTCTTGGTAGCGTTTTGGTGAACTGGCAAGCACCAGCCCCAGGCAGCGTCAGGTTAGCGCCAGTACCGCTAACACCCACGCACGCACCGTACACCTCCCTTAGTGGTATAGTATCTGAACGGATCAATATCTGATCCGATCAGATCTATACTGGCGTCCCCAGCAGTTTAGGGTTCCCAAACACGCAGGGTTAGCGGGATCAGCCCAGATACCTGCTAGCACCTGCGTTTTGCCCCTCCGCCCGGCCCAGCCCAGCCCACCCAAGTGCGGTATCAATCGATCACTGTCACTTACAGAACACTAAACGCATAACTGCAGCGTTCGCAGAGTCATGCCTGATACCTGTGATCGCTAACAGTTTTTTTGGTAGCGTTTTGGTGAACTGGCAAGCACCTGCCCCAGGCAGCGTCAGGTTAGCGCCAGTACCGCTAACACCCACGCACGCACTGTACACCTCCCTTAGTGGTATAGTATCTGATCGGATCAATATCTGATCCGATCAGATCTATACTAGCGTCCCCAGCAGTTTAGGGTTCCCACAAACGCAGTGTTAGTGGGATCAGCCCAGATACCTGCTAGCACCTGCGTTTTGCCCCTCCGCCTGGCCCAGCCCAGCCCAGCCCACCCAAGTGCAGTATCGATCGATCACTGTCACTTACAAAACACTAAACGCATAACTGCAGCGTTCGCAGAGTCAGGCCTGATCCCTGCGATCGCTAACAGTTTTTTTTGTAGCGTTTTGGTGAACTGGCAAGCACCAGCGGCCTAGTACACCCCGGTCGTAGTCAAACCCGCACTGCAGTAACACGTGGCGAGTCCCATAAGTGCAGTTCAAGCTGGTGAGGTGGAAAGCATAGCTTGGGGTGTCTACTTTCCAAAATGGGGTCATTTGGGGGGGGGGTTGTGCCACCTGGGCATTCCATGGCCTCCGAAACTGTGATAGGCAGTGAAGAGTGAAATCAAAAATTTACACCCCTAGAAATCCTGAAGGCGGTGATTGGTTTTCGGGGCCCCGTACGCGGCTAGGTTCCCAAAAAGTCCCACACATGTGGTATCTCCGTACTCAGGAGAAGTAGCTAAATGTATTTTGGGGTGCAATTCCACATATGCCCATGGCCTGTGTGAGCAATATATCATTTAGTGACAACTTTGTGCAAAAAAAAAAATTTGTCACTTTCCCGCAACTTGTGTCAAAATATAAAACATTCCATGGACTCAACATGTCTCAAAGCAAATAGCTTGGGGTGTCTACTTTCCAAAATGGGGTCATTTGGGGGAGGTTTATGCCATCTGGGCATTTTATGGCCTTCAAAACTGTGATAGGTAGTGAGGAGTAAAATCAAAAATGTACACCCTTAGAAATCCTGAAGGCAGTGATTGGTTTTCGGGGCCCCGTACGCGGCTAGGCTCCAAAAAAGTCCCACACATGTGGTATCCCCATACTCAGGAGAAGCAGCTAAATGTAATTTGGGGTGCAATTCCACATATGCCCATGGCCTGTGTGAACAATATATCATTTAGTGACAACTTTTTGTAATTTTTTTTTTTTTTTGTCATTATTCAATCACTTGGGACAAAAAAAATGAATATTCAATGGGCTCAACATGCCTCTCAGCAATTTCCTTGGGGTGTCTACTTTCCAAAATGGGGTCATTTGTGGGGGTTTTGTACTGCCCTGCCATTTTAGCACCTCAAGAAACGACATAGGCAGTTATAAATTAAAGGCTGTGTAAATTCCAGAAAATGTACCCTAGTTTGTAGACGCTATAACTTTTGTGCAAACCAATAAATATACACTTATTGACATTTTTTTTACCAAAGACATGTGGCCGAATACATCTTGGCCTAAATGTATGACTAAAATTGAGTTTATTGGATTTTTTTTAGAACAAAAAGTAGAAAATATCATTTTTTTTCAAAATTTTTTGGTCTTTTTCCATTTATATCGCAAAAAATCAAAATTGCAGAGGCAATCAAATACCATCAAAAGAAAGCTCTATTTGTGGGGAAAAAAGGATGCAAATTTTGTTTGGGTACAGCATAGCATGACTGCGCAATAACCAGTTAAAGCAGCGCAGTGCAAAATTGTAAAAAGTGCTCTGGTCATTAAGCAGCCAAATTTTCTGGGGCTGAAGTGGTTAAATAAATCTTCCATTAATTTTATAGACTGATCATTTTTTTGTCAGTGTGCAAATGTACAAAATCAGCAGGGTTCAAATACCTTTTCCCTCACTGTATTTAGTAAAGGGGCATGGTGAGTTTTTTGAAGTTGTAATTGTTTATCACAATTTATTGAAAGATGAAAAAATTACATTTGTTTTTTTTCCACTAAGTTGTTATGTCTCACACACAGCATAGGCATACTTATAATTACACCCCAAAACACATTTTGCTATGCCTCCCGAGCATGGGGATACCACATGTGTGAGACTTTTTCACAGCCTAGATGCAAGGAAGGGCTCATTCAAGGAGCACCTTTGGGCTTTCAAGGAGCAAAAATTTTGCAACTAATTTCCTGACTACCTATTACATTTTTGGAGGCCTTGGAGCACCAGGACAGTGGAAACACCTACCCACACTATATGTTTAGTTTTTGGCACATGTTCATTCATTTATACCACATGATATATGAATTGTCATTATTTTAAATATGTATGTATTTGTTCACTATTTATTATTCATGTAATTTTTTACATATTTTTACATTTGGTTAAGTGTTGGAATATCAGTTGGTTTCACGCACATTTTTGACATGCATTGGTTGGATCTTTAAGGCTTATTATCAGCGCCCCCCTGTATTCTGTTACTTGTGGTCATGTGATTGCTCAGATCAATCACATGGTAACTGGGCCAATCACAGCAACCCAGTACTGAGCACCATGATCTGCTGTGTCCACTGGTCACAGATTGCACTGCTGCATGCAAGGTACGCAAACAGGAGGACATACTCAGAATAACAAATCACCTGCCTAGCCATTGCGTACGACGCCTTCCATTGCATCCATTCCAGCTGAGAGTGACGGTCTCCGGTGTGTGAGTGAGAGTGTGACTCACGCTGGTGGAGCTGGAAGATAGAGCTATCGGGAGAGCAACTAGAAAAAAGAGCTGGTCTCTGCAGACGTGTACCTGGAATATATTATTACACAGGCGTTTTCTTTTTATGTTTAAAGTGAGCAGGTTATTCAACCGGGCGTCGATGGGCACCATAGAATAATTGTTGATGTGAAGACACTCTGGGTGTTTTTCTTCACCTGATCTATACTATTAAGGAGAATTGGACTGTGTGGATCGTATTATATTGGACTATTATGAAAATGTGAAAGAACTTGGGGATAATTAGAGTATAAATTATATATTTGCACTATATTTGCACTTTTGTATTTTATGTTAGATACAAATGTTTACAGTGGAATAATTGAACTTTATGATGTAGTTTATTTAGATAGGTTGTGCAACAGTATATTATGTAACAGATTACTATACGTGGTGTGTGGAGCACTGTAATACCCCGTACACACGGTCGGACTTTGTTCGGACATTCCGACAACAAAATCCTAGGATTTTTTCCGTCGGATGTTGGCTCAAACTTGTCTTGCATACACACGGTCACACAAAGTTGTCGGAAAATCCGATCGTTCTAAACGCGGTGACGTAAAACACGTACGTCGGGACTATAAACGGGGCAGTGGCCAATAGCTTTCATCTCTTTATTTATTCTGAGCATGCGTGGCACTTTGTCCGTCGGATTTGTGTACACACGATCGGAATTTCCGACAACGGATTTTGTTGTCGGAAAATTTTATCTCCTGCTGTCCAACTTTGTGTGTCGGAAAATCCGATGGAAAATGTCCGATGGAGCCCACACACGGTCGGAATTTCCGACAACACGCTCCGATCGGACATTTTCCATCGGAAAATCCGACCGTGTGTACGGGGCATAAGTGTTTGAGATAGCAACCAGATATATAATTGTAGTTTAGAGTAGTTTGGGGGAACCGGCGCTACCCTCTATGGCTATATTGTAAGCAGTACAGCTCACCTATGAGAGTAATTCATACAATCAAAGTGTAGGTCTCAAAATATCGTTTAAACATAAATTGTGTAAAAAGGTGATCCGCAAAGATATATAATTGTAGTTTTTATATTTTATTTAGGTTGATAGCGCTGATTACACTTCTTTCTAATCATATTAGAACCAGTATTAAACTCCCCTTATGGGAGTACAACTTGACAGCAGTTGCTGAGCAGCAACTTTAAGCTACTATTGGGTATCCATCAAAGAAAGCCTTGCTGCATGGGAGCTGCCTCGCTAGAGCTATTGAGCTGGTTTGAAGTTTCCTTTCCTGAAGTTTTCCTTCATCTGTCTACACTTGCAAGTCTAAAATGTCCCAGTGCCCCTTTCAGTATGTGGTTCTGCAGTTGCCTTGTGTTGTCAGGATTATTTAATTGAAAGAGAACTGTGTGAGCTGCATGCAGGGGCGGGTCAATGTGACTGGGTGGCTGTCACGTCCTTCATGTTTCCTTCCTCGTTGGGCGCCAAGCAAGGGTCACATTGGAGGCCTGTTGGAGAGAACAACAGCATGGTTGCTAATAAACTGACAATACTGTATGCATTATATCTATCTATGCAGCAGGTGACACTGCAGTATTATAGTGTGTATTCTATGGTAATGTAATAACAGGATGGACCGTCTGTCTAAGTTCAGTGCACTTGTTTGTGTTTAGATCCTGTTCATGTTTCTTATGCTGTAAGACATGTATTGCAATCCTCCATAAAAGCAAAGCTATTGCTGCAAACAAGAAGCTTCCGGTGCATGATTTCATTACTCTGCACAACAAGGCCTACCCCAGAGTTCTTCTAGACTATGCTAGGCTCTTTGTACAAGGTCACTGATGTGCACATGGGGTACCTTTTACTTGAGCAACACTCATGACCAGGTATCTTATAAATATGAATGAATTCTAATAAACTCTCTCTTAGTGTACTAAACATTACCCGGGTTACTTGTGCATTTAGGAGGGGCCAATACCTTTTCCACCTGCCCAGCATTTCACCGCTATCTTACTCCCAGTAATGGTATGGGGTCCCACTGTGCACCTAGCACTGAGTCCATGCATGGATTTTACTTCACTTAACTCCCCCCCAGGGTTGCAGATCTGCTCCCATTGCTACAGTATGGGAGATTGATCGCAGCCAAAGGAGTGCCAACAACATCTCCATCGCTGCAAGAGGCTATCTCACCTGTCACATGTACACACCAGGGACGTGGGGTGAGGTCAGTGTATGGTGAGGCACTGGCTAGTATCAGAGCCAGATACACACAGGTTACATAGTCACAAGTTACGTATTCGATTCTCATTGTGTAGACGATTGCAGTTCTACTAGTTCTACTCATTTAACAAACATTGTCATGTTAATAGTGAATAAGTCCCACGTCATCATTTAGTGAATAAACCCACATCACTATTTAGTGAATAAACCCCATATTGCCATTTAGCGAATAAACCCCCACATTATTTAGTGAATAAACCCTACATCACCATTAAGTGAATAAACTCCCACAGCATAGTGGAGCGCTCTGAGATGAAAAATGTCATCTTCAGCCCACTAGCTTACACTTAAAAATCCGCACGTCAGGACGCAGGCAGTCAATTCATTTGAAAGGAATCTATTGGACAGGAGGTTTTTGTTCTTTATTTCTGCATTCTATAACAGCCCTGTAAATGCTGAGATTTCACTGGTCAAGTACAGGGCTGTTAAAGAATTCAGAAATAAAAAATAAAAGTCACACTGTGCTCTATATACCTACTGTATCAACAGTCCTGATTTTATTAAAACAAGTACTTGTAACTCTAAACATGTAACCCAACATTTTTAAAGCGTTGCCTGTGGAGATTTTTAAGTACTGAATTTTTGCGCCATTCCACAAGTGTGCAAAATTTTAAAGTGTGACATTTTATGTATCTATTTACTCGGTGTAACATCATCTTTTATATTATACAAAAAAATCAGGCTAACTTTACTGTTTTTTTTTTTTTTTTTTTATTCATGAAACCGTTTTTTTCCAAAAGAAACACGTTTGAAAAATTGCTGCGCAAATACCATGTGATATAAAAAGTTGCAATGACCACCATTTTATTCCCCAGGGTGTCTGCTAAAATATATATATATATAATGTTTGGGGGTTGTGAGTAATTTTCTAGCAAAAAATAATGATGTTTACATGTAGGAGAGAAGTGTCAGAATTGTCATGGATGGCTAGTGGTTATTTATCATAAGTAATATTCAAATAAGAAGAAGACCCATTGGGGTCGAAACGCATCAGATTCTCACAAATCAACATCTCTGTGTTATTGTATTACTGTTGCTTATGATGTAACCCTATCACACACTACCCTCTGTTATTGGCATTGTTTTTTCATTTGTTCATCTTTGGATTTTAGCTTATGTCATAACTTTTGTTGTCAGTACTTGCTGTATTAATAAAATAGCCATTACTACTCCTTTTGTATTTTGCTCATCATATACCACTGCCTGCTTTAAAGCCCCATTAGGGGGATTTTCCATTTTCTAATTCAATATTCGGGGTGTGCAGCCTCCTTGTCTGTACTCCTAAGAGTGTCCCCTTTCCTTCTTTCAGTTATATTCAAATAATTATTTAAAATCGTTTTTAAGGTAATTTACTATATTTTCAAAAATTGTAATCAAGCAAGTGGCTTGACGGACAAATTACTGAAATTATAACTTTAAACCAGTAATTTCACAGTAAATACTGTAGATAAATAATAAATTATGTTATAACATATATAGCATAATAATATATTATTTAGCTTGATTAAAAAAGTACCTTTTCAGCAGCAGCAGATTCTCCCTCTTAACTGTTGTGAGAAAAAGATGAGATTGTGGGTAAACCTTATACCCATTAACCCATTTTTTTCTTGTAGTTAGGAGGGCTGGACTGGAAGGGAGCATTTGTTCCCTTCTATGACACTGCAATGAGAGGAGAGCCTCCACTGCAGCATTTGTTTTGGACAGCTTGGACCAATAGTGCTTTACTATTGGTCCAAGGCTCCAAGCTGTCCATTGAGCTCAGTGCCTCTGACAAGACGTGAGAGGCACTAGTGAGCTCATCCTCTCAGTCTGTTGCAAACAGTGTGTGCCAGCTTGTATTTAAATTGGCCGCTCTGTATAGGAACAATGATGAGAGCAGAAACATCAAACTAAACACCACATCCAATATATTAAAGGACAAGAAGGGGGGAAGGTGGGGTAAACAAACCCCAGGACTTTTAAGGTGTTTAAAATATAAGGTAAATAGACACTCTAAAGGTATCCATAAAAAAAGTGTTTATTACAATTGATACAAACAACATAACAAGATAAAAGATATCAATATCCACATCAAGTTCTGTACACGACACAACAAATAATTGGAGCAAAAAACACCATTTAATAGATACCACTCAACATGTTTCGCTCATTTGAGCTTCCTCAGTGGTACAGTGTATGGTGTGCTAGAAACCAAAAAAAGACATGAATAAGGTTTCATATTGAATACAAAAATAGCCACAGGTGAAAATATTAATAGTTAATATGTATATATATATGAACATATCGAATTAGATTATACATGAATAGAAAGGGTCAAAAATAGATCTTACCCAGGTTGCCAAAAATCGGACAGAGATTGAATTGTAATGCCCTGTACACACGATCGGACATTGATCGGACATTCCGACAACAAAATCCATGGATTTTTTCCGACGGATGTTGGCTCAAACTTGTTTTGCATACACACGGTCGCACAAAGTTGTCGGAATTTCCGAACGCCAAGAACGCGGTCAAGTACACCACGTACGACTCGTGTTAGTAAAAGTTTGGTGAGAGACGATTCGCGCTTTTTCAGACTCGTGGTTTTCAGATCGTATTTCTGCTGTTCAGTTTGTGCTTGTGGGTTTGTATCTGGTCTTCAGTGTGTGCAGTGAGTTCCCATTGACTTGTCATTGTGTTCTTGTTTGTTCGTTACTGATTTTCAGGTTGCTCTTCACAGGCCTTGCTGTTCTTCAGTGCGTTCTGTTACTTCGTTCTGAGCAGCCGACCGTTTTCTAGCCATGTTGCGTGTACGTACTCATCGTAGAGTTCGTGCTGTGCGGGGGCATGGTTTTGGGGTCCTTACTTTGACACAAGCCCAGTCCATGAACAGGGCGAGGAGGAGTTCATGGACTAAGAATTGGTTGCTCCAGCGTAATGTGTACAGCCTGAATTCATCTCTTTGTATTATGACACTTCTTACCTGTCCAGTAGGCTGCCAATAGTTTAAAGTGAGGAGGGGCTGGCCAAAGTAATACACATTATTTAGGCATTCATCTCTCAATGAAATGGAGAGGGTTACCTGTCCAAAACGTCTCTCCCCCATAAATTTTTTTAAATGGCTCATGAGAGGGGGGGATGAATCTGATAGATGGACCTTAGACCTTTGTCTTTAAATACTCCCTAAAAAAAATGTAATACTGATTTTGGCCTAGAATGTTTGTGTCTAATCTGCTTTCCATGTTTATGTGCAAAATGATTAATATTTTTTGCTTGTTTGACGCCACAGTTTCCTTCCAACCCACAGGAATGGCAAACTGTGGCCTCCCACTTTGCCCAGCGGTGGGACTTTCCTAACTGCAGAGGGGCAATTGATGAGAAACACATCCACATCGTCCCACCACCCAACTCGGGGTCATACTATTACAACTACAAGGGGTTCAATAGTATTGTGATGTTGGCGATGGTGTCGGCTACGTACGAGTTCCTGTATGTGGACGTGGGGAAGAATGGTCGGATGTCAGATGGTGGAGTCATTCCCCACACGGAGTTCTACAGGTGTCTCCAGAATGGCAGCTTGGACTTGCCACCTCCAGAAGACAATGCGGAAGGACTCCCATTCATCTTCGTTGCGGATGAAGCGTTTGCACTGGGGGACCATCTTATGCGGCCATTCCCTATGAGGACCCTCACCCCGAACCAGAGGGTTTTTAATTACCAGCTGGCCAAAGCCAGAAGAGTGGTGGAGAACATGTTTGGAATAATGGCCAGCCGGTTCCGCCTATTTCTTACACCCATACACATGACGAAGTGTAAACTCAATCACATCATCCTGGCTTGCTGTGTTCTCCACAACTTTTTAAGGAGAAATTGTGTGAACTATGCTGGCTCAGTTGGGCCTGAAGCCGGAATTAATCTCAATGAACCAACCCTGACGGCGCTTGAAGCTGGCCGTCCTGGCTTGCCCCCCCTGAGTGCTCGCGAGGTCCGTATAAGATACATGGAATACTTTGTGGGTAGGGGGGGCCATCAATATGCCAGACAATGTCTGAGACATTTTTTAAATAAAAAAAAAAATTTTACTGAACAATTACTTGCATTACATTTACTGCTTGTGTTTCTTTTAGCTGACCATTACTGAAATTTGGCCAATCCTGAAAATGGCATGATTCAGTAAAATGCGAAAGCACTGTTGGGTGTTATTTACTGAAGGCAAAGACACTTTGCACTCCAAGTGCACTTGAGACTGCACTGAAACTGCACTTGTAGTGCAAAGTGGATTTGCCCTTAGGAAATAACCCCCATTGTCACTGAAAACACAAATTTTAACACAACACAAAGTTTAGGAGCATTGTTGTATAAATATTTTTAGGTGACATTAAGAAATGTCCTTTTAAGGTAAAACAGGCATGTTTAAAACCAACAAGAAATACACAAATCTGGAATTTATAAAGTTCAACTTTTGTAGAAATTGAAGGCAATTTCAGACATGAGTATTTATAAACTGTGTTTGATATTGCGTTCAGATGGGGTTAAGTCACCCCTTGAAAAGCCAAATTTTGAAGATGCACACAAATTGCCGAATGTCAACATGTGCTAGCTGCCATCATGGGGGATCAAGGGACGTGTTTTGTGAGTGCAAACCCTTCCTCTCAGCTACTTTATTATTGAGGAAGGGGTTGCACCCCCAAAACGCATACATTGATCTCCCGTGATTGGCAGATAGCACATGTTGACACACTGTGTGCATCTTCAAAATTTGGCTTTTTGAGAATATATTAAAAAATGTGAAAAAAAAATTCGGGAAAAAAAGCCAACAAAATTTCCCTAAAACATCAATGAGGTTCTTCATTTTGTTTTGAACATCATTGATGTTTTGCTTTATGTTTTCCAAGTCCCCATTACACCCCATGATCTCCCCGATCACGAGCTGGGCACTTTCACTGGTGAAATGACCTTCATCCACAACATCACGATCACCTAAAAATATAGAAACAAAAACACATCATGTATTATAAATATGCCATCATCCATCTCTTACCTGAGCCTGTGGTCGCAGACACTCACCTGTTGTGGTGATAATTTCCACCACGTCTCCCTCCTCCTCCTCTGGTTGGGTTTGTGGCATTTCCACTTCTTCCTGAGGTGGGGGGCCTGTTGTCTCCTCTGATGAATGGTGTCCTCCAAGTCTTTTCTCCCCTATGTAAAAAAAATAGGTATACTTAGCACACAGATATTTGATGGCAGAAATAGGAATATGAAACATTGCTTGGAAGTGGGGTACAATTGTCTCTTTTGGCAGAGTTCCAAGGTGAAGAAATATTTTTTCACTTGAATATTTACCTGGTTTGTACAAGCTTCACAGATGGAGACACCCCTATAGTATCCACTGGAGCACCTGTGTGGGCCCCCTAATAAAAAGGGTGTTCTGGTGTCCTACACTAGTGCTCCAGCATCCAGATGTGTAAACAGCTGCTGAGTGCCCTCTCCTTACACAGAATCTAGTTTGCATTTCATTCTTGTTACAAACCCATCTAGACAACAAAATTATTTTAAGAGAACTAGGCCAGAAAAAATGGACTGAAATGCATCTGGCCAAAACATGGTGTTTTATTGGCCGAACGAACAATGTTTCCTACGAACGAATAATGTGCCCATGAACATGAAAGTTGCCATTTTAAACTGTACAACAGTAAAGAAAAGCACATGGAGCAGCATGAATGTAATAAAAATAAAGAATAGGAGCACAGGACAACTACTTACTTTTTTTGCAGCACTCTCCTGATCCTTCTATACTGATCGTGCTCCCTTAATTTGACGTCCGCCCACTGTTTCCTCAGTTGATCCTTGGATCGTCGTACCCCAAAATTCCTGTGCAGACTCTTCACAACTTTAGTCATGATCTTGGCCTTTCTGACATTGGAGTTGGGGTAAGGTCAATACTTCCCGTCATAGTCGGACCTTTTCAAGATGTCCACCATCTCCAACATCTCCACAAAGGACATATTTGAGGCCTTAAATCGTCTCCTCCGGGATCGTGACGTTTCTGGCTCCAGGCTTTCCTCCTCCACCTCCTCGTTGCTGTAATTGGCCCGCACCTGTTGTGTCTCCACCATGTGATCTTCCCCATTGCGCCGAAGGAAAAGGGGCAGGGAATAGACTATAAAGAACGTCAGGGGCGGGCAGAGTTTCACGCATGCGCAGTGTATATAAAGAGTAACACGCGTGTGTAGTACGTACGATCTGTGAGCGGAGGAAGGAGTATTGGAAGCGCCAATCGTGATAACGAAGATAGCATTTAAACTTGGGCCTATACTGCTTAGAGATTGAGGCCTATATTGGGACAAGATTAGCAAACTTTAGCCTGACATTGGGGTTTGTCTTGTGTTGTGTTTTGCAGAGAAAATGGATATATTGAAGGATCAGGACTTTATCACCATATTCATTGATATGTTCAGGGAGCTGCCCTGTGTGTGGCAGGTAAACCACCCACATTATAAGAACCAAACAAAGAGGAAGGCAGGGCTGGATCAATTGCTGGAAATTGTGAAGCCGGTGATCCCCATGGCAGACATCACCTATTTGAAGGCCCTAATTGGTGGCATGAGGAGCACTTATCTAAGGGAGCACAAGAAGGTCCAGGATTCCCTGAGATCAAGAGCAGCAGATGACATTTATGTCCCCAGGCTGTGGTACTATGACAGGCTGCATTTTCTGGCAGGTCAGACTGAACCCAGGCCAGCACTCTCCACTCTTCCTTCAACGCTTCCTTCCCCCTCAGCTGAGGCTTCTGACGTCCAACCTGGGCCTTCCAGGCAGCAATAAGTGGAGGAGCCCAGCTTGAGTCAGGTATAGCATTCTTCAAATTATTTCTGGTTGTCAAATTAATGATGTTAAATCTATGTTAGTTTGGATTACTAATTTATGATTGTTATTGATGAACCAAAAACTAAAACAATGTCCCTTTTTCATACACAGGAAAGTCTCAGCCAGGAGGTGGTCGGGCCAAGTAGGCTGCCCGATACCCTGGTCCCTCCAGTATACTCGCCTATGTGTGTTTTCCTTCAAAAAGGACAGTTTGTTTGTGAGGAGGCAGGTACATTTCAAAAATACAATTTGAAATTAACAAGAGACACCAACACCAAGCAATCTCCTTGAGATCAATAAATAATACAAGATAATAATGGTGTTGTGGTAACTTGACACACAAAACACACCCAAAAATATTCTGGAGTGAAAAAAAATAAATAAATAAAAAAACACAAGATCAGGCTTTAAAAAACTCAAAAAATTTTATTTATCTAAAACATCCCAAAAAGATTATTTTTTGGGCAGATGTGACAAATAAAAATATTATATTGATGAAATTGCGATAAATAATAAAGAAAGAAGTTTGTGAGAAGTCTGTGTGAATATGAGCAGCAAAACAACTTCATTCTTCTAGCATTATAAAGAAGAAGAGAGTGTGCTGCATTAAACAATTTAAAACATTGCAGCGCGATGAAAGCGCTATATCCATTCCGAACGCTAATTTTACCAGACCGAGCAGTTCCGTCTCGGAATTTATTCTGAGCATGCGTGGCACTTTGTGCGTCGGAATTGTCCACACACGGTCGGAATTGACACGATCAGATTTTGTTGTCGGAAAATTTTATAGCCTGTTCTCAAACTTTGAATGTTGGAAATTCTGATGAAAAAAGTCCGATGGAGCGCACACACGGTCGGAATTTCCGACAACAAGCTCAGATCGCACATTTTCCGTCGGAAAATCCGACCGTGTGTACAGGGCATTATAGTAACATCAATGATGGGAAAGACCAGAAATTAAGGACATCAAGCAAGCTTTTTCAACCATGTGTTCCCATCTAATATGGCCACAGAGAATTTGCATATCCCTAATAGGAAAATGAAAAATGGGGAAGTTAGAATCAGATCAGGTGTCAACCGATGATGTCTAATGTGGCATCAAATGTGAACACAAAGCTATCATTTAGTGAGAGGTTACCTTCAAGTAGGTTCAAGATAGAATCAAAAGATCTTTTGCTAGAGGAAAATTCCTCGCTGGAGGCAATTCATGAATCTAAGTCAGGGGTCTTCAAATTATGGCCCTCCAGTTGTTCAGGAACTACAATTCCCATCATGCCTAGTCATGTCTGTGAATGTCAGAGTTTTACAATGCCTCATGGGATGTGTAGTTCTGCAACAGCTGGAGGGCTGTAGTTTGAGGATCCCTGATCTAAGTGGTAGATAAATCACATCCAGCAAGTGATTTGATAAGAAGATCTTGATATTTTAAGGAGTGCAAATGCATAGAGATACATCTAGATTTAATGGATGGATAATATAGCATTAATTTAGGTCCATATTTGTGACCACTCAGTATATCAAGCGGAAGCACATAAACGACACCTACCTGAAGTGGTTTGTCAGTCCATATGGCGGAGGGTGGGAGAGAAGTACCCTCTCCCTTTGATGAAAAGCCTACGACAGAGGATCGCGGTGTAAAACCACATTCTTATAGTCCTCCCATCCCGGTGGCTTCTGACGTCCCAACCGGGATGCGGATGTGCGGCGAAGAAGCCCAAGGGAAGCTGTGTGGATAGTATTGGAGGCGGAACACCACGGAGTGATGCTGAGAGCGTCACAGCCTGGAGTGCGCATGCGCCAGGTGACGAGATGTACGAGAACTTACTAACCATCAAGGCAGAAGCCGGCGATGCCATCTTGAAAAAGAGAATATATAATATATTGGCAACACAGTTGATCCTGCCAATAGATTAGTAGGGTGAGACAGGGTATAACATCCACACAAAACCTGCCATGGGACTAAAACCTCTAGGGCTCCCAGGTAAAGAGCGATTGATTATTTGCTCGATTTACTGAGTGCCCCTGATGTCCATGTGAGCCAATAGGGACAGAGCAACACATGGATAGAAAAAAGAATATTAAATTGATGCATATAAATAATGACATAATGATTAATCAAGAATGGGTTTGTAGGCAACCTGGGAATAGATCATGAGGTACCTGACATATGAATTAGGGGAAACATGAACATATATACAATGTCAGTATAATTGTAAACAAGTACTAAGGTCATAGATAAACTGATCGAAAATAGAGAAAATGAGTAAATAAAATGAATGAAACTAAGAACGAATGTAAATAAGTAAGAAGGAATCTTAAAGAAAAGATTTGAAACTGAAGGCATCATTGAGGCCGGGATACTTTAAAGCTGATAGATCATGTATCCAGTGTGCCTCCCGCTGTAGAAGCAACCTGTCATAGTCGCCTCCTCTGTCTTCAGGGGGAATGTGCTCTAAGGCAAAAAAGTGCATTTTGCTGCTGTTGAAATTACAATGCCTATCGATTGACATGTTGCTGAAAAACTAGGTTTAAAAGATCATTAAAGATAATTTATTTTTTTTTTTAAATAACAAACATGTTATACTTACCTCCACTGTGCAGCTCGTTTTGCACAGAGTGAACCTGGTCTTCTGGGGTCCCTCGGCGGCTGTCTCGGCTACCCCCCAAGGACTCAACACCTTCATGCGAGCTCCCTCACATGGTGTTGAGTGCTTGCGGGCGTGCTCCCGTAATACAGCCAGCAGCCATAGCCGCTCACTGTATCACTCGGCCCCGCCCCCCGGCCCGCCGCGTAATTGGATGTGATTGACACGCCATCCACTGTAACCAATCAACGGCCATGCTGAGCGGCGAAGAGAATGTCGGGGGTGAGCGCGGGACTTTCGAGGGGTCAGGTAAGTAAAACGGGGGGACTGGGGGAGCCAGTATTGTCGGATGTTTTATCACCTTAATGCATAGAATGCATTAATGTGAAAAAACTTTTACCTTTACAACCCCTTTAAACATACGAACATTAGGGAGAGAAATAAATCGTGCAGCGTGAATGAACCTGAAGAAATTGTGCTTATGGCAAAGCCTAGTGCCTTTACTGGATTCCCTGGAGATCTCGGTTTGAGAAATATGGTAGCTGTGAGGGATCAAGATCATTTAAAGGTAATTACAGGGTACGGTTTCAGGTGTTTGGAGGCCTTTTTTCCCCCATCAGGAGGTACCAATACTTTTTCATGATGTCCCGCACCTGTTGGTGCTGACCCGAAAATCTGTTAATTAAGCGAACACCAGAGTTTGCCTTACTAGATTTTGGATCATGTATGAGGGAAGCTCTATTCTGGTTTTTGGCCTTGATGTAAGCTTTTTTAAGACATTTGTTACTATAGCCACGTTGCTGTAAACGTGTTTGCAGCAACTTGGCTTCACCTTCAAAGTCTGAGTCTGAACTACAGTTTCACTTTAATCTTGCCCATAGGGCACACTTGCTATGAGGGATGCAGGGTGAGAGCAGGCAGCGTGGAGCAAAGAGTTGCCGTGGAGGGTTTTGGATAGAGGGTTGTTCCGATGCTGCCATCCTCATTAACCAAAATTTGGACATCCAAAAAGGTCAATTTCTGTTGGCTTAGCTCAAATGTAAATTTTAAATTATAATGATTGATTTTTAGACTCTCAATGAACAGGAGAAGGGTATCCTTCGTTCCCAGCCAGACAAAGAAAATGTTGTTGATAATGCGTCTCCAAACAGGGATCTGCTCAATGTAAGATTGCATATCGTCCCTAAAAAATAGATCACACTCCCAACCCCCAGATACAGGTTGGCATAAGAGGGGGCACATTTGGTCCCCATAGCCACCCCCTGTATCTGGAGGTAGTGGGAGCCGCCAAACAGAAAAATGTTGTTGGATAAAATAAATCTGAGCAGATCCACAATAAATTTATTGTCCTACTTGGGCGCCTCACGATTTTCAGAGATAAAGCCCTCCACAACATCCACCCCCAAATCAGCACAACAAATCTCTGTTTTAGGTCTTGGTCTGACCTTTTGCCCCACGCAAAGGGTGGATCAATTCAAATTAATCAAAGATCTGAATCTATTCTCTCGCAAACTGATGTTCAAGATTTTGTATGATAGGCCTGAACCATCAACCCAGACCCATACTCTAGATAACCCTCTCTGGAAACAGATGACTATTGGGGATATCAAGGCCATGGAGAACTTGATGGAGCTGTGGGAGGAGGGGGGTTTAGACGAGACCGATTTCCTTGAGGCTGAGGGCCTTTGGTCTGGCTCTGACTCTTCCCCTCCCGCCATTTCATCTTCTCCTCTTCCTCCAATAACTTCCAAATCCAAAGATTATAAACCCAAATCCCGCATTTTTCCAACTTTAAAAGGGAACCCCAATGTGTGGGCATTTACTAATCAGGTGACCAAAGAAATCACCAAGACCAAATGGAGGGATTTGTCCCAATCAAATCTAACTTCTTCTCAAACAGAGGCCTTGAGATCCCTCCAGCAAAACAAAAATGTTACCATTAAACCTTCTGACAAGGGGGGAAACTTGGTAATCATGGATAATCATCAATATGAATGTATGGCCATGGCCATCTTGCAGAATCAGGAATGGTACCGCAAAGTTTGTCCCAGTCATCTTACCCTAACTATTACTCGTTATCAACTTCTTATTGGTTCAGCCTATCAGCAAGGCCTTATCAATAAAAAAACTTGGGAATTTCTCAATGTAACTTCCCCCGGACACCAACTCTATATGCACTCCCCAAGATCCACAAAATCCCCCCAAAAAACCCTGGTCGCCCCATAGTTTCTGGGAATGGCTGCCTCACCGAAACAGCGAGTCAATTAATCGATGACTTCCTAAGATCCCATGTTGAAGTTCCAGATACAGGGGGTGGCTATGGGGACCAAATGTGCCCCCTCTTATGCCAACCTGTATCTGGGGGGTGGGAGCGGTGGGACCCCTGTTTGGAGACACTTTATCGACAACATTTTCTTTGTCTGGCTGGGAACCAAGGATACCTTTCTCCTGTTCCTTGAGAGTATAAAAATCAATCATTATAATTTAAAATTTACATTTGAGCTAAGCCAACAGAAATTGACCTTTTTGGATGTCCAAATTTTGGTTAATGAGGATGGCATCATCGGAACATCCCTCTATCGGAAACCCTCCACGGACAACTCTTTGCTCCATGCTGCCAGCTCTCACCCTGCATACCTCATAGCAAGTGTGCCCTATGGGCAATACTTGAGATTAAAGCGAAACTGTAGTTCAGACTTTGAAGGTGAAGCCAAGTTATTGCAAACACGTTTGCAGCAACGTGGCTATAGTAACAAATGTCTTAAAAAAGCTTACATCAACGCCAAAAACCAGAATAGAACTTCCCTCATACATAATCCAAAATCTAGTAAGGCAAACCCTGGTGTTCGCTTAATTACTAGATTTTCGGGTCAGTACCGATAGGTGCGGGACATCATGAAAAAGTATTGGTATCTCCTGATGGGGGATGAAAAGGTCTCCAAACACCTGAAACCGTACCCTGAAATTACCTTTAAACGATCTCGATCCCTCAGGGATAGTTAGGTGCACAGCCACCATATTTCTCAAACCGAGATCTCCAAGGAATCCAGTAAAGGCACTAGGCCTTACCATAAGTGCAATTTCTGCAGGTTTATTCACGCTGCTCGATGTATTTCTCTCCCTAATGGCCGCAACATGTCAATCGATAGGCATTGTATACATCATGCAATGTGAATACGAAGCGTTCTACATTGGTGAAACTAAACGACCCTTCTTCTGCCGTATCCGGGACCATGTCTCCCTGATACATAAAAAAAGAATGGAAACCCCGATAAGTCGGCATATTGGCCTATATCACAATTTCGACAGCAGCAAAATGCACTTTTTTGCCTTAGAGCACATTCCCCCTGGAGACAGAGGAGGCGACTATGACAGGTTGCTTCTACAGCAGGAGGCACGCTGAATACATGATCTATCAGCTTTAAAGTATGCCAGCCTCAATGATGCCTTCAGTTTCAAATCTTTTCTTTAAGATATATTCCTTTCCTTCCTTCTTACTTATTTAGAATCGTTCTTAGTTTCATTCATTTTATTTACTCATTTTCTCTATTTTCGATCAGATTATCTATGACCTTAGTACTTGTTTACAATTATACTGACATTGTATATATGTACATGTTTCCCTTAATTCATCTGTCAGGTACCTCATGATCTATTCCCAGGTTGCCTACAAACCCATTCTTAATTCATTATTATGTCATTATTTATATGCATCAATTTAATATTCTTTTTTCTATCCATGTGTTGCTCTGTCCCTATTGGCTCACACGGATGCCAGGGGCACTCGGTGAATCGAGCGAATAATAAATCGCTCTTTACCTGGGAGCTCTAGAGGTTTTAGTCCCATGGCAGGTTTTGTGTGGATGTTATACCCCGTCTCACCCTAACAATTCAAGATGGCGCCGCCGGCTTCTGCCGTGACGGTTAGTACGTTCTCGTACATCTTGTCACCTGCCGCATGCGCACTCCAGGCTGTGACGCTCTCAGCGTCACTCTGTGGTGTTCCGCCTCCAATACTATCCACACAGCTTCTCTTGGGCTTCTTCGCCGCATGTCCGCATCCCGGTTGTGACGTCAGAAGCAACCGGGATGGGCAGACTATAAGAATGCGGTTTTACACTGCGATCCTCTGTCGTAGGCTTTTCATCAAAGGGAGAGGGTACTTCTCTCCCACCCTCCGCCATATGGACTGACAAACTACTTAAGGTAGGTAAAAATTAGAGGATAGAGGCGGGACTTTGCGTGAGGCATGTCGGTGGATGTGTAAGCTCAGTGATGCATGATATAATATAATGTCTAGGGTAAGTCCTTTACATTGTTATATCTACAAAGGATTTGTAAGATAATGATGGTAAAAAAGTTTAATAGCGTAGATCCTAGAACCTAGTACAGTCATAAATAGGAGCATCATGGGGCACAGTTGAACATATATAGACAGTATATTAAAAAGCGTAATTCAAACAGAAATTGTACATTTACAGAAGGGAATACATTGTACAATAAATTGATATGTGCATCCATAGTTGCTAACTCAACGCGTTTCTTGGCTTTCAACCAATCATCAGGAGTCTGATGCAATTTCGCCACATTTAGGACAATGAAACATTAGTATACGGGCAGGTATATAGAGAGAGGGTACAGAGAGAATCTAAATTTCAATAGTACTCACGGAAAGTGCATTGGTCAGTGACAACCAATGTACTGAGATGCAGCAGTGGTCTGGGCCAGCAAAGTCTCCCCCCGGGGTTGAGGCAGAAAGCACGCCCCAAAACCCATCGGCCACAGCCGCCAAGTTGACCAGAGCACCCCAAAGAACCGCCAGGTTTTTTTACTTAAGGTAGGTGTTGTTTATGTGCTTTTGCTTGATGTACTAAGTGGTCACATATATGGACCTAAATTAGTGCTATATTATCAATCCATTAAATCTAGATGTATCTCTATGCATTTGCACTCCTTGAAATACCAAGATCTTCTTATCAAATCACTTGCTGAATGTTATTTTTTTACCACTTAGATTCATGAATTGCCTCCAAAATCTGCAGCGAGAAATTTTCCTCTAGCATAAGATTTTTTGATTCTATCTTGAACCTACTTGAAGGTAACCTCTCATTCACTAAATGATAGCTTGGTGTTTACGTTTGATGCCAGATTAGATATCGTCGGTTGACACCTGATCTGATTCTAACTTCCCCATTTTTCATTTTCCTATTAAGGATATGCAAATTCTCTGTCCTCCTGTGGTCATATTAGATGGGAACACGTGGTTGAAAAAGCTTGCTTGATGTCATTTATTTCTGGTGTTTCCCATAAGTGATGTTACTATATCAATTCAATCTCTGTCCGATTTTTGGCAACCGGGGTAAGATCTATTTTGACCCTTTCTATTCATGTATAATCTCCTTCGATATGTTCATGTATATATACATATTAACTATTAATATTTTCACCTGTGGCTATCTTTGTATTAAATATGAAACCTTATCCATGTCTTTTTATAATTTCTAGCACACCATACACTGCACCAAAACTCCTGAGGAAGCTCAAATGAGCAAAACATGTTGAGTGGTATCTATTAAATGGTGTTTTTTGCTCCAATTATTTGTTGTGTCGTGTACAGAACTTGATGTGGATATTGATATCTTTTATCTTGATATGTTGTTTGCATCAATTGTAATAAAAACTTTTTTATGGATACCTTTAGAGTGTCTATTTACCTTATATTTTAAACACCTTAAAAGACCACGGGTTTGTTCACCCCACCTTCCCCTTCTTGGCCGCTCTGTATGTAGCTTCTGACAGGCTGTGCAAGGACCCCCGTATCTCCGGAACCATAGGTCCAAGGAGCCCCAATTTTTGACCAGTGGTGGGGTAGGACTCCAGGTCGCCATGCTACAACCCTTGAGGCTTGATCCTTTCTTTTTTTTAAGTTTATAGCAGATGAGGCTCTGCCTTACCTGCCTACCCTGACTGCACGTCCCTGGTACACACTTAAAGCAGACCTTTAGTCATTCTTTCAACTTTCCATCTATTAAATCTTCTGCCCTTGTCCTTTTAACTTTGGACAGTAAAACATTTTTTTTTGCAAGTAAATACCTTATACAGCCCACTTCCTGTTTCTTGTCTGGTCATTAGCCTAGGATTTTGACACCACGCACAGCTCTCTCTCACTCTCCTGAGCGTTTTCCAGGAAGGGAGGGGGGATGAGTCATAAAAGGGCCAATGAAAGCTCCAGGGTTGCAGAGCTGGAGATGTGCCTTTGTGTGCCTGTGTATATCTAGGAAGTGAACAGGCAGTAGCTTCAGCTGCCCACAGTTAACATGGCTGGAAGCCAGACTTAGTGGAGGAAGATTTCTGCAGCATATTTGGCAAGTACAGAATCATAGTATATGTTAAATAATATGCAAAGTGGTTTGAGGGAAGCTTCAGAATGGCAAAGATGTTTTTATTACAAATTATGTGAGCAGACTGCAGTTCCTCTTTAATGACAGGCTGCTAAAAAACCCTTTGTTACCCTTGGTAACCACTTCCTTCTTCACACTGCATGAACTTCTTGTACAGATGTCTTTATACCCCAATGTGTTTAATGACCCAAGCTGTAAAATATATGTGTTGGTTACTTATATTACACCCCTTTAGTAACTTTAGACCAGGCAAAGGCAAAGTTTCAAACATTTTACATGAAGAATAAATTAATATAATGACAATGGCAATTGACGGTCCAAAAGATGAGAGAGGCCTGTAATTGTCATCATAGGTATACCTCAACTATGAGAGACAAAATGTGGAAACAAATCCAAACAATCACATTGTCTAATTTTTGAAAGCATTTATTTGCAAATTATAGTGGAAAATAAGTATTTGGTCAATATCAAAAGTTCACCTCAAAACTTTGTTATATATCCTTTGTTGGCAATGACAGAGGTCAAACATTTTCTGTAAGTCTTCAGAAGGTTGTCACACACTGTTGCTGGTATGTTGGCCAATTCCTCCATGCAGATCTCCTCTAGAGCAGTGATGTTTTGGGGCTGTCGCTGGGCAACACGGACTTTCAACTCCCTCCAAAGGTTTTCCATGGGGTTGAGATCTGGAGACTGGCTAGGCCACTCCAGGACCTTGAAATGCTTCTTACGAAGCCACTCCTTCATTGCCCGGGCGGTGTGTTTGGGATCATTGTCATGTTTCATCTTCAATGCCCCTGCTGAGCAAACCTCAGACGGCCCGGACATGTACTGGCTAAAGCAGAGGGACACATCTGGCACTGCAGGATCTGAGTCCCTGGCGGCGTAGTGTGTTACTGATGGTAGCCTTTGTTACGTTGGTCCCAGCTCTCTGCAGGTCATTCACTAGGTCCCCCCGTGTGGTTCTGGGATTTTTGCTCACCGTTCCTGTGATCATTTTGACCCCACAGTGTGAGATCTTGCGTGGAGCCCCAGATCAAGGGAGATTATCAGTGGTCTTGTATGTCTTCCATTTTCTAATTATTGCTCCCACAGTTGATTTCTTCACACCAAACTGCTTGCCTATTGCAGATTCAGTCTTCCCAGCCTGGTGCAGGTCTACAATTTTGTTTTTGGTGTCCTTCGACAGCTCTTTGGTCTTCGCCATAGTGGAGTTTGGAGTGTGACTGTTTGAAGTTGTGGACAAATGTCTTTTATACTGATAACAAGTTCAAACGGGTGCCATTAATACAGGTAATGAGTGGAGGACAGAGGAGCCTCTTAAAGAAGAAGATACAGGTCTGTGAGAGCCAGAAATCTTGCTTGTTTGTAGGTGACCAAATACTTATTTTCCACCATAATTTGCAAATAAATTCTTTCAAAAATCAGACAATGTGATTGTCTGGA
This sequence comes from Lithobates clamitans, assembly GCA_037952925.1. Lineage (NCBI taxonomy): Eukaryota > Metazoa > Chordata > Amphibia > Anura > Ranidae > Lithobates > Lithobates clamitans. The sequence continues at coordinate 4,340,945 of JBBGZY010001371.1, forward strand.
TTTATTTCCACATTTTGTCTCTCATAGTTGAGGTATACCTATGATGACAATTATAGGCCTCTCTCATCTTTTTTAAGTGGGAGAACTTGCACAATTGGGGGCTGACTAAATACTTTTTTGCCCCACTGTATATGTGTGTGTGTATATATATATATATATATATATATATATATATATATATATATATATATATATGTTTTTTTTTTGGACAGTTAGTGAATATAAATTTTGAAGGAAATAAATGGGGATCATAATCAAAATAGTGCTGCGCAATTCGTAAATGTCCATAAACAATACAGGTTTCAATAAAAGTATCAAAAACATCACAACTGGTGTATGTGGAGACAGCTTGAATCACTATAGGGTGCAGTAACACACACAAAGAAAAAGATGACAAATCCGGTGTCTTAATTATTTTGGTGGAAATGGCTTTGTTTAATATGATTGCTTGATCACCTTATTGACTGTGGATCTGAGGACGAGTACCGGAGCTGTTATCTAGAGATTGTGTGCCCTGTGTTATGTATACTGCCTTGTGACCTGTTTCAGGTCGCGTTTTGGAGGTGAGAGGCCATCTATACATGTGGTGGAGGGATCACAGACACCGGATTTGTCATCTTTTTCTTTGTGTGTGTTACCGCACCCTATAGTGTTTCAAGCTGTCTCCACATACACCAGTTGGGATGTTTTTGATACTTTTATTGAAACCTGCATTATTTATGGACATTTCCGAATTGCGCAACACTATTTCCATTATAATGTCTGTCTGAGGTATTTTTTGAATTAGCCTTGAGTGTTTGCTAGCAGTTCATCTTTATTTGTGTCCTTGTATGTCAGTGCTGAATATCTTTTTTGTATTTTTAAAAAAATGGGGAAACCACAATATTTCAGCCATACCATAAACATTGGATTATGTGTTCAGATGTGTAATGTTCAGGCTGTTAGTTAAAATCTCTAGGTACAGCTCAAAGGTGTTCAAAGTGACCTTTCAAACACAAGACATTTGTATTTGGCCAACAGTTTCTTTTTAAACTGTGAGCCATTTGGTTTGAGTACAGCAGTCTTGTTTAACTATAGTTAAACATATCCCAACAACTTACATGCCAGGGAGCTTCCCCTTTATAAAGTTAGCTATTACCGTTCTGCTGGTTAGATGTTAGAAAATCTACATTCTTCAATGTAGCGCTCATAGACATACGGTATACTGTACAACTATATATATCTGAAACTCCTCCCAGGCTCAACACAGCTGAAGAGAGCAGTCAGTCTTCAGATACCTTGTAAGTATGATGTACCTCTAATTTCTATGATCTATGATTAGAGCTGCATATAAATCTGACATAAATAGGTATAGAGCCTCCAGGGCCAGAAAATGTATCTAAAGCCAAAACTTTGTTTTTGGTTATGAGAGCGTGAAAGTGTTTAGATTTTTCTTGTTGTCTGCGTCCTCGTTGGAAAAACTCGTGATTTGTCCTAGTGACCTTTTTCACAGAGAGATAGCAAAGGGAACTAACAAATGTTACAGCTGTTGCCACCATAGAAATAGAGGGGGAAATCCTTTTCCTAATGTTAGGGAGATTTCCTTTCACCTACTGTTCTGTCTCTTAGATAGGAATGAAATGAAATCTCATCAATTCGTTTTTTAACCATTCAGAACTCTAAAAACATGTTTAAACATTTTTTTTAGGTATACCACTAGTACAATTTTTTTATTACTTTGATGTGATATACCGTTTTTATGGCAGCAGCTAGCTGCCATAACCCTGGAATTTTTTGGAATGTGGGTGACTCTGCGTCTGACAGCCCGGAGCCGATCCCATCTGTCGGATGCCTGGGCAGGAAGCCGAGTGAGGGCAAGATAACCCCTACTCGTCTCTATGCCCTTGGAGGACCAGCGCGACGTCTGATCTCACTTCCACCTTTTGGCTTTAAAGGGATGATTTTTTTCCCCTTTTTGACCTCAGATCTCTCAATATAAAGGACCTGTCATGATTATTTCTATTACAAGGGATGTTTACATTCCTTGTAATAGGAATAAAAAAATGATTTAAAAAATATAAAAATAAAGGGACAGTGTAAAAGTAAAATAAATAAGAAAAAACATGTCTCTCCGTGCTCGCTCGCAGAAGCGAACACATACGTAAACGGTGTTCGCGCCACACATGTGAGCTATCGCCACGATCATTAGAGGGGGAGCAATTATTCTAGCACTAGACCTCCTCTGTAACTCTAAACAGGTAACCTGTAAAAAAAGTTTAAATGCCACCTATGAAGATTTTTTAGTATCGTATTTTGTCGCCATTCCACGAGCGTGCGCAATTTTAAAGCATGACATGTTAGGTATCTATTTACTTAACATAACATCATCTTTCACATTATACTAAAAATTGGGCCAACTTTACTGTTTTTTTTTTTATTCTAAAAAAGTGTATTTTTTCCAAAAATATTGCTTTTGAAAGACCGCTGCACAAATACGGATTGGCATAAAATATTGCAACGATCGCCATTTTATTCTCTAGGGTCTCTGCTAAAAAAGAATATATAATGTTTGGGGGTTCTAAGTAATTTTCGAGCAGTAAACAAAAAGTTCCAGAAAAGGCCTGGTTTAAAGTGGTAAAAAAAAAGAAATCCAGTAAAAAAATAAAAAAAAAATAATAATTAAAATGTAATAGGCCAGTGTTTGTTGCAATACTCATCTTAAGTTAATGGCTGTCTAGTTCAGTTTGGGGCAGATTTAGTGGAAGGCCCTCAATGAAAGGGTTCCCCCCTTTCCTTGAGGGCCTTCCCATTGGGCCTAACATATAGGGGGATATAGGGATTGGTGTTTTTCCATATATATTGCGTTTTTAAGGCTAATAAATTATTGTAGTTTAACTCATGAAGGTGTGTGGAGATCTATTTGTTTTTCTGTGTTGATGTAGTTTAATTTTTGATCACACCTCCCGAAATCCATTCAGTGAGTGCTACTATAGGCGGGATTCCTATTTTTGCTCTCTTTATGTAAACATTGATAGCATCACTATACTGAAACTCCTGCTCAGCTGCCTTGTTGGGGTTGTGCCTCTTCCTCGCTTACCTCCACTGCTCTATCCGGCAACAAAGTCGAGTCATCATCATCCCCTCCATCCTCATTACCACTGGAGACAACTTGGCAATACGCTGCTGCTGGGTTAACATGACTGCCAATTTGTGTACCAGTGTTCTCCCCTCTCTGTAGGCTCATGATCCTGCCTTCCTCAACCTCAAAACCAACATCTGAAACTAGTAATGGCTGTGCATCGTTAAGCAGCAAGTGGCTGACGCTGTGTTCAAATAACTCTGCTGACTCCTCTATGCCTGATGCTGGGCTATGGCAAGAATAGCTGTGGACCAGGAGGCAGTTTTGCCACTCTGGCAGGTGCAGGGAACTGCGCACTATTCTCTGCTTGGGTGATGGAGGATGAGGACGGTTTAGTAAGCCAGTCCACCACTTCCTCTGCATGCTGTGGCTGGATAGCACGTGCAACATCACTAAACAGAGGAGATTATACCCTGCCTGAGGACTGGCCACGTCCACCTTTGCCTGTGGACACATACGCTGCTGGCCCCCTTACACTGCCATGGGAACGTCTGCCTCTCCTTGCTGTCCTCCCAGACATGATGGGGGAAGTGGGGGGGTGCTTATTAACAAAATGTAATAAAGATATGTAAATGAGTACGTGGATGCACTTTAATCAATGGAAAGTGGTGTTTGGTGCACTTTAATTTGAGTATTCACGACACAGACACACTCCACGGATACACTATAATATACTGCAATATACTGCGTCAAACGCGCAGTAATGCACAGAACTATATGGCGTTAAACTTTCAGGAATTCAATGAAATATACAGCGTTAAACTTACAGTAACGCACAGAACTATATGGCGTTAAACTTGCAGTAACGCACAGAACTATATGGCATTAAACTTGCAGTAACGCAATGAAATATTTGGTGTTAAACTTGCAGTAACGCAATGAAACATGCAACGTTAAACTTGCAGTAACGTTAAACTTTCAGTAACAGAGAAAATAAATCACTGCTCAGGAGAACTTGCTTTCAGGTGTGTGTTAGTGAATCCTTCAGAGGAAAGGAGTCCCAGGTGCAGGCTAAATGCAAATTGAAGCAGGGTTTGAAACAGGAAAATCTGGATGCCGCACACCGGATAAAGTTGAAAACATCTTCTTTATTGTAAAACTTGGATCATAAAAAACAGGATAATCAGGCGGGTGGTACAGACACAGCTGACGCGTTTCGCGCTCTAGTTCGAGCGCTTACTCGAACTAGAGCGCGAAACGCGTCAGCTGTGTCTGTACCACCCGCCTGATTGTCCTGTTTTTTATGATCCAAGTCTTACAATAAAGAAGATGTTTTCAACTTTATCCGGTGTGCGGCATCCAGATTTTCCTGTTTCAAACTTTCAGTAACGCAATGAAATATATGGCGTTAAACTTGCAGTAACACACAGAACTATATGGTGTTAAACTTGCAGTATGACCAACCCTATAATTTGGTTGTTCGAAAAATCTCTGAACAGCCAATGTTTGATTTCATCTGGAATAATGTGTTGACCATGGTATATCATGACTGCTGAGCCCTGACACCGTGGTCATGTGCCTCCGTCATCCGCAGCTCTCCTGTCCTCCTCTGTCCTCTCTCCCTCCTCCCTCCCTGTCAGCTCATGACTGTGCCCCCCCTCCTGCTGCTGGAAGACATGTACATATTTATACTACCAGCGCTGTCTCCTAATGCAGTGTGCCCCTGTGTGTGTGATTTATTAAAAAACGCAGATTATACCTCATTCCTGAGCGCCGATCTGCGATTACGTGACCGGCCGGCTCTCTCCTCCTCCCCTCCCAACTGACGTCAGCAGGGGAATCTCGGCCCTGCCCCCTGCATCTGTCAGAAGGGGAGAGGAGAGAGCCAGTTGGTCACGTGATCGCCGACCGGCGCTCAGAAATTAGGTATAATCTGCTTTTTTTTTTTATAAATCACACACACAGGGGCACACTGCATTAAGAGACAGCACTGATAGTATAAATATGTACATGTTATTCCAGCAGCAGGAGGGGGGGGGCACTGTCACAAGCTGAATGGGAGGGAGGGGAAGAGAGGACAGAGGAGGACAGGCCTGGATGCTGAAGCTACAGAAAGCTGCTAAGGGCCTGTCATCTGAAGATCTAGTCTGGCATCACAAGAGAAAGGTTTTGCATGGATGTTGGGAGGAGACAACAAACTTTCCTTGGATATTTGTGAGTACAGAGATCTTAAAGACTTTTGGGCTGCTGCCACCCCTCTGGTGTTGGAGATTTAACTGTGTGTTTGTCTAAAGGGCACTGAAGGGTCCTGAAGAGCTCAGTCTATCTAGTTCTTCGTGAAGGGACTCTGCTCTGATTACTTTAAAGAAATAAGCTTTTGCTGTTTTAACTTCTTCTATTACAAAAACAAGTCCATAATTTTCTTGTGCAAGAACTTCTGCTTCAGCTCTACAGAAGGAGGTTTACTGTCCTCAACTTGTACATCATTCTTTATTGTGTAACCCACTCTATTCCCTCAATCCTATTCCAGTTAGTCCAAAAATGAAAAAAAAAAAAAAGAATACCCGTAGACTTGTTATTGAGCCAAAGAGTGACTGTGATAGTGTGTGCCTGGCTGGGGGGGGCGGGCAATTCACTGGGTAAGGGAATCCTGGCAATTTCCAACAGCTCTTTCAGGGGTAGTGCTACAGCAGTAATCTCCAAGGTCAAAGTTTCTGGAGACACAAACAGGAACAATCGCTCTTTAAGCACAAAAGGCTCTTTAAGCCTCAAAATCCAGGTGTGTCAAAACTGGCATTTAAACAAAACTTGTTGTTTCTATACATAAAATAAAACGTGTTCATAGATTAACAATGTCATGAGATTCTTCACAAAGTGCACTCCGTGCTGATATTGTCTTGATACTGGTGAATAAAAAGTGCAAATCTGTGCTCCCCTCCTTATGTGCCCTCACTCACCGACTCCAGGGGGGTCATGCGCCTGTAATGTGCATATGAGAATTCTCTGGATATCTGACAACCAGTTCTTAAGGCTTTCCCAGCACCTTAGTAGCCCAGGCAGGTTTTACATAGAAGTGATTATTTCATTTGGGATATTGACAGTGTTGAGGTCACACACACCATTTAAAGTTCAGGACATCTTGTCAAATTCACCACAGCAGCAGTCAATTAAAAGTACCCACATCTACCATAGTGTGGGAATAATTCACAACATTATAATAACATGTTTTCCCTCAAGCCTAGTACACACGGCCCGAATGTTGGGCGACATAGGGCAGTTCAATAAAAAACATCCGACATTCGACATGTATGCATGGCAGCCAGTCCGATAGAAGCCGGCTGTTCGGCTGGCTTTTGTTGGACATGCATACTGGAAAACCAGCAGCCGACTAGCTCCCAATCAGCACTAACCGAAGTGTTCTGGCAGGGGAACGTCCCCCTGTAAGAACACAATAGCTCAGTGGGGGAAATCGCTGTACTAACATTGGATTGTTAATACAGTGGCTTTGAACGGAGCTCAGTTTTTTTTCGTTCAAACCGCTGGGGGGGACTGTGATAGTATGGCGGACAGTCTAACACTAACACTAACAGACACTGACTCTGTTAACCATTGCCCATAACTATCAATCATCTTCTATCTCAGTGTTTCTCAACTCCAGTCCTCAAGGCGCCCCAACAGTTCATGTTTTCAGGATTTCCCCCAGATGAAATGGATGTGGTAAATACTAAGGCAGTAAAACTGATCAAATCACCTATGCAAAATAATGGAAATCCTGAAAACATGACCTGTTGGGGTGCCTTGAGGACTGGAGTTGAGAAACACTGTTCTAGCTTTCATTTTTTTCCACTCTTTTTTAGAAAATGAAAATTTATAAGCTGATAAATTGCACTACAGTTGAGACAAAGTTTGCACTATAAACAAAAAAACACAGAAAATTCTGGAAAAAAAACAATATTTTTTACCTTCTATTATAAAACAAAAAATTTAAAAAATTGAATTTCTTCATAAATTGAGGCCAATATGTATGTATTCTGCTTAATATTTTTGGTAAAAAAATCCCAATAAGCCAATATTGATTGGTTTACATGAACGTTATAGAGTCTACAAACTATGACATATATACTAGAATTTTTATTATTTTTTACTAGTAATGGCGGTGATCAAGCGACTTGTGGCGGGACTGTGATAGTATGGCGGGCAGTCTGACACTAATGCCGCGTACACACGGTCGGACTTTTCGTCTACAAAAGTCCGACAGCCTGTCCGACAGACTTTCGACGGACTTGCGGCGGACTTTCGACGGACTTGCGGCGGACTTTCTAACGAACAGACTTGCCTACACACGATCACACAAAAGTCCGTCGAATTCTTACGTGATGACGTACACCGGACTAAAATAAGGAAGTTGATAGCCAGTAGCCAATAGCTGCCCTAGCGTGGGTTTTTGTCCGTCGGACTAGCATACAGACGAGCGGATTTTTCGACCGTACTCGAGTCCGTCGGAAAGATTTAAAGCATGTTTCAAATCTAAAGTACGTCGGATTTGAGGCAAAAAAAGTCAGTTGAAAGTCCGGAGAAGCCCACACACGATCGGATTACCAGCCAGCTTTAGTCCGTCAGCGTCCGTTGGACTTTTGTAGACGAAAAGTCCGACCGTGTGTACGCGGCATAACAGACACTAACTGACACTTTGTGGGAATCAGTGACACTAATACAGTGATCAGTGCTAAAAATATGCACTGTCATTGTACTAATGACACTGGCTGGGAAGGGGTTAACATCTAGGCCGATCATAGGTGCTGTAAAGAGTTAATTGGGTTGATTTACTAAAGGCAAATACACTGTTCACTTTGCAAATGAAGTTCTATTCTGCAAGATTTTCCACAAGAAAATGTGGTTAATCCTCATTTTACAAAGAATACCCAATCACTTTCAATGAAAAAAATGCATTTTTGCTTGCACATGAAAGGATAATGGAAACAGAGCTTCAGCTCATTCACTAATCTCTGAGGATAATTCCCTTGTAGAGTGCAACTGCAATTGCAAAGTGAACAGTTTATTTGCTTTTGATAAATCAACCCCAATGAAGCAAAACCATATCTTATAGATTGATGATGAAATGTCAATTTTCTGACCATATCGCAAGAAGCATGGCTAGAGAGTAGCCATGCAATGTTGTGGAAGAACAAGATAAAGAAAGGAAGAACATAGTGGGTGGATGAACATAGTGTGGGGGTGGGGTTAACAAATATTAATACAGACATTAATAAATAATATCAATGGCATTATTCCACTCCCACTTCTCACTGTTCTTTTAGGGGTAGGTCAGCAATGAAACACATAACAAACTGTAGGTAGAAAAATTTATATTATACAAAGAATTAGCATGAACAGCTTTGTTACTGATAAGGAAATATTACTTAACCACTTAAATACAGGGCACTTATACACCGTCCTGCCCAGACCAATTTTCAGCTTTCAGCGCTGTCGCAGTTTGAATGACAATTGCGCGGTCATGCTACGCTGTACCCAAACTAAATTTTTATCATTTTGTTCCCACAAATAGAGCTTTCTTTTGGTGGTATTTGCTCACCTCTGCGGTTTTTATTTTTTGCTAAACAAATTAAAAAGACCGAAAATTTTGAAAAAAATAAAAGTTTTGCTTTTGTTTCTGTTATAAAATTTTGTAAATAAGTAAGTTTTCTCTTTAACTGATGGACACTGATAAGGCTGCACTGACGGGCACTGATAAGGCGGCACTGATGAGGTGGCACCAATGAGCGGGCACTGACGGGCACCGACAATGGGCATAGATATGGGGCACTGATGGGCACTGGTAGGCGGCACTGATGGGCACTCATGGGTGGCACTGGTGGGCACTTATGGGCACTGATAGGCGACACTGATGGGCATTTTTAGGCAGCACTGCTGGGCACTGATGGGCATTGATACGTGGCACTGATGGGCACTGATACGTGGCACTGATATGAGGCGCTGATAGGCATCCCTGGTGGCACTGGCAGTGGTAGGCATCGTGAGTGGGCACTGATTGGCAGCTGCCTGGGCATTGATTGGCAGCTGCCTGGGCACAGATTTGCATTTCCCTGGGGCTCTAGGGAGGGCATACCTGGTGGTCCAGTGTGGATGGCCATCCTGGTGGTCCTGAGCGGCATGTTGGTGGTCCTGGGTGGGATCAAAGGGGGGGCTGCGCTGATAAACAATCAGCACAGACCCCCCCTGTCAGTAGAGCAGCCGATCGGCTCTCCTCTACTCGCGTCTGTCAGAAGCAAGTGAGGAAAAGCCGAACTCCTGTTTACCTGATGATCAGCCGTGATTGGACACGGCTGATTACGTGGTAAAGAGCCTCTGTCAGAGACTCTTTACCTAGATTGGAGTTGCGGTGTGTCAGACTGACACTCCGCAACAACGATCGCCCGCTTAATATCCTGAGGACGTCATATGATGCCCAGTCAGGATATTGAAACCACTTTGCCGACGTCATTCTGCTATATGGCGGGCGGTAAGTGGTTAAACTACATAGAATCAATAACCAATTTTCTTTATCGTACATCATGGGACACAGAGGCTCATAGTAATTACTAAGTGGATTATATCTCACCTTCAGGTGCTGGACACTGGTGTAATCAATTAGACAGGAAGTTTCCTCCCTATATAACCCCTCCCCTACAGGGAGTACCTCAGTTTTTTCGACAGTGTCTAAGGTGTTGGTCACGGTTAATGAGTGCTCCTAGATGGCCTGAACAGGGTCAGGGAGCTACGCTATCGGATCCATTCAAAGAGCCAAAACAAAAGCTAAAGTGGATGGTACCCAACACCTCCATACCGAAGAACGAGGTTTTGCCTGTAATGCTTCTCTTAGGAGAGCTGGGCCCTGAGATCCAGCACCTTGGTCACATTGCTATACCACAGGTTTGCTCTGGCAGGGCGCTATACATGGCCCAAGGCAGTGGACCCTACGTACAGAGGGGACCCCGTCCTTGAAGGTCTGGCATGACACCAACCCGCCGTGATGGGTGAAGATTGGGTCGCTGTGATATTCCAGCAGTACCCTGCAGCGAGGAATGGTGAGTCTGCATTTGTTTGCAGTGTCTCTATTAAGAGAGCGATCTGACTGTCTGTTTCCCGGTGGCACTGGGAGCAGTGTGCTGTTCTATCATGCTTGTACTATGGCTCAGGCAGGCTGCTGTTTTTTCCACAGCCACTAGAGGGCGCAGATTTGCTCCTAGCCTATTGTTATTTTAGGCAGGAAGAAGAAGGGCAGCCATTACCATGTGCTGACAGGTTGGACGGTCTTGGAGACAGAACAGTGGGCCGTGAGTGTGTGAGTGCCAGCTTGGGAACAGGTACAGACAAGTCATGATTAAATGCTGCATATTTTCTGCCTATCCATGGGGCATGTACAAGCTGTAAGTAGTAGATACACCCCTGGATGATTAGCAGTTCTCTTTAAAAGTGTCAAGTGCTTGTGGGCATGAACAGCATAATATATGTGCTTGCAGTTTTGAAATGCATGTTGTTATATTACATGTTTGAAAGGTTTGAGCATAGTGCATATGTGCTTGGTATCCTACAGGTATAAGTATAGGACCAACTGCAGTTGAGCAAGTTCTTGCTTGCTAAAATTGTACAGTTGCTAAATCCACACAGATGGAGATATCAAGAGACTAAAAACTTTTTTGGGACTTTAAAGGCACAACTGTAGTGAGCTACACAACGTATATAAAAAAGGTTAAAGGGGTTGTAAAGTTGTTTTTTTTTTTTTTTTTTAAATAACAATCATGTTATACTTACCTTCACTGTGCAGCTCGTTCTGCACAGAGTGGCCCCGAACCTGGTCTTCTGGGGTCCCTCGGCGGCTGTTTCAGCTCCTCCCCGCAAGCATTTACCACCTTCATGCGAGCTCCCTCGCACGGTGGTGAGTGCTTGCGGGCGCGCTCCCGTGATACAGCTGGCGGCTATAGCCGCTCGCTGTATCACTCGGCCCCGCCCCCCGGCGCGCCGCGTCATCGGATGTGATTGACAGCAGCGCGAGCCAATGGCTGCGCTGCTTTCAATCCATCCACTGCAGCCAATCAGCGACCAGGCTGAGCTGCAATGAAGCTGACGAGGACGAGGAGCGAAGATTCGAGGCGTCAGGTAAGTAAAACGGGGGGCCTGGGGGCGGCGGTACTGTCAAAAGTTTTTTCACCTTAATGCATAGAATGCATTAAGGTGAAAAAATTTTTACCTTTACAACCCCTTTAAATTTTATTTATCATATACAAAAAACACACAAAAAGAATAGACAAGGCATTATTTAAAAACATATCGGATCTAGACATACATAGCATATCCTAACACCATAAAGGATCCTATCCTGCAGTTGAGTATGTATCCCTAGGTAATCATGTATGATTATAATCCAAATAAAGGAAAAAGGGTTAACTTCCCCTAACACGGTTGAAATTGGGGGAGCACTGCAGGTCTGGTATTCCCAAAATGGTGTATTCTCCAAATGCTCATTGCTCTACATGTTTCACGTTGACAAGGAACGCTTCTTCAGGAGCTAGAGGTTCTATTAAAATTATGTACAGAGAAAGAAAAACATGTGTCAAAGTCACAATATTTTAAAAGACTATTCTCAGTGAATGTATAATGAGGACAAAGTGTTACATGAAAAAGTAATAACTTGGTAAGAAGAGGGAGAGGGACGGCGCCCCTAAGTGGCAAGGCATGGCAGAGGACCTATAAAAGATGGAGGTCTCAAGTGGTAGGACAGCATAAGGCAGCGGTCTAGGACAGCCCATACAGATGGATACCCACAGCCCACTGAGAGACATAAAAAAAAAAAAAAAAAAATCCACACAGATGCTGATATGCTTAGTTGCTAAAATCACACAGTTGCTAATACGCACAGATGCTGATATGCACATTTGCTAAAATCGCACAGTTGCTGGTACGCACAGATGCTGATATGTACAGTTGCTAAAATCACACTGTTGCTAGTACGCAAAGATGCTGATATGTACAGTTGTTAACATACACAGATGCTGAACTGCACAGTCACAGTCGTCTATACATACGTTCACTAATTTCTATCAGGTGAATGTAAGACGGCAAGAGGATGCCGCTTTTGGCGCAGTATACTACAGGCAGCAGTATAGGTCCTCGCATTTGTGTCTCCCTACCCTCACTAAGCATTGCTTTAGGACATCCCACTTAGTAATTACTATGAGCCTCTGTGTCCCATGATGTACGATAAAGAAAATAGGATTTTTATAACAGCTTACCTGTAAAATCCTTTTCTCTGAGTACATCACGGGACACAGAGCTCCCGCCCCTCTTGTGGGACACATTGTTTTGCTACAAAAACGGAGGTACTCCCTGTAGGGGAGGGGTTATATAGGGAGGAATCTTCCTGTCTAATTGATTACACCAGTGTCCAGCACCTGAAGATGAGATATAACCCACTTAGTAATTACTATGAGCCTCTGTGTCCCGTTATGTACTCCAAGAAAAGGATTTTACAGGTAAGCTGTTATAAAAATCCTATTTTCAAGAGGCATATAAATCACAGGCAAAGATTAGCTGCAATAAGACCCTATACCAGTGGTTCTCAACTCCGATCCTCAGGACCCACTAACAGGCCAGAAGTATTACCTTTGGGAGATGCAGACTAGAATACTGCAATCACTAAGCAGAAAATGATATCCCCTGTGATGTATTTCAGTTATCCTGCAAACCAGGCCTGTTATTGGGTTCCGAGGATTGGGTTCCGAGAACCACTGCCCTATACCATCAAGCAATACAACTTCTGCCCCATGGAAGACATACCCAAGGAACCAAAGACAAAAGTCCAGCAATCATAAACTGGCAAGATATCTAGCTAGCAAGCACATCCAATATTACCACTCTCCATAGGTGGCCTCCAGTCAAGGTCTCCCAATCAAGTCTCTAGTCAAGCCTACCCTCAAGTCTCTCCCCCCATCAAGTCTCCAGTCCAGCTTTCCCAAAGTGTCACTTCTCTGACATTATTATACCAGTTCCCTCCATTTGGCTTATGACACAATCATAACTTTCTCAAGAAAGGATGGAACTGTAGTCCTACTTTGCTATTGATGCTTATCCCATATTAATTACAATTGACCCGATGTCTACAGCATATGTACATTTGTTTAGTCTGCCATCTTCCTAGACTTTTGGGTAAACAGTTCTCAAATTAGCATGCTAAAGCCCTAAAACCAAATGGAGACACCTAGTCACCACCTTTTTTCACCCACCCTCTAAAGACAAAGAGGCAATCTTACAATGTTTTTACAATGCCTAACGTTTGGCTTTGACAAACTAATGAAGGCAGGAAAGACTAGTTCTTTTAAGAAACAGGAGGCAATCTTGTCCCGTATAGCAGTGGTCATCAACCTTGTCCTCAGGGCCCACTAACCTTTTGTAGGAATTATGCTACATTTCCTGCTCAAATCTTGTTACTAGAGTGATGCCACTTTACCAGTAGGAGCAAGCTACCATTTTACCAAAATCAAATTGCGATTATGTTATTAGACAGATACTACATCCTTTAGATACTGTAGTTGTATGCCAAGGTTGTTGTGCCCACGTATCTTAATCTCAGTGCAACAAGCAGGAGCTATTATACCACATAACAGAATTAGTGTTTTCCTTCATACATCTTATGCTAAGATCAAATTCAACAGTATAGTAACTAGGTTTTTCTGATATTTGGGAACATATTTAAACCATTAGTGCATTTCTGCATTGTACCACTTCTAATGTCCCAATTGGTGTTGCTGGAATATTTTTCTACTTCAAAGGCCTGGCCATTGTTTTTCCTTATCACATATAACATGGATTGTAAACAGAAGCCTTATATGGATTCTTCAATCAGGCTGCACCTAATATTCACTTGCTGGGTGTAGTGACTGACCAATTAGGGAGCATTACATTAGTCACTGTACAGAAAGAAGAGGGGATATAATGAATTGTTACCAAGCTTGCTGGCTCTCTATATCCTGGGACACAAAAGCACTCAGTATGACCAGAACTGTAACAGAAAGGTAAACCAACTCCATAATTGTACTGTAGATTGCATTGTAAATATGTATTTGTCTGTAATTTGTAAATATCATGTAACACGCGACTCACGAATTTCGTGGTCATAGAATAATTTCCCCCACTCATGTCTTTGTGCACCCTTTGATGACTGGAGTGTATTCACATATACACTTCAAAAGAGAAGTTTGGGATTTAAAAAAAATATATATACTCGCCTAGGTGAGGAGTTTAGAGCAGTGTTGCAAACCTACTAGATTGAAATTTACTGACACGAGACCCAAAATTTACTGGCACAGCCAAGTTTTTACTGGCATTTCCAAAAGTTACAAAATTACAAGTGCAAATTTCAATATTTAGGTACAAACAAATACAAAATGCAATTAGCAATGTGATTTAAGGTAGATATTAAGGCAAAAAACATATTTCTTATTTTATTTTCCATATAGTAAGTAAGTAGCTTAGGGATAGGACTCAGGGCAAGAAATTACAATGGGCGGCACACACACATGAAATAGACACTCACAATGACACTGACAGCAGTGTGCAGCATCACAGATGATGATGACACCTCACTGACACGACACGTCCCCTCCTGAGTCACAGTGACAGTCTCTTTCCATGCCAGGTGGTCCCTTTGGTCTACTCCAGTCCAAACAGCACTGACAGTCCCGTTCCCGGCTTGCCTTGCTCCTGTACCCCGGGAACTGAACAGGAGGCTCTGGCCGCTCCGCTCAACTCCCCTGCACCATGACATCATACGACACACTCAGGCACCATCGGCCCCGCCCGAACACACTGTAATAGGCACTTGGATGGTCTTGGCTGGCTTCAAGCATCATAGCTATATTTTTAACTACCATTCTTTTCCGGTTACTGGCAGGAGAAAAGTGCCTGTTTTTTACTGGTTGCTAGGGATGGGCTATCTGTTCGAGTCGAACATTGGCTCTTCGACCGTTCGCCGAACAGCGAACAATTTGGGGTGTTCGTGGCAAATTCAAAAAGGCACAGAAACACCCTTTAAAAGTCTATGGGAGAAATCTAAAGTGCTAATTTTAAAGGTTAATGAGCAAGTTATTGTCATAAAAATTATTTGGGGACCCGGGTCCTGCCCCAGGGGACATGTATCAATGCAAAAAAAGTTTTAAAAACTACCGTTGTGTGAAACAATAAAAGTTAAATATTCCTTTAAATTTCGTACCTGGGGGGTGTCTATAGTATTCCTGTAAAATAGCGCATGTTTCCCGTGTTTAGAACAATCCGAGAGCAAAATGACATTTCTAAAGGGGAAAAAAAGTCATTTAAAAGTGCTAGCGCTAGTGCCGGCTATTATTGAATTGTCGGTCCCGACAATGCATATACAAGTCATTGAAAAATAAAAAAATATGCGTGGGGGGTCCCCCAAAATTCCATTACCAGACCCTTCAGGTCGGGTATGGATATTAAGGGGAACTCCACGCCAAAATTAAAAAAAAATGGCATGGGGTTTTCCCCAAAAATCCATACCAGTCCCTTATCCAGGCATGCAACCTGGCAGGCCGCAGGAAAAGAGGGGGGGATGAGAGAGCGCCCCCCCCCCCCTGAAGCGTACCAGGCCACATGCCCTCAACATGGGGAGGATGTCCCCATGTTGATGGGGACAAGGGCCTCATCCCCACAACCCTTGCCCGGTGGTTGTGGGGGGTCTGAGGGTGGGGGGCTTATCGGAATCTGGAAGCCCCCTTTAACAAAGGGGACATCCAGATCCCGCCCCCCCCATGTGAATTGGTAAGGGGTACATTGTACCCCTACCATTTCATAAAAAGAAAGTGTCAAAATGTTTAAAAAAACACATGAGACGGCTTGGGACAAGTCCTTTATTAAAAATAAATAAATAAAAGAGATTCCAGCGATGTAATCCATTAAATCCATGCTCCTACTCCAGCGATGTAATCCAGTTCTCGATCTCCTCCAGCGATGGATGATCTCTAATGCGAATTGGATGCAGGAGACTGTGACCTGCTCTCAATGGTTCACACACCTCCGGGGCAGATGCGATCTGCACTGAAAAAGGGTTCTGTGCGTCTTTGGCTCCGTTGCAGGCAAAAATTCGGACCTGTTTCGCCCCTAAAACGGAGAACAGGGACGCACCAGACCCCCCCGCTATGAGCCACAGCTAGTGTGAACCCAACCTTAAGCCCACCACAAAGCATGTATAAAATGTAAAGATGTTAAAACAGGCTACATAACAGCGCCTCAATCCCTGTCAACTGCCCTCTGAAAAGTGATCCACTGCAGAGTGCTCTTCAGAGGTCTGTATAAAATATGCCAAGTGTGGTGGAGATGACCTTATGGGTATGAATGAAAGGGTCTCGAGTCAATGTATGTTAAGCAATGTAGCAAACCATTAAAGATGATTGCAGGAGGTTAGGCTGAGGAAGAAGCAACATACTGAAATGTGTTCCCATCTCCCAGCGCAAACCCAGCAGTGTCAGGCTTCTTCTCTGTCTGAGCTCTGGCATCCATCCCTGGTCGGAATGTCTTCCTGCAGCAGTGGTTCACCCTTGCCTGTGTTCCTCTCTTTTTCTGCTTAGCACAAGCTCTTCTTTTGTGAGTGCATTTGTAATCAATAATAAACATTATTCAGTTTGTTTATTACACTATGGAGGTTGCACTTGTCTTTTCCCTTATAACAAATAGCTTTGTTGTGCAGTTTGTATTCAATTGGTAGCCTACCGGTAAAATATTAGGAAACACATAACTTTAGGTTTATGTTTTAAAGGATAAATATAATATAGCATTTGTACATGAGTAGTCCAGATCCATGAATATGAGATGGAATTGGCTGTGGTTAAAAATGTCTAAGGATGAAGCTACAGTTTATATTAAACAAGATATTTCTTGCATCAGATAAAGTGCATGTATGCAAATCAATAGGAATTGATAGTGCAGCACAAAAGATTGTAATGAACATAATTATAGTAAGCAGAAGCAGTGTTTAGAAAATGTGCTAGCTGTAGCTAATATTGGTAAACTAATGCCAGGCATGCATACATAGTTGCCAACATTTGAAAATAGTTTTTAGGGGCACTTTTTTCTCTGTCGAGAGAGCCTCTGTGGGTGGGGCATAACTGTAATTATGGGTGGGGCATTCATATATTATGGGTGTGGTTATACAAAAAGCTAGAGAAGTAATAGAGAATAAAAACTTCACTCTTATGTCCCGTACACACGGTCGGACATTGATCGGACATTCCGACAACAAAATCCTCTGATTTTTTCCTACGGATGTTGGCTCAAACTTGTTTTGCCTACACACGGTCGCACAAAGTTGTCGGAATTTCCGATCGCCAAGAACGCGGTGACGTCAAGCACGTACGACGAGACTAGAAAAGGCTGGTTCAGAACCAAGCGCGGCACCCTTTGGGCTCCTTTTGCTAATTTCGTGTTAGTAAAAGTTTGGTGAGAGACGATTCGCGCTTTTTCAGACTTTTTCTGCCGTTCAGTTTGTGCTTGTGGGTTTGTATCTGCTCTTCAGTGCATGCAGTCAGTTCGTATCGGAGTTTTCTGTGCGATCTTGTCCGCTCGTTGCTGTTTTTCAGGTCGCTCTTCACAGGCCTTGCTGTTCTTCAGTGCGTTCTGTTACTTCGTTCTGAGCAGCCGACCGTTTTCTAGCCATGTTTCGTATGCGTACTCCTCGTAGAGTTCGTGCTGTGCGGGGGCTTGGTGTTGGGGTCCTGACCTTGACACAAGTCCAGTCCATGAACAGGGTGGGGAGGAGTTCATGGACCAAGAATTGGTTGTTTCAGCGTGACCAGTTCTGTCATATGCCTTTGCTCCGTGAGATCCGTGAGAATAATCCTGATGATTTCAGGAACTTTCTCCGGATGACGGACCCCGTGTTTCACCGTTTGTTGGCTTCGCTGACCCCCTATATCAGCAGGCAGGATACCTGCATGAGGCAAGCCATAACTCCGGAGCAGAGGTTGGTCGCTACGGTATTTGGCCACAGGGAGAAGCCTGCAGGACCTCATGTTCTCGACAGGCATCTCCCCCCAGGCTCTTCTTTGTGGACATTTACTGCTTGTGTTTGTTTTAGCTGACCCTGACAGAAATGTGTGGAGTCCAGAAAATGTCGTGATTGTGTAACCTTATACAAAGCACTGTTGGCTGTTATTTACTAAATGCAAAGACACATTTCACTACAAGTGCACTTGCAACTGCACTGAAACTGCACTTGTAGTGCAAAGTGGATTTGCCCTTAGGAAATAACCCCCATTTTCTCCTAAAACAACAATCACATCACCCCAAAAGTGTTGTAGCGTTGAGACAATAATCCACACATTCTTGATGAACAATCTTTTTAATACCAGCACAATCACATGCGCATTTACCAAAGGTTTTTCTGACAAACCGACATGTTTGTTGTATAACATATTTTGTGGTGTCATTATCCAAAATCAAAATGTGCATTTTATAGAAAACAGGCCTGTGTAAAACCCACAAGAAAGACACAAATCTTGATCTTACAAAGTTCACATTTGGTAGAACTTGAAGGCAATATCAGACATGAGTATTTAGGAACTGTGTTTGATATTGCGTTCAGATGGGGGGAAATCACCCCTGGAAAAGCCAAATTTGGAAGATGCACACAAATTTCACAATGTCAACATGTGCTATCTGCCATCAGGGGGGATCAAGGGACGTGTTTTGGGGGAGCAAGCCCTTCCTCAACGCTACTTTATTATTGAGGAAGGGGTTGCACCCCCAAAACGCATCCATTGATCTCCCGTGATGGCAGATAGCACATGTTGGCACACTGTGTGCATCCTCCAATTTTGGCTTTTGGAAAAATCACAAAAACATTTCGCACATTGTAGCACACAAAAGAAGAAAGTGATTTGGAGGGGCTTTAAACTCGCCCCAAAACATCAATGATGTTTTTATATTTTGGGATAACATCATTGATGTTTTGCTTGATGTTTTCCAATTGTAAATTACACCCCATGATCTCCCCGATCAGGATCTGGGCACTTTCTGATGTGAAAGGATCTTCATCCACAACCTCACGATCACCTAAAAAGAGAGGAACCCCAAAATAAATTAGGTTTGCAAAAAAATGCCGCCATCCATCTCATATCTGAGCCTGTGGTCGCAGACACTCACCTGTTGTGGTGACTACTTCCACCACGTCTTCTTCCTCCTGCTCAGCTTGTGTTGGGGGGATTACCCCTTCTTCCAGAGGGGGGGCCCTGGTCTCCTCGGATGAGGGGTGTCCTCTGAGTCTTTTCTCCCCTATGTAAAACAAAAATGGTATACTTAGCACACAGATATTTAATGTCAGAACTATAAAGATGAAACATTGCTTGGAAGTGGGGTACAATTGTCTATTTTAGCCGAGTTCCAAGATGTAGCTTTTTTAGTGTCCTTTGTCAAGCTGCAATACTTTACCTGTTTTGTACAAGCTTCACAGATGGAGACCCCCCTATAGTATACACTGGAGCACCTGTGTGGCCCCCCTAATAAAAATGGTGTTCTGGGGTCCCACACTAGTGCTCCAGTGTCCAGATGTGAAAACAGCTGCTCAGTGTCCTCTCCTTACACACAATCTAGTTTGCATTTCATTCTAGTAACAAAGCCATCTACACAACCCAATTCTTTGAAGACAAGTATAGGGCGTCAAAATGGTGGCCAAATGCATATGGGCTAAACAATGGTATTTTATAGTCCGAAAAAAAAATGTGTGATCCGAACGAATAATGTGCACATGAACATGAAAGTTGCCATTTTAAACTGTACAACAGTTCCTAAAAGCACATGGAGCAGCACGAACGTAATAAACACAAGAACAATAGGAACACAGCACAACTACTTACTTTTTTGCAGCACTCTCCGGATCTTTCTGTACTGCTCATGTTCTCGTAATTTCAGGTCCGACCACCGCTTCCTGAGCTCATCTTTCGATCGTCGTACCCCGAATTTCCGGTGCAGACTCCTGACCACTTTCGCCATGATCTTGGCCTTTCGGACATTGTGGTTGGGGGAAGGCCCAGACTTTCCATCATAGTCGGCCTTCTTCAGGATGTCCACCATTTCCAACATCTCCCCAAAGGACATATTTGAGTCCTTAAATCTCCTTCTGGATCGGGACGTTTCAGGCTCCGGCCTTTCCTCCTCCTCCTCCTCCTCGTTGCTGTACTTAGCACGATCCTGCTGTCTCTCCGCCATGTGCTCTTCCTCCACTGCGCCGAACGAAAAGGGGCGGGGAATAGAATAGAAAGAACGTCAGGGGCGGGCGGAGTTATACGCATGCGCAGTGTGCATAAATCGTAACGCGCGCGTCTTACGTACGATCTGTGAGCGGAGGAAGGAGCATCGGAGACGCCGATCGTGCTAACGAAGGTAGGATCTAAACTTGGGCCTATACTGCTTCGAAATTGAAGCCTATATTGTAACAAGATTAGGGGAGTTTGGCCTGACATTAGGGTTTGTCTTGTGTTGTGTCTTGCAGAGAAAATGGATGGGTTCAATGACCACAATTTCCTGCCCCTGTTCATTGACAAGTACAGGGAGCTGCCCTGTCTGTGGCAAGTGAGACATCCCCACTATAACCACAAACAGAAGAGGCAGGCAGCGCTGGAGAAACTGTTGGATTTGGTGAAGCCGGTGGTCCCCACAGCAACCATCCCTTATTTAAAAGCTAAAATTGGGGGCCTGAGGAGCACTTATCTAAGGGAGCGCAAGAAGGTCACAGATTCCCAGAGGTCCGGAGCTGCAGCAGATGACGTTTATGTCCCCAGACTGTGGTACTACAAGAGACTGCGATTTCTGTCAGACCACACTGAAGTCAGGGAATCGCTCTCCACTCTTCCTTCCACCCTTCCTTCCATCCCAGCTGAGGCTTCTGATGTCCAACCTGTGCCTTCCAGCCAGGAAGAAGTGGAGGAGCCCAGCTGGAGTCAGGTATAGCATTCCTCTACAGATTTCTGGGCAATAAATAAATGATGTTTACTAGATGTTATTATTGATCACTAATTGCTGATTAAAAAAAGTGTTTTACATATCAATAGACAGTAGTGGGCACCCAAAATTGGGACAAGAATGCAAAATGCTGGGCTCAGAAGGATAGTCTGTTATATTTGTTAACATTCAATTTGCAGCAGTCAGGAGGTGAAAATTGTGTGTGATTGATGAAAACAATACTAAAACTATGTCCCTTTTTCATACACAGGAAGACCTCAGCCAGGAGGAGGCTGTGGAATGTGGCAGCCAGGAGGAGGCGGGGATTAGTGGCAGCCAGGAGGAGGCGGGGATTAGTGGCAGCCAGGAGGAGGCGGGGCTAAGTGTCAGCCAAGAGAAGCCTGGGACAAGTCGCAGCCTGACTGAGTCTCAGGTCCCTCCCCTCCGCCTTCCATACAAAAGGGCCAGGAAGGCCACTCCCAGTCCTGTGCAGGATTCAGTGTACAGGCTGATCCAGGAGGCTTCGGCGTCCCTCAGAGCCTTCCCCAGTCCTGCAGAGGCCTTTGCCTGCATGGCTGCCACCAAATTGCTGGGCATGCAGGAGGGCCAACGCAAGATTTCTGAGGAACTGATTTATAAAGTCCTTCGGAAGGGGTAGAGTGGGGAACTGACACACAAGACTGATGTCATGGAGAGGGACGATCCTCCTCCTCCTCCTCCTCCTGCTGCCACAACTCCACCACCACAGCCAAAGGCTGGAAGGAAGCGTGGAAAGAAGACCTGAGAGTGATGACCTGGGTTCTGAAGTAGAATAGTAAAGTATCGAACCAGGCAGAACTTCAGCAATGCAGGTTTATTAACAGCTGATAACATACAGGTTTATGTTCAAAATATTACAATATACAGGTCTAATTTATACAGTTTCTTACAATGCATGCATATTAGATATAAATATTCTTATCCTCTAACCAAATTGAAAAGATTGTGAAGTGTTCTCACCTTGAACCAGAATGGGTCTTTACTGCCAATTCTTGGGAACCTCTCACCTGATAGGGACCAGCCTGATCTGCTGATGGTCTGGTCCCCTCACAGAGTTCTGGGTTCCAGCTCGACCAAGTTCTTGAGGGAAATTCACCTGAGACCACATTCTGGAACAAGTTAAGAAGTCTTCTCTGACTCGTACGAGGAGACAAGTTGTGGACAGATACTTGCCCATTGGTTCTGACCTCTATGACCCGTGCAATAGGGCAGCATACATAGAGTTCAGCCTTATGAGCTCCTATCTGACTTGTCCGAGGGGACAAGTTAGGACAGATACTTGCCCATTGGTTCTGACCTCTATGACCCGTGCAATAGGGCAGCATACATAGAGTTCAGCCTTATGAGCTCCTATCTGACTTGTCTGTCTAACATTAGCAGAGCTTGCATTTATATACTCCTTTACAAGTCTTATCTCAACTTATCTCTTACATATGATTGGTCGCTAAGATCTACATCAAAGTAACCAACCATAAATCTGACACCTGTTCTACAACCAGATAAACTTAATTATTCCCAAAATTCCTATATGTTCATTAAAGTGATTTATAACTGTTTTTGTCCAATTAAAAACACCTGTATAGAGACAGTCTGGCACCCAGCTGTGTTATCAAACTCTCCTTATCTTCATAAGTTTTAGCTAAGTTCAAGAATGACAGATTTATGCCATTTGGGAAAATGAACTTTCAATAACCCCACCAGATGTGTTATATGTCTCACTATATGTATTTATTTTAACAGTTTTAATGAGGGCACAAGCAGACCTTTGTTTGACCTTGTCAAACTTAATTTAATGTTCTGTACATAACTTTCCTGTATTCCACCTAATTATTTTAACCACCTGTTTTCTTATCTGTCTTATCTTATCTGAGACAATTCTTCATAACTTGAATCTATTCTAATGAACTTTCATCCAGTAGACTCATCTTAATACATTTTCGAGAACACCTGTTTACAAGTACTTGTCATAAAGCAGAGGTCATTTAAAGTTCAACACTTAAAAATGAAGACTTTCTAAATCTGGAAAACACAGTATACATTATTAAAGATTAACAATTGTTGCTTTACTTATTGAATAATAATATTGATAAAACCACTACTATATAATAATATAAATAATAATAATAATAATAATAATTATCAATAAAATATATGCAAATCAATATATACAATATGAAATACATTGGCTAATATCAGATTCCACAACATTTCCCCCCTGTTGAGGCTTCACACAAGCCTCACAGCAATTACAATACAGATCACCCACCATGTCCTTCAGAGACCCCATACACCCGACACTTATCACAAATTGTCCAAAAAATAAAAACAAATCAGTCCAAAAAATAAAAATAAATAAATCAGTCCAAAAAATAAAAAATAAATAAATAAATCAGTCCAAAAAATAAATAAATAAATCAGTCCAAAAAATAAAAATAAATAAATAATTCAGTCCAATCAAAAACACTGCATCTTCTTCTGTAGCTGCAAAGTCCTTCTCCATATGTGGCACGGAAAACATAGTTGTCAGTCTCAGTGGCATCGTGATCATTCTTGCCACAAACTTCTTGCAACAGGCAACAGTTACTCAGCAACATCACATCAAGGATAACAGGGAAGAGGAACAATCCGTTCAGTTAGTGAATGAAAGCCAAGTATGTGGTCCCAAGGAGCATTCAGCAGACTCAGTCCCATAAGGCTCTGCCTTTTCCTGCATAGGTCTTTTCAGCTTAGCCAAGTGCTTGATGTGTCTGGAGAGATCTCCTTCATCATCATTTGCTGGTCCAGTATCATAGCACAAGCTGCTTTGGATGCTGTAAGACACAAGTTCAGTGCATACCTGTTCTGCAAGGATACAAGTCTCAGATTTTCCAGTTCCTCCTTTTATGCATGAAATCCTTCCTTTGTAGCAATTAACATTTGTAACAAGTTGCATCATGTCTTCTGCGATCACCCGATATTTGTCTGGATATAAAATACACTTCAAAAATATAGTTATAAAAAATAAAAATAAAGTCAGTGTCAGGATACAATAGGACTCTGGCAAGCATTTCAGGGCAACCTACAAAGCAATGGCTCCTACACTCTCATCTTATCTAATAACTTAATTTAGTGTGTTCCTTTTATTTCTACAACATCCGCTAAAATAATATACATGTATCTATATAGTTTTATCATAATACAATACTCTTACAATATTAATAATATTTATTATTATAAATCCCTTGAAGCGAAGATGTTTTCACTACAAAGTATTTTATATAGACTATTCTTTTACATTTCCCAACCTATACTATTTCCCATACAATAATTGTAAAATTCTTATCATTTCTTAACCTTAAGTCCAGAAATTTCATTAGTTTTAATTTTGTAGTCTTCCCACAGAGTTTACTAAACCCAAAACCATTTCACTTTTTGTCCATCCCTGCACATACTATACTGCAGAATGTTATACAATAACAGTCAGCATGGGTCTCTTCTGTCAGTCACTGCTGTACTGTCTAAGTCAGTAGCCTACCTCTTCTATGTCTTAAAACATGAATTAAAAAAAATCATAACAAATATCATAACATATCCTATAAAGCATCAATAGCATACAGTCTTTAGCGATAATGTCATACTCATTACATTACACCTCCCCACTTTTTTTTTTTTTTTTTTTTTTTCAAAAAATGATAAAACTATTTGTTTATAATGATTGAACATATACCCAAAGTGGAACTCTACTCACAAAAATGTGATAAAATAAGGTTCATTAGCAAGAAAAATACATTCCACATTAATTATTATGCTACCATTTTACTGAAGCCCAGAACCTTTGAGCAGCAGTAGAATTTCAGGCTGTCAGCAAACTGGCCTCTAGATTTTAATCAGTGCAAAAAATAGAGCACAACTGAGCCTGTGTAGAGCAGGGTGGAACAGTGGATTTTAAACAGTATAGACACTTATTTTTTTTACTGTGCTTCATAGCTACACCTGCAAAAGGGGTCAGCCTCAAGTAACCCAGCAGGAATTAATTTTCTAAACCAAAGTTCCACTTTAAGGTGTTCACAATAATAATACTTACAACATATATAACAAACAAAACAACAGTAAGTCTCTACATACAAAGTATCACATATAATTAATTAGAATTGTCCATTACTGAAATACTTCCAATGTCTTTGTCTGCAACAGTCTCTTGTATGTATTCCACTTGCACTTATGTGAATAACATTCATGATAATCTCACTCAGACTTTGACTACTATAGAAACTGAAAATGTCACTGTCGCAAATGTGGATCTAAATGGACACTTGAATTGTGAATTCTTCCACTTCCTTTTATGATCTTTAATGTACTTGCAGTCATCAAGAGTTACTGACATACATTCCTTTAGTGGCTTTGACTGGAACAAGAGATCACATCTAAAACAAGGATCTGTTTAGAAACAAAACTACACCAATTTGGTTAATTATTTTAAACACATGAACATTTTATCTCCCACTGTACAGCATGAAGTCTAAGCAACTATGATTTGCCTCTAGAACTCCTAAACTTAGTCACAAATCTATCCAAAGTTTCATATGGCCCAGCAAATTGTATTTAATTTGGTCTACAACAGCCCATACAACCTATCCACCAATGAATATGAGTGTGGACACAAGGTACTATCGTCTATGCCAAGCATAGAGCAAAATGGAACTGATTTTTCATAAAAATGGGTACAATTATCTGATATCAGTGCTGTATACACTCCAAGCCTGGGAAAAATTTCCCACATCAGACACTTAGCTGTTGTCTCGTACATTTGCATGACCATATGAAAAACTGTGATTTACTTTAAAAAGGAGCAGACATTTATTAAAGTATATCTATATCTACAGCTTTGTTCTTTCATTGCAATAAAGTCTATATACAGGCACACGAAATAGACTTTGAAGAACTACATTTTGTGAAACTACATTGTGATTGATTATAATTAAAAGGAAATCAAAATAAAATTACATTGTGATTTGTTCATAATTAAAAAGAAATCAAAATAAAATTACATGGTCACTTGCACAGTCTGTTAAATCTAAAGAGGTCAAGAAAATGTGCATTACTATGTCCCTTCCTTAAGAATAATTATATACAAATTTTATTGTTAATTAGATCATATTAATGCAGAGTGACCCTAATCCAAAAACTGACTTTGCCACCTGCAGTAGCATAACTAGGAACTTGAATAGTAAAAAATCAAAAGGAGTGAAATTTTACAAAGTATAACTTTACATATGGAAACGTGCTGGCTGCTCCTGGAATAAAGAAACAAATTATTTATTTAGGCAAACTAATAATCAACCTGATAATTACTAAATATTGTAATCAGGTAGGACAAAATAAGTTCTAGCCAATACCAATAAGGGACCTTGCTCACCAGAGCTTACAAGCTAAGATTAAAAATTAAGACTCTAATTATCTAATTCACCCCCCTGTATGTGCTACATATAGCACATATAATAAGATGGTAGCACTGTTGTTACCATGCATCACTCTTCACTATTCTTTTTAGAAAATAAGAAACAAAAATAAATTTGGAGTTCCCTTGTACCAAATAAATCCCATTACTATTTTTGTAATTACTACTAAGTAGGCAAATATATAAAGATGACAGTATACATAATACTGTACAATAAGATAGGGACATGACAAAATAAACAACAAAAGCTACAAGGGAGAATAAGCACCATACTTACAAGAGTGATACACTAAAAATAAAATTCACCTTGCACTACTGCAGTCCATAATATAAAAGACAGAATACCTATTATAACCTACAGTTTATATTCTAAAAAAAATCAACAAATGTTTAAGAATAAGAACGTATTCTGAGATTTTATTTATTTTCTGGTCATCTCATCCAGTTTCTGTCTAAAGGCACCTATACGTGCCCCTTTCATCTTGGTACAGAGCACTGAGATGAGCTGTCACAAAAAGTGATTCAATGCTTTTGCACATAAGCTCCTAAACACATACTGAAAAAAAAAAAAATACAGTATTTCGTCTAACATGTAAAACCTACAACTGTAAAATCTGTTAAGCATGACATTAATTACATTAGCGGCATTGAATTTATCTACAGATTTTTTTTTTTTTTTTTTTTTTTTTTTTTCAGAAGCAGTATGCTGGATACAAAAAAAATATGGGTGAACTTTGTGTCGTAAATTACTTAAAACAAACAACTTTCTTTTTTCTACAGTTTAAATAACTTCTAACTCCCTCAGCTCATTCATGGCGCTATCTAGCTGAGGTACATATTTAAAGAATATAAAAAAAAATAATGAATCGTGCCTTCAACACACACACTCACTCACTGCCAATAACATGTAGAACTTTGATGCTAAAGTCAATCAGTCACCATAGATGTATCAATCCCTAGCCTCTCCACGAAAGACACATACAATCATTCACTTAGGGATTCATTTCACACCTCATACAAAAAAAATCACACACACACACATTTAACTCATATAAATATAAATCCTCCTAACAAATACTAATAACAAGTGTCACAAAATCAAAGATATGACACAGAAAGTTCTAATTGTATTTGTATGGAAGATACATACCATTTCCCTATTCATCATACACTATGCAGAATTCAGCATCAGTTACATACTTCTTACAATTCACTCATAGAACTAACACACAGGGTCCTTTCACACCAACGTTTTTACAACCACTACAGAATTATTCTAACCTAATATGGGAGATGATCAGTCTCCCTCACACATACAATATTCCCTAACAGTCTACAAAGATTACAAAGAAATTAACTTACATTTGTGAACATTCATTAACAAAATGTCATTATCTTCTGTTTTCTATATAGCAATACAGTCACTCCACCTAGCAAAGTATGCATACACATGAACACAAATTCCTGACTATATATAAATATACAAATATTCACAGAATTATTAAAACTGACAGGTTAGTTAGTAATTACTTATGGACAGCAGTGCTCAGAGTAAAGCCAATAGGCACCGTACGCGCATACGTCTCCTTACCAAAATGCTTGTCTCAAGACACGAAAAACCGCCAAGCCCTGCTTGCCACGGCGATCAGGAATGTCTCAACCTGATCTTAACTCAGTTAGTACACAGACCGTTATAACAGATACATATAAACACATACACTTATAGCACAAAGACAATACATACCTTTTAACTTTGTTAACAAATGGAGCTCCAAAACCTTTACCTTATTTACCTGTCAGGACTTACCTCTCCTGACATTTCTAAACTCATGAGTATTATTTTACACCACAATTATTATGTTCAATAATATACAAAACAAAGGTACCTTTTTCTACTAGTAGCTACATATCAGTACTGTTTTTGTTTTTAACTTAGGCTTTCCAGGGGTCTGATAACCCCAAAGCCTCCTCCAGATTGATTGCCAATCCAGGATACCAACATGCATGTAAATTTAGGCAACTCAAGAACCTCTTCCAAATTGGACTTACCAGTCTAGGATACCAATTCTTCCAGAACTCTTGTAGGGCTAGCATACCAATCGAAAGTAAACCTCTTCTAGACCGATTTACTCGGTCTAGGATACCAACATGCATGTTAAAGGTAGGTTCTCCAGGGGTCAAAACATTTACCCCAAAACCTCGTCCAGACCTTTTGTAGGTCTAGGATACCAATCAAAATATACCTCTTCTAGACCGATTTACTCAGTCTAGGATACCAACATGCATGTTAAAGGTAGGTTCTCCAGGGGTCAAAACATTTACCCCAAAACCTCATCCAGACCTCTTGTAGGTCTAGGATACCAATCAAAATATACCTCTTCTAGACTGATTTACTCAGTCTAGGATACCAACATGCATGTTAAAGGTAGGTTCTCCAGGGGTCAAAACATTTACCCCAAAACCTCGTCCAGACCTCTTGTAGGTCTAGGATACCAATCAAAATATACCTCTTCTAGACTGATTTACTCAGTCTAGGATACCAACATGCATGTTAAAGGTAGGTTCTCCAGGGGTCAAAACATTTACCCCAAAACCTCGTCCAGACCTCTTGTAGGTCTAGGATACCAATCAAAATATACCTCTTCTAGACTGATTTACTCAGTCTAGGATACCAACATGCATGTTAAAGGTAGGTTCTCCAGGGGTCAAAACATTTACCCCAAAACCTCGTCCAGACCTCTTGTAGGTCTAGGATACCAATCAAAATATACCTCTTCTAGACTGATTTATTCAGTCTAGGATACCAACATGCATGTTAAAGGTAGGTTCACACAGAGAGTAGCTAGCCTTCTACAGGGGTACCCCTCTGGAAAAATTTTTCCATTTTTTTTTTTTTTTTTTTTTTTGTTTTGTTACCCAGGGTATTTCATCCTGTACAATACATTTTAAGGCATTCACAGTTGAGAAAACCCAACCTACCATCACAAAGATCTGCCTGGTGGACAGCGATACCCCAACAACAACCACCTGCCCCTCCTAGCGCTAGCAAAACACGGCACAACACAATGCAGAACTAATAATAGGTGTCTGCTAACCTGATATAAATTGCGCAAAATTGTGTTGAGCTCAGTGCCTCACCAGCATGGAGTTAGGCAAGATCGGAGTTGAGGTTATGCTGTCCCCGTACGGGCCACCAAATGAAGTAGAATAGTAAAGTATCGAACCAGGCAGAACTTCAGCAATGCAGGTTTATTAACAGCTGATAACATACAGGTTTATGTTCAAAATATTACAATATACAGGTCTAATTTATACAGTTTCTTACAATGCATGCATATTAGATATAAATATTCTTATCCTCTAACCAAATTGAAAAGATTGTGAAGTGTTCTCACCTTGAACCAGAATGGGTCTTTACTGCCAATTCTTGGGAACCTCTCACCTGATAGGGACCAGCCTGATCTGCTGATGGTCTGGTCCCCTCACAGAGTTCTGGGTTCCAGCTCGACCAAGTTCTTGAGGGAAATTCACCTGAGACCACATTCTGGAACAAGTTAAGAAGTCTTCTCTGACTCGTACGAGGAGACAAGTTGTGGACAGATACTTGCCCATTGGTTCTGACCTCTATGACCCGTGCAATAGGGCAGCATACATAGAGTTCAGCCTTATGAGCTCCTATCTGACTTGTCCGAGGGGACAAGTTAGGACAGATACTTGCCCATTGGTTCTGACCTCTATGACCCGTGCAATAGGGCAGCATACATAGAGTTCAGCCTTATGAGCTCCTATCTGACTTGTCTGTCTAACATTAGCAGAGCTTGCATTTATATACTCCTTTACAAGTCTTATCTCAACTTATCTCTTACATATGATTGGTCGCTAAGATCTACATCAAAGTAACCAACCATAAATCTGACACCTGTTCTACAACCAGATAAACTTAATTATTCCCAAAATTCCTATATGTTCATTAAAGTGATTTATAACTGTTTTTGTCCAATTAAAAACACCTGTATAGAGACAGTCTGGCACCCAGCTGTGTTATCAAACTCTCCTTATCTTCATAAGTTTTAGCTAAGTTCAAGAATGACAGATTTATGCCATTTGGGAAAATGAACTTTCAATAACCCCACCAGATGTGTTATATGTCTCACTATATGTATTTATTTTAACAGTTTTAATGAGGGCACAAGCAGACCTTTGTTTGACCTTGTCAAACTTAATTTAATGTTCTGTACATAACTTTCCTGTATTCCACCTAATTATTTTAACCACCTGTTTTCTTATCTGTCTTATCTTATCTGAGACAATTCTTCATAACTTGAATCTATTCTAATGAACTTTCATCCAGTAGACTCATCTTAATACATTTTCGAGAACACCTGTTTACAAGTACTTGTCATAAAGCAGAGGTCATTTAAAGTTCAACACTTAAAAATGAAGACTTTCTAAATCTGGAAAACACAGTATACATTATTAAAGATTAACAATTGTTGCTTTACTTATTGAATAATAATATTGATAAAACCACTACTATATAATAATATAAATAATAATAATAATAATAATTATCAATAAAATATATGCAAATCAATATATACAATATGAAATACATTGGCTAATATGAGATTCCACAACAGTTCAGTCTGGTCTGACAGAAGATGCAGTCTCTCGTATGACCACAGCCTGGGGACACAGATGTCATCTGCTGCTTTCCGGATCTCTGGGACTTCTGGACCACACTGCCCTCCCTTAGATATGGACTCCTCAGGCCACCAATTTTGCTTTTAAATAATTGATGTCTGCCCTGGGGGTCCAAGGCTTCGCCCACTTCTGCAATTTCTCCAGCGTTGCCTCCCTCTTTGTTTATAGTTGTGACCCCTTAATAAAATATTTTTAGGTAAATTCTACTCTCCTGTGTGTGTTTTCATCCAAAAAGGACAGTTTGTTGGTGAGTATTCAGGTACATTTCTAAAGTACAATGTGAAATTAACAAGGGACAACAACACCAAACAATCTCCTCCTACAGATTAAATAGAACAACATATCAATGGTGTTGTGGGAACTTGTCACAAAAAACACACAAACATTTTCGGGAGTACAAATCAAAATCACCAAAAAAAATAAAAAAATAAAAAGAGAAACACAAAAAAAGATTCTACATTAAAGTAAAAAAAAAAAAAAAATATGTTGTCAGATGTGAGAAATCAAAATATATTGAGGGAATCCCGATAAATAGTAACGAAAAAAGTTTGTGAGAAGTGTGTGTGAATATGAGCATCAAAACGACTTAATTCTTGTCACATTATAAAGAAGAAGAGAGTGCGCTGTATTAAACCATTTTTTACATTGCAGCGTGACGAAAGTGCTTTATCCATTACGAACGCTAAGTTTACCAGAACGAGCTGTCCCGTGTCGGAATTTCTTCTGAGCATGCGTGGCACTTTGTGCGTCGGAACAGGCCACACACGGTCGGAATTGACGCGATTGGATTTTGTTTTCGGAAAATTTTATCTCCTGCTGTCCAACTTTGTGTGTCGGAAAATCCGATGGAAAATGTCCGATGGCGTCCACACACGGTCGGAATTTCCGACAACACGCTCCGATCGGACATTTTCCATCGGAAAATCCGACCGTGTGTACGGAGCATTAGACATGTGCAATTTGTTTAATTACGAATCAAATTCAGACGAAATGTATGTTATTCGGAGATTCGGATGTATCCAAATGTCTGAATCACAATAGTAATGAATTTCAACTATTCCAAAATAAATTTTAATTTTTAATGAAACAACAAAATTCATTCTGCTTCCTCTGAGGCCCCGACAGTCTAGTACTCCATCTCCAGTTCTTCCACCCGAACAACTCGTCCCCAGCCAGGTTGACTCTAGGTATTTAACCACTTGACGACCGCCTCACGCCGATGTACGTCGGCAAAGTGGCACGGACAGGCAAAATCACGTACAGGGTACGTGATTTGCCTTCCGCGGGTGGGGGGTCCGATCGGACCCCCCCCCCCGGTGCCCGAGGCGGTCGTCTTTTGTCCAGCGGCGATCGGTGATGAGGGGGAGACCATCCGTTCGTGGCCCTCCCCTCGCGATCGCCGCCGGCCAATCGAATCATTCCTTTGCTGCTGTATGCTAAACAGCAGCAAAGGAAATGATGTCATCTCTCCTCGGCTCGGTAATTTCCGTTCCGGCCCGAGGAGAGAAGACTTCACTGTGAGTGCACAACACTACACACACACAGTAGAACATGCCAGGCACACAAAACACCCCGATCCCCCCCCCCGATCCCCCCCCGATATCCCCCCAATCACCCCCCCCCCCCCTGTCACAAACTGACACCAGCAGTTTTTTTTTTTTTTTTTTTTTTTCTGATTACTGCATAGTGTCAGTTTGTGACAGTTACAGTGTTGGGACAGTTAGTATTACCCCCCTTTAGGTCTAGGATACCCCCCTAACCCCCCCTAATAAAGTTTTAACCCCTTGATCACCCCCTGTCACCAGTGTCGCTAAGCGATCATTTTTCTGATCGCTGTATTAGTGTCGCTGGTGACGCTAGTTAGTGAGGTAAATATTTAGGTTCGCCATCAGCGTTTTATAGCGTCAGGGACCCCCATATACTACCTAATAAATGTTTTAACCCCTTGATTGCCCCCTAGTTAACCCTTTCACCACTGATCACCGTATAACCGTTACGGTTGACGCTGGTTAGTTTGTTTATTTTTTATAGTGTCAGGGCACCCGCCGTTTATTACCGAATAAAGGTTTAGCCCGGCGGTGATATGCGTCGCCCCAGGCAGCGTCAGATTAGCGCCAGTACCGCTAACACCCACGCACGCAGCATGCGCCTCCCTTAGTGGTATGGTATCTGATCGGATCAATATCTGATCCGATCAGATCTATACTAGCGTCCCCAGCAGTTTAGGGTTCCCAAAAACGCAGTGTTAGCGGGATCAGCCCAGATACCTGCTAGCACCTGCGTTTTGTGCCTCCGCCCAGCCCACCCAAGTGCAGTATCGATCGATCACTGTCACTTACAAAACACTAAACGCATAACTGCAGCGTTCGCAGAGTCAGGCCTGATCCCTGCGATCGCTAACAGTTTTTTTGGTAGCATTTTGGTGAACTGGCAAGCACCAGCCCCAGGCGTCAGGTTAGCGCCAGTACCGCTAACACCCACGCACGCAGCATACGCCTCCCTTAGTGGTATAGTATCTGAACGGATCAATATCTGATCCGATCAGATCTATACTAGCGTCCCCAGCAGTTTAGGGTTCCCAAAAACGCAGTGTTAGCGGGATCAGCCCAGATATCTGTTAGCACCTGCGTTTTGCCCCTCCGCCCGGCCCGGCCCAGCCCACCCAAGTGCAGTATCGATCGATCACTGTCACTTACAAAACACTAAACGCATAACTGCAGCGTTCGCAGAGTCAGGCCTGATCCCTGCGATCGCTAACAGTTTTTTGGTAGCGTTTTGGTGAACTGGCAAGCACCAGCGGCCTAGTACACCCCGGTCGTAGTCAAACCAGCACTGCAGTAACACGTGGTGACGTGGCGAGTCCCATAAGTGCAGTTGAAGCTGGTGAGGTGGCAAGCACAAGTAGTGTCCCGCTGCCACCAAGAAGACAAACACAGGCTCGTCGTGCCCATAATGCCCTTCCTGCTGCATTCGCCAATCCTAATTGGGAACCCACCACTTCTGCAGCGCCCGTACTTCCCCCATTCACATCCCCAACCAAATGCAGTTGGCTGCATGAGAGGCATTTTTATGTCCTCCCGAGTACCCCTACCCAACGAACCCCCCAAAAAAGAGGTAGTGTCTGCAGCAAGCGCGGATATAGGCGTGACACCCACTATTATTGTCCCTCCTGTCCTGACAATCCTGGTCTTTGCATTGGTGAATGTTTTGAACGCTACCATACACTAGTTGAGTATTAGCGTAGGGTACAGCATTGCACAGACTAGGACACACTTTCACAGGGTCTCCCAAGATGCCATCGCATTCTGAGAGACCCGAACCTGGAACCGGTTACCGTTATAAAAGTTAGTTACAAAAAAAGTGTAAAAAAAAAAAAAAATATGAAATAAAAAAAAATAGTTGTTGTTTTATTGTTCTCTCTCTCTCTATTCTCTCTCTCTATTGTTCTGCTCTTTTTTACTGTATTCTATTCTGCAATGTTTTATTGTTATTGTTATTGTTATTATGTTTTATCATGTTCGTTTTTCAGGTGTGTAATTATTTACACTTTACTGTGCTTTATTGTTAACCATTGTTAACCATTTTTTTGTCTTCAGGTACGCCATTCACGACTTTGAGTGTTTATACCAGAATAATGCCTGCAGGTTTAGGTATCATCTTGGTATCATTCTTTTCAGCCAGCGGTCGGCTTTCATGTAAAAGCAATCCTAGCGGCTAATTAGCCTCTAGACTGCTTTTACAAGCCGTGGGAGGGAATGCCCCCCCCCCCCACCGTCTTCCGTGTTTTTCTCTGGCTCTCCTGTCTCAACAGGGAACCTGAGAATGCAGCCGGTGATTCAGCCAGCTGACCATAGAGCTGATCAGAGACCAGAGTGGCTCCAAACATCTCTATGGCCTAAGAAACCGGAAGCTACGAGTATTTCATGACTTAGATTTCGCCGGATGTAAATAGCGCCATTGGGAAATTGGGGAAGCATTTTATCACACCGATCTTGGTGTGGTCAGATGCTTTGAGGGCAGAGGAGAGATCTAGGGTCTAATAGACCACAATTTTTTCAAAAAAGAGTACCTGTCGCTACCTATTGCTATCATAGGGGATATTTACATTCCCCGAGATAACAATAAAAATGATTAAAAAAAAAAATATGAAAGGAACAGTTTAAAAGTAAGATTAAAAAAGCAAAAAAATAATAAAGAAAAAAAAAAAAAAAAAAAAACACCCCTGTCGCCCCCTGCTCTCGCGCTAAGGCGAACGCAAGCGGCGGTCTGTCGTCAAACGTAAACAGCAATTGCACCATGCATGTGAGGTATCACCGCGAAGGCCAGATCGAGTGCAGTAATTTTTCCAGTAGACCTCCTCTGTAAATCTAAAGTGGTAACCTGTAAAGGCTTTTGAAGGCTTTTAAACATGTATTTATTTTGTTGCCACTGCACGTTTGTGCGCAATTTTAAAGCATGTCATGTTTGGTATCCATGTACTCGGCCTAAGATCATCTTTTTTATTTCATCAAACATTTGGGCAATATAGCGTGTTTTAGTGCATTAAAATTAAAAAAAGTGTGTTTTTTCCCCAAAAAATGCGTTTGAAAAATCGCTGCGCAATTACTGTGTGAAAAAAAAAATGAAACACCCACCATTTTAATCTGTAGGGCATTTGCTTTAAAAAAATATATAATGTTTGGGGGTTCAAAGTAATTTTTTTGCAAAAAAAAAAAACTTTTTCATGTAAACAATAAGTGTCAGAAAGGGCTTTGTCTTCAAGTGGTTAGAAGAGTGGGTGATGTGTGACATAAGCTTCTAAATGTTGTGCATAAAATGCCAGGACAGTTCAAAACCCCCCCAAATGACCCCATTTTGGAAAGTAGACACCCCAAGCTATTTGCTGAGAGGCATGTCGAGTCCATGGAATATTTTATATTGCGACACAAGTTGCGGGAAAGAGACAAATTTTTTTTTTTTTTTTTTTTTTTTTGCACAAAGTTGTCACTAAATGATATATTGCTCAAACATGCCATGGAAATATGTGAAATTACACCCCAAAATACATTCTGCTGCTTCTCCTGAGTACGGGGATACCACATGTGTGAGACTTTTTGGGAGCCTAGCCGCGTACGGGATCCCGAAAACCAAGCACCGCCTTCAGGCTTTCTAAGGGCGTGAATTTTTGATTTCACTCTTCACTGCCTATCACAGTTTCGGAGGCCATGGAATGCCCAGGTGGCACAAAACCCCCCCAAATGACCCCATTTTGGAAAGTAGACACCCCAAGCTATTTGCTGAGAGGTATAGTGAGTATTTTGCAGACCTCACTTTTTGTCACAAAGTTTTGAAAATTGAAAAAAGAAAAAAAAAATGTTTTTTCTTGTCTTTCTTCATTTTCAAAAACAAATGAGAGCTGCAAAATACTCACCATGCCTTTCAGCAAATGGCTTGGGGTGTCTACTTTCCAAAATGGGGTCATTTGGGGGGGTTTTGTGCCACCTGGGCATTCCATGGCCTCCGAAACTGTGATAGGCAGTAAAGAGTGAAATCAAAAATTTTCACCCTTAGAAATCCTGAAGGCAGTGATTGGTTTTCGGGGTCCATTACGCGGCTAGGCTCCCAAAAAGTCCCACACATGTGGTATCCCCATACTCAGGAGAAGCAGCTAAATGTATTTTGGGGTGCAATTCCACATATGCCCATGGCCTGTGTGAGCAATATATCATTTAGTGACAACTTTATGGAAAAAAAAAAAAAAAGTGTCACTTTCCCGCAACTTGTGTCAAAATATAAAATATTCCATGGACTCAATATGCCTCTCAGCAAATAGCTTGGGGTGTCTACTTTCCAAAATGGGGTCATTTGGGGGGGTTTTGTGCCACCTGGGCATTCCATGGCCTCCGAAACTGTGATAGGCAGTGAAGAGTGAAAGCAAAAATTTACACCCTTAGAAATCCTGAAGGCGGTGATTG
The DNA here is from genome assembly GCA_037952925.1 of Lithobates clamitans. NCBI lineage: Eukaryota > Metazoa > Chordata > Amphibia > Anura > Ranidae > Lithobates > Lithobates clamitans. Next base: position 4,378,140 of record JBBGZY010001371.1, read on the forward strand.
GTTTTCGGGGCCCCGTACGCGGCTAGGCTCCCAAAAAGTCCCACACATGTGGTATCCCCATACTCAGGAGAAGCAGCTAAATGTATTTTGGGGTGCAATTCCACATAGGCCCATGGCCTGTGTGAGCAATATATCATTTAGTGACGACTTTTTGTAAATATTTTTTTTTTTTTTTTTTTGTCATTTTTCAATCACTTGGGACAAAAAAAATAAATATTCAATGGGTTCAACATGCCTCTCAGCAATTTCCTTGGGGTGTCTACTTTCCAAAATGGGGTCATTTGGGGGGGTTTTGTACTGCCCTGCCATTTTAGCACCTCAAGAAATGACATAGGCAGTCATAAACTAAAAGCTGTGTAAATTCCAGAAAATGTACCCTAGTTTGTAGACGCTATAACTTTTGCGCAAACCAATAAATATACGCTTATTGACATTTTTTTTACCAAAGACATGTGGCCGAATACATTTTGGCCTAAATGTATGACTAAAATTTAGTTTATTGGATTTTTTTTATAACAAAAAGTAGAAAATATCATTTTTTTTCAAAATTTTCGGTCTTTTTCCGTTTATAGCGCAAAAAATAAAAACCGCAGAGGTGATCAAATACCATCAAAAGAAAGCTCTATTTGTGGGAAGAAAAGGACGCAAATTTCGTTTGGGTACAGCATTGCATGACCGCGCAATTAGCAGTTAAAGCGACGCAGTGCCAAATTGGAAAAAGACCTCTGGTCCTTAGGCAGCATAATGGTCCGGGGCTCAAGTGGTTAAGGAGGCCTGCATCCTGCCAATCCACAGCTCCCTAGAACACCCCACACAGCTCCACCCTTCTTCTTCATCTTCCTTCTAGAAGCAGAAGGGAGGCAACCAAAGGATGAAACTAGCTGTCAGTAGCCAGCCTACTCTAAGCCACTCCCAGCCCCACAGATCAAAACAAACAGGCCTAGTTTTCAGCTTGACCTGCCTAAATTTACCTGCACTAAAAAAACCTCACTCTAGCACCTACACTAGGTAGAGGGTGCTACACTCAGCGCATTTCCTAGCTATAATGCATAGAACTTCAGATTTAACCTCCTCTACTGCAATGGAATATCTATGCAGGAATCTCGACAAGCACACTGGTCACATCTCCAATATCTAAAGCATGTTGACTTCAGTCTCCACCAAGCTGTTTTACATAAATAAACAGGAAAAAACAAGTAAAGGGGTGCCTCTGAGTATGTATCATAAACAGTTTATTATAAAAGCAATATCCACTTACATGGAAAGAAGTAAAGTTGAACTTGGATGCATCTCTGGGCTGAAGAGGTGGGACTACAGGTCACAGTAAGTCCGCTTCTAGCTTGGCGGATGAAGCGCAATAGATCCCAGGGAAGATAAGGTGATACTGCAAGTCACAGCAAGTCCTCTTTATTGCTGACAGAGTGCAGCACATCAAAAGCTCAGAGAGGGTGAGATGGGATCTCAATTCATCCACTTTGCAGGATATGGATTCCAGGGAGGATGAGGATGAGGGATGGCGAGGTGCCAGAGCCTGTGGCAAGCCATGCTGTAGCTTTGATTCCTGTCCGGTGTCCGCAATGATGGAAAACAGCAGTGTGGTGAGGATCCTGGAAGGCAAACAGCGTGGCAAGCCATGCTGTAGCTTTGGTTCCTGTCCGGTGTCCGCAATGATGGAAAACGGCCGTGTGGTGAGGATCCTGGAAGGCAAACAGCGTGGCAAGCCATGCTGTAGCTTTGGTTCCTGTCCGGTGTCCGCAATGATGGAAAACGGCCGTGTGGTAAGGATCCTGGAAGGCAAACAGCGTGGCGACGGGCTGTGACGTCACTATCATGCAACGTATTTCTGAGCGTACGTGCTATGAATGGTATGATAGCCGCGCTCCTTTCTCAAGCATCTCAGAAACGAGTCGCAGCTACAGCACGGCTTACCACAGGCTCTGGCGCCTCACCATCCTCATCCTCCCTGGAATGTCTGGGGGGGTGACCTTGGGCCAGGAGCTCGGAGCTGTACATAAATAAACGGAAACATGATAATAATGAGGTGCTGGAAGTGGAAGAATGGCGTAACTAGGCACAATGTACTGTATGTCTAAAACCCTCAATAACACCTCACTGATTGAGGCAAATTATAAAGTCTTTCTAAGGTGGTACATGGTGCCAATGAGAGTGGCATATTGGGTCCCGGGGGGGGGGGGGGCACGATGTTCCACATTTGGTGGACCTGCCCAAAATTAAGGAGATTTTGGATTCGTACACACAACTTTATTTACTCGCTTGCTCAGGTGAACCTTATCAAATCACTGTTACAGGCACTGTTGGGACATCAAGTGAAGGGAACCTCAGGACATACAAGAAGGCTCATAACATTTATTTTTTTTGGCAGCTAGAATTGCAATCACCAGGTTATGTAGGTCTCCCATGATCCAGTTCAGTTTGGTAAAATCCAAATTATGCTGGATCATGGTTAATGAACTCAATCGTGAAAGATAAAATTGCCCTTTTCGATAAAATATGGGACTCCTGGATTACATATCTCTTGGACGCTTCATAGGACGCCTACACTAGAGCCTTCTCGGACAGGACAGAGTGCACTTCTTCCTTTGTGCGCTGTTATCTCTTTCTCTCTCTTTCTCTACTCTACCCTCCCCCATCTCTTTTAAGGCCCACTGGCCTATTGTAGTACTGCCACATACTTTAAAAAGCCCTTCTTCGACCTGTACCCTGAGGATGTAATGTCGGTGGAACACAGCCTGAGACATTGTTTGCACTTTCCGTCCCCCCCCCCCCCCCATTTACTGAACTCTAATGGAGGGGTTGTGTAACATCACTAACACTGCAGCAGCATCCCTGTTCTTCTCCCCCTCCATGTGATTTTGAATGGAGGGATGGGACATAATAGGGTAGGAGACCTACAATTTTGGTTTATTATTCCCTCATGTTAAGTAGTTTGTTTAAAAAAGAAAATATACGGATTTATCATGTTCTACATATATGTAACCTGATATGCAATTTATGACCAATATTAGATGTTGATGTACCTGCTGATTCTTACACCAAAAATATCAATAAAAAATGGTTGGAAAATAAATCATTAATTTATTCAATTACATTATGGACAGAGATAAGTTGTTTAATTCCAAATGGATTACTATGTGTTTCTTGCAAAAGGAGAGGAAGAAGAAAGACAAGTAGAAAACATAGTCATAGTTATCATATGCCAATTAAACAAAGTAGATACTAATAAGTCTGTTTTAAGAGATCAAAATTTTCGAAAAAAGTTAGACCATATATAGACACACAGTACTGGGTTCTGGCTGTGAAACAGAGCCTTCCAGTCTCACCAGGGTTGCCGATAGGGGAGGACCACTGGTCCTCCTGTAAGGGGCCAGGGCACACAGGGGGGCTCACATGGCAGGAGGATCGGTGGAGCAGAGGAACGATGACAGAACAATGCCTGTGCAGCTCTCTGCAGCAACTGAAAGCCAGTTTCTCCCCCTCTCCCTCCCACCGGCTTTCAGCTGCTGGGTGAGAGACACATGGCCAGATTAAGGTGGTGCTGGGATGGGCTGCGGCCACCCAGATTTTAGTTCTGCCCCTCAAGCCGTCCCATCTTCCCCCACCCACACTCAGGACCGGGACAAGGAAATGGGAGGCTGGAGCACTGAGAGAAGAAAGGAAACCAGCCAGGAGAAGATGCGCTGTGTTGTACTCTCCCCACCTGTCAGAAGAGCGATCATCTATACAGCACATGAGACCGGATCACTCTTAGATAACATTGGACTGCACGCACACCGTCCACTATCCACATTTCCTGCTGCTGGGAGATGGGCAGCCCTTGGAGGGGACGTTGTGTGTGTGCGTGCAGTCCAATGCAATCTTAGACTCCTGTGCTGTATAGACGAGCGCTCTTCTGACAGGAGGGGAGAACACTACACAGTGTACCTCCTCCTGGCTTCGTAGTGGCTTTCCCCTGTAGGTTGGGGGAGGGGGTGGGTGGCTATCTGTGCTGGGAAGTGTAATAGGGATTTGGGGAGGGGGATATGTGTTAGAAGGAAGAATGGGGGGGATATGTAATAGGAGGGTTTGGGGGGGATATGTGATAGGAGAAGGGTTTGGGGGGGGTTGAGCCAGGAGGGGAAATGTTTGTGTTAGGAGAGGGGTAGGGGATTTGGGTAGGGAGGGAGGATTTGTGCTGGGAGGTGTAATTTAGAGGGTATTGTGCTAAGTGGAGGGATTGTGGGAATTAGTCCTAGGAGGGGGATTGGAGAAAGATTTGTGCTGGCAGAGGGGATTTGGGGAAGAAGATTTGTGCTAGGATAGAAAGTTTGAGAAGAAAGAGGATGTATGATAGGGGAGTGATTTTCTGGGGTGAGGGAGATTTGTGCTATGAGGGGGATTAGGGGTGGTATTTGAGCTGGGGGGTGGAATTGGGAGGAGCAAAGATTTGTGCTGGGAGGGGAGATTTGAACTGAGTGTTGGGGGAAATGTGCATTATTGTTTGGGGAGAATTCTAGCTTCCAGACAGAATTTATGTATGATGGAATGTTTGTGTCCACTAATAATGATATTCGTGTATTAATCAAAATATAATTTTGATATTTTTGCAGGGGGAGCTGTCAGGCTGTATGGGGCCCATAATGTCTAACAGTGGTGCTGCGTCCCACACCTGAAACAATATAGAGTCGGCCTGAGCAGTGTTCAGCCATTCATAGGCAGTATTATATTCTGTGAATGAATACAAAGCTTCCTCTAATTGGCTGAGGTGGAGAGGTGGGCTGATGACATCACGCTCTCTCAGTGAATCAGAGGAAGCTTTCTATTATTTCACAAAAAGCAAGCACCCAGAATGGACAGCGCAGCGGCAGAGCTTATGTCCGTCATCCACATGGATTTAAGGGTTAAGGTACCCGGAGACACTGAGAAATATTGTCAGTACTAGTAACAGTATCAGTGAAGTGTGTAATCTATTACTGTATGTTATGCTGAATGATGATTTTATTGCTGAGGGTAACTGCAAAAGGGTTAATGAACCTAAAAGACCAATGATGGTGGTTAAAACTGTTACAAGTGAGCTGGAGAGACGTGTGAGGGAAGCCAGTGCTCCTCCAGAAATTAAGGATGAGCCCAAGAACACCAAGTAAAAAGGGAGAAGAAGCCTTAGTTCAAAGAACAGAAGGACCCTGTTGTTTAGATTTAAGGAATTGCATATGTGGAAATGTACCTGGAAAAAGAATTGGGACTACATGGCTGACAGCTGGCAAAGAGGTGTCCCAATCAACAGTACAGGCTCATATTTCCTGAAACAAAGGGGGGCAGGGTTATGTGACAATAACAGGGCCTGTCATAATGAAAATAGTTGCAGAAAGGGTACAGGGTTTGACATATGCAGAGTGATGACTCCAGAGTATTGATTATGAGCAGAGAAACCGTTTTTACGGCTTTCTTTGGATTTTGCTATTCCCAGATTGAGCTCTGTAGTTTGGAGAAGGGAAGAAATCTCCAACCCAGTGTCCAGGTCTTGCTAAAGACAAGCAGAGTGTGTGTCCAGGTGCACACAGCCCTTACAATAATAGGCTGGAGCATAGCTTAGGACTCCCGTTTGGAGAGAGGTGTGTGCTCCTGTTAGACAGAAGTGCTGCACTCAAGAGACAGCACTCCATGCTGAAAGAGAAATTCTATGCCCATAGGACTGGGAGAGTCGAAATGGCTAAGCAAGACTGGGAGACAGAGAGAGCAAGGACATCTGGATGAGTTCAGAGGACTGAGTTAGCCTGGGGTGTCAGGAGTAGGGATGAGCCGAACACCCCCCAGTTCGGTTTGCGGCAGAACATGCGAACAGACCAAAAATTCGTACCAACACGCGAACCCCGTTAAAGTCTATGGGACTCGAATGTGAAAAATCAAAAGTGCAAATTCTTAAAGGCTAATATGCAAGTTATTGTCCTAAAAATTGTTTGGGGACCCGGGTCCTGCCTCAGGGGACATGTATCAATGCAAAAAAAGTTTTAGAAACGGCTGTTTTTTCGGAAACACTGATATTAATATGGCTTAAAGTGAAAAAATAAAAGTGACATATTCCTTTAAATATCGTACCTGGGGGGTGTCTATAGTATGCCTGCAAAGTGGTGCGTGTTTCCCGTGTTTAGAACAGTCCCTGCACAAAATGACATTTCTAAAGGAAAAAAAGTAATTTAAAACTGCTTGCGGCTGTAATGTAATGTTGCCCCCCCCCCCCCAGCCCATTAATGGGCCCTTTGGGTCTGGTATGGATATTAAAGTGAACCCAGCACCCAAATTAAAAAAAAAAAGGCGTGGGGCCCCCAGGCCCCATATTCTCTGAACAGCAGCAGTATACAGGAGGTCCCCGGGTTACAAGCAAGATAGGGACTGTAGGTTTGTTCTTAAGGTGAATCTGTTTGTAATTTGGAACAGGTACAATTTCTAAGTGTAGCTCCAGCCAAAAAATCTATTTGAAAGCTTTTTGGATAACATAGGGAAGGGTTATCATCACCCCTATAACATTTGTTTTGCTGTCTGTGCCCCTGTTCAGAAGATTTCACCTCACTTTCTGTCCCAATGAGAATTGGATTTTGAAAATGTTGGGTTGTTGTAGAAACAAGGATTGGTGATTGTCATGAACAGTTGTGACCAGATTGTGTGGACTGCAAAGATGAAACCAAAACGCATGTAAAGTGAAATAAGAATAATGTTTATTTAAGATAAGTGATATAAATAAACAAACACCCCAAATACAAATAATGCTTAACCAACCAACAGAAACCCACAGACAACAGATAATATATACAGCCAAGGGAAGTACCGAAATCAAACACGTTAGCCAGGCCAGGGTCATACACAGGGGATCAGCAACTGAACAAGGGCAGGAAAGGAGAGGGAGATAATGGATGGAATATGGATACAAGGGAATATGAACACAGGAGGGACAGGATCAGGATGGGATTGGATACAGACTCAGGAGCAGGCTCAGGTTCAGATACAGATACAGGTTTACAGATACAGGTTACAGGTCAGGGCGCAAGGAAGAAAGATACCAAGGCAAGCATGTGAGGGCTTGCTGGGTATATATAAGGCTGTAGTAATTGACCTCATGTTATAGCTGAGCGCAGAGGGTGCTGTTTGCGCCACACTGCCAGGGTGCACCCGCTGGTGGACACCGGTACTACGGCCCAAGGATGCAACAGTGCCACCAGCAGGAGAGTCCTCTTACTACAGGTCCTAGGTGTTGGAAGACACCTGCTGGTGGACACTGGTACTGCGATCCAAGAGACCAATAGCGCCACCAATGGGTAAACCCTCTCATGACAGTACCCCCCCTCAAAGGAGCGGCCTCTGGATGCTCCAACAAGATGAAATTGTCCAACGTTCATGGCCTCAAGCCGAACAACAAATGAGGGCACATCAGGCTGGGCATCGGGTACATCAAACTGGACAGTGGGTACATCCGAGCAGACCGAGGGCACATCCGAGCAGACAGCAGGCACATCCGAGAAGACAGCGGGCAGGAACACACCAAGCTGGGCAGCAGGCACGGGCACTTTGAGCTGGGCAGCAGGCACGGGCACTTTGAGCTGGGCAGCAGGCACGGGCACTTTGAGCTGGGCAGCAGGCACGGGCACTTTGAGCTGGGCAGCAGGCATGGGTACTTTGAGCTGGGCAGCAGGCATGGGCACTTCGACCTGGGCAGCAGGCACGGGCACTTCGAGCTGGGCAGCAGGCACGGGCAATTCGAGCTGGGCAGCAGGCACGGGCACTTCGAGCTGGGCAGCAGGCACGGGCACTTCGAGTTGGGCAGCAGGCACATCAGGCTGGGCAGCAGGCACAGGCACTTCAAGCTGGGCAGCAAGCATGGGCACTTCAAGATGGGAAGCAGGCACTTCCAGCTGGGCAGCAGGCATGGGCACTTTGAGCTGGGCAGCAGGCACATCAGGCTGGGCAGCAGGCATGGGCACTTCAGGCTGGGCAGCATGCACAGGCACTTCAAGCTGGGCAGCAGGCACATCAGGCTGGGCAGCAGGCACGGGCACTTCGAGCCAGGCAGCAGGCACTTCAAGCTGGGCAGCATGCACATCAGGCTGGGCAGAAGGCATGGGCACTTCAGGCTGGGCAGCAGGCACGGGCACTTCAGGCTGGGCAGCAGGCACATCAGGCTGGGCAGCAGGCATGGGCACTTCAGGCTGGGCAGCAGGTATGGGCACTTCAGGCCGGGCAGCAGGCACATCGGGCTGGGCAGCAGGCACGGGCACTTCAAGCTGGGCAGCAGGCACATCAGGCTGGGCAGCAGGCATGGGCACTTCTGGCTGGGCAGCAGGCACGGGCACTTCAGGCTAGGCAGCAGGCACGGGCACTTCAGGCTGGGCAGCAGACTCGAGCACTTCAGGCTAGGCAGCAGGCACATCAGTCTGGGAAGCTGGCACATCAGGCTGGGAAGCTGGCACATCAGGCTGGAAGGCAGGCATCGAGACATCAGGCTGGAAGGCAAGCTTCGAGACATCAGGCTGGAAGACAGGCACTGAGACAACATACTGGGAAGCCCTGCACATCAAACTGGGAATATGGCACATCAAACTGGGAAGCTGGCACATCAAACTGGGAGGCAGGCACATCAAACTGGGAGGCAGGCACATCAAACTGGGAGGCAGGCACATCAAACTGGGAGGCAGGCACATCAGGCTGGAAGGCAGGCACATCAGGCTGGAAGGCAGGCATCGAGACATCAGGCTGAAAGGCAAGCTTCGAGACATCAGGCTGGAAGGCAGGCACTGAGACATCAGGCTGGAAGGCAGGCACTGAAACATCAGGCTGGAAGGCAGGCACTGAGACATCAGACTGGGAAGCTGGCACATCAGGCTGGGGAGCTGGCACATCAGGCTGGAAGGCAGGCACATCAGGCTGGAAGGCAGGCACATGAGGCTGGAAGGCAGGCACATGAGGCTGGAAGGCAGGCATCGAGACATCAGGCTGAAAGGCAAGCTTTGAGACATCAGGCTGGAAGGCAGGCACTGAGACATCAGGCTGAAAGGCAGGCACTGAGACATCAGACTGGGAAGCTGGCACATCAGGCTGGGGAGCTGGCACATCAGGCTGGAAGGCAGGCACATCAGGCTGGAAGGCAGGCATCGAGACATCAGGTGAAAATGCAGACACCGAGACATCAGGCTGAAAGGTAAGCTTTGAGACATCAGGCTGAAAGGCAGGCATGAAGACATCAGACTGAAAAGCGGGCACCGAGACTTCGGGCTGGAAGGCAGGCATCAGGAAAGACTGGACATTAGGCACATCAGACTGGACAGCGGGCACATCAGACTGGGAGGCAAAGACATCAAGCTGGGAAGCAGGCGCCGAGACATCCGGCTGGAAGGCAGCCATCAAGACATCAAACTGGAAAGCGGGTACATCAGACTGGAAAGTGGACACATCAGACTGGAAGGTAGGCACATCAGACTGGAAGGCAAGCACTGAGACTTTGGGCTGGAAGGCAGGCATCAAGACATCAGACTGGGAAGCGGGTACATCAGACTGGAAAGCGGACACATCAGACTGGAAAGTGGACACATCAGACTGGAAAGTGGACACATCAGACTGGAAGGTAAGCAGATCAGGCAGGAAGGCAGGCACCGAGACTTTGGGCTGGAAGGCAGGCATCAGGACATCAGATTGGAAAGTGGGCACATCAGACTGGAAGGTAGGTACCTCGGGCTGGAAGGCAGGCACATCAGGCTGGATAGCAGGCACTGGGTTGGCAGGTTTAGGTGGGTCATCAAGTTCAACTGGCAGGCTGGAACAGGTTGGTTGGTGTGGAAGCAGGTTGGGTTACTGGCAGGATCGTGTGAGTGGGGAAGAACTTCCGTTTCTTCTTTAGCTTAACTGCTGGAGATCTGTAGGTGGCTGTAGGACTGTAGACAGGAGGTGAGGCATACTGAATTGAAGGGCTGGGATATGGCAAGGAAGGGGGAACAGTGGCCAGAGGAAGTTCTTGTGAGGAAGTTGCAGGTATTAGAGAAGAGGCAGGTGGGTTAAAGGCAGGATGGGTCTTAGGCAGTGGTGGTGGTGGTGGTGGCACAACACTGTAATCTCTCACAGATACTCTTGTTGGGTGCAGGAACGGGCTCTGCTGTGAAATATTAGATCAAAAATTGGAATTACACGCCCCTGTTAAACAGGGACAGAAAAATTGGGTCTTAGGCAGTGGTGGTGGTGCCACAACACCATAACTCCTCACAGATTCTGTTGAGCACAGGAATGAGCCCTGCTGTGAAATATTAGAGTAAATATTGTAATTACATGCCCCTGTTAAACAGGGGCAGAAAAATTGGCCCTTAGGTGGTGGTGGTGGTGGCACAAAACTGTAAAGCCTCACAGATACTCTTGTTGAGCGCAGGAACGGGCCCTGCTGTGAAATGTTAGAGCAAATATTGTAATTACATGCCCCTGTTAAACAGGGTATTCCTGCACCATGTAAATCAGATGCTGGCGATGGTTGCTGGAACCGATCAGACCTTGGGTCTGCGGACTAAAGAATTGTCTGAACACATTGGTCAGTCAGCCAACTTCTCCACTGCTCCTTCTGTGACTGACCGAAGCCTCAGCAACACGTTGTCCAGGAGGACCAGGAAATTGTAACCTCCCAGGCTCTGGAAATGCATTGCACAAACCTTTCTGCAAGGCCTCCCGAAGATGTTTCATCCTCTGCTCCCTCTGCGAAGGCTGGATAAGTTCCGCAACCTTACCCTTGTAACGTGGATCAAGAAGGGTTGCCAACCAGTAATGATCCCTCTCCTTGATACCACGAATCTGAGGGTCCTTTCGTATGGTTTGCAGGATCAGGGAGGCCATGCAGTGAAGGTTTGCTGAGGCATTTGATCCGGAGTCCTCTGGGTCACTAAGGATGACATGATCCACAGCCACCTCTTCCCAGCCATGTACAAGTCCATGGATTTCTGGGGACTGAAAACGATCCCTTGAAGACTGCTGCTGATGCTGAGTGCTAGGCTCCACCTCCATGCTGACACAATCCTCCCTATGTTCTGCCTCAAGTGCCCTGTCCATTATTCCACGAAGTGTGTGCTCCAACAGGAAGACAAGAGGGACAGTATCACTGATGCATGCACTGTCACTGCTCACCATCCTCGTGGCCTCCTCAAATGGTGACAGGACAGTGCATGCATCTTTGATCAGTAGCCACTGGTGTGGCGAAAAAAAGCCAAGCTCCCCTGACCCTGTCCTGGTGCCATACTCACACAGGTACTCATTGATGGCCCTCTACTGCGTGTGCAGCTACTGCAGCATTGCCAACATTGAGTTCCACCTGGTGGGCATGTCACAAATGAGGCGGTTCTTCGGCAGGTTGCACTCCTTTTGAAGGTCAGCCAGCCAAGCACTGGCATTATATGACCCGTGGAAATGACCACAGACTTTCCTGGCCTGCCTCAGGAGATCCTGTAAGCCCGGGTACCTGCACAAGAACCTCTGCACCACCAAATTAAGGATGTGAGCCAAACAGGGAACTTTTTGTCAAGTGTCCCTGTCGGAGGGCGGAGAGGAGGTTGGTGCCATTGTCACAAACCACCATTCCTGCCTGAAGCTGGCGTGGCGACAACCACCTCTGAGTCTGCCCCTGCAGAGCTGACAGAATCTCTGCCTCAGTGTGGCTCCTGTCCCCTAAGCAGCCCAACTGAAGCCCCGCATGGCATCTTTTGACCTGAGTGCTTGTGTAGCCCCTTGAACGCCTACAGAGCACCGCTGGTTCAAAGGAGAAATCTGCAGAGGAAGGGGCCATAGAGGAAGAATAAGAGGAGGGGTGGAGGAGAGAGGTGTGGCAGAATCACCACTACTAGAATTTTGCAGGTGTGGTGGCGGAACATGCTCCAACAATACTGCACCCTGTCCTGCATCCTTCCCAGCTGCCAGCAGACTTACCCAGTGTGCCATGAAAGAAAGGTAACATCCCTGTCCATGCCTGCTGGACCATGAGTCAGCGGTAACGTGCACCTTACCGCTGACTGCCCTGTCCAACGAGGCCAAGACATTGCCTTCCACATGCTGGTAGAGAGTTGGAATGGCCTTCCGTGAAAAGAAATGGCGTTTGGGAACCTGCCACTGAGGTACCTCACATTCCACAAATTTACGAAAGGGGCAGAGTCTACCAGCTAAAAAGGCAGCAGTTGGAGTGCTAGCAATTTAGCCAAGCTAGCATTCAGCCGCTGAGCATGTGGATGGCTGGGACTGAATTTCTTTCGACGGTTTAGCAACTGGGGTAGGGAAATTTGCCTGCCCGCAAGTACTTGGCACACCTAATTCAACACCTTCATTCCTCTCAGTGCAGGTTTCTGAGAGGACTGAAGGTATAGTGGGTTTGGAGATTCCAGCTGATGAGGAGCAAGGAGAAGTCCGCCTTGTTCTTTGGTGTGGGTCTTTTAAGTACTGTTGCCAACGGACTGCATGGGAGGTCCTCATATGTCTGGTCAAGCATGTGGTGCCCAAGCGGCTGCTGTTTTGGCCACGCTTGACACGTTTCAGACATATGTTGCAAACAGCAACGGTGCAATCTGCTGCACACGTATCAAAAAAGGCCCACACCAAAGAACTTTTCAAAATACACGGGGAGTCAGCAGCGCCCTGCACATGCGGAGCTCTGCGGTGTGATGAAGTCGGGTGGCTGCCCTTAAGCTGGCCCCTGGAGGGCATCCTGCCTCTTTTGAGATGTGCCTTCTCCTCCTGCTCTCTTCTATCAGGCACCCTCGTAGAGTCAGTGACCTCATTATCCCCTCCCTCCTCATCATTGGAGCAAACCTGGCAGTATGCTGCAGCAGGGGGAACGTGACTGCCAGTTTCTTGTCCTTCTTGGGCACTCCCTCTCTCTGGGCTCACGTTACTGCCTTCCGCAACCTGGTTACCATCATCAGAGCCTTTAAAAAGCTGCGCATCCTCCTGCAGCATGTACCCGACACTGTGGTCGAACAGTTCGGGGAACTCCTCTGTGCATGATGGTGGGGCTAGGGAAAGAGTGACTGATGACATTGAGCCGATGGAATAGGCCTCTTTGGCAGCTGCATTGGCAGGCAAACTGCTCTGGGCCTGGGTGACAGAGGATGAGGAGGATGAGGATGGCTTAATTATCCACTCTACCAACTCTTCTGCATGTTGTGGATCAACATGGCCAGCTGCCGAAAAAAAGGACAAGCATGCCCCACGGCCACGTGCTGAGGATGCACCGTGTCCATGACCAGCACTGTTGGCTGTAGACACAGAGCCTGCTTGTCATCTTTTAGTGGCCTGTGAGCGTCTGCCTCTCCTTGGTAGCCTTCCAGTTATGCTGTAAAATTTTATTAGCTAAACTTTGCCTGAAGTTTACTAGAAAAAGTACACCAAGAACGGCCTGCAGTTTGATATAGGCTTGGCTAGACTAGAATGCAGTGGATATATATATATGTAGGAGACTGTATATATATTTTATGCACTGCAAATCACTGAATCACCTGCCTGCCTGCCTGAAAGTGTATTTGAAAACGTACACCGGGAATACCTGCAGTCAGATATAGGTTTGGCTAGACTAGAATGCAGTGGATATATATATGTAGGAGACTGTATATATATATTTTATGCACTGCAGATCACTGAATCACCTGCCTGAAGTATACTAGAAACAGTACACCAGGAACAGTGAGATCTAGCTAAACTGTATGCAGTGGAAATATATATATACTAGACTGACTGTATATATATGAAATACACTGCAGCTAACTGAATCACCTGCCTGCCAGAAGTATAGTAGAAACAGTACACCACCAGCAGTCAGCCTTTATATAGTGTGGGCATGGAATTAGTCCCCCTGAGCCATGATTGGCGAAAGGCACTCTGCCTTTGGCCAATTATGGCTCTCTTAGCTGAGGGCGCTGTGATTGGCCAAAGCATGCAGGTCATGGTGCATACTCTGACCAATCATCATACAGCAATGCACTGCGCTCCTGCAATGCATTATGGGCTGTTATGCGCTGCTCGAATTTGGCGCGAACGGCCCATATTGTTCAGTTTTCGACGAACGGGTGAACAGCCAATGTTCGAGTCGAACAGAAAGCTTATGCCTAGTCAGGAGAACCACTATTGAGAGACAAAGATGTGGGCTGTGCAGCAGGGTGCTGCATCTATGAGGCTGAGAGCCAGGAGAGCTCAAATAGCCAAGAGAGCTGAGTAAGATGGTCTGAGGGACCAGTGAAAGGAGCAGTGATGCTGCTGAAGAGAGAACCAGGTGGCTTGGTATTTGATGTTATGTTTTGCTGATGAAAATCCTCTGCTTGGGTAACTGTTTCAGCGGGCTGAAGGAAAAAAACTGAAGCACTCGGGAGGAGATCCTTTACTAACTATGCCACGTTAGTACAGAAATCCCCATAATAAGGTAGGAGAGCCTCCCCACCAGAACGCCCTGGTCAGCGTTCTCAGCCATTGGCTGAGAGCACTAATCGGATGCTGATCGGCAGACCTTTTTTGGTTATGCCCCTATGCCCGAAAACAGCTGAACGGCCAGCTTCTGTCGGACCAGCTGCCGTGCGCACATGGGCGTCCGCAGGTAGGGGCAAAGTGGGTCAAATGCCCCCCCCCTCCTGGAATCGGCAAGGTTTCTGCACACAGACACTGGTGTCCGTGAGCAGTCCTTGCAGGTGCGGAGGAGAGGGCACACTGAACTGAGGCTGTACTTGCCTCCTTCTCTGTAGCTGCAGCCGTACCAGACAGGAGAAGGATGATCCTCCCAAGTTTCGCTGCTGTCCAAGTCAGAGTGATCACAGTCAGAGCAGCAGTGAGGGTAGGCGGAGCAGGAAGATAACATTCACTCAGCAGCCACTGTCTAGCCCAACAGTCACCAGAGCTCACCCCAGGCCAGCTAAGAAGTTCCTGAGTGAAGCCATGGAAGCTGCCATTAAAGTGGTTGTAAACCCGTAGAACACACTTTTTGCTACAGGTAAGCCTATAATAAGGCTTACCTGTAGCTATCCTGGATATCTCCTAAACCTGCACAGTTTAGGAGATATCCCTTGTATTTGTATATGCCGACATCATCGGCACATGCACACTGAAGCAAACTGAAGCAACGGTACGTACGTGCCATTGCTTCAGTGAGTATGCCCTTACAGGTGGCTCCCGCACGCGTGCGCGGGACTGACGTCATCATACCCGATACCCGGAAGTAACTCCGGTAGTGATGTCGGTCAACGGAGCAGTGTACGAGGACGGCTGCAGTGGCTTCGATTTCAGGTAAGTAATTCATAATGAGCTAGTATGCTATGCATACTAGCTCATTATGCCTTTGTCTTGCAGGGTTTTTTTTGTTTTTTTTTGTCCTAGGGTTTACAACCACTTTCAGGTGAAGTGCTAAATTATATTTGTAGAACAAGCTGGGTTAGTGTCAGCTTGTTCTATGTCATGGTCTGTCTGTAATCAGTGCCTGCAGATTACTGTTTAATTATCAGTATCCAGCAACTCTGATAAGACCCCAGACCAGGACAATATACTACTTCCCAGGTAGGGCTGACACCTGTCTGGGATTCACCTGGACAGTTCGGGTTTTGGAATCATGTGTCCTTGTTTCAGATTGCCTGAAACCCAGACACATTATTCATACTGGACCATGGCTTCCCAGCAGAGTTGCTGGCTGCAGTTGTCTAAGCTGAGAGTGTCTGTTACACTCTCTTTCAGACTGCCCAAAGCCAGTACTAACAATCCCTGCCCCCCAAACACACAGACGGTAGAGGAGAGAGGGCTCAACCTGCATCTCTTCCCTCCACCCCTACACCTCTGTGTCTGCCCACACTCCAATCCCCATCGCTGTGCCTCAGAAAAGGAATTTGAAGTCCAGCAGCCTCAGATATATTTGGATGAGAGGTGCTGACTGCCAAGGGGTGAGTGAGCTCACCATCCATTCCTGTCCGTGACTGAAGTCTCCCCCTTCTAACCCCTGTCTCTGAGTGAGTACACTAAGGTAAATTAGGGTTCTCAGAGCACCCCTTACCTTAGAGTTCCTCTTTACACCAGAGGCCGCAGGTGTTCCCCCTTCAGAGTCCTCTCCGTACATCAGAGTTCTCAGGGTTCCCAGAGCATCCCTTATGTTAGAGTCCCCAGAGTTCTTCCTTACATCAGATTCTGCAGAGTCCCCCCTTATAGTCAAAGTGAACTCTGTGAGTTCAAATGTAAAAAGGGAACTGTGTGGACTCTGATGTAAAGGGGAACTCTTGTTATTAACTTCACATGATTATAAATGTTTTTTAATAGCAAAATGTATGTAAAGTTTATACTACAAAACACAATTGCTGTGCTCCACAAAAATGTTCGGGTTTGACTTGAAGAAAAGGTGGCAACCCTATTCCTAGGCTCATTACAAATCTGTAATGGACATTTTTAAGGCTACATGTTTTGAATGCAAATGAAGTGAGCGTCTGCAAGAATACATTTCTGACCAAGCATGTAATCAGTTACATATTCTTTAAGGTCATTTACAAATGTCTAAAAATCTCTCACTCAGTATAAATCATTTTGGGCATTCTGTATGAAGCTGTTAATATTTTACAAGAAATCTGTATTTTAGGCTAACTAAAGACACCCAAAATTTAGCGCAGTTTGGCATCTTCGCCCTGATCACCAGATAACCTTGTCCCGGAACTGGCAGTGCTGCGAGCAGTGGCGGCCCGTCCATAGGGGGCGCCTGGGCGCCGCCCCCCCCCCCCCCCCCCCCCCCCCCTCCAGGCAGCAAAAAAAAAAAAAGTCCAAAAAAAAAAAAATTTTTTTACTACTGGCCCTTTAAAAAAAAAAAAAAGAAAAAAAAAGGTCCTTAAGTGCACTGTGTTCGGACGCCGGATACAGTGCGACGCCGGACACAGTGCACTTATAGGAAGCGCCACGTCTATGCAATCACGAGATTGCAGACGTGGCGCTGCATTTGCAGGCGTTTAGCCCGCCTTGGGGCGTTTTCTGAAGCGCCAAGTAGCTTCCGCCCGGCCATAGTAATACATACTACAGGCGCCGGGCGGAAGCTACTTGGCACTTCAGATTTGATTGACATCTGCCCTGAGTCAGATGTCACTTCCTGGTTCTCTCTCTCATTGCGCCCGAGAGAGGAAGCAGGAAGAATGCTGCTGCCAGTGTGAGGAGGAGACCGCAGGAGACTGAAGGTAAGTACCGCTGTGGGGGCCTCTGATTGCTCTGATGGGGGACACATTCTGTGGGGGGCTCTGATTGCTCTGATGGGGGACACATTCTGTGGGGGGCTCTGATTGCTCTGATGGGGGACACATTCTGTGGGGGGCTCTGATTGCTCTGATGGGGGACACATTCTGTCGGGGGCTCTGATGGGGGACACATTCTGTGGGTGGCTCTGATGGGGGACACATTCTGTGGGGGGCTCTGATGGGGGACACATTCTGTGGGGGGCTCTGATGGGGGACACATTCTGTGGGGGGGCTCTGATGGGGGACACATTCTGTGGGGGGCTCTGATGGGGGACACATGCTGTGGGGGGCTCTGATGGGGGACACATTCTGTGGGGGGCTCTGATGGGGGACACATTCTGTGGGGGGCTCTGATGGGGGACACATGCTGTGGGGGGCTCTGATGGGGGACACATTCTGTGAGGGGCTCTGATGGGGGACACATTCTGTGGGGGGCTCTGATGGGGGACACATTCTGTGGGGGGCTCTGATTGCTCTGATGGGGGACACATTCTGTGGGGGGCTCTGATTGCTCTGATGGGGGACACATTCTGTGGGGGGCTCTGATGGGGACACATTCTGTGGGGGGCTCTGATGGGGGACACATTCTGTGGGGGGCTCTGATGGGGGACACATTCTGTGGGGGGCTCTGATGGGGGACACATGCTGTGGGGGGCTCTGATGGGGGACACATGCTGTGGGGGGCCCTGATGGGGGACACATGCTGTGGGGGGCTCTGATGGGGGACACATTCTGTGGGGGGCTCTGATGGGGGACACATGCTGTGGGGGGCTCTGATGGGGGACACATTCTGTGGGGGGCTCTGATGGGGGACACATTCTTTGGGGGGCTCTGATGGGGGACACATGCTGTGGGGGGCTCTGATGGGGACACCTGCTGTGGGGGACTCTGATGGGGGACTCCTGTTTTGGAGGGACTCTGATGGGGACACCTGCTGTGGGGGGACTCTGATTGAGACACCTGCTTTGGGGGACACCTGCTCTTGGGGGCTCTGATGGGGGACACCTGCTGTGGGGGGACTCTGATGGGGGACACCTGCTGTGGGGGGCTCTGATGGGGGACTCTGATGGGGGACACCTGCTGTGGGGGCTTTGATAGGGGACACCTGCTGTGGGGGGCTCTGGTGGGGGGCTCTGATAGGGGACTTTGATGGGGGACACCTGCTGTGGGGGGACTTTGATGGGGACACCTGCTGTGGGGGGACTGTGATGGGGACACCTGCTGTGGGGGGACTCTGATGGAGACACCTGCTGTGGGGGGACTGTGATGGGGACACCTGCTGTGGGGGGACTCTGATGGGGACACCTGCTGTGGGGGGGCTCTGATGGGGGACTCCTGTTTTGGAGGAACTCTGATGGGGGACACCTGCTGTGGGGGGACTCTGATGGGGGAACCCTGCTGTGGGAGGACTCTGGTGGGGGGACTTTGATGGGGGACACCTGCTGTGGGAGGACTCTGATGGGGGACACCTGCTGTGGGGGGACTCTGATGGGGGACACCGGCTGTGGGGCAACTCTGATGGGGGACACCTGCTGTGGGGGGACTCTGATGGGGGACACCTGCTGTGGGGGGACTCTGATGGGGGACACCTGCTGTGGGGGGCTCTGATGGGGGACACCTGCTGTGGGGGGCTTTGATGGGGGACACCTGCTGTGGGGGACTCTGATGGGGGACACCTGCTGTGGGGGGACTCTGATGGGGGACACCTGCTGTGGGGGGACTTTGATGGGGGACACCTGCTGTGGGGGGGACTTTGATGGGGGACACCTGCTGTGGGGGGACTTTGATGGGGACACCTGCTGTGGGGGGACTGTGATGGGGACACCTGCTGTGGGGGGACTCTGATGGAGACACCTGCTGTGGGAGGACTCTGATGGAGACACCTGCTGTGGGGGGACTGTGATGGGGACACCTGCTGTGGGGGGACTCTGATGGAGACACCTGCTGTGGGGGGACTCTGATAGAGACACCTGCTGTGGGGGGACTGTGATGGGGACACCTGCTGTGGGGGGACTGTGATGGGGACACCTGCTGTGGGGGGACTCTGATGGAGACACCCTGCTGTGGGGGGACTCTGATGGAGACACCTGCTGTGGGGGGACTGTGATGGGGACACCTGCTGTGGGGGGACTGTGATGGGGACACCTGCTGTGGGGGGACTCTGATGGAGACACCTGCTGTGGGGGGACTCTGATGGAGACACCTGCTGTGGGGGGACTGTGATGGGGACACCTGCTGTGGGGGGACTGTGATGGGGACACCTGCTGTGGGGGGACTCTGATGGAGACACCCTGCTGTGGGGGACACCTGCTGTGGGGGGCTCTAAAGGGGACACCTGCTGTTGGGGGCTCTGATGGGGGACACCTGCTGTGGGGGACAAATGCTGTTTGGGGACACTGATGGCAACTCTGATGTAAGGGGACAGAGGCTGTATTTGGGGGGGACAGAGGCTGCATTTTATGTGACAGAGGCTGTATTTGGGGGGGACAGAGGCTGCATTTGGGGGGACAGAGGCTGCATTTGGGGGGACAGAGGCTGCGTTTCATGTGACAGAGGCTGCGTTTCATGTGACAGAGGCTGCGTTTTATGTGACAGAGGCTGCATTTGATGTGACACAGGCTGCATGTAAGGACGGACTGCTGGGGACACCTGATGGCATCTGGTGGCAGGCAATGTGGCAGGTGACACACTCGGGGCTCCCACTGATTCTGCATTGTGGTGAGTTGAATGATTTCATTTTATATTACAATGTAACTATAGAAACAATGCGCTTCAATCATCCTGACACCATAACAACCATGGTGCCGGGATGATTGAAGCGCTAACACCAGGTGTTTGGAGTATCTTTATCTGCTGATTGTTAAACTTTGTAGAATACATATTTCTAGTGTTGTGTAGGATCTAGGCCTGCTGTCCCTCTCTCCCTCTCCCTCCATCTCTCGTTCATCTCAGGCGCTAACCACACTACCTTAGAGCCACGCCCACTATTTTGCTGAAACCACGCCCCCAAGTAGGAGGGGTCAAAAAGGAAGGGCGGGGTCTGGCGCCCCCCCATCCTAAAACTTCACCAGCCGCCACTGGCTGCGAGGTCAGTGTCACTGGGCACAATAGGAGACAGTAGCATTTGTATGGCCACAATAGGAGTTATACAGTATGGACAGAATATCATCTTTATGCTATTGTGCCCATATAACTGCTATTGTGCCTATATAGATGCTGCTGCACCCATATAGAGGCACTCCAGCAGCTATATGGACACTCCAGCAGTTATATGGGCACAACAGGATAAAGATGCTATTGTGTCCATATAGATTTTAAAATCTCCACTGGCTTAAGCCAATGCTGCACCATGCAGGTGTAGTTTTTTTTTGTAATTGATTGATTGCCTAATTGTATGTTTATTTATACCTTCACTTGCTGTGTTCGCTCGCAGCATATTTTGCATGGTTTTGCATGTGACCCCCGGCAAAACCAGGTACGCCCTCTCCCCCAAAAAGTGCCAAATGTGGCAGTGGAAGGGGGGAGGGTGCAAACAAGTAGAGCTTCCCCTTTTTTGGTGGAGCTCTGCTTTAACACTGTCCCCCCGCCCCCTTACCCCTAACACCTATGCGGACTAACCTATTTTCAGAATGTTCCAATCTGATCTTGTTATCTCACCTATGTGATCCAGCAGAGTATGCAGGGGAGAGGAGCATGGGCGTCCGCAGCATAGGGCAAGGGGGGTCAGTTGCCCCCCCCCGGAATCCTAAGAAGGTAGAGGTCGACCGATATATCGGAGAAGGGAGGAGGAGTGTGGGGTGTTGGCAGAGCAGCGCCGCGGTGTGTAAAACTGTATGGAGAGAGAGAGGAGCTGTCAAAGTTAAGGTTGGATGTCGGGGGTGAGCTGGTGACCCAGCTATCCAACACCAGCCAATGGGATGGGATCTGGGCAGGCCGCTACATGTATGTGGCCCTGCCCCTTTCATAAACAGCCCAATCATTGGCTGGATAGCTGCTGGGTCCTGAATAGCTGCTGGGTCCCGCCCACCTCCGACATCACACTGAATTTGTCAGCTCCCCTCTGTCTCTCCATACAGTTTCACACAGTTACACTATCGGCTGTGAAACCTGCCAGTGCCACCTGCCAATGCCAACCAGTGCCACCTGCCAACCAGTGCTATGCCAGTGCCAATCGGTGCCATCTGCCAGTGCTACCTGCCAGTGCCATCTGCCAATGCCAACCAGTGCCTGCCAGTGCCACCTGCCAATCAGTGCCACCTGCCAGTGCCACCTGCCAGTGTCATCCAGTGCCACCTGCCAGTGCCAATCAGTGCCTGTCAGTGCCAACCAGTGCCATCTGCCAGTGCCAACCAGTGCCACCTGCCTGTGCCAATTAATGCTATCCGGTGCCACCTGCCAGTGCCAATTAGTGCCACCTGCCAGTGCCAATTAGTGCCACATGCCACGTGCCAACCAGTGCCACTTGCCAGTGCCACCTGTCAGTGCCACCTGCCAGTGCCAGTCAGTGCTACCTGCCAGTGCCAACCAGTGCCTCTTGCCAGTGTGACCTGTCAATGCCACCTGCCAGTGCCAACCGGCATCATATATCGGCCCTCAGCCTCCCCGATTTCTAAATATCGGCATCGGC